>JAOPFQ010000001.1:14622500-15362500 GCA_030064505.1 Chouioia cunea | reverse complement strand
GAAGAGAGCCGCGCCAATTTTATATCGTCGCCGAGTAAATATCGCGAGCGTAAAACTTTTATTCGGGTTGGTGGCTGCAACGCGCGCATTGAATAACTTGATGCCTCGGATAGAATTTTAATCAGCTGCGCTCTCGCGCGCTTTAGCCCTGTCCTCATTAAGTTGGCGCTCTCCTCTCCTCTCCCTCTCTCTGATTGTGACCCTCGAGCGTTCCCTAATTTATCTCCGCTTGGCACATTAGCATTTTGTATTTGATTACTTGAATTATTTAAAGCTGCTAGTAAGTAGTGAAGTCGCTTCGTCGCTTCATTTTCATTTAAATACACACTTTAATCAACTGGATTTTGGCCTTCCTCCGCGACAGTTAACGCTTGATGAGACACACTTGAAATTTCACGAGAATTTCGTATTAAGTAGCATTCGACTAGCGCACCAATGACAAATAGAAAGAGAATAGCAGAATATCCTTCAATTCCCATGTATATACTAATAAAATCTTGCATACTTGGCGGTATAGGCTGTGTTCACTTGCAAATACTATTAGGAAATCTAGAAAAATGGCATTGCGGTTCATCAGCGGCGGACATTGTTGCGTTTAATATACTGACGAATTCGGGATAAAAATGGGTCGTTGTGGTGCGAGCTCGTAAAAGCGGTCTTTCGCGGGTCAGCAGCAGCAACAGTAGCAGCAATGTTGTAACAATTCTGAGCATTAGAGAGCGATGGAGAGAGAAGAGAGAGAGAGAGAGAGAGAGAGAGAAAGAGAGACAGAGAAAGAGGCGCCATATCGGTTCGCGGCATGCAGCCGCTCGGCGAGCACGTAAATTATGAAACAACGTGTTTAATGACGCGCTGCATTCGAGCCATCGTAAATTTCGGGTCATGAGCTCTCGTCGCACCTACTGGCAACTTTTAAAATATCTCCTCGTTTCGGTCTTCCTCATTGGTAGATCCCTTTTATAAATTCACTTTTCCTCCGACTTCCGTCTAATCTTTACAAATAAATTGTATGCGATCCCTTGGCAAGCCATTATTCCTCACTCATCTCTTCCTCGATTGCGACGAAAAAAATCCCACTTCGCGATCTCGATAATTTTCTTTCAGTTGAGTCAAATGATTGATAGCGAACAATTTCTAGTCTAATGGCCAGTTTGTTCGAGCTCGTTCATTGAGCAAACACGTGGTAGGTGATTTAAACGAAACATTCGAGAAAACTTGAATGAAGTTCGCATAAAATTAGAAGAACTTGGAGGCGGGTGGTGCGCATCTTGTGTTATTATTTTTTTCTCGTAGGACACTTTGCGATACTATGACGAAGAAGGAGGAGGACGAAAGGGGCTAAGCGCACTTCGGTGCACATCACGTACAACTATCGTGGCGCTTAACACGCAGCCCCTTGCGCTCGTCATTGCTTTTTCTGCAGGCGCCACGTCGCGTCGTCGGGCTTCTCAAATTAGAAAACTTTTTATGCGCGCCAATTTTTAAGCGACGCTGGCGGTAGCACTGCTGCTGCCCTCTCAACGGTAATTACTTTTTAAGCTTCTCCTTTGCATATTATCTGCTGGACGACGTGCGGGCGCCTAGTACACCAACCGCTACAATTTGTACACGCTTCGGCTCTTTCTTCCGCCAAAGCGATAGCCTGCTAGTGCAGCCGTCATGTGCTTCTTGGCTCGGTCGAGCCGCTGATAAATAACGCGTTCCTTTATTAATACGTCTTGTTCCGCCGGCCATCTCACAAATTACTATTACAACCGGGCGATTAGCGCATGCGACACAGCGTTAGCGCGGTTTTCAAATGATGGATCATCTTTACGGCCCCGATCGACTTCACGATCACAGACTTTCCAGATCAGCTTTTGAAGATTGATCGTCGCGCTAAATCTACGCGTGCAAGATTACGCGCGTATGATGTGCTTGAAAGTGTATGAAATCGGTGACAATATATTCAAGGGAGAGAGTCGGCTTGAGATTTGGTGGGTTGGCCGTGCTTGAGAGGTATTAACTTTCCACGAGTAACTGCTACGTGCGATTAAATGTTGAACGGCTTGAAGCGATGCAACGTTACACGCGCAATAAAGCGAGTTATGCAGTATTGGTTGCGCAATAAGTTGGCTTACCAAGAGGCATGGTGATCAAGATTTATTATGTAAATGAATAAATACGCTGCCGCATTACGTATGGAGAGGTGAGAAGAGTTGGACGTGAGCGCGGTGAGAAAGCCAGTATAACGTTGCTAGCAGCGAGTAGTCAAAGGCAAAAGCGATTTACGAGGTGGTTCTCTCGAGGTGCGCAAACAACGAGCTGCGCCAGCGCTGGCGTCAGTGCTGGCAGACACATAGGGAGCACATATCTGGCAGACGTTTCTCGTTAGTTTCGACGTGCGCGCAAGTAATTACCCCGTCCGGTAAATTAATTAAGCGATTCCAGCGAGTCAGGTGTGATTGGCGAATTTATAGCGTTAATAAACAAGCAAATTAAAGCCAAGACAAAAGGTCATTAGTGACGGTTAAGGATAACGAACTGCTCTCACTCTCTCTCTATCTCTTTCTGTCGAGCAGCCCTTAACAGATATTTCGTAAGTTGTGCTTCATCGTCAACGCCTATACAAAAGAATTAATTTTGGTTTCCTTCTATTTCGCACAGTTCTTGGGCTCACCTGATGCTTTTGAGTCTGTTTCTAGACCGATCTTACCTATCCGTTGATTTACTCGTTAGCGGTGACGTGATGAAACTTCCGATCGGTCGTTTCCGTTATTATACATACGGTGACGCACGCTAGCTACTTTTTTTCATTTCCCAACCTCCTTTGTGCTCAAAGCTAGAGCAGAGCGATTTATCCGATTCAATCGGTGTCGATCAGGAAATTGGTTCTTTTGCTTCCATCGCCATATCGTTAGGCGGTTATTCGATTAAAGTTCTATTCAGAGTATTTGCGTGGCTAAGTATTACACGTAGCGAGGCAAACTTGTAAAAAAAATACTAATACAAAGCCATTGATTAAAATTGGCGCAATCATTGATAATGAGTGGTCTATCAAATGGTCCGCTGCTTTTCTGTTCGCGTTGCAGGTGAGTTGCACAAGCGCCTTTCGCTCTATGTGGAATATCTGAAAAGTGACAAATGGCAGTGGATATCCGGAGGTAGCGAAGGTATATATGGCGGTTGTATATAAAAAGAGAGGGTCGGTAGGGGATGGAAGAGGGTAGGATAGCCTGGGAGCACAAGCTGGCGCGCGAGTTTACGGTTATTACGGAAATAGCTGAGATTCCTGGTCGGTTCATCCGACGCGGGAAGAAGAGGCATCGAGAGGAGGGAGCTCGGATAGGAGGGTGGTTCCGGCGCTTAATGCCGTCCGCGGAGCCAGCTAACCGAGACAATTGACGTAATTGAAACTTCGTTTGCGGCGGAGCCAGCCTTAACTTTGTATTGATCTTTCAATAAGTTCACGGTTCAGCTGCAGCACTGACTGACTTTGCTTCAACTTGTGTACCCAACAAATATCAGTCCCACGCCTTTTCACCTCTTGAGTATTCAATGAGGCTTATTTGAAGCCGCGAGCAATTGCCTCGCTTACTCCATTATATCGCAGCCCGCTGATGCTGTTCCCAATGCAATTTGTTTAATTGAGGAACAAGGCGGCAAGGGGAGGGGTAGTTCATAGAGCACTGCGGAGCTCGACACTTCCCGCTGAGCATTAGCATTGACTTTCTGGAGGGCTTGCTCCGGGCCGTACGTCAGATAAGCTCATCCCTGTGGAGATTTATGCTCCGTGGCGGCGAAAGAGAGAGAGAGAGAGAGAGAGAGACGGCACCAGTATAGAGCCGGCTGCGCGAGGGAGCGTAAGTAGAATATTTTCCTACAAAACATCCCGGGCGGCGCGAGCATATCTCACGTCAGATTGAAGCATTTCGCGCAGCGGACCGTGGCGTTGGTGCTCGAGGTGAGAAACCCTCTGAAAAATGTTCGAGGCAGCGCCAGCCGACGATCGAGATGTCATTATTGTTGACAGGAAATTGATAAGCGTGGCCCCGCGCCCCAATAGCCGCCGATACTTTCTATTTTTTCTTTCACTTTTACCTCTCTGTCAAGTTGCCGTTCCCTATTCTGACATCTCGATCTTGGTGCACTTCGCAGATGTGTGTAAGAATGTTGTATGTATAAAACACACACACATACATACACACGAACAAGAGTCACTCCAGCATCTGTAAGTAGTACGATCGTGCATAGTCAGGCCGGGACGTCGTTTGTCTCCGTTGTCCAAGTAAGCGCAACTGTAAGCCAAACGTGCGAGAAATTGGATAAACTCGAAATAGCAAAGTAAATAGCAAGAAATAAAAATAGAGCAGAGTGAGCTGCAGCAAGCGGCAATGGCGGATGGATAGAAAATAAAGTGGCGGGAAAAGCTGGCAGAGCACGAAGATAAACGTCGGGTGGCGTGAGCGCCGGCGAAAATAACGGCGGCAGGGAGCAAGAGAGAAGGGTAGAAAGATAGAGAGAGAGAGAGAGAGAGCGTGTGCGCATTTTTCGCGGACTTCCAAATGAAGGCCGATAAATTCCAATCGCGCTCGATGCGACTATCGGTTGCTCTCGGGCAGCCGCGTGTGTTGACGCTACACAGGCCACCGCGTGCGACAGATTCCTCGGCGCATCCCCTTCCTCGTGAAACGTTCTGCCACCCTCGCTCCCTTCCTTCCTCATCATTGTCCCACAAAGCCGATATAAGACGGGGAATCGACTCCTTTCTTCGGCACTTGTCATCTCGACTGCCCCGAGCGCTGCCGAGTATTAGAGATCTCGCTTCCTGCTCGCTCCCATCGTCATAAGTTTATATCTCACGTCCACGGCTTCTAGCCAGCCGCTATTGCCAGTGCGCCGCCTGTCTTGGTTTTTTCCTTCTCATACTTCTTCTTTTTCTTCTCTATTTTTTACCTTTTTCTCTTGCTTCGTATGACGCGCGTCCTTTCTTTCCCGGCTCTTATCGCTTCTCGCAACTTCTAAGAAAAAAAGAAACTCGTAGCAATACACAGTCACTGGGGACGAACAACTTTGCCGAACGGGTGGCTTGATTTATTGAGCATTTGTATTCAATTCTCAAAGCGTACCAACCGATCGTATAATCTATTCAATTTTGAAAAACGCGAAAAATGAAAGAGACAGAAACACGCTTGTTCACTTTGGAAGAATAAAAGAATTCATACGCGATCATCTACATTCTTTACAAATTCTCACCGGTCAATAAGGAAAAGGTGAAGAGTCATTGCGTAGTATTGAAAATTGATATACTCGCGAAGCGGGAGGTTCGAGCAAATAAGACAAAGAGACAGGCGGAGAGAAAAAGAAGCTGCCGGTCAGGCCAATAAAACAACAGTATTTCGCGTCCGGCAAATCGTAAATCTTTAAAGTCCTTTGAGGCGGGAGCGAAATTCAGCTATATCCCATCACAATTTCGATTTTCACTTGGTTGTCGCCCGTAGAGAGGCCGAGACGTGATTTACCGCGAAAACTTGCAACGAAAACTCAAGTTCTTTTTCGTGGCCATTGAAAGACGGTCAAACCTAATTTTTTTAAAGTTAGAAGAAGTTGCGACAAGCAAGCGAGACTTGATAATCCAAATTGGTCGATGCTCTCTTTCGAGCAAACTCGTTTCTCCATTTGCCTCCTCCTTCCCTTCCCTTCCCGGAGTTAACCCATGAAATTCTCATTTGACGAAGCTCGAGTCTTTATACGTCGCGCTTTCGTCTTTATGGATTTTTGATGATAATGTTGTCATCGAAAATACGCAGTTCTACTTTCGTAATCGCATTGAGAACTGTCATTAACGCCGTAAATCCACGGGAAATTCAGCCGTATTCGCATTGGTGTTGCCGCCAGCGAAACGTACGTACGTAGGTGGACGTAATAAATGGCCGACTGCTGAGAGGATGTCGGTCAAAAGTAGCCGTTGGTCATCCTCGTTTTTGATCGTCAAAGCAGCGTGCCATTGGAATATGGCCAACGAATAACGAGACGATATGGTATTTTCAGATTAAAATTAGCGTCTCGCTACGTTGTTTGCTCGATGATGGATTATTGCAATAAACAAAGGGGCCGTTTTTCCAAGCGCTGACCCACATAGATACATAGACATGTAGAGGCGTGCGCTCGTAAAGGCATGTTTAGCAAGGTAATTTACAAGGGAAACGAGACGAGAGTCGGAAAAGTAGGAGGCTCGTTCGCTCGTAAATCCGGCTGGCGATGGGTTGGCATGCCTGTCGTTCTTTCTCTCGTTATGCGCGACTTCTCGAGGATCGCGCTCGACTCTTGTCAAGCGCGCGTTATTAAAAACCGAGCCAAGCACGGCCTATAGCTGTGTAGCTATGTAAAGTGCGGTGGCCCGTTTACTCGTCCAGGATCCATCTCTGCCTCGAGCTCGAGAACGCGCAGCACGCGTAATTAGAGCAAGGTCGACAAGCAGACGGCTTTACGATTTCGAGTTCTGGCGTTGCTATTATCTTTTACTTTCTTTCTTATCGAGCTATTTGACGAAGCTCTATTTCAATTAGCTGCTTATCTATTATTGCTCGACCATACGTTAACGGGAGAATTCAATAAAACGTAAAAGATTTGCCCTGTGGAGGCGCAAGAACAAGTGCCACCGGACGCATCGATGCGGGGCCCACTTTTGAATTTACCGATGCCTCGAGACAAGTTTACGCCTTACGATCTGTCGGAAAGCTCACTGACACCGCAAAACTGTAGACAGAGAGGCTCGAACGACGCTTCGGTTTGGCTTCAAAACTGCAAGCTGGGGGGATATACTGGTATTCACGGACGAATCGGAAAAGTCGCACGAGTCAGCGGGCTTATGAAAATCAAGAAGCCGGATAGGCCGCAATCGTTTTTCCTGTTTCGAGCGGTCTCGCACGGGAGATACTAGGCAACTGCGACAATATAGAATCGATTTAGGAGAGCGAAATCCCTTAGCGCTGGCGCGCTTTATGCGCCACCGCGATAAATGTTTCCCTCGGCGGTTGCCGCGTGCAGATCTCATGCAAATGAGCCGACTCTGAATCGATTTTATATGATCATAATGCACCTCTATAGCTACGTCTTTCTTTAGCCACGAACCATCGTCAAACTCTATGCAAATCCCGCATCGGCGCAGTGAAAAGCAAATTTTTCGCAAACTGAACCTCCATCTTCTATGACTTTTCCAATAAGAAATAGAGCTTCTATCTCGCTTCTTGCAAATGTCACGCGCGTATGTGTCCAAAGTTTATTAATCCAAAGTTTATTTATGCGATGCCACACACTTTTTCTTTTGCCATAAAGTCTTGAAAGTCATCGAGCTCGAGCTTTTCGACATGCTTGCAAAGATTTGGCATTTGTCGCATCAACACAGCTTGGATGTTAAAAAGTACACTCGCGTACACACGCGCGCAAAATGGCAAGTCCTGCGGGAGGAAGTGTTGCACAGACGGATCGACGGAAATATCAATCACCGTTATATCGTGCTCCGACGTAGTTGAGCGAACCAGAGGGAAAAAAGCAAAGTGAGCCGCGCGAGGGAGTATCAACAGATGGTGCTTCGCTGGGCTGGCTGACAGCTGATTTAGCTGGCTGGGCAGCAGCGGCAAGAGTCAAAGCTCGCCGGGCGTGAAAAACGAACGAACGAACGGGGAGAAGAAAAAGCTGGCCGCCCCGAGTAAATGATCGTCGATTAAAGTGTCCCCCACTCTCCCTCAATCTCTCTCCCCACTCCCCTCTCGTGCGCACCACCCAGCACACCCCACGGACACCGATTGACAAATGGCCCGTGAGATTTGCATTCGCTTTGCAAAGTGTCTACTCGGCTTTTCGCTCAAATAAAAGCCAAACCGATTGCGTCGCACCTCGTCCATCCCGCAGCTTCCGTTCCAATTAGCGGAGCTGCCTCTTGGATGCTGGCTTTACAATATCTCTCAAAGCAACTCGTACCTCCGCACATTCGTCATTTATCTCGAATTATCGACAAATCGGCTCAGGTTTTCGTTCGATTAATCAGCCGATAAGCATCTTTTTGGGCGAACTCGCGACGCGTTATTTACATGTTGGTCGTGCTGCACGTACACTGCTCTTACCGCGTCGAAAGCACGTCGAAAGTACGACGTTAGGCAACAGGAGAGAAGCACATACGGCGTAAAAAGAGCGAAGCGGAGGATGAGAATAAAAGCCGCGTACCGCGCGCAGGTGAAAAGAAAAGCTATAGTGCGCGAGGCAACTTTTTCTCCGGGAACATAGAGAAAGCAGGACGACGCGACTCGACGTCCATTTTCAATCGCGAGTATTGTCCTCGCTCGAGCAGTGCTCTCGATAAATATTTGAACGCTCGAACTGCAAGTATTCGGAGTACGAGTCCGTTGATACGTTATCTTAAGGCAAACGCTACTCCCACAGATGCGTGTATATGTACGCGTCTGTTTTGCCCCGAATCCACGTCAACTCGCTCCAGTCATTACCCTACTCTGATTCATCAAAGCTAGGGGATGTCTCGCTCCAGTTCGTTTCCGACAATTTGGCTGATACCGAGAGGCAACGCTTTGAGATCAATGCAAGCAGACAATTTGTACACGACCCTTTGTTATTCTTGCTTCATTGGATGCCTTTTCGTAGCTTGAGTAATTTTAAACGAAGTTGCAAAGATTAGCTCGACCAGGCTATCAAAGTCGCCAGATAATATGGAATTCAATCGATGCCTCGGCAAAGAAAACAACCGAGCCTCGAGGCCTGTTTGAGATTGAAAGTGGATTTCTCAATCGAAGCGAGAGAAAAACCGCAAAATAAAGAAAAGGGAAACATTAAACGCTCTCGAGCGACTGCTTTCCAGCTATCGCATTGTCCCCGTGCACAAGCGCTTTTGTACTTCAGTGGCTGGGCTCTCTCGAATTTCCACTCGTCGGGCTTATTTCTCGGCATGAAACCGTTGGCGCATTTAGCCGAGGCACTTTTTGCCGATTGTTTATTCGTGTCTCTGGCTCTCATTTCGACTCTCTTTGCATTGACTTCTGTGTATGTGTATGTGTGTGTGTGTGGGGGGGCGTGTATATATATATAAGTACATCCTGGATGGGGGGGGGGGGGTTGCAATCCAAGAGGCGGAATTACCGGTTTGTGTGTTTCGTATTTCCGTGAGTTTGACTTGGCGAATTTTCATTTGAGTAGAGCCGCCGCGGCGTCCTTGAGAA
Source organism: Chouioia cunea (assembly GCA_030064505.1). Lineage (NCBI taxonomy): Eukaryota > Metazoa > Arthropoda > Insecta > Hymenoptera > Eulophidae > Chouioia > Chouioia cunea. The sequence continues at coordinate 15,353,291 of JAOPFQ010000001.1, read as the reverse complement.
AGAGGATGAGAGCCGTGTTGATCGACGTTGCGAGGAATAAGAACGAGTAGCAGTCGTTGGCTGCTCGCTCGAGACTACTCTTTGTATGAGCACGCTCGGCTTGGCGAAGTAAACCCACTCTCATTGCTCTTCCCTCGCTAAACTTCCGAGGACGACGGCTTTGCACCGAGTTGCACAGGAGACGCGCGGATCTTTCAATCAGTAAATTCCGACAGACCTTAATCTTGATAAACATTGCCCCTCTAACGAGACTTTTGATTATTTCAGACAAACATTTGATAAAACTGCAAACTTGTCCGTAAATATCACTGCGATTCGGAATCACAAAGTGTCAGCTTCGTTTTAAGGGGATGACTGGAAATTAAGACGAAGAGAACTCGCTCCAGCAAGCGGCTTGAATCTGTACAAAGAGAAAAAAAGTAATATAGCAAGTTACAAGAAACGAGCGGATCCGCTCAGAGAACGAAAAAAATGGCTTACGCACGCTAATTTGAAAATATTGGACAGACTCGAGTTGCCTTTAATGAAACGGGCCTCGGCTCGGCAATTCACGAATGACACCCTCCTCTATCTCCTGAACATACGTATATGTACGGGACATGATCCGAACATTGTCAGTCGCCGCGGTGGTTTTTGCGTCATCGGACGTTGCAAAACACCAGAGTCCTTCGCGTTCGCAACTTGCCTCAACGTTGTCGCGCGCAATACTAATGAGCACGGAGGGGCGCGCTGACGATGTATATTCGCGCACGTCCGCGAGCTCTCTCGATGTTTATTTACGGCAGAGACTGGGTGGGTTGCCGATTCCTTTTGCTTTTTTTCTTTTTTCGTGTTTATAAGGAGAGCAGGTAGTATCCAGCCCGGGCAATAAATTCTGGAAACACGTTCTGTCGCCCTTCTTAGCTGGGCGCGCGAGCGCCAGCAAGGAAACGGACTTTTTTAACTCTCGTAACTTTGTTATTTATGTGCGGCACGCGAAGAAATAGATTTTTCAACGAGCGAGCTGCGAAAGCTGTCGCGCCCCCTCCCTCCCGCCCTTCCAGCCACCAACCCCCGCTCTTCCTACTCTCCCCTCTAGGCTCTTGTAGCTTCTTTTTTTCTCACTCGACTCTCTGTTTCGTCGCCGAGATATGCCGAGCCTCTTATCGGCTCCAGATTGCCCGGCGCCTTGCCTCTAATTAACCGATAAATCTACCTCGACGAACTTTCTTTCTGCCTTGCAACTTGTCGTCGTCGCTCGACTTTTCTTATCGTTCTCGTAACTTCAAACACTCGCGCTCTCGCGCGTATATACACTGCAGACTCTGAGGACGCCTTATATGCGCGTGCCTCGCGCGGAGAGAGCAAAGTATGCACAGTGCGCGATGTCGTAGTAAGCGTGAAACTTGTTTAGAAAAAAATGGGAAAAAACACGTACGTCGACGGCGGATAGCGGATAGTGATCGAGCGGAGCAAAGATGGAGGTTGTGTATGCAAGCAGCGCAGATGGAGGCGCGGGAGAAAAAGCACGCTCGTCTATGTACGCACGCGGCTGCTATATTATTCGCTTATCGTTAATGCGCCGCGAGAGAAGCCGCAACGGGCTTATGCAAAGGCAGCGGCTCGAGGCGTCAGTCGGGAAGACGTACAGGTGTGTAGTGGCAGACGCGCACGCCACGGAAGAAAAGCTCTTGCTAGTCTGGCGCTCTGTACGCACACTGTCTCTCGCTCGCTCGCTCATTCATGCGATCCCCATGCATTATTGAACAAAGCACTCGCGCGCGCTGATCTCTCATCCAGGGGCCCGCTGCAAGCACAGCCTCCTTGCCGCGACGTCATCCGTCTCTTTGATGCGGGACGCGCGCGCATCGATTTCTCAAAATTCCGCTGAAACTTTTATTATTAGCCCTCTTCGCCTCTTCCTCTTTGCTCGCGTCTCGACAGAGATCGAAAGAAAAGGCTGCGCTAGAAGGGATCGCAAATACGTGAGGCGCCAATTCGAATCCCGAGATAAGTCGTTCTGGCGTGCACCTGCCATACTGGATTTTTTCGACAAACATCTATACACTATACTCATATACATATAGCATATGTGCACTCGTCGAATCAATTTGTTTCCGATCGATGCTCCGCCCGCTCGCCCGCCGCGTCGCCAGACGGGATTCCGTGTATCAACGCGTGTTTACTATTCATCAGTTTGTTGTTTCGAGAGCGCACAGCCAAACGATGACAAATTTTCCTTTGAATAACGAAACTCTCTCGTGTGAGATTAATGAGCCCAGGTCTATTTCGAGGCTCGCAGCCGCTTTAAATAGTAGCGCGCAAGAGCCCGAGGCAAACTCGAAATTTATCAATATGATAGAAGCTCTCAGGCACTCTGGTATTCAACGTGTGCTTCTCGCGAATGCGAAATGCCGTGCGGCACACCTGTCCGAAATAGGTCACGCCAAGGCAATAATTCTGCTGGAATTTTCTCGAGCTTGCCTTCCTAAAACTGCTTACGATTCAGCTCTACGGGAGTTGCCTTTTCCCTCTCCTTTCCATCCTTGGGCACATATACTTCCATTCATCCCCATATTTTCAAAGTATCTTCGGCACATGTAGCAGCCGGTAAGCGATATTCGATACTGTCGCGACGCGCGCTTCACGGTATGTATCGTGGAAAAAACTATACGAGCTCTGATTGAAGCCAGATCGATTGCGACCAAACAACTCTAAATCCAATCCCGATGTATACTTGCGCCCGTACGAAAGAATCCTGCTAGGAAAGAAAACATTTCTCTCACACAAATACGCAAACGTATACCTGTGAGGAGCATATTGGACTAGACAGCGAGCGCCAAGCGGGACAAACCTTATGGCTTCAGCTCCTTGCGTTTTTTTCGGTAGTGAGAGTCAAGAAGCCGCGCGAGTTTTTTGCTCATAAAATGCAAATGCGCGCTAGGCCAAGTTTTAGAAGCTGGCCCCGACGCTCCCTTATATTTTCTTTCTAGTGTACACGTGTGCCATCCAGTATCGAATTCGACTTCTCTCTCTCTCTCTCTCTCTCTCTCTCTCTCTCTCTCTTTCGCCCTACCTAACCAACCGCGACCGACAAGAATGAAATCCATAAATCCATGAGAGTACATACCACTGCCACCTCTATCCGCCAACTACGGCTGTGCGTGGAAACCTACTCTGTACTCTATTTTTGTCTCCCTTTTAATAAAAAAAATCCTGCTCCTCTCGTGAACTTTATATTGCGGAACCACTTGAAATTCAAAACGGATCTTGCATTTCAAATCCGAGACGTTCAATTTTTATCAAATTTTCATTACTGAAAGTCTTCGTAATCCTTGAAAAAAAAAAACAATCAAGTTATCAGAGCATGCAGCGAGCAATTACATTAGGAATAAGAAATTGCATTGATGCGCTAAAAGTTATTGCTGTATATATTAGCTTAGTTGATTAAAACGAGCGCGACTAGGTGGCGCGTTATCTACTTCCTCGCAAGCAGCATTAGCAGCAACTTCTCTACGGTTTCATTATCGCGCGCCTTGCTGGCTGCTTTGCACACGCGTGCGCGCGAGCGCGCATCAAGTAGTATAGACGACTGTTCGGGTCGCCGCCATGCACGACAGTTCGGGAATCGATTTCGCCACCGTCGCCTTGTCGCCGGCTTGTCGCCGTGCGAAGATTGTCCTGCGCTTCTTGAGAAAGAAAGAGTACCTCGCTCAAAGAATCTGGGCCACGTTTGAAGTTTTTTCTTTGCTCTCCTTCCATCGTGTCGCGGCTCTCGCCTTCTATCTCAAATAACTCGCTGTACACAAGCTTTGTGTGTATTGCGCTGCACCGTAGCAACGTTTTCAAGTCGATCGTATTATGCGCCGACGCGAGCCACTGCAGTAGTTTGACTCGTGGGACGCTCACGTTGATCGTTCAATGCACGCGAATGTTGCCGATGCCGACCAGTAGTTTCGATGCAGAGGTGTTTCATTACTTTGCTGCTTCTCAGATATGTCTAACGTCTGTCTCATCTTTTCCCCTTTTTCCGATGGCTACGTCACCAATGAACGCGACGTTCAAATTACGAATGCAAAATAATCGCTCGGCCATTTTTGTGAAAATTGGACTTTTTCAAATGCCCCTGTTCATGAATAGCGTGCTTTAATGGGACTAGCGGTTCTCGTAACACGAGGAATTGTCTGTCGTAGATGCACTAATCATGTTTTTATGCGAAATTCAAAAAGTAACGCGGGAGATGTGGAGAGAGAGAGCCCGTTGGAATGGACTCAATACGTAGAGATTATTCGTAAAACCGGTTTTTTACATTGTTGTGCACCGTCGATTGCAGTTGTCGCGGAAAAGCCACTCTTGAATTTTCGCGTACGCTCAGGTGAGTACGCGATCGCGAACGCAGTTCAATTTGTTGCAACGAGGTAGAGGCAGATTTGCATCGGGTAGAGCGGCAACCGGCCGAGTCTTTTTGGCCCACAGGCCGCCTCACGCGAAAGAAATAACGCGACTAATAACACAGGCCCGGCTGAATAATTTCGGTGCACCAATTACGCCCGGTACCCGGGTTGTTTCAGCTTGATAGAGAAGTTTGGAGGCAGAGGTCGGGCCTCTAGCGCGTGTGCTGCAGCGTAGAGTACTTGAAGCCTCTCAACAGCCAGATTAACGTCGCAGTGAAAAGAAAGCGCATAAATATCCGCAGAGTTGGTGCAGTCTAGCTGGAGCTCTCTCGCACGCGGGGCAAATGGACCTCGCCGTAACTCTGAAAATTTGGCCCTTTCCAAAGTTTCTTGCTGCAGCTGCAGTCGCAGCAAGCTAGCCAGCGAGCGAGCGGCAGCTGTAATTTGTTGAAGGAGAGCGAATGGAAGCTCGACTCCTTTCCCCCACGCCGCGCCAAGTACTTTGCTCTTGTTTTCAAGATTCGGAGGAAGTAACGGCGGCGGCGCGTCGGCACACCGGCGCACCGGTTGCTCGCGCATGTAGCATCCGGGAACAAATACAATTTGAATGAATTAGCAGTAAACTGAAAATAGTCAATTTGGGTTTACCTGAGGCCCGCTTAGCAGCAGCCAGTCGCGCATATAACCGTTTTTCTCTTGCTCTCGATCTCGCTTATTTCCTTTATCTTGGGCCCCGGTCTAAACGATATTTTCCGGGGAAGCTTCGCCTCGGAATAACTGCGCGCTCTCCCCTTGTCCTTCTCTCCTTCCTTCATTGAGTTTTCGGCTTTTATTTAATCTGCTTTTCGCTCTCGCTTTCCCTCTCGTTCCTCGCCATTACCGTCGAGTGTGCGGCTTCGAATCGATTCAATCGCTTGCTAGCAGCCAAGTGGAAGTGGCCCGGACTGCCTATGCTTGCAGCTTATTTTTATTTTTCCTCTCGCTCGTTCGCTCTTTCTCGCTGTGCAGCCGTTAATCCGGCGATTTTTCATTTCTCTCGAGTGATTGCGCCCACCGAGCAACTAGGAAATGACTTTTCTAACGGGTGCTTGTTCAATTTGATGGCGCGCACCGTACAGCTATAGCCTGATACGTCTGAGATTGGCTGCGGATTGCTGATTAAACGGAAAACTGATGTTGCCTCGCGAGCTCATAGATGCTAGATTAAAAACTTTTTGCGCTTCTTTCGGACTTTAGCGTTGATGTTTGGCCCATAAGCGAAAAGAAGTGCTTTGCACTCGACGATCGACTTGCAATTGGACAAATTGAGAGGGCGCCGCCGGCAGCGATCGCGTCGGGGCTCGACTGTTGGAGGTTGTACGCGAAGCGGAGCGCAGGTGTACAGGGGCAGCCCACTTGACGCCGCGGCAAATTTAAAAAGCTCTCGGCGGGTAGCCCGCTTTGGCAGTCTCGAGGGTAATTAGCTGTGGAGCGCTTCGCAGCGAATGCGAATGACAGTACCCTTGCGAAACAATAGCCCGATCAGGCCTCCACAGTTGAACCAGCGCTCTTTACAATTTATTCTCATCGCGCAAGCTTGCTGGCATTGTCACCGCACCTCGACAGCCCCGATATTGTTATGCTTCTTCGATTTTCATGATAATTCCGTCGCTCCAAGCTATAATGGGGCTTCCCCTTTCCTTTAACGCATCTCCCCATCGAGACTTTTCGGATGACGAATTGTGTTGTCGAGGCCGATGCCGCGTCCTCGCTGCTTCCCCACTCGCCGATTTATAAGTGCGTTTGGGGGCCACCGCCAACGCTTTTTCAATTAACCTCGTTTTATCGTCTAGGATTCGTCGACGGATTTCCCGGCTCTCGGCCCTTTTGTCGCGTTGCTGCCGATAACTATAACTATTGTCAAACTCGTATTCCGACAGTTGAGTTTCTTTGCCATTACGACTGTGTACGAAACAAAACGTTCTGGAACTTGCAAAAGAGCGGAGTAAAAGGAGGAGAGATTCCTTCCCTCGTTGGTGTCTCGTAGCAGAGAGATGGAAAAAGCACGAAAGAGGTGAAATTCTGGAGCGTGCCCATCTCATTTGTTTGGTGCTGCTGGCGTCGTCGACACGAAAGCGAGTATCTAGCGTCTTGGTAATTTTAGACTCGCAGACTCGCAGACGCAATAACACACGTGCTCGCCGTCGTCGTTGTCGTAGTCGTCGTCACGAGCGTCTTTTGCGCTCGCTTCTCGGATTAACGTTGCCCTCATCCTCTTTCTTGGTCTCGCGGTTCCTCGCGATGATATAAGACTCCCTGAGTCGGTAATTGAAAGGCTGCTAAACCGCTGCGCGATTAATTGCACGCCCTTTTTGCGCGGAAAGCTCGCCGACCTTTGCCAGACAATAAGACGTCAGTTGACCGCAACTACCATCGCTACTTCCATCCTTATTTGTGGCCGGAGCTCAGCATTTTATTAAATTTTCCTTCTCCAGCCCTGCAATAAGTACGTAATGGATAGCGCTTATCATTTTAAAACTCGATCCTTGTCCTCTTCCATTTTTCAAAAGGATTCACTCGCTTGGATTTTCCCGACAAATATTTCACTGCACGTCCAAATTATATCTGATGTTGTAACAAAACAAATATTTTTTCAATGCTTGGCAAGCGACCTATTGAACGATACTCAAAAGCAAAAGGATTTTCATTCAATCGACTCGTAGTGTTTATGTAAATATGCACTGAGATTTTGTATTTCGAAAAAAAGTCCATCAGATATCATTATTACTATCAATTTCATCCACCCGGCTTTGTAGCGTTAGTTTCGTTAATATGTATCAGCTTCGTTCAGGCTACAAATCCACCAGATTAACATTTGAACAAATATAATCTACGCGTTATGTCGATTATTAGTGGTTGTCAAAGGCGAATATTAATCAGTGCTGAGCAGTAGGTGCTTATGGATTACGAAAACCCTGGGAAATCGACACAAGTCTAAAATCTGTAATTGCGTGAGCCATCGTCGTTGACACAAACATCAATAACGGGTTAGGAGTTTCTCCTAATTGTCATCGTGGGGGCCACAACGCGTCGGCGGATGACGCCGAATCTCAAGCTGCCGCGCTAGTTACGCTCATTTACGCTACTGCAGTTGTTTGCTTTGAAAATGGCACGCTAACAGCGCAGTCGCGTGAAACGATGTTGCCAACTTTTTTTTCCTGGCATACACACACACACACACACACGTTTTTATTCGACTCTACCAGGATTGACATAACGATGCGGCGTTTGCCTCGGGAAATCGCTTCTATCACTGTCGCTTGGTTAACTCGGCTGATATGCACAGAGAACGATGTGAATTTTTCCGTTGTTTTCTCGCTTATCTCTTTTTTCTTTTTTTTTTGTTGTGTGAGGGAGGAGGTGTTTTTACCTGAAATTTGTTTCCGTTGATAGAGCACTCCGTTGATTTTGGTCAGTCGTATTTCCCCGTGGCAGCGACTATCCAGCGAAGAGTTTTTTTTCATTGTGTCCTAAATATTTTTATCGCGTTTAGATTAACAGCTGCAAAGATTGAATATACCTGAGGCTATGTGATCTAATAGTTTTAAAGTACCTCAATTTGCTGCTTATACTCATAACTAAGTGTCATGTTTTTTTATGTTTCAGGTGAGCCACAAAACTGATCTCTCGACGTACAAGTTAGAGTCTGTCGAGCACGTAAGTTTGAGTACGTTATTTAATGCGGCCGTAAAATCAAACATACTATATCGAGCAAAAACGAAAAAAAGCCGTAGTAAATAATTCGTACATCATTGATAATGCGTTAAGAAATAATTTTTTCGTCGCTGGGAGTTGGGGGGGGGGGGGCTCATAAAATTTTATCATGGCCGTAAAATTTTATGAAAAAAGGTGTATCATTGGGCGTGCGTGGTAGCTTTTTAGGTAAAAGTTTCCCTTTACGAGGAAGCGCCGTTATATTTCAGAATTAATACACCTGGGACACACGGCTGGATACGTCGGACGGAGTCTCGAGCGGTTGAACGGTTGTGAAAGCTAGTATAGTGTATACATACGTGCGCACGCAGACTGGTTGCTCATGAATTTCTTTCGAGTATCAAATGTTGGTAGCAACTCGAGATAGTCTAATTTTATTGAGGCGTACAGTCGGAAAGTTGGCCCTCGCTAATTACAGCTGGAGTGCGCGAGCGAGTGCGAAGACGTGACCGAGTTACGCGTGTATGGCCATTTAAGAGCAATAAAACGCGAACTTGAGAGCGATATAGCGAAAGTGAGCCACTAGCGCTATAGAGAGAGAGAGAGAGAGAGAGGGAGACTGGCACGCGATCCTATAAACATCACGAAAGCTGAGTAAACTTCTCAAATCATACTCGGTCACGCAGCTTCATTATACTATGCGACGGTAATGAAGTCAATAAAATAGCGCTACCGTTTCGCAACCTCCTGTAGCTTGAAAATTCAAATTAAACTTCATACATCTCGCGTCCATATCCAACCCTATCTTTCTTTTTCTTTCTTACAGATTTTTTCTTTTGGCCAATCCGAACTTAGACTCAAATGTAACGTAGATCCATTATTATCCAGATTCATTGACAAGTCAGCATCAATTCAGCTAATAATTCGATTTCTTGACAATGTTACAAACCTTGCGTGTGTTTAAACGTGACGCCTAGTAGGGCTTGAAAGATCATCGATGAGTATGGGAAGGGCGAAAGATTATACGCAATGCATCATAGGCATCGATGTATACGGGAGCCGAGCATCGTAGCGTACGCAAATGATCCGTCTATCGGACGCCGCGGGCTAGTATAATTCGCACGTGAGATGGCGGATTTTCGAGAGGACTTCTTGAAATATTCAAATTTCACGCTCGGCTCGCCGTGAAATCAAGGCGGCTCTGGCCGGATAGAGCGCGCTGTAAATTGCGCGCGCTCGCTGTCAGGCGTCACAGCCGCATGATTAATGTGGCTCCATAACGCGTATATAGTTCGCTTTGCACGCAGTCTCCTGCCGAACGCATATTGCCGAACGATCCGTGGGCGTCGCTTTATTTCGTTTGGCATTCGATCGCTCATTTTCAGGGGTTTGCTCGGCGCGACTTGTGTCTACTGGCTGCCGAGGCGTTATAATCACCAACTACGGAAGTACCGTTCAATAATCTAATCGACGTTCCAGTGGTGAGTGCAAAGATACCGCGTGTCTCGCTAATAAGCCTACTGGCGTGTATATGCGTGTGTGTGTTTGTACATATACTACACACGTGTATGTTAATTAGTTGCTTTATCGGGCGCGCTCTTTATACGCTTCGCGAAGCTCATTTCTAAATGTTGCCGTTGTATTAACGTTGCGCAATATGCAATTTACCTTTACTGCTCGTAGCTCAACTACGCATACTTATTAACGTAACAAATTTTACGAATAAATAGATTCGCGCGCGAACGCAAGCGCTGGGCCAGCAGCATCAATCTTTATCGTTTTAATCGTGATCATAATTACGCTCGTAGCGACGTTAAATCGCGATTATACAACGTACGCTCTCTTCTCTCTTCCCATATAATCGTCGGCAGATTTTCGCGTAATCGTGTATTTGCATCGTGATTTACATGCGCATCCCGCATGGCTCCTCTCTGCCTCTCGCGAATCTAACTCAATTTTGCAATCATTGAACGACGAGGCCGCCGATCTATCGCCGCTCGCTCCCTGCGAGACATTCGCGGACAAGAGTGTTGCAATTATTTTAGCAGAAATCGAAAGTTAAACTTTCTATTTTTTTCTACTTGTCCTTTACTTTTTTCTTGTTTTGCCAATATCACGCGAGATCGAGAACGGCACCGAGGGGAAAATGAGAGCGTTTTACCTCGAGCTCAAGGCATATACGAGGCAACGTCGTTGGCTACACTCGTAATAACCTAGTAATTGCACGCTATCGCACCGATGTGCCATTGTTATTGGAAAAGCTGTCATAATGCCTCGCACTGTGTATACTGTAGTATTGCGATAACGTGGCTACCAGCTGTCGGCGTTCCCCGTCTCTACAGACACAAGCTTTGGAGCGTACTACGTATAAAGCCTTACGTAACGATCTTGGCATTACATCGGCAGCATTAACGTGTAGTTTGTTTCTTTGCAAAGTAGTTTTTGCTTTTTCACATTTTACTTCATTCATTACTCGACCCAGTACAGTATGTCCCTCTAGCGTCTTTCCTACTGTGCGAAACAAGACCTCGCCCGCCAATGAACAAACGCCAATATTACGACTTACGGATTTATTTGGACCGACAATGTTTTCATCTGTCATCGGTATCAAGTCGTACGACGATATCTCCTCTATTAAAATACTTGGCTCTAATATAATAAATGTTGTAAGCAGTTTTTCTCTAATTTGGCATCCGAAATTGATTAGAGCTCGTAACATGCAAATGAACCAAGACATTTTTGCGAGAAAATTTTGGGGAATAGGAAGGGCATCGATAAATTTGATTAGCAAAGATTGCGAAAAGGTATCCAAGCTACGTTATTTGAGGAAAACGCATTAACGCCAAAAAGGCTAGCGGCATCATCAGCAGTCTCTCGAGTGAAAAAAACGAGAGCAGAAAAGAGAGAAAGGGGGGGGGGGGGAGAAAGGAGCAAAAAGGTAGGAGGTGGCGCGTTATCAAGAGTGGCCGATATTGGCAGACCGTTTCCGAGCAAATAATTGGAAATGCAAACGGGACGGGCTGCCCTCTGTGATAGTTCGATAATTGAGTCTCTTATCAGTACTCGACTGCTGGATTCTCTCGCATAGTTTCCCCCAGTCTCCGTCACCGCACAATCGAGCTGCGCCTATATACAATGCAGTCCACAGCTGGCCCTTTCGTTTTTCACGTTACACGTGCTCGCGCACCAGAATTTTATCCTGCCTATGCGTCTGTCACGCTGATTGTCATTATGGTAATGAAGCTTGCTTCGGGTGGCGGGGCGGGGAAGGAAAGTTATGTGATTTTCGTTAGACGAATTAAATCGATATCTACTCACTCTCGCTCTCGTGCTTTCTCTCCCTCTCTCTCTCTCTCTCTCTAACTCTTTGCTATTTGACTCTCATTTATTTGGCTTTATGTCGATTTACCGGGCAGTTACTCTAATTTGATTGGGCATGCATAGCCCAATTATTTAGCTTGTAATTGATATCTATGTACAAATGCACAGCTAGCTGTTGAGATAGTAAACAGATTGAAACATAATTACAATTAAATGCAAGCAATTTCAGCCCTTTAAAACGCATTTCATTCAGGTTTACAAATGAACGCTCGAAGAACTATCCTGGCTAACAGATATGAAAACCATAACAGCTCACAATTTAAATTACTATAATTGATGACTACAACGAATATTTGGAATATCGCGAGCATGTATAACTGGAGGTGTAATTCGAGTTGAGGAACTATCAGGGAGCATTATGTTTGTCTAATGAAGAGAATCTCGGAGAGTGGGCGAGCGACGGGGATTAGGCTGAAGAATCGAAACTACATGTGTGTGCGTGCACCCGCGTGTGTGTAGGTTTGGGGCTGTTGTCTCGAGTCTACAGCAGCCAGCGCCCTTGGCAATCTCTCGCGCAACTGCCTGATCGAGCGAAGCGAAGCGACGTTGATAATGGCTTGTCGCGGCCTTCTGAATACACCCTCCTGACTACCAAGCTGCCTACCTGCCTGACTGCCTGCCATGCACGCGCGGTTCAACTGCAGCTCTCTCTTACTTCCCTTCTACTTACTTTAACTTCTTGATTGCCACCTGCAAATTCCTTGGAATACCTTCCCTGCAGCTCCTTGTCGCGACCGTCTTTCAACCTTCGTTCTCGAATAGATTGAATTGTCAAAGCCAGTTATACATTTGTACGTAACATCTTCTTTAAAGCATGTTTTACCGCACTAAGGTGAAGCTATTCATTCAACTGAAAAATAGCGATGTAAATCAAAGATTTACGTCCCGCAGTCGGTTGCATTCAAACGAACAAGAAACTCCCAACAATGGCGTATATATTTAATTAATTTTCTACTAGTACGTGCTACGCATCTGCCGGACGAGTATGAAAGCGAGCGTATTTCGGCGCGTGACAAAAAGTGAAAAATATTTGAGTGCCGCCGCGTGAAAAGGTCGCAGCGAGGAATAAAGTGCAGCAAAAAGCTTGGACATTGGGTTGGATGTAGGTGGAGCGCTCGTGGCATAGCACACATGCACACAGAGTCGCAGGAACGCAACGCGCTGAAGTAATGGCCAGGGCAAGCCGCGCAACGCCATAAACACCGGAGCGTGACACGCCAATTACGCGGCAGAATGGTGCTGGCCGATATTTTGGCCGTGCCACACGGAATCCGATTCCACACATAGCACATTTCGCGAGACGACAAAGAAACGTCGATTGCCCGAGCGCGCGCGCGCGCACGATTATTCTTTACGGCTGCGACGCACATTGGCAGGTCGCCTCGCTTGCTTATTCGTGCGATTTTGCTTTGCTTTCCCTCCCTCTCGATCACCCCCGTTTTTATCGCCTAACGATAAGTGCCAAAGCTCAATCGTACAGCATGCGCGTTCTCGACTATGCGCGTGCACGCATTTAAGGACTTAACGAATGGCCATCTGGAAAGCGAGCTCGCAAGTTGGAAACTCCTAGCCATCGACTATAATATCAGCTGTCTCGAAGTTTATAAGTATGGCCTCTATCAACCACGATTACACCTGAGAAATTTATCTAACTATGCCTTACTTCGACCAATTTAATAATCCCGTAAATTCGACTAATTCCGATCTCGACCGCCCCCTCCTCAACTTTTACGAGCGATAACGTAGAAAAACAAGAGCCCCTCTAAAAGTCCTTTGAATTACGATGCGGATGATTTATAGCGAGCTAATTCCAAATCTTAACGAGAACTATACGAAAGTTCCGCGTTATAGCCAAAGTCGGTACAAAAAATGAAAAAAAGCAGAAAGAGAAAAAAGAAAAAGCAACGAGTGCATACAATTAGTGAATGCGTTTTAGTGGCTCGCATGAAAGCGATAACGCTCGCGAGGCCGGCTCAAACTGAGATATAAAACAGGAGCGAGCGTCGTGAGAACTGGCTTTCTCGTAAGCCGGTTGCCACCCCCTCTTTTTATAATACTCTCCCGAGGTTAAGTGGTCGTGCGTAATAATTCGCTCTCGCGCCTTTCGTCTTTGCGTACGTATTCGTTCAGGCTAACGATTTTCGTTTCCATAAGCGGCGCCACACCGCTCGACCAACTCTCGATCTGCCCAGTTTGTATCCGGATATTAATATTTTCCTTACTCTCCCAGAGGGATTGACTTTTAAACGCTTTGCCACTCGTTTTGCCAAAAATTTTGCGCCAAATGGTACAACTCACTATCTCGATTATTTAAAACGGCTTTGTTGACATGCGATAATACGATTTCGTGTTTTTCTACAAAAACGCATTTGTTTATAGAATCAATTACAAATACTTGGTAATGTTGTCGTTGCGGTATGCACGAAAACAAGGACGTCGCGTGGATTAATAAATATATAGATACATAGACGTGAGCGTTTATAATGCCAGAGGGCACCGATTCCCGTCAGCTGCATAAATACACTGACGCAAAAGTGTCCATTGGCTTTTTAAAATAATATCAGACTTGCTCTATCATACGCAAAGTTGATTTAACTTATCAATTCTCCCGATAAAACGAATAGGACTCGGACAGCGCAGTTCATAAAATTTTCCACGTCCCGTATATGGCATATACGATACGCGTACCAAACAAATGAAATTCATAAAAATGCATGTTTGTCTCGATGCTTTTCCCGTCAATTAAGTCGAGCTGCTTTTATTTCGAAAAATCGTAAATCGATCATATGCGATGCCATTCATGATTTAACGGCATTTCCAATCGTTACGATCAAATTTATACATTCGCATAGCGGGAATTCCGTTGACAGAGTAGCGAAATAAATGAATTCCCATAAATGGATTATCTAAAAATTGGTTTGGTGGATAATAAAATTATTAGTGAAAAGTCATCAAAACGCTGCGTATTATACGCACGAACTTGGCACTCTCGTCAACTCGCAATAGAGTGTCGCAACGCGACGAAGCCAGCATGTCTACGAAAAATGATTTTTTATCGAAATGATCTATGTTAATTGCAGCCTGCGTTTGTTTAAAGATTCGCTTATCTACTTGCTGCATTTGAAGCGGAATCCATGCGGGCTTTCAATTGTGCAAAAAAAGCTCGCAAGCTGTTGTTTTTGTCAGTCCCTTTGTCTTTTTAAGCGAGATGCCGCGGCATTTATGCCATTATTGCGTTGAACGCGGAAGTTGCTCTCTTTCTCGTACTTTAGTCCCCTTTCTTCCACTTATATTTGCTCAACTCGTGCCGACGACACGCTCACTTTTATGCCTCTTCCCTTTTGTTTGTCTCTTTTCTCTTGTTCTTTGTGTGTTTGTTTTCTAGGTTTTTAAGCTCTCTCTCTCTCTCTCTCTCTCTCTCTCTCTCTCTCTCTCTCTCTCTCTCTCTCTCTTTTTCTCTCTCTCTTTTTCTCTCTCTCTTTCTCTCTCTCTCTTTCTCTCTCTCTCTCTCTCTCTTTCTCTCTCCATCTCCCTCTATCTCTCTCTCTCTCTGTCTCCCGCTCTGTCTCCCGCTCTATTGCCGCCTCTTGACTTTCGTGTTTGAGCACCAAAGCGAGCCTTTGTTCGCCTATCCGATGTCTTTATCTCAATTAGTCTCTTGAAATCCATCCAATTAACGTGGGGCGCAATCGATACCAATCACAAAATTATAACCACTAATCGCACATTAAATTTTTATTTGCGCTGTAAAACATGTGCTACGGTATGTATCATAGCGGTGAATGCAGTCGGTGAAATCGCGACAAGTTATAAATTACCGATTCTTCGTCATTATTTTTGGGAGAGCGAGAGTCTATTAGTTTTCGCTGAGCGATAGTGTAGTTGGAGTTGACCCAGCAGGTGAATACTAATTCTCGAGTGGCGATTATGCATGTAGTAGCGTGGCGCAGCTGTTTGGTAGATTCTTTCGTGGATAGCACGGAGCCGAGTTTCATTTGTCAGCCACGCAAAGTTTAGCTTGGAAGAAGTTGCCACGACTGCTACTACTCCGTCTTTCCTGCTGTTGGCTAGGCCACGAATCCCGCGCCTCCATCAACTATCTAGCTAAACTTCCATTTTCTTGTTGTTTTTTTTTTTTTTAATTCCGATGGATTTAATCCTGCACTCGAAACTTTCTATTTAATTTTCAAATTAAAACTGAAGAGATTTGATTACTCGGACTGGTAAGCTTTTTCACGTCTACTTCAGACGAGTCGACAAACGAATCAACTTCATTTATTGTATGTAAGTGAATTACACGTTCAAAGTAAAATGTAAACTACTCGTATTGTGACCTGTAATGGAACAAGGGCCGATAAACAAGGTTAGCTTGGAAAAAGCTCGATATGTGATCACTGATAGTACGCATGAATCTAGAGTTCTTGATTTTCCACGCGTACACGAGAAAGCGCGAGGACACGCGGGGACGATAGGGGCACCGAAGAACTCGCGGATGTTTATTCACGAGGTGACGGCGTCGAGTCGAGTAGACTGCAGCCTAGGAGTGGCTATATCCACGGATGTGCGCTCGACTGGACAGTTTAAGTTACGTCTACGCGGAAATGGTTGCTCCACTTAATTCCCTCGAAATTGCTTGGCTCTGCAGTTTGTTTGGCCTTTGTCTTATCGCTCTTGCACTTTTTCGCTCGCTACGTTCTCCTTCAACCCGCGCACTCTCTCGCGCCGCTTACCTTTTTCATTTGTGTGGCCTGCACCAAGTTCCACTTTGATTCTCCCTCTCTTTCTCTGCAAATTAAAACTCGCGTGAATTTCTCTTCAGAGCGAATCTTGCAACTTTATCTTTTCTTTCCCGTGTTCATTGAATAATGCAACGAAAGTTTTAGCGTGCACAACTGCAGAGAAATTTTTTCCTATACGAATGATGCGGCGCAAGAGAAGGCCGAATTTAAAAGTAAGGAGGTTAATGCGACTAGAAGAGAGATATAGGGTGGGATTGGCGACGTTCGTCAAGCCGTTCAAATAAATCATTATTCAGGTGGCTTGACGTAGTCTGTGGCGCTCTCGAAGAATATCGCCTTTGTCCATGAAATTAGACGCCCTCACATACACACTCGGCAAAACATCCTTACGATATTGCAGCTTGTGTCTCCTTTCTTATTTACAGTACTCGACAATTTGTGGGCGTCGCTTCGTTCGCCTTCACCTTGTCTTTAGCACAATTGTCGGGATATGTAATTTCCTCTTTGCAATATCTCTGTACTAATACCAATCAGTAGGGCCTTGCAATTTGTTATTTGCATAATGAATTTGCTTGGCGGACAAAAGTATTAAATATTCATCGGGACCTCACTGCTAATCCGTCATTTCAATCAAGAAAATTACTCGTCTTTGATAAAAAATTCGAGTTCCGAGGCTGGAATTCCCGAGGCCAGTTGCAGATTGATTACGTTGTCACGCTCGTGGGAAAATAAATAAGAAAATAAAATGAGAAACGCATCTTGAAATAAGAGAGAAAGGAAAGTAAGCAGCACGATGGTACACGCAGCAGGGACGGACGAACACGGAATTGCGAGATAAGCCGCGAAAAAGAAAAGATAGACCAACTCAACAGATCATGGCGTTGCAGGGAAAAAGCAAATACCGGCAGCTTCGTCACCAATTGCCAACAACCCGTTTCAATTTACGCTTGTGATTTGGTTTCCATTAATTACATAAACCCTCTTGTCTGTCCACTAATACAACTTTCAGATATAGTCCGATTTTGAGTATTGACATTGTCAGTTGTATCTGTTTTTCTCCTTGCTTAGAAATAGAAAAATGATTTGAAGGTTTTTTGCGTAATCATTCGAAGCTATAAAGTTTTTCTTGAAGGTAGAGGCGGAGCTCGTGCGCAGATGACTTCCGTGTTCCGATAGTGCTATTGTCCGAAAATATCTGGCTTTTACCTGACTCCAACGAAGCCTTTAATCCTTCTCGCTTTCATTTCGCTGAGGCATCCGTAGTCACATCTTTGCTGTCTTTCTTTTTCTTAACTTCGCTGCTCACAGTTCTATAATTACGTTTAGAACATGTTGCGCATTCATTTAATCGCACGGAGTCAGCTAGGATAGCATTCAGACAAGCAGACAGCGTAATTAAAAGCTCATCGGAAAGAAAGGTGCATTCGCTCTTGTTAGACGCGATCGGCGGTCTACTAATGTAGCCGACTATAATGCTTGTAACTTTTTCATCGTCTACTCCCGAATCGGCTAACTTATTCTAGCCGATTGAAGAAGCCAAAGCTTCAACGGATAGACTAAAGGAGAGAAATGAGCCAATGGTACGCGCGACAGTTCTCGAGAAACGAAAAACCGGGAGATGAGATTATCGAGAGTGAAGTGCAAGAGCACCGTCTGTATATCTGTTGAGAGAACAGCTTCGTCCGTCGCTTAAAGCCTCTCTTGGACTGAGAGCCAGCCAGACAGAGCAGCGACAGTGCGCGGGATTATACCGAGCTGCGATTTTACGCGGACTACGGAGAGGAGCACTAGGGAGGGGAGGTACAATGAGGCCGAGGAACTCAAGAATTTCTCGGTGCGCGCAAAATGCAGCAGCGTTCTCTCACTCACAAGCTGCTTAACTCGAGCTTTAAGCTAGACGAGTTTAAGATGTCCCCCCGTTTATCCATGATCCCGTCCGCTCGGTTCTGCCCTCTCTCTCTCTCTCTCTCTCTCTCTCTCTTTCTATTTTTCGCTTCTGCCTCAATCTCCACCCGAAGAAAGAAAGGAAACGAGGAGAGATTGGTGACGTTTTGGAAGTGTCGTGATAGCAGTACACTCCTCGCTAGCTGTTCTCGGTAGAGAGAAAGAGAGAGAGAGAGAGAGAGAAGGACTGACAGACAGAGTCTATTAAACATTGAGCGCAACCGCGCCAACTGGCTACGTCTCTCTGAGCCTCGTTCGCCCGTAAAAGTATGCGCCTCTTACCCCAAGTGCCCGTTTCCTATGCGTATCTTTCCTTTTGCTCCAGCCAGTGGAAGAGACTCGATTTGGGCAGGCGCGATCAAACTAATCAAATTCAAGGATCGTTCCGTTCGTCAAAGTCAGGCGATCTCGATTGCAAGTACAGTTTGAAATACGCGTAAAAGAGTTTTGAAAAGACTGCAGATACACCAGGCACGCAAACATTTTCTGCAGCTCGTTCACCATTTGCAGCAGGAGCACCGCCTTAACGACGTTAATTTCGAATCTAAATGCAGCCGGGGCAATCGATTGGGTCGCGCAATGCCGAGGACAAACGAGTCTAGGGAGAAGAAAAAAATTGCGCAGTTTGCTTTCCCTCTCCCTTCCTCTCTCCTCTCTTTCGCTCTTGCGTTCAATTATCTCCTTTGCGTTTGTGCTTTGGGGCGCGAAACGCTTTCTCTCGTCCGCTTCCCAGTGTGTACAACACACATTTACAGAGCCAGTCTCAGCAGCAGCTCCAGCTTTTATTTCGAGTGTCTCTCCTCGCCGCGATAAACGATCTGTCTCGCTCCCTTTCTCCTGCGCAAAACGCAGAGCGAGCGTCCGGGGACACGAGCGACTGCTGCGCCAGGCGGAACGTAATGAGATTGGAATACCTCCACGAAAGGGGGAAACAAAGAGAGACATAAGGAGGCTACTGCGATAAGAAGACCGGGTAAGAGAGCGAGAGAGCGAGATGAACGCGCGAGCCAAGGGAAAAAAACGAGTGGAAAAGTCAGAACGAATAGCCGCCGACGCTAGCACCCAAAGACACTCTCCAGAGATTGAGCTCCAATTCAATAGGAGATGAATAAAATATCAAGCCCAGACGCTAGAGAGACGCCCGGCCGTTATCGCGATCCTGTTGCGACACGCTCCCTCGTTCTCCGTCTCCGTCTCTCCCGTTCGCTCGCTGCACCGCTCCGACAGGTTGAAGGCCAAAGCTTCCTTGCGCACAACTCCTCGCTAAATAAGTCAAATGTCGAGCCGACTCCGAAACCAACGATTTTCACTCGCTCTGTCTCTGTATAACTGACTTGACGGAGCTGTTGTTCCCCTCTTTCCTCTTGTCCCTTACGCGCTGATTACGTTTCATCTTCTGTTTATTTTATTAGCTTTTTGCCTTCACAAGTCACTGAATTTAAATTCAATAAAGATACGATAATGTTTTATTATTAACCTGATTATGCTCTTGCAAACAGTTTATTACCTTGTCGTTGCGATTACCTAACGTTTGAATAAGCGTATCGCGCATCAAACAGCCGGAAACACAGCTGCGCTCTGTATCTAATTGGGAACGAATGAGCGGTATGCATTGCAGTAGCAACAGTAACGTTACAAGTTTTATAGTTGTTGGCCAGCTTGAACCCTAACTATAACTGTAGCTGCTTGAATATTTTTACCTATGTAAGGATCGCTAATGGAGCATAATCCAACGAGTCTGCGAGTGGGATCGTTAATTGTTGGAACGATCACTCTAGAAATAATTGGATGACGTAATCGAGGCAAGAAAGTCTTTGGAATTCAATCGAAAGACGCGTACTGCAGAGAGAGAGAGAGAGAGAGAGAGAGAGAGAGAGACAGACAGACAGACAGACAGAGAAAGAGACGAGTCTTCAGCCCTTCAAATTGTATAAAGTTGGAGGAGCATAACTGCACTGACGACAATAACTGTGAAGTCTTACGTTACTTTCTTGAATAAACGTTCACTCTTCATTTTGATTGAAAGTTAACATTTGTGACGATGACGTTGTCGTCGTTCGCGAGTGTTTTTCCTTAATAATGGAGTTACGATGCTGCTTGGCATGTTATCGGTGACGTAATCAATTATTCGAGAAAGAAACAATCTTGAAGCCGGGTCATTGAACCGACAAGCTAGATTTTGGCGTGATACATTGCAAGAGAACAAACATTATGAATAGATGTAGCTTGGCCGGAAACAATTCGGCGATACAAGTGGATTGAGGCCGAACTGCTCAAGTCTTTTTGGTTAGCGCGGGGAGGCTTGTGTGTTTGTCGGAGGCTCTCGAGGTTGCGCAATATTTCGCGTGCATAGGGCCACTAAGCCGAAACTAACCGCCTTGTTAGAAAGTTACTCTTGCAGAGAGACAGAGAGCGGGAGAAGCGCTGGTTGCACGCTCTCCTCTTTCTTCTCCTATTTCCCCCGTCCACGGGCTGGACCTTAGCCCTGCCTCGCTACTAAATCATAACTTGAGAAATTCGCGTACAACATGGGACACCTTGAGGAGCTTCGAGCGAGGAAACTTGCCTGGCTGAGGATAGGATATGAGAGAAGGCTGCCCGTGCAATTCCAGCTCGAGTAACTAGCTCCTTTCTCTCTACGTCGTACGCTTTCCGCCTTTCCTTCCGACGTCTCTCTCTCTCTCTCTCTCTCTCTCTCTCTTTCACTATGGTGATCGTTTTCTACGTCATCTTACAAGATTCACTCGTTACCTCGAACTTGCGCTGCCTTCTCTCTCTTTCTCTCTCCGCTCCTTTCAACCTCAATAAACCTTTTGTCGACAAAGTCAGTTGGCGATGTAGGTTAACGGCCCGAGTTTCTTTGATCAGCGACAAACAAATTATCAATCGCACACTCGTTACCTCAGCAAAAAGTCCCCCACCGGGAAAACAAACTGAATTAAGGTCAGGAATATTTATCTTGGCCCAACGGTCGACTCCAAATTCGATAATGTCTTGAAAGTTTGCCAGCGCCAACTCGGCTTTCATTTTTCGCATCCCAAGTACCTACACTCCCTTCCCGCTTGCCGGCCTCCCTGCCTGCCTCACTGCCTGCTTGCTTTCCCTTTGTAAGTTAGCAGCGATTTATTCATTAGGTCGACGGCAGCGGCTAGTTAGCAAAGTTTGTCCAAAATCGAGTTTCATTTCAATACAGGCAAAAAATATTCGCTACCCGCACAAAGGCTGCCACACAGGCTTTATTCGAAAAATCTTGTTAGACTTGAAATTCGCAAGTAGCTACTTAATATTCTTTGTGCGTGTCATAGGGTGAACGAGCTGCAGCGGCGCTTGACGTTTTTCACCAGCCAGCTAAATGAAATTCGCGCAAAGAGTTTGACGGAGTCGTTTTCTTGTTTTTGGACCGCGTATCGTCGAGCCTCCTCCCGTCGCTTTATTTTGTCTGCTTCCTCGCCGATTCACCCGACTCTCCTGTGCCCCATCTCTCTTACACGGATGCTCGACAAGCGGAGCAGAATTCGATAGTTACTCTGAGAGCAAGCTTCATGAGCTTTTTTTGTCTGCTGTGTGTGCTTTTATATTTCAAAACGTACGCTAACGTAGGCACGTGTGCGTGTGTACCTAAAAACTTTTCCTCTTCTAGCTTCAAGCCAAATAGCGACACGTATGAATTTCCTTACTTGATGGATATTCTCAGAGAAAAAGTACGCGTTTACAGATGCAATGACGTGAATATTTTTTTCACTGAAGGATTTGCGCCTCGATGATTTATCGAATTTCGCGTTTACCGTGAACGTATTTTTTTATCACGCTCGACCAGTTTTGAATGTCAGTCAGCGGATTTAAAAAAACGCCAGTTTTTTGTTTTGTTACTTTTTCCAACCAAAAAGAGACGGGAAAATCGTTCCCGTTCCGAACAACGTCGTTGAACTTGTCAGTTTTACAAAGCAAACTTTTTCGAAACTCGCAGGTGAAACGATCCCAACTAAAACTAGTTAGTTTATGAATAAAAACGCAGTTTAACAGTTGGGGATATTGTTCAAGTAGAATCATCGGTAACCTTTAATGACCTGCTTTCGGTAGTCAGTAATTAGGCGAGTAGCTTAGCGACTAACAATCAATTCCCAGTAGATATCCGAGGCTCATGTCTGCCGATTATTCTCGACTCTATGGAATTTACGATGTCTAATTTGAGTTGGTGGTCGCGCTTTGCTAGGTTGAGCTTGCTGGGAGACTCGTTAATTATGCGCCCGCACACGGAGACACTTGGGAGGATCCCGATTTTCTGGAGCGACGCCTATTGAAAACTTCATGAATATTCGCAAGAGCGCGAGTCATAAAGGCGAGTGCGCAGCATCCCTTTGCTCGAATCTCCTTTGTCGGCTACGCTCGCCAGGTCGCTTTCTTTTTTGCGGTGACGGCATACCGGCTGGTTCCCTTGTTTTACTCGCTTTTACCTCTTTTGCGCGTCGCTCGTATAGCCTAGTTGCCCCGGAGTTGCGCTCAAAGTCAATAAAACTAATTAAGAGGTAGTCTGCTTTATTAGCTCACCCGCACGAGAGCTGACACATTTATTAGCTTGCTTTCCTTGTAGCATGTAACAAATCTCGCTACTTTGTTCTTTAATTCACTCGGTAGAGAAATGTATTTTAGCACCTTGTGCAACTCGATCTGACCAACGATCCAGCGACCCGAAAAGGTAACTTTCAATTTAATTTTTGCCTTTGAAGATTGCTGTTTGAAGCTTCGGCATGACCTTGATAAACATATTATCGTTCAAGGTATCGACTTGAATATCATTCATTCGCAGCCTAATGGTACTCTGCGACGGCGGTGCTGAGCAAAAGAGCAAGTAAAATGTCTGTGAAAAGGCGAAGATGAGCGTCGCCTTTGAGTTGACTTGTAGGTACAAGCGGCAATAAATACGCTGTAATTGGCGCCCACTCAACGAGTTATAATTTTCGCCAATCAGCCTCTATTGGTCGATCTTGGTTTTTGTCTCTCGTTTTTGCGCGCGATATGAAGGTAACGAATAAACCAGAGTAAAAGACGGGGGAGGCTGCGACCTGGCGGATTCAATTACCAACGGAACAATAGCCGCTGCGCTGCCGACGTCATTGTTTGCTCGTGCGCCAACCTCCAGTTTTGCCTCTGCCGCAGTAGCAGCAAGTCCTGATATTTTGTTTGCTGTCATAATAGCAGCTCGATTCGCCGGGCGCTCGCTGCTTCTTCTCTTGGCTCACTCTCTTGAAATTCGTAGCAATGCGAGCGCTTTGACGTTCGGTTTTTGCCCGAGAGTATATAGCTCAAGGAACAATAGCGCGTGCTCTCTCTCTCTCTCTCTCTCTCTCTCTGCGGTTCTCATTCTTTTTCGTTTCTGTTCTGGCACTTGCTTGCGAATCCGGTGAGTTCGCTTTGTCCCACCGGAAAGCTCGCAAATGAGTTCGCCTCCGTCTTCCAACAACCTTCGCTTCTGCGCTTCATCCTTGCCTCTTATCCCCTCATTTTCACTTTACCTTTTACGATTAGGTCAGTAAGTCATGCATCACACGTGTTTTATTTAGTTGAATCCATCGGACAGTTTCGCAATTTGTTTGCGAGGCGTTGCGTGTGCTTTTATTTGCAAAGTAAACGTTAGAAACAACGATTTACACGCGTTGCCACACGCACATGCCATGCTATTCGTTACTCGCTATGCCTCTAAATAAAGGAAATAATTCTTAAAATTATGATAATGTAAAAAGAAAAGACACAAATCTGTAGAGTGATCAATTTGATTGGAAACAAATAGTGTCGATTTGCCGAGGACAGAAACGGGCAGGCGGGCGGATGGCGAGATTGCGCGAGAGAAAAGCAGAAGCGTCCTGGGCAAACAAAGCGCGATAAATCGAAGCATAATAAATTCAATAAGCGCGGGCGAGCGACAGCTCTGGGGCCGAGGAAAAGCAAGCAGCAGCAGTAGCAGTAGCGTGAGAGAGGGAGAGAAAGAGTGAAACAGAGAGAGTACACGGCAGTCGGAATCGAGCGTCGCCCGCGTATATCGGAATTGGAGCCTGTGAATAATTCCCAGAAAGCTATTCCCTGTTGGCCGACGCCCGTCCACTTCGCAACCCAGTCTCGACTGGCGTCAAGTATTCTTTTACCTTCTTTTTCCTACGAAAGCCAGGAGCAGTAGTAGCGGAGAACCGAGAGAAAGGGATCTCGCAATGACGCTGCGGTCGCATGAATATTTAATCGTTCAACTTTTCCGCGATCGCCTTCCACCCTCTATCTCCATTTCGTTATACACACGGGAGAAGAGGGTGGGCGAGAAGCGCGAAGAGGTTTGCGGCCACGCTACCGGCGAGAAAATGAGAGGAGCAAGCAAGAGAGAGAGAGAGAAAGAGAGTCGAGGCTGAGGAGTTAATGAATAATTCCGGAGGTGGTTCCGTTTAAAACAGCATACTTGGCCGCAATGGCCTCTTCGGCGCCCGCTACTATTTTCCTCCGACTCTGTGGCTTTCCACTTTTTTCCTCATCTTCGTCATTGATATTTTACGCTTTCGCGGCTCTTCATATCTCTCTCTCTCTCTCTCTCTCTCGTGCACGCTATTCCTCTTAATTAATCCCAGCTCCCAACTACCAGTTTGACCAAATACACTAGCATCTTACTCCAAAGTATTGCAAGAATTTTCATGGTTTTTCAGTCCATATCTTGTTCGATTTGAATTCACGCGAGACGTGGAATTTCATCGATGCGCTCCGATAATTTAGCCCGAGGAAAGCCGAACAATTTCGCAGCGATAATTCAAGTTTTATGTCAGCTGCCGTCGACCAACCGCAATATACCTCGTAACAGCAGAGCCGTGGCACGCAGTAAAAGCCACAGCGAAAATAGTTAAACAGAAGCAAGTTTGCCTCAGCTCAGCCGTAAGTAGTTAAATTCGCGTCTAGTCATCCGAAGCTGGGAGACTATGAAGCAAAGGTGGCTGCGCATAGGTGGGCGCGCGTGGCCATCGAATTAATTGGCGGATTCTTCCATTGTCTCGTAAACCGAATAGATTAAGCGGATGCACGCAAGTGGTCTCCGCTCTCTAATCCCTCCTGGCGTACTTTCTCTTCGACGTTGCCCTTAAATCACTTCGTCTCGTATTTCTCGGTGACGCTAAAGCGGCGGCGTCGAGATTACCGCTCGATTGGAGCTGTGCGTTGGTGGCGCCGCGGCGTCTTATATGCCGCCAAGTTACGCGCAAGCAATCCAAGTACGTTGAGCGGCAACTAAAGCCGCGTAAAGCTCGGTGGTTATTGAGAGTCGCTGGCTCTCTTAGTTTTTGCAGCAAATGCCTGGCTGTGTGGACGTCGGTCAACCGAGTTATAAAACCTGAGTCGGTTACGCCGATCGTTTGCTACGTTACGAGCAGCTTAATTGGAAGTTTAAGGCATCGTAAAGCTCGCGCGACGAATATTGTTACCGGCTCTGACCTCTCGATTGACATCGACCACAGAGAACACCGAAGGCACAACACCGACAAAATGAATAAATATACAGATAAATTCAATAAAAGCACACACGTGGCACAACTGCCTTGTTCTTGCTTGATCGCGAGTTCCAATTTCCGGAAGAGCTCCGTAATGAAATTAGCTGGAATCTCGACGAGTTTATTCTGCGAGCAAAATCACGCCCCAGAGTCGCCGTGGGGAGCTCCAGAAACAGTTTTATTATATACGTGTGCCATGTTGCCTTGTGTAATATAGCGCAAACTTTTCGAGCTTTCCCCTCAACCCCCCTTCTTGTCCTCGACGCTCTCCCTTTCTTTCAGACGGTCTCATACTCCTCAGTCGGTTATTGTTATCCGCTTGCCTCGTAAAGTACTCGCGCTCAAGGTCACGTGCCAATCCTTCCAAAGTGCTAGCAATTATTCAGCCAACGTTTTATTATTCAATATTGTACTAACCATTATTTTATCGCTCTTTTCAACGAACAATAGAAATGTCAATCTTTGCGCACCCATTCATGCGTCGTTTGATTCGCTGTTAACGAACCTCGATTCGATTTAGTCCTCTCTTTGACGTGCTTATTAATCGGCTCTACTTGAATTGCAAATTATGATCATTTACGGTAGAATTTCCGAGCATTACACGAACATAACTGAAAGGTATGCGAGATTTAATCATAGCTAGGCGTATTAAGAGACACGGCAAAAACATTTGGGTAGAAATTAACGACCGTGCGTCAGCTACGTGCGGCCACAATGCGTCTGGAGATAGGCGCGCGACTTACGCCCATCCAATTTGGAGGGCGCATTCTGTGGCGCGTCTCGCGTTTCGCGATAATTCAGCGCACCTCACTTTCGCTCGACAACGACATGGCCCTTTTCAACAGTGCGATCCCGTCGAGCGTAAAGGGTGAAATGAAGCTGGAACACATCACGCCCTGACTATATCGTCAAAGTCTTTGACCTTCTGTCTTGAAAGTCGCATTCGCACAGGCTTGCGTGTGTACGTCGTATTTCCCTTTGGACTTTACGTATGCGAGTGAATTTCGTAATGGAAAATTGGTGGCTTGTCGTCTTTTCACGGTATCAAACTTGTGCCCGACTGCGCATCAAATAGAGAGAGAGAGAGAGAGAGAGAGAGAGAGAGAGAGAGAGAGAGAGAGAGAGAGAAACACAGAGAGGAAAATCCGAGCGATGAAATAAAGCCCGTTGAAATGGATTCGCTTGATTGTTCATTTAATCAAATCAGAAGGCAAATAATAAAAAGAAGCTAGCTGGGCCATTAGCCGGGGCTAAGGAGACGAGAGAAAAATGATAGCAGAGATGTTCTTCCGGAGCCCGAGCTGCTAGATAAAGGGTTAAATTATATTCTCTTTTCTTCCCTTTTTGATCTCTCTCGTGTCTGGCCCCAACCCTTGACTGCGCATTTTCCCTCGGCAGTCTCTTCTCTCTCTCTCTTTCTCTTTCTCTTTCTCTCTCGCTATCGCAGGCTTTTTTCTCTCCGCAGACATCTTTCTTTCGAGTAGGAGGAAGATGCAAAGCCAAAGGAATTCGAGCATTGTGGAATCAATATCGCTCAAAGCCATTGGGCGATGCGCTGCCTCGAGCGGGCCGAGGGGAGGAGAGAAGAAGAGGGCACTAGCGAGACGGAAGGAAAGAAAAAATCGTTCTTTCTACTTATTTCTCCCCTTTTCGTGGGCTGTAATCGAGCAGCTACGGCGGCGCCGGCATGGAGTACCGAAGGTGCGGCGCGCGGCGTTTTCTCGCTCGTCGTCTGATTTCTCGCGTTAGAACTCGCTGCTGCGGCTTAATGGACGAATTATCGGGCGGCGCGCTCGTAAAATAGCGAACACCGATGAGAATATAAAGAACGCAAAGATCGTTCCCCTCTAAAGAGAAAAAGATGAATGGGAGAGTGGGAAAGCTTTATTGTTTTATGGCGCTGATGCGATGCGATTTTAACTTTGCGCAAACCTTTCATCCTTTAGATAGCCTTTCACGCGTGTTTTTATCGTTCTGCAAGAGGATTTTTACTATGCACCCGATTAATGACGACGACTGACGTTGTTTTGTCTGTTCTTGTTTCAGGTGAGTTCACGTGCTAAGGCTTTCTCTCTAACAATGCATCTATTGTAAGTATATTCGTATTTGATGCGAGGAGAACGCTCGAGAATCGGATGCTGGCAAAGCCATTATTTCCAAGAAATTAATATCGACTAATACCTCCCATTTGGCAGATGGCGATAGTATGTCTGACCGTTCCTTGATTTTACTACTTCATCAATATCAATAGATGAATGTAAAATGTGTGGGTAATATAAAATTCACTGGGACGTCGATAAGAATCCATTCAGCAGCACTTATCAGCAAATAAAACGGATAACGATAACGCGATAAAATATATTTCGCGCAGAAAGAGAAAAGCAGCGAGGAATACGCGATGAGCAAAGATCGCTCTTTACTCCCAGCTCCTCGGAGCTTCATCAAATACGCCAAGGAATTTTTATGCGGAACTCGCAGCTGCCTTACCTCGCCCGTAATACGAACGAGAGCTGTCTCGCTCTCTCTTTCTCTCGGTGGCAGCGTCGGCATTATACCGTAATATACTATCGACAAAGAAACTTAATCTCTCTTTGCCTGCTGGGCGGCAGCCACCGTCTAATAGCATTTTATTTCCTACTACGCGAAAACCCTCGTTCCTTACGCGAGAATCTCCTCTTTTTGGATTCTTTTCGCCTTAATTACAATTGTACGAGTGTGCAACTAGTTACTGCGGATTTCTATAAATGTAGCTATTATTATTATTATTATTATTATTATTATTATTATTATTATTATAGTTATGGTTATGGTTATTATTATTATCATTTTATCAATATGATTTGCGCACTATGTATGGTCAAATTTTATTTGGAAATAAAACTTTTTGACAGTAACGGGGTGAAAAAAACATAATAGTATTAAATTGTTCTTCTCGCAACACAGGCAGGATGAATGAATCGGAAACAAGGCATCGGTTTAGCAGTTGCAGTGCAAACGGGATATCTCGTGTTTGGCGTTTGGCGCTTGATGCAAGGGCTCGAACAACCAGCAATGGCTCTCGGCCGCTGAAAAATCGCGATTTTCGTTTTGTTTTTTTTTCTTTTGCCCCCGTGGCACAACAGCGTTTTATTTTCATTTTTGCTACCAAAGTAGCGTCAGTGCCGCCACCGCCGCCGCCGCAGAGCTCCAAAGCAACGAACTGTTCGGACTCGGCAAAGCGATTTCCCTTGTATTGTCGAGTACGTACCATACATTTTTCGTGATTTTCCGCCGAGCTTCATCTCTCTCTCTCTCTCTCTCTCTCTCTCCATCTCTCTCCATCTCCATGTAGTCCCCTCTCGTTTGCCGAGCTTTAGTGTCCGAAACGAATATTTCTGGCACACGAGTGTGTATGTGAGAATCGCCAACAGAACAATTCGTATACACTCACGCTAGACTTCATGTTCGTTGTTATTGTCTATTATTTGAATATTAAACGCTGCATTCTGTCTTCAATATTAAAAATAACAGAAATACTCTTAATGGTAAGAGTTCGATTTCACAATAGTCCAATCACAAAGTTTACTATTCAATTTTTAAGCTAATCAGTTTAATTATACATACTCGTTTCGTTCATTTTTCCGTTCATCTCTGAATTCTGATGCAACGTTGCCATGCTCGCATCCATATTAAAAAAAAATAAAGGGCACATAACAGCGATGAACGTCAGTGATAACGGGATCAACCGCTTAATTTTGTTCGATTGACAAAATCCAGTCCACTTGAGCTTGTTGAGTAACTAATTATTTCAGTGAAATCCGTCTGAAACCGGAAAATATTGTTCGTTTTTCCATAACGATGTGTGTACAAAGCTGCAAAAACACACCTCAAACATATTTCGATGAAATGAACATTCTTGGACATATCTGACTAGGTCACCGTTCACTTAACAAAAATAAAATCAACCAATCTGAAAAATGACTTTAAATTTCCGCGATGAGTTAAACACGGGTGGAAATTTGCTTAAATTGGCTTAGGTCAGCAGATTAAAAATTTAATGAAATAATTCTCTACTCAAAGTTCAATTCCAGAGGTAGGTCAATCCAAAAACTTTCGTTGGGGCAATTCGGTCAACTATTTTATGCGCTCGGATTTTGCCTTGGTAATAATCGCCGTGGATCGATGCAAATTTTCTGTGAAAGTTTAATAGAGACAATCGCAGTCGGGGTTCACACAACAACGTGGGCGCGATTAAATTCCGCTCCTGGAGCTAAGTCATTAAGTTCGCGTGTTACACCCTCGCGTTTAACGCGGTCCCGAGAAGTCGAGAGAAAAGAGAGAGCGAGAGAGAGACACCCCCTTCCACGCGATAAGCCCATGTAATTCCGGCGTGCCGGCATAAGATATGCTCGAAAATTACTTTCAAACGATGTCGAGCTACCGAGGAGAGACAAAGGAGAGAATGATTCTTTTTGTCTCTCGCGTTGCCGATTGAAAATTGTCTTTTTTCTGAAAAATTAAACTTTTATTCTTGCTGATGTTTTCCAAGTTCAATTCAAGCGATATGTAGCTCGCGTGAGAATTCGTCGCAAGAGGCCGAAGAGAGAAGGAGAGGCGAGAAAAAAATTGATAATAGAACAGAGGCAAGATAGAAACGAAGAAGGGAGGAAGGGTCGTCGTTCGAGATATGAAAGGCGGCGCTAATAAGGGAGGAGGCGTAGTAGAGTACGTGAGCTCGAGCGTTTGCCGGCTATTATATGGCACTAGCTGCGGCAAAACTTGGCGAAACTTATGAAAGTAGGATTGGGTTCGAGTAGAACGGAAGTGCCGCTGGCTTCCTGTTATATAGGGGAGAGAAAGAGGGAAAGCGAGCGCTTCAAAGGGAGTGGTGGGGCTCGGGATGAGGTAGACAACACATTCGAGCGAGATATAGCGAAACATATTAGCCCTTCCTAACAACGCGCTTGCCAATTGCTTCCTAGTTTCTTCCTCGCTTGCCCGTATTAAACTGTGGCTCGTAACAGCGTCTAGTTTTCTTGTTCTTCTTACTTACTACACTACTCGTAGTGTAGCCGGGCATTTTTCACTTTATTTCGACAACTTTTCCAACCGCCTGTATGACGCTTAATGCTTCGACTGTTACTTCAATTTACCGATCGAAAAGTTTCATTGGCTCTGTCTAATTGTAAAAGGACAAGGACGATTATAAGGCGAGAGAGCAAAGAAAAACAGCATCTGAAATGAATCGCGAGAAAGTTGAAAGTTCCGTACAGCTTCGATACCGAACATAATCGAAAGCTGGAAAATTAGCAGCGAGATTTGCGCGCAATAGGAACACATTGGAAAGAGAGAGAGAGAGAGAGAACAAGAGAGCAAGAAAGAGAAAAAAAGAGGAGAGATTTAATCGAGCCCGGTAACAAGGGGCTTCCAACGCCATTGTTCGTCTCTCGTTCGGGCCGAATATTCTCGTAAAATAATTTAGAGCCGGGCCGATAATAACTTGAAACTGAAACTGCGGCGCGCAAAAGGGAGAGAAAGAGAGAGAGAGAGAGAGAGAGAGACAGAAGAACAGAGTGGAAACTCGTAAACTAAGCATCGGACTACGGGGCGGGTGGATCTCTGGAAAAACTTTTCTCTTCGCTCGAAGGCGCGTTAATCTAAGATCCTCCTCTCGTTTCTCTTGGCTCGTCGTGACTGAAAACGCGACGCTCCTGTGTAAAGTACATTCGCCCAAGCCCTTCGAACCGAGCACGAAAAATCTTTTCTCCCATCACCTTTTTGATCCTTGGAGAAACCAGCCAACAAAAACAATATTGTTCGACGAATGGAAATTTTGATAAAGCTTGATGCAATTTCACTTGAGTCATATTTTACGAGGAATTAACTATTTACAAATAGACCTGATGAGCTTTTTCTCAGAAAATCTGTATAGTTCAGACACGAGTAAACGTCGCATATTTTTTGCAAGGAAAACATTCTTCCTCGATAAATTGACGACGACTCCTTCGAACATCCGGATGGAACGAGATTGCTTGCCGCACGCCAACTATCATTCGAGGGTAACAATCATCATTAGACGTTTCGTCCAAAGATAACTTTGCTCTCATTTTCCGGCATTGACTAGAATCAATAAAAAAAAGCAAACAGTTTTTTCATTACGTTAATATTTCAGCGCAAGAGCTTGCGGCTGAATAAAGAAGCGCTATTGGGAATTCAGCTCGATGACCCCGACCCGAATTCTGTTAACCGTCGCCCGAAGGGCTTGCAATAACACATCAATCCACTGTAGAAAAACAAGCAGTTTATCGAATCGAACTCGAAATCGAAAAAACAAACTACGTAATCGCGAGGCCACGAATGAGATAAAAAAGAGGAAGCTCCGAATTCTTCGCACGCAATGGCAAACAAGAGAAATGAAAAAGAAAGTGCTGTGGGGCAAATGTGTCGGCATGGCGTGGCGAAGGGGTCGGAGGAGGGGCAGGACATAATTACATCGACTGCAACGAGTTAAGATGCGACTCGCGCGTGTGCCTCGGAGCCAATTTTCGCGAGAGCGTTGGACAAGTGCCACCGGTAAAATTGAAGCTCGCAGGCTTCTTGACCCGTGCCCGGAATTCATCTGACGCGAGAGCGATATATTGATTCGCGAGACATACCTCCACCTTCGCCTCCTCCTCATCCTCGACTCCTTTCCGCTCGGGAAATTTCTTTCCATTTAGCTGAGCGAGCTGGCCACCGGCACGCTACCATCATGCCGACTCCAACGACCCGAGACACTAGCCTCATTTCCGGACTTTTATTTCATAAGCCTCGATTGTCACAGATGAGATTGCCGTCCTACTCGAAAGCTCGCTACTCTCAACGTAATAACAGATTCTTTTTCCTTTTGTTTTCATTCTCTCTCTCTTGCTCCACTGCTTTTTACGTGTCTTCTTACTTTCTTTTTCCCAGTCCGCAACTTATCTTTAACGTTGCAAAATGAAAAATAAAGAGAACCGCAAATCCACGCTTGGACCATGGAGAAGAGAAGCAGGAAATTCAGCGTCAGACGCGATACGAAGTAAAATACGATCACATATAGGCTGAAATGTGCTTTCAATGTACATAAAGTAAATCGAGTAATCGAATCTGTATTTCAGGCGAAAAAGGTTAAGCGGAGTATAGGTTCTAGTGGAGCGTGGCATCGGTAATCCGGGCTCGCGGGAGCTTGCCGTTTAAAATATGCACCATCTCCGGAAACAAAGTGCGGTATCCTCGACGTGTATATCGCGTGTACATCGCACATCGCACATCGCGCGGCTGTAGTATATAGCGAATATGTTTGGGTACTCGCCCGACTCTCGATTCTGCGGCGGGTCTGGTTGAGGGTGAAAAGAAAAGAAAAAAGAACGGTGTACCGAAGAAAAAATATGACACGCCTCGTAAGCAATTTAAAGCTCAAGGACGAATCGCTAGGAATGCCGTGAGAAACGAGGTTCGACTCGCAGTATGAAAGTCTAAAGGCGTATATTCTCCGGGGAATAAAGTAAAACGGCAAACGTAGCGTGAAACGACTGTAGTGTAGTAGAGAATAGACGCGTATAGGTCGTACGTGTGCTCCAGCCTTGTCTCCCCTCCTCCTTCTCAGTCTAGTGGGCGCGCGAAATACATTTTTCCGTATTGTTTTAGCTCAGCCGGAGATCCGATTTCGGCTGGGCTGTACCGCTTCGCTAACTTTAATCGCGTAATCCCGCATTAGCTGTTGTATAACCGAGCGCGCCAGCTCGGCGGCTGCAGCGAAGTGGTGGCTCGTTGTTTTTCAGCGGCACTTGCGCGCCGCATATAATCGATATTGCTGCGGGCCACAGGATTATTTTCGCATCGGCCCAGATTATGCCTTGATCTCCTCTGTCTCTCTTTCTCTCTCTCTTTCTCTCTCTCTCTCTCTCTCTCTCTCTCTCTCACTCACTCACTCACTCACTCACTTTCCTGGCTACAACAGCAATCTCGCGATGATGACGGGCTTACGCGCGCCGAATAATTTTTCAGCACGGAGTATATGGGCCGATGGGAGCTTTATCGTCCGTGATAATTTAATTGGAAAGCTCGAATCGATGCAGCAGTGGAGGCAGAAGCAGCAGCTCTATAACGGATAATCGCTTTACTGGGTGGGGGAGGGGCTCTGGGGATCTTATAAGTGTGCGTAATCCCTCGTGTTAATGCGATCATATCATCGCCGTCACCTAGGCAATGTATATGTGTGTACGTATATCGCATTGCCGCATGACGTGCGCCATGCAAATGAACAATTTCGTCAGTCGAGTAGAACTACACGGATCACGTGCTGCTGTTCGCTGGTTGGCTACGAATCGAATTAAGGGGCTGCCCGCTAAAAGTGTTCTGTTTGCGCGAGCTCTCTTAATGGTTGGGTCACGTTTTCCATTCGGTACTCGCGTTCGTTTTTCTTCGCGAGCCTGGCAGTTCCCTCTTCTCTCTCTCTCTCTCTCTCTCTCTGTCTCTGTCTCTGTCTCTCTTTTCCCTCTTTATGGCAATAGTAGTGGCAGCAAAAGCAAAGATGTACGTCCGGGCATCCTCTAACGGTCCGGCAAACGAGATACCCAACTTTCGTTAGAGCTACACACGCGCGAATTTATTATTCCGCGTAGAGAGGGACGAGATAGAGGCAGAGAATGCCGTTGGTTTTGCGGTAACCCTCGTCCACTTTAACACGATTACCAGAGCGAGAGAGCGGCAAACTCTGTCTGCCTGTCTGTCGGGCTGCTCTCAGCTTTCCCCAAAGAGAGCTTTCTCAATTCAGTGGTCTTTTCTCTCTATCTCTCTCTCTTGGCTAGCGATTTGGCCGACGTGCCGCTTAGGGATTGCTCTCGGCTTGCTCGTTAATTCCGCGCGCTCCACACAAAAATTACGCTTCACTACGCTACTCTTTATTGCATCCTTAGTGCTTGCCGACGCCAGCGATAAAACCGATCTCAATTTCGTTAGTTGATCATTAAACACGAAATCAACCAACTGTTTCGCTCCTTTCAAATTCGTCCAGTTCACGACTCGCTGTATTCGTATTCGACAATCGGCAATGCAACCTTGCACCGAGCGATTTTCCCTTCCATTAGTCTCGCTCGGCTTGGCATAACTCATTTTTCACTCCCGACGAAGAGCCTCGATATTTTTACAGCAACCGAGTTAAAAGTATATAAGCTCCGGGGCAGCTCAAGACCGCCCAGTCATTTATCATCGAGGAGCCGCAAGCCGCTCGATACACTTACGCAGCCGAAATCAAGTTGTATAGTG
Organism: Chouioia cunea; assembly: GCA_030064505.1. Lineage (NCBI taxonomy): Eukaryota > Metazoa > Arthropoda > Insecta > Hymenoptera > Eulophidae > Chouioia > Chouioia cunea. Next base: position 15,318,380 of record JAOPFQ010000001.1, on the reverse strand, counting down.
TCTGGTGGATTTCCGTCGAATCACGCTCTGCGTGCAACTCGAGACCAACTGCCTTTTTTCTTTTTTTCCCTTCTACTCCAAGCCAGATGCGCATAATGCACAAGCAAGCTTCATTCGCCCCGACAGCAGTGCTCGCTCGCTCTCGTCCAATGATGAATCGCACTGATCGCGAGATATATCCGCTTGAATGTTTGATCGAAGCCGAGGCTGTACGGTGTATAATACTTGTTGCGTTCCCAAAGTCTGACGTTTGCGCGGCCTCGAACATGAAAAACTTACGAGTTGCGCGCCAACTGCGAAACGCACTTACGGGAATTGCACCGAGTTTATATGACTTATGGGGCATCGGTGCGCGCGACTCGATAAAATGTCGACGTACGCACGAATGTTTCGCTACTGCTACTAAATAAAAATAAGTAGGCGAAATTGGGCAAAGGGACCCTATACCGAGCGGTGGCGGTGGTGGTGGCAGCGGCATCCCATACGTCATCGGCAGCTGCGCTCCTGGAACTCAAATACTCCGTGAGAGAGCACGTGAATTTTGCAAATTTTTATTCGAGCCAGTACTACGTGCGCGCCGTACGTTATCTCCCGCCTGGGACTTTGTCGACTTGGGAGGTGAGGAAGGAGGGGCCATCTGCAATATGTAAGTTCGACGTCTCTACGCCCGGTCTTTTGCTGTTCGTGTTGCGCCTCCCAATACGTATAACACGTAGCTACGCGCCTGAGTCGCTCGCATACTTTGCCACGACGTGTCGTCGTGCTTGCCTTTGCTTTGGCAGAGTACTTTTCCTTCCTTTATCTCCGTCGGAGAAACTTTTTAATCCCGAACCGCTGCTGCCGCCAGCGTCCCTTCTTGTTGATTCTGCATAGGCGGAGCTACCTATCTCCTTATACTTGATCGTCGTCGTCGATCGTCGGCCGCTCAAGCGTAAAAAGCCTCGGCGCATTCAAATAGCAGAAGTAGACGAGGAAGAGCGAGGCCGAGATCGACAGTTCTCAAGAAATAAGTCGTCTCTCTCAGCTGCGAGAGGGTCAACCTCGATGAAAAAGCCAGTGTTGCTTCCACTCTTTAAAGTTTGGCCAGGCGCGCTATAGCCAGACGGAAGACTGCATTGCGCCGTCACGTACCGCAGGACTTTGAGTCCGTTTTCGCCGTTGCCGTGGCCGAGCCGCGCCGACCAAGACGCTTCATTAGTTGTCGCAATGCAGGATCGCCTCACCTCCAGAAAAACTGGCTAGCCATACGTACGTGTACCTTAACAGAACGCTTCGCGGAGGCTGTTCCTCTCTCTCTCTCTCTCTCTCTCTCTCTCTATCTATCTCACCCTCGAGAGTCCGGAAATTGCAATGAAGGATATTTCGAGCAGTCAAGCGCGTCTGCTGGGATTTGCCGAAATCCCTGTGTTTTGGATATCTGCCTCCTCTCCTTCGCGTTCTCATATATTCTCAACGTATGGCATACCTTTTCTCCGCCAGTCTCAATTTCTATTATTGCACCGCGAGCTGCTCCATTTGCTCGAGTACTCTTATTTCCCAATATCTTCGTTTTTTCTCATGACTCCAAATTACAAATATGTACTCAGCGCTGCCGTTTACTCTTCATATTTTAAAGGTCTTTCCTTTGAGGCTCCTCGACAAATGTAGCTACGTGTAGCTTCTTGTGCAGTCCACCGAATTACCAAACAGCAGTAGTCCGCACGTGCAACTGTTACCGGCTCCAAATCGAGTGGAACGCACTCTCTCTCTCTCTCTCTCTCTCTCTCTCTCTCTACCTCTGCTTCTATCTTTGCCTACATCTCCCTCTATAGCTTTGAGAACCCTCAGCGGAGAATGCCGATCGATTTGCCGCTCTTCCCCTCCCAGTAGTACTTGCGTGCACACTACGTACTTCTAGTACAGAGCCAAGAGGAAACTCGGAGGTGTGTAGAGAGCACTCACCCTCTCTTGTCATTTGGCTTTTCTCGTGTCTGCCTGCACTCATACGTCTGCACTTGCACACGTGTCACCAGAAACGCCCGCGCCCATTTCTATTGTGGATTTCGATATTGAAAAGTTTCTTTCCAATCTTCGCTCGCCAGTTTAAAGAGAGAGAAAAAGAGAGAGAGAGAGAGAGAGAGAGAGAGAGAGAGAGATAGGGAAAGGGAATAAGAAACCTCCCGACGCACTTTACCCCGCTTGCTATTTTCGCATTTCCAGCCGACTCGAACAATCTATGCAAAGTACGATACAGCACGTTTCAAGTTTTCGCCATACGCGCTTCTCAATATTTTTTTTCAAATTTGGCACACGTTCGAAACTATATTTCACAATGTACAGCTTTTTATGTAAAAAGCACGTGTACAAGATCGGTAAATCAGTTCTATCGCTTTTCCTCTCAAATAGGTTGTTCTTTTTTGTACAACAAAGCTTATACAATTTTATTCTAATGTCGATTCAAATTAATATCTCAATTGATAGCCAAAGTTGAATTATCGTTAATTCGACTTCGTTTGCAGCAGTTTGTAAGAACCATAGAGAAAGAAGTTGTATGAAGAAAAAAATTGCGAGAGAGAAAAAGATGAATTAAAATTGATTGGCAGTAGAATGCGCCAAAGATAAGTAAAGCAGAATAGAGTGCCTTGTTGGTTAGTGAAAAAGCTCGAGAAAAGTCCGCACAGACAGATAGCAGGACTGAGTTTTAAGTTGAAAAGGCAAAAGTGAGACCAGAACAAGTGGTGTAGGCAGTTGGGGTCGATACAAACCAACCCCTCGGATTTCGATCTTGAACTTACAACGTGAATTCGATCAGACATTCGTCGTGACTAGAAGTTAATCAAAACTCCACTACTCCCCATCCCCGAATGATTGTGGCTCACACTTTGTAGTACTTGCACCGCGCACGCAAACTTCCTATACCTTCTTGTCCTCTTTGTCGAGAAATATACGGATGAAGGAAGCATCTGGCACGAAAGTGGATTCAGCAGCAGTTCTCATCCCACCGCTACCATCAATGCTTTAACCGCTCTAGTGTTACTCTCGATGCACGGTTATGTTTCTTTCTCGCAAGCACGCTGCAAGCACGCGACATGCGCTCAGAAACACGCAGAGATCAAACTGGAGGTCCACAACTTTTCGGACAGTTTTAACTATTTCAGTCAAATTGATTCCATCTCTTTCGATTTTCTCTTCTCTACCGTTTCATCTGCTAGTATTGTATTCTGCTCCCAGCAGTTCGTGCAACTTTTTTAATAATTTCCTTATATATAAAGTTCGCCAACCAGACTTTCTTTTTGTCTTTTTGATAAATAATTCAGCTGAACGAGTTGAGAAGCTGCTGCGGCTTGTTACACGTTTCACCATTCGCTACTGAAGTTTCCCTATAAAATTAAATTCTTCGAAGCCTGTCAATACCGATATATATATATATATAGTCCAGTGGATTTCAAATTAACTCACTTGACTTAAATTTTACGGATTTCATTTCAAACGGACCAGAGAGAATAGTACGTCGAGTAAGCGTAATCAAACAAAGGAATAATTTTGCAGTATGTTCGTCTAATCGTTTCTCTTGGTTTTGCTTGTGAAAGACTACGGATCGTACTTTAAATGCAAAGTTCTGCGTTTTCATGGAGAATAGGATACTGTCGAGAGGAAAAGAACAGTAAGTTTCTTGCGCACGCTGGCCGCACAATTATATGCGCGAGTATGACATCCAGGCACGTGACCCGGATTCTCAATATCCTTGGTCTTACACGCCTTTGATCCGTCACCGAGAACCCGAGACGCAAAGACAGACTCGGGCTCCTAGTATAAGGTACCCCGAGTCACCAGACAGCAGCGACAGCGGCGCAGCATAACGTTATCGAGGAACCACGCGTTCTCGGCACACAGACGACGCAAATGTAATATACGTGCTCCCTTAACTCCGAGAGCAAAAGGCAGTGAGCGAAAGAAGCGCTCGCTCGTGAGTTTCATTAAAAAGCAATAAACTAAGCTAGAGAAGCAGTGCTGGCGGCGGCTGCAGCTACTGTAGCTACTGTTGCTACGACGCGGTGGCATCCGTGCGATGACCGCATTTGGTGATGAAACCGAGCCGTGTGCCTGCATATCAGCCGGCTAAGTCGTACATGCACGCTCGACCGAGGCAATTTTAATTTACCACTGAACAATATCGACCTCTTTCATCCTCCTTCACCCTCGATTCCCTTCTTCGCTGCTGCTTTTGCTACCCACTGCCATTTATTTCTTCCTTATTTTTCGAAAAAGCAGGCCAACCAGTTATATTGACGCTCGTTAAGATTTTATTAAATACGCTCGTCATTCTTGATTTTTTCAAAAAATCGATATTCGCTTTCATCCTTCTCCGCGACTCTGACTTTGCTCAGAAGCATTACATATTTTTTAATATTCTGATCATTACATCATTTTACTGTGGAAAAAAAGAATGGAATCACAAATGTGGTCTCGTTATTCGTTATCGTGTAAAGCACGTTCAAGCACTGGACAACTCTTCGGCATAATTATCGAAAGTAATAATTATTCAACTCGAACTGCTATCGAATAATAAAAAGTTGCCGACGGAAAGGTATCTTAATTGTCTTGGCGTACTGCAGACTCTCTTCGCAATGGCGCACTACAGATTTTCTTAATTGTTAGCCAAGATCTGTCGATGGGTTCAAATACTTATTATCGCTCGTCGAAACTTTTCACGAGTTTTAGGCACTTTTTCGCTTTCAAATTCTTTCCGGCGATTCTCTTATTGGTGTCGAAATATTCTTGACTGCAGTAACGTAATCTACAAATAGGCAATTACCATTGCAACAGCAACTTCATTACCATTGGCCAAACTTATAATCTCATAAGAGTTTACAACCTCGAAACTCGATTCGTCGTTATTCCCCTGGAGCTATAAATCCAAGTCCTCGGTACATAAATTGTTGAACAATCAGACTAATAAAAGAGAGTTCATTCGCGAGTACGTATATATAGACAAAAGTCAAGCACTGGCGGTCGGTTATATTGATATAGGGCTAAAGGGGAAGGGCATTAACCAGCGGTCGAGTCGTCGCGTGCGAAGAGAGAAACGCAAAGACTGTAAAATAGACTTGCTTTTTCTCACTGGCTGTCTGGCTGACTGGCTGGCTGGCAAGTTGGAATGCTAAAGCGCCTCGGACTAGCGAAGGCTTCCTTTCCATTCCTAATCTCCTCTCGAGACAATCGTCCCGCCGTGATAATTTAATCCCAAAAGTTACGGAATGAAAAGTTTCCTGCCGAGAGCGCTCGCCACTCGCCGACAATCGTCGTCTACAGTTTCCTCTAAATACTCGCGCGAGCACTTTTCCAGAAGCCAAACGAAACGAATCTCCTGCAAACCGTCCGTCTACTTTACTTTATCTTGCTCGACTGTCAACGTACGTTTCTTCCATTCGCTCTTCCGCTAAATAGCTGTACTGCAGCCGATTAATAAATTTGGCCCTAAACTGCTGGCTCCTCCTGCCGCTGCTGCTGTTACTGTCTTTTGGATATTAGAATTGCTAATGCAGTGCCGACGCTTCGACGCGATACTCTATCTTGTTTTTTTGTAGAGCTAAAGAGAGCCGCAATTACTTAAGAGAGCTTTGACAACGAGTTGAAGGGAAACGTGGCGTAAACAAGTCACGCATGCCAAACAAGTGCCAGCTAATTCCTTGTTTCTTCGACAAGTTTAATTAATATTTAAACGAAACGCTCGATTAAAGTCGCTTCTTTCTCCTCGTGTAAATGTATTTTATTCTATAGTTGCGATTTATGCAGCAAATGCAAGGTGTATTTTATACTGAGCCGTAACAGATATTGCATATACTACATTTTGGGGACTATCGTAGCTTTCCTTTCGTTGTCGCCCATCGAAAAATTGATAAATCTCAAGGAGCAATAAAAAGACTTCGCAGACAAGCGAATTTCATTAAGGATACTTGTTGGAATAATTAGGAAGTCGTGAAATTCATACAAGTCGTAAGGCGAAATTAATTTGTGATTCTCAAAGAAAATCCGTGCAAGGGCAACAAAAGGCTGAAGAAAAAGACGCGAAATGGAGCTGTGAAGCGAAAGAGGAGGCAACGCAGAGTGGAATACTGGCGGCGCAACTGGCAGGTAAACGGCTGCAATCAGCGGCGGAGCTAGTGGCGTTCAAGTAGTTAAGGTCCAGCTTTAGTCGGACGCGTTTGAAGTCCTTGATTATATCCTTGCTTTAATTAGCAGCTGCAAGGGAGGGTTAAGTTTTGCAGCAGGCCGCGTAAGATCGGCACGATAATTAGCGAAAGAGAGTGGGCGAAAGGAGGAGGTGAGAAGAGAAGGGCTGGGTTGAGCGGGCAGGTGGCCTTCTAATCAGGCCTAGCTACTGATTGGCGTGCTCGCTCTTAGACGCCGTTCTCTACAAACAGCATCCCTTAATTCCAACGCGCCTCTGATACAGCTTGCACGCTAATCATTACGATGGAAGGGGGCGGGGGTGAGAGGCCCAGTCACGCGACTTCATCGCCGCTCTTGCCAGTAGCGACGCCGAGCTTGCGCCACACGAACTGCTCTCTCAGCGAATACGATCCTAAGGGATGGATCAGCAACTTGATCATCCAGTGACGATCAACTCTTAATTATCTACATTTCAAACTTGGATCTTGATTCATATCAAGCGATTCGACGCAAACCAGCTAGTTCGCGGATCTGGCGTATGCGAATTGTGAAAAATTTCCTAACACCGCGGCCGCGTTCGCGATCAAACGAGGGAAGACATATTTGTTGTCGTGGAACCGATTTGATCAGATAGCTCGACGATATTTGACTCAGCGACCGCTCGTATTTCATTGACGCGAATACTGAGGTCAGTTTCAAATTTAGCACCTCCATCATTTAGTGGTTAATGTTGCTGCAACGCGATACGTACTGGCATCTCATACTTGCTAATAACTGACACATTGTTAAATTGCCGCACATGCTGCTTGATATACTCGTGTAAGCTTGCTTGTGGATGCCTCGATTTACAGAGTATCCGTGCACACTCGAAGAGCTGCGAGCTTGCGTCTGTATTTATAAATTTAGAAGTCGAAAGTAGTGTCGCGATCTGCTTTGCGATATGATGTTGAAAGTTGGGTGAGCAGAGTCAAGTGACCAGAATGCCAAGCCGGTAAAAGTTTACGTCTGTCGAGGTTGCACATAAAATTGCCGCTTGTTCTCTTTGTCTGGCTGTCGTGTAAACTGAGAGCTCGGAGAGACGCGCGAGCGCAAACAATATTGCGCATGGAGCACGAAGACGAATGAGAAATCGATTGCGCGGGCGAGAGAGCGAGTCGCGTAAAGGGAACCGGGCCATTTGGCAATCCTCCCGCTCGCTCGCCAACTTGCGAGATGAGAATCGTGAGTAGACTTCAGACCAGCGCCGGATCATCGATGCAGCCAACATCCTCTCTCACCCTCATCTCGCGCTCCTTGAATTATTATTGTAATCAAGAGCTCATCACCTCGGCTGTCCATGAGTATCTAAAGCTTGTCAAGCTTTTCCCCATGGCCGGCCATGAGTCTCCGCCCTAATCATCCACGTGTATCGCGTAGTCAACCTATTGATGCAGTATATCTCTGGACAATTATCTTTTCCTTTTGCCTGCTACGCTGCACTCAAATGAGAATGAAGCAATCGCGCGGTGTCTGCACATTGTTTCATTAGCGAGGGCACCAAGCATGAAACAGCTGATAGTTACCATTCTGACGTCTTTTTTCTTGCATTTACCACGGACGTATACGCCCCTAATACGAACGGTCTTGTTTTCCGCGGTAGGTATTGATGGAAACGGACGTGATTGAACTAGATGGCTTTCGCAAGAACGCATTATTGTAATCTGATTTAAATTACGACATAGCCGTCACTGCTGACAATTCGCCAGCGAGAACGTGACTTGACTTGACGGAGGGAATGGATGTCCTCCTAAGCTCATCCTCGCGAGTATTCTCCCTATCAAATTACAAGCAAACATCCCTCTCGGCGTTATTTTTCTCGATTCTCACTGTATACATTGGCATACTTACCAGAGCTATCGCTCAAATAATTATAAAGTGAAGTTTATGACGGTAATTCCAAATACTGCCAATTCACTCGTAACTTTGAACTTTTGGTTTTCTCGCAGGTAAATAAAGGTTTTTTGTCGTCTTTTTCATTGCCAAGTCGGATGAAGCGGCGAAGCGTCTGCTTCAGCAAGTCCCGTCAAACTTTTCTGATCAAAAAAGACGAGGGGAAGTGCTGAGAGCTGGCGGCTCCGATAAAATAAACGGATGCATTAAGCCCCAACGGAGATGATACAATTTTTTAGCAGCTTCGCTCATAAATTTTAACGGACTGGGAAGCTCGCGAATACGTTGGCTCGAGGCTTGTAGTACTTCTATGTAGATTCTGCCTCGTACGCCCAACAAGTAGCTTTAATCAGCCAGAAAGAGTGTTTTTACACTTCCCCTCGACGCGTCGATCTAATTAGTTCTATTTCTACAGACGCTTGCGCCAATGTCTGTTTGTTAAATTTCGCTAGTCCCCGTAGCGCATTGTACTTTCTACGCTCCTGAACGCGAGAGTTTTTCCATTTTGCAAATGCAATTGAGCTTTTTTCTCATTGTCAACGGTACATCTGCTAGCTTCTCTCGATGCGACATCCACCGCGAGTCGCATGGAAAGCCCGATAAAATAAGAGCAAGAAAGAAAGAAGCAATACGGAACGGAAACAACGAGGAAACTCGGACGAGGGATTACGCAGTGTCGCGAGCCGCACGAGAGCAATTTCTTAACGAAAGTTTAGCGCTCGAAATTCCGGCGGCTAGCGATCAAGAAAAGCTCACGGCAGTCCTGGCGACAAGGCCACTTGGAACGCTTCAAATAAAGGCTCGGTAGCTGCTGACGCACTTCCGAGGGAGAGACATGGGAGCTGACGGGGGTGCGAGTTTATACTCTGCTTTCGGACTCGTTGCCGATACGTCAGCGCTCGTTTGACAGTCGTGAAGAGCCCTCTCCGGGAAAAAGCAACACAATCGCTGCCGGGGCCGTTAGCGCCTATTCTAAAATATCCCCTCGAGAGGTGGCCTGTAATTGCACGACTTGCGTCGCTCTCCGACTCCGCAGGGGGACCCTCCACTCGCGCCTAAAACTGATTTCGTGTTTGATTATTTCTTCGTACGATGCCCTCGCCTCCACAAATGTTGCAAAAGTGCATAGCGTCGAATAGAACCGATCGAAGGGCATCGACGTGGCGAACGGAAATTACTGGAAGGCAGTCGCAAAACAAGAGCTCGGCGCAGCTGACGATAATATACAAGAAGCGTACAATTTGACGGTATTTCTCACGCTAGCGTAACGCGCGCACAATAAGCAGCAAATAACCGAGAGCCGCGAGTACAAGGAACAGCGGCAAATCAACGGGTGTGAGTCAACGACTCTTCGTGTACGCATGACTCACGACAATACAATTAGCCAATTAGCGAATAATCAGAGGTGCACGAGTACATCGATCGCCGGGCGAACAAGCACGCCACTCATTGATTCAGTTGCGCACTTGGCTTTTCCAGGAAGCCGCTGGATTAGGGGAGGCAAGAAGGAGAGCGTCCGGCGTTATGACCCGATAAATGTGAAGGGTGCCCGTACGCGCATGGCTCGGGGGACAAACAGCGATACGTATATCTGTATATATAGATAACGTCACCAGATATGACAGCCTTGCGAAACATTGCCACAGAGAGACGACCCGGGATTTCCGTACGTGAGTGTGTTACTTACTACGAGGGACTACTGTCGAGTCAACTTAATGAATTTCCGCGCTTGGAAATTTCTCCTTGAATATTGGCTAAATGAAAAAGGATAATCCAATTGCTTAGACGTTTGCCGTGTTTTACTTTTTATACCCTATTAAAGCGTAATCACCGGGCAGCGACAGACTCGCATCGTGATACGTCTGGCTTTGCTCTCCATGTCTGGCGCGTTCGATAATCTGGCTTTTAAACTGTCTTGAAAGAATCCCAGGAATAGGGTGATAAGGGATTCGCTGATAAGAAGATATTTTCTCTTGGCCTTCGTCGGAACCGCCAACGTCCTGTCTCTCTCTCTCTCTCTCTCTCTCTCTCTCTCTGCAAAGTAATTCTCGGAAATTATCTCTCTCCCTCTCTCGACCTGCAAATCTACTTTAATACCCCGCAAAACTGCTGATCTGCTTAATTGCTATTTAAAAGACACGCCAGTTATCGACTTTGATAGCTCCCAGCGAGATGAATTTTTACTATTCTCTAGTTAAAATCATATCCTCCTGAGAAAAAGAAGCTAAAGTGTGAATTCCACGATTAATTGTTTAATAAAGTGCCTCAAAGATAAAGGAGTCAGTAACAACTAGACTCGCTAAGGTAATGCAAATCTCATGATTTATGAATGGTTTGTACAGTTGAAAAAGCTTTCTCGCAGCTCTACACAGCCCTTAATGTAATCTTCCGCGGCTCGTCAGGCGCGCGCTAAGAATAAAAAAGAAGCTAACGCGAAAGGAGGGAAAAGAGAGCGAGAAAGAGATAGAAAGAGAGAGAGAGAGAGAGAGAGAGAAATAGTCGAAGTGGCGCGCGCATGAACTCGAGATATTCACTTAATGAGTCCGAAAAAGCTTGATTTCCGAGTGAACGAATGCCGCGCAATTATTAATAAAGAAGAGTGGCGGCTCGGCTGCTGGCATTAGACGGCGAGTTTGCAAGTTTGAAAGAAGCGCCGAGATGGGGCGATTCTCGAGCACGAGCAGCGTCCGTCAAGTTATGCCAGCCAGAAGGATAGAGATAGAGCGAGCGAGAGAGGAAGAGAGAGAGAGAGAGAGAGAGAGAGAGAGGATGAAGAGCCAGATAACTTTTGATCTGAAAAGTGCTGGCAGCTCGGCAGGACTCCAATGGACGGAGGATGCATTTTTCATGTCTACCAGCGCACACATAGCACCCACACCGCACAGCCACGTTCAACGCCAATGACGAAACGTATGCAGACAAGAGAGAGAGAGAGAGAGAAAGCACGTGATTCTAGCGCGCGCAACTTTTGACTGAGCGATACATCACTTCTGGCATTCCCTCTAACCGGAGTTTCGCTCACTTCCGACGAGTTTATCCAGCTTGCAGCCACGCAAAGAAAGAGAGATGGATTCTACGAGTCAACTTGCTGTAATCTTTCTCACGAGTTTTGCGATAGGCACGGGCCACACACACAATGCATACCCCACAACGAGAGGCAGACTCAAATGTAATGATGCATCGAATCTTCTAGGAGAGCGAATCCGCACAAACTGTATAAAATACATACGTCTAGTGAAGCTTTAAAGAAAATTCCAAACGGCAGGGATGAAGGAGCAAAGTAGCGCGTATATCAGTTGAATTCAGCCGACAGTCGCGAGCTCGTCAATGAGAGAATTAAGGATTAGCGGTTTGTAACTCGGCGATACAGAATGTAGTTTAGCTTGCGCTCAGAGCTATAAGCTCTTCACTCAGTCATTGCCTCTCTCTCTCTCTCTCTCTCTCTCATTCTCTCTCTATATAAGCGTAGCATGTCTAATATGTGTGCGCGCGCGATGAAACTTTATCATGGAGTATTCACTGCGGATTACACGTGCGACTGCACCTCGTTACGCCCAACGTCATTTTCTACTGTTCTATTCCGTTCGTGTTCTTGTAATTGCACGTCACAAGATTGTTCAACTGAAGAATTGTCTCGACAAGGCTCTAATCAACTATGATAGACGATACATTAGTGCGAGTCCAAAGCGACAGCATCGATGTATTATTCTGCTAAAAATGCCAAGAAATAGGCAATGATCGCATACTAATGGCAAATCGCGAAATGCCAAGAGGCTGAGCACTATCGGTCACGCACGCGCAATCCATTACCGAAAAATTAATGATGGGGCAGAAGCGCTCTCTAATGGAATTCACCCTCGGAAAGATAAGCGCACGGTTGGCTGATGTTGGCCACTTAATGATTCCGAAAACATCGAAAAGTCGGGCGATCGTCCCTCGTTCCCATACGGATTTGACGCGCTTATACGTGCTGGAGTCGTATAAGTCATCCAAGCGGCAAAAAGCGCTGCTTGGTCGAGGTACGATCGGAAGAGTAGAATGGCAAAAGATTCAGCACGCGTATGCGCCTCGTCCGCGAAATCTTCGTTTCATCCCCCTCTTGGGACTCTATCCTTCTCGCGGAAACGACAACACGGCCCTTTTGCGCGGCTAGCTGCAAATCGAATTGGCCGCTCGGGCGAAATTTTCGACTGTTGATCGACGGCCACTCTGACGGATTTCACGCGCGCGCTCGCGATGCCACGGACGTGACCAAACGTTTTGGAGCCGGTTGGCTGGTTGGCTGGCCTCTCTAATAAAATCATAGGATTCTCTCGACTCCCCTCTCAGGCACGCTGGCATTCACTCAATCGCTCCGCTTACCATTTATTTTCCTCTGTTTCGGATTTCTCGTGTTGTATTAGCCTCCACCTTCAACCCCAATAGATGTTGTTCAATGAATTATACTTGTTCCTTTCTCAAACTTTTTCCTTTTGTATGTTCACCGTGCCACGTTGCCGACAAAAAGCAGAGCCTCAAATCGTTCGTTATCAAGACGTCGAGCTACTTTCTTCCGAAGTCTCGGATAGTTGATGTTATTAGTGAAGCGATAAACGACCTCGTTGTGAGAAAATCTTGTCAAAACGGAATATCACGCTCGACGACTATTTTACCGTAAGCAAGAGCAAATCGAAACAAAATCTCGGAAGAGGTAATAATCGGAGGCGAGTAATTGGGATTCAGCAGAGACAGAGCGAACTAATCGGTGGTAAGACCTGCAAGAAAGAAAAGGCAGAGTTCGAAACAATAGGCAAGGAGTGAGAAAGGCGAAGCGAGAGGCGTAAAGCGAGTAGAAAAAAAGGAACAAAGAAAAAAAGAATAAAAGATTGTCGAGGCGAGGGGCTCATTGGCAATGCGCCTCGCGGCTCTCTATCTATGTTAATCACCGGTGAGCTTGCGAAACTAAATCACGATCATTTCGCAGAGGTGCCTCGGAGACCTTTACGTCACCGGGAAGAGAGAGAGAGAGAGCGAGAAAGTGCTAGAGAGGGAGATCGAATCCGGCTCCTGTGGGATAAAGTAGCCTCGTAATTAATTACGCAATTATTTGGAGCCTGCGAGCAAAAGGCATCGATTTGCCTGATAAAAAACGTATTTTTCGCTTCGATGCATCTGATCACGCCCCAAAAATTATCTCTTCGCTCTACAGAGACTTGTCGAGGGAAAGTTGCTCATTTTTTACTTTTAAAACTCGCTTCAAAATAACCTTGATTGTCGTGAAAAAGCGGCTCTAAGCACTTGTTTTAGTGGTTTGTCGGCTGTTGTAAGTAGTTGTACATAAATTTAGCCAGTGAATGAGCTTTTCAGAACGACAAATAGCGCTCGTCAAAGTTTCTACTCTCTTCGTCATCTCTTACGCACGGTGGGCAGACGAACGAGGCTAGCTAGTGACAAAAAGCGAGGCGGGCTACGAATGCCGAGCGATGACATTACTAAATTAGCAATGAAACTCGTTTACGGTGTCGTAATATTCACCGACGACGTTGGCGGTTGTTAACGCGACGGCGCATTGATTGCACTAATTTGCAAGTGTGATTCCCCGACGCGCTAGTTCAATAAAGCGCCCGTCGCACCATCAGACTCACGAGGGAACACGTACACGCCAAGCCAAGTTTATTTTTAGGTGTCGCTCCAGCGAGTACCACCAATGTTTATATTCGCATGGCCCGCGCTCACTCGCTGCTAAAACCAGGGGAGATCGCTGAAATAATCATCATTTCGCAATCATTCGCGCTAAATTTATGATTTAATTATTGCGCTCTGTTTGTCTCCCCGGTCTTTCGCAGGAACCTACTGCGTTGCGCTTGCTGTTTTTATTTTCTTTTTCAAGCGATGGTACCACTCACGCAATCGCGTACATTCGCATTCGTGCACGCACAAATTCCTGATGCACGTACTCATCATGGTTTTCACGTTGCCAATGTGTTCGCTGTTGGATCGACAAATCAAACAGTTGCATTAAAGCGTATGAATACATAGTTGCGTGTAGATCTAAAGCAAGTCAACGGAGAAAGTGTTATTGGCCGAACAATTACAAGAATAACGGCTCTCAGTAGCAATTGTTCCATCATTTGAGGCGACAATAAAATTAGCCAAGGAACAAACTCTGTTTTCGTGGAAGAAGGGCGTGAGTGATCAGGTGGAAGTCTCGGCACAAACACAAGTCCAATGAAGAAAGCTAGGCAAGCACGCGGAAGCTCGGCCAAGCTTAATTATCAGACGGCCCGTAAGAATTCCCCCCGGTAGGCCATCTCCCATCCGGAGCACGTAATACCAGTGGAATGAGTCGCCTTGCCTCGGCTTGGTGATCGAGTCGCTCTGTGGCGCTGCCTCCCGTGGGAGAGTAGCTGGCGTCATCAAGGTGTGCTGCACGTGGATCGACTCGTATCGTCGGCGAGCCCTGATTTTTTTCCGTATTACTCCGCGTTTGCTACATCCGCTGAGTACGCAGGATTTGAAAAATCGTTTCTTCTCTCTCGTGCAATCACGGCTAACTGGATAAACAGCCGGCGAAGCCAACACGAAGCAGCGTACGCCGATATATAACAGCGAAATAAAAACGATGCCTCGTATTTCCAAATTGGTTACGTGTGTCGCTTGTTTTCCGTCGGGAATCTCTTTAAGTGTGTGCTCATTGATGGCAACATCGAGGCGATGACGAGGCCAGAAAAGTGCCTCATAGACGGAATATTTAAAGAGATCGGGAAAAAGGGGGCCGAATAAGCCGGGCGAGGACGGTTGGAGGGGAGGAGAGCTAACCACTAAGCATCCTCATGACGATTGACATTGGCGTACTCGAACGGCTAAGGTCGATGCAAGGCTAAGCAGCTCGAGAGGGAGAAATATTAGGAGAGAGGGGCTTCGTGCGAGCGGGAGCGGGAATCGAAGCTGAGTCGAGGGTTCGCTCACGGAGGTTCGCTTGGCATTTCTGATGGGGCCAGCGATGCGCGTCATGAATCTTTCATCGGCCGATCCCTCGATCTCTTCGCGAGCGAAATTTCCAAGGAGAAAGACGAATGTCCACGATTATCTGTCAGCGAAATGGCCTTTCCGCTCCACCGGAAAACGAGTGGAATGACTGTATAGAGGGCCTGGTAATGAGGGAAATGCATCTCCCTCTTTGTCTGTCGCTCCGTCTGAATTTGGATAATTTGAAAAAATGCCTCTTCCGCCCGGGAGATACGGAAGACGTGGCAGACATGGCAGACGCGTTCCAAATAACCGGGCTTTGCCAGAACGAATAGGGACGATCGCTCAGCAACCGCGTGCTCGATAGCGATCGAATCGCGGCTATTTTTTGCTTCATCCTCAATTAATGCTGTCGAGTGGATCGAGATTAGCCGCTGATCCTCGTCCGACAAATTTCCATTACGAGTTACAAGTCCTTATTAATTACCAGGTCACTGGCCATCGGCGCCGCGAGCATATCAATTGTCGCGGAATAGGGTTGTAGCTCTCATCTCTGTCTTTGTCTCGGTAGACCGTGGAGACAATGCACAATCGCAGGCGGCTCGCAATGAGTCTCCCAGCTGCACGAGAGGTATATAGGATCAATAGTCCCAAGAGAGGAGGCGATACGTGACGCGCGAGATTGTCACCTGTCGCTTGCACATCTCCTCCTCGTTACATTAGACGCACCGGCGAGACATCGCTTGATGTATCCGGCTCGCGCGAGAAACGATCGCCGAGGTGAAAGGGGAGAAGGACGACGATGACGACGAGGAAGAGCAGTAGCAGTATTCGAAATCGCTGGGGGCTCGGCCTCATCGTTCATTCATGGGGCATTTACCGCAAAGCCAACCGAGCCCCGCACACGCCAAATGGATCAGGATCAGCGTACTCTCTCTATCTTCAAGCTGCCCGCTTTCCGGAGATTTTTTTCGACGTATAGCAACGCCCGACGAATCGATAACAAATACAAGTATCGATGCGTTCTTTCGCTCGCAGCACTATGCGTCAATTTCTCGCGCAGCTTTCAACTTCACTTTGTACTTTGCTTTTCGGATAGCCGCACGCTCGCGCTTCAATATCCTTGTTCGCTGAGAGAATAATGGCCCAAGTCCGAGCACGATTGCGGTGAACTCAACATCAAAGTGTCTCTCTAAGCAGTCGTTTCACAAACATATTTTGGGCGGATTTTGCCAAGTTGCAGTTTGAGAGAGGCTTTACGAATGAGCGCGCACTCGTCGACTGTAATTTATTGAAGTATGCTTGGTATGTCGGCAGCAGTATAACTGAGCGTGACAGAGTGTGCACTGCAGTCCTGGAATTAAATGAAACGCGAGTGCGCGCGGCATCGGTAAGCAAACCCGGCGGCCCAACTGATGCGCCGGCAATTCTTACTCTGTCTCGGAATGAATGGCGCTCGTCTCGCGGTTTCACGCAGTTTACGGTGTGGCTCGATGATATCCGTCTTGTCTTTGTTGACTCTCGCGGGCAACTTCCTTAACTAAACCGACTACTGCTCAGGGAAGTTAACTCGGACTTAAATCACCAGAGTCGGACCAGACCCTCCTAGCTCTCCCTCGTGCTTTTTTTGTTCGTTCTTTTTTTTGGTTCACGAACCAGAGGGTGGTACTAGTGCTACTTGTTTCGCGCGCGCGTTTGCAAAGCAAGGAAAACTTTCTCAAGTTATAGCATTTCGAAGGGTAAGAATACAAATTGGATTAGCAATCAGATACGCCCCTCCGATCTTTGTCTTTCCACAATTTATTGCCAATTCCAGATAAACAAATGCGATTATTTGCGTAATTTCAGCGGCTCGGTAACTGCATCGAGCTCGCTGATCGACGTAGAATCTCGGCTTTGGAAAGGTACGCGTGAAATTGTTCGACAGTCGTTCAAAGTAAAATTATCAAAGTGTGAAGAGAAATGAAAGAGAAATCCAAGCGCGCACGACGCCCATGTAAAATGAAGAAATTAAAGGGGCTTTAGGTAGAAATAAAAAGTTTTAACGCGGCCGCGAGCGCGAACTGTAGTCCAAGTTTACGGGAAGCAATTTTATAGGCAATCCCGGCAAACCGTATGGCTCCGTTCTCTTCACGCTACATTAAGAAGCCAAGTTTCTCTCGCGATCGCGCAGCCATTGCTAGCTCTACTCTACTGCAATTTTAGAAATCAAAAATTACCTTTCACGGATTTGGAAATGAGACGCGAGAATTTACCCGCTCACGTGCATTTGAATGTACTCCGCTTCTCGATCGTCTTCGTCAATGCATGGCATCCATTACATAAGTTCAAAGCCCGAAGAAGGGCAAGCGGATTTGCCGAATCATCGTAAAGCTCTTAAAACGTTTTATATTAACGTTTGCGTTGCCTCTAGTTCTATGGCCAAATTTCTTCTTAATCATGCATTTTGGCATATTATCGTATGCAAATAATCGTTTGTCCACAAACTCGTAAACCTTATGAATCGAGGCTACTCTTTAGCCGAGACTCATAAAGGTGTCAAAAGACTAGTTTTCCGGAAAAATTATTAGTTATTAGCAGTAGTCCGCCTCTCCTACATTATCACGCGTCGCTAATTTTATCGTTGGGAGTATGAGGCTTGACCTGTCATGGCTGGGCTAGTACGATCATAAAAGTATATATGCGATGGAAATTACAACTTCGACTTATATGCGTAATAACCGTGCGTACACAGTACACCAAGTATACTTACACGGAATAGGAACCAAATTTCGGTTATATCTTTACGAAGTACACGTCGTGGGCAAGCAACAATCATTATATTTGTTTCCAACAATTATTTCGTGCAAAGTATAGTAAATCAGACAAAATATCGAACAATCGGTAAAAAAGCTATTCGTGCGTCTAACAATGGATATAATATTTGAAGTAATTGAAATTTTCGGAATAGTCTGTCAGTTTGGAATGCTGCATAAACTCGAACAGAATTTTAGCACGTCCGTCTTCTTGAAGAGAGAGAGAGAGAGAGAGAGAGAGAGGTAGAAAGGAAGAGAAGAGAGGGGTAGTAGAAAGAACGCCAGAAAAGCGTGAAAGAGTGGCAGGAGCAGCATCGGATCTTTGGAGTTCTCATTTTTTCTCGTCTTGCCTATCCCCGTGTCTGAAGCGTCTAATGAGACTCCCTATTGGAATGAAGTGAAGAGTAAGCGTCACGTGACGCGATTTTACAATGAGTTGGTCGACCCCTCGTCCTGACTCACGCCTACCTCGCACCTTCCTCCCGGATCAGGCCATCGCTCTTCTATTTTCTCCCTTTGCCAATTCCGAGTGCTGTTTGCTGTTTATGCATCGACAAGGAGGACTCGTTCGAACAAAGTCCCGAGCCGGAAGGACCGTATCTCGCGTGCACGGTTATACGATTATTGCCTTGACGATGGCAGGCTGCACTCCTCTACACTACTAAACATTCTGTCTACATATTCTCAGTTGTACAGGCTCCAGTTGGTGCTCCATACCATCTATATATGCTCTTTCTCCACAGTGGTTAGATCTGGAACTATGCACTAGTTGCCCTCTCGGAGTTATGGATCTCATAGCCACTCACTCGTATCTCCGTTTGAGACTATATCGCAGTCCAATATTAGCTCGACAGCATGACGGCTTGTTTACCTGTTACGCCGCCAATCCCGCCTTCGCTAGTGCCCCGCTTTGCTTCTGTCGATTCAAGTGGCATTGCAATTAAGCAGCCTTAGTCGGACGAGCCTGGCCTTGGGAACTCGGAAAGGCAAGCAAGTAAATAAAGTGAAACTGCGTTTATGATACTTGCACGCTCGTATCGCTCGAAAGAGCGGATTTTCTCTGGATGAGAGGAAGCCGATTAAATGAAAGAAAGATGAAGCCAGCCAAGAAGCAAGGAATTTCCAGACGAGGCATCACGGATCAGGAAATCCTGCTTTGCCGCGGCAGCTTTGTAAACCGAAGTGAATTAGGAGTGAAAATCTGATACTCGCAGCAGCAGCAACAACAGTAGGCTAGCTAGCTAGCTCTCGCGATTATCCCGCAACAATGAAGGGCTTCCCCGTGAAATCGTCCATCGTCGAATTTCGAGACGCGCAAAGTTGAAGCAGCGCCTCGCCAGCGGCAGCGCGGCCAAAGAGGATGGAACAAAAAGAGGAGGAAGCCGTCAGCCGGGGCAAAAATAAAAAAGCAAGTTGGCGTTCGTCGGTTCTCTCTCTCTCTCTCTCTTTGATAGGCCACTCTGGTGTCGGTTAAACTCTTTTGCCGATATGCATTAACCGCAGCCGTCTGCTTGGCTCACCGCGAAACTTTGAATCAGATTTTAATTAAACGGCAGATCGCGAAATGATTCGAGCGCGATCGCGTCCAAATGGCCCGAGCAAAACTTTTGGCTTCGAGATTTATCGCTTATATCGTCTTCTTGCTTGCCGAGCAAGAGACGGAGGCGAGAGCAAAGAAAAAAAAGACGACACGAGCGAACAGGTGCGGAGCTCGAAATTAGTTCGAAATCTCAGACGACTACTCGAGGCGCGAGCAAGCAGCCTGCAGCTGCGTGGTATATCGCGAGCAAGCCCCACGCGCCTGCCTGAATGCCTGCTTGCTTCCTTGTCTTTTATTACACTGCTTGCTCTCTGTTCTGCTGCTGCCGCCGCCGTCGCTGCTGCTGCTGCTACTACCTCTCCGTGATTTTTTCCACAGATTCTCCTTGCGCTTATTGCTTTTGAGAGAACCAAAGTGTCTAATGAGTTTTTATTGAGAAACGTTTCCGTTGTCTCGATTCTTTTGGCCCAACCAATTGCGTTTTTTATCTGTCATACACGTTAACATTAGCGATCGTGGAGAGACGCCATTTATTGAGAATTATCAAAAAATTGGCAGTCTTAATTCATTCGATTGTTTAGCGAGAGTCAATTATAAGAAACAAGTTTGTTTGCCAAAGCAGTAATGTCGATAAACTTATCAAGGGAACTAAGTAAGTGTTCGTCCTCGAGCGATATTCTCGTTGAAAAGAACAATAACCTGAGGTGAAGGCTGAGCTCTTGAGAAGGCTGTAAAGTTGTGGCGTGGCGCAATTTCCATATGATTAAATTAGAGTCGCGAGGAACGAGGCAACGCGGCAGCCGAAGACGCGTGAATCGCGCTCGTCAAGCTGGGATTAGTCGCGAGTCCCATTAAATAGGGTAATCCCGCAAAGTGGAGCCCTGAGTGCCGTATTCGCGAGCGCGAGTCATCCAATTCGGGCGCGTTTATTATATTTCGCACTGCGAGGGCCTACCTTTCGCAGCTTGCAGGACAGCCCAACCTCGACCCTGGAAAACCAGGGGATTTAAATAATTATCATAATAAGCTATGTCGCATGCAGCTAGTACCAAGGGCGTGAGTAGGAGTGGGGGAGGGGGTCGCTCCAATTTCAAAAGCTCGCTAATCATCAAAAGACCTAACCCTCCTACCTTGTTCGGCGCTCTAACGTCTCCTATTACTAATTTATTATTGGCTGTCACGAGCTTACCCTCAACCGACCGCAAGCATGTTTCCCGACTCTTTTTATTTTAGTACGCAGCGTCGTACATACTCATATCAACTATAATCTGTCCGCACCTTTCCAACCGCCTCTGGCCTTATTCGATTGTTGTCCTCTCTGATAATTAAAGGTTGCGTCCTCAAAGTTTTACGTAGGCGACTGCGTGATATTTTTTAACGCGTTCTACACATCCACGTCAACGAAAAGTTTTGTGCTCATCACTACGAGTCTATCGTATCCAATAGCGATTGATTCATTCTGTTCTCTAGATCCACGTTTGACAGCAAGACAACGGTGCTCAGAAAGATTCAATTAGCTGATGGACTTGTGTTTGATGATCGATAAACGATGCTTAGTGTCCCCACAACCGCATGTTATTCCACGTGGAACTAGACTATACAGTCGCGTGCAAAATGCGCGATATTAGCCCAGTTTTCAGAAGATTGACGCAGTCGCAAGTTGGTGGAGCGCAATGCTTCTTTGTCAGAGAGCAGTGTCGCATTCTTCGCTCTGGCGTTTTCAGCAGCGGAAATACGCGCTAATTTCACTTTGCATGACTAAAACGTCGCTCGTTATTTATCCGGGCCGGTCGCTCTGGCGCCTGTCGTCTACGTATATATGAATATACACGTCTCGCGCAACCCCACTCGCAATAAACACATTAGATTTTGCGATAAATAAGTTTCTTGCTCGTGCGACATCGACCATGTCGTCACGACGCTGCGACCCCCCCCCCTCTCTCTCTCTCTCTCTCTCTCTTAGTTAATTGAATTGAAATACGATACATGCGATTGTTCGACGCCAAGAACTTTTACATGTTTATGTTTTCTCGTCATAGACATGTACGTGCTCTTATTACCGACAATTTTGACGATGTGTATATACGTACATCTTATACTTTATACTCTCTCGCATTTTGACGTAGAGCTTTCTATATGAGTGTTTCTTTTGTCTGTTTTAGGTAAGAAGCGTTTCTAATTTGCAAAGCAGAGTGTAACTGGCAATTACATATTCCCAGGGGTCAGTTATCGATGAGTTGGTCGAGTATGCGGGGCACAAAGTTTTGACGGCTCTCGTGCGACAGAAAGAAAGAACGAGTTTGAATTGGTCAGCGCGAGTTTGCGCATCAATAAAGCTGACGGGTCGTCGACTGTCGTGGTGCAGAGCGAGAGGTGACTGGGAGATGGGGAGCGTGGTTAGCGTAATGACGGTTAATTATCGACACTTGAAATTCAGGCGGCAATTCGCCCAAGACGCCCAAGACAGAGCGCGAACAGCTGTCTTAAGACAAAAAAACTTGGGCAACAAAGAGGGGGAGGTGGGTAGCAGTACTGCGACGTGATGGAAAACAAAAGAAAGTTTGCTGCGAGGAGGTCGGAAGGGACAAGCTGCTGCACAAAGCGAGCCAAGAAGAAAGGAGCTAATAGCTAGAAGTTAGAGAACCGAGGGACGCTTAATCGGAAGAGGCTTCGGCTTGTCGCATCCTAAACACGTCCGCGCACGCGCATTGCACGACGACGACGGAGACGACGTCGAAGACGAGATAGCTATAATGCTGCTAATAATAGTTTCGCGGCAGTAGCCAACAATGGCAGAGTTAATTAGTTGGCCTGTCATTCCGACGGAGTAAGCCAACTCCGAAGCTAAAAACTTGGAGACTATAAATCATTTTACCCCTCGCCTGCGTGCTCCGCCGCTAGCAGTACCGGTAAAAAAGTCGCGCGACTGCACGCGCGCTCGCCTTGACTCCCGACTTCGTTCGCTCGTACTTCTTTTGCGCCGTTGAAATAACAAGGCTCGTTTGCAATGCCGGGCACACGTCGTCCTCCTTTTTAACTTTCTCGGCGTATATACGTGCGCCCGGACATTTTTTCGGATACTCCGGACGTCAAGGATGTATATATACATGTATACCCTCGCGCGCGAAGCGACAGCGCGCCTAAACTGCTCCCGTCAAATTTATCGTTTTCGTGTTGCCGTTTCTTCTGCCCCTACTGTTGCTGCTTTCTCCGTTTTTACTACCACTTGGCTGTCTGTAAATGCGCGTTGTCTGCGATTAATTTTTAGGATAATAATCTTTAATTCAATATGGCATTATTCTTCAGCTACATTCGTTTCCAACAATTTCCATTTTTCGCGGTAAATCACATTTCTGATTTACCAAGATTAGTCGCCAACAATTTACCGACAAAGTTTATCCGGATATTTTCGTACATAGATTTCAAAAATAATTCATCCGTCGCTGAATTTTGGAAGTCTATGACGCTCCAGTTTTCCAATTGCCCGGAGGCTTATTTTCCGGTGTGCCGAAACCAATTTATACGAGAAATCTGGATTACAGAACGGCATCTATCGTTTAATTCCATTGTTCAGATGATCTATTAATCGCTCGAAAATAGACTGTGCATTAAATATCGTGATGTTGCATTATACAAATTTCATATGCTATAATGTATCGTAATTACACTCCTTTCATCCGGGTTTTTGTATCTTTTTGGCAATCCAATTATTGGAAACGAAATATGAGAAAGGAAAATTGTAGCAATTTGCCTGAATCAGTGTAATGGAGCAAACTTGTTTGATTTTAAACGTGCACGCGACGATCTATTAATGTGTGCCGTAAACATTTATGCAGAGAAACCTTGGCGTTGCCACAATTCATAGAGACGATCGATGAAAACAAAAGCAAAATGCTTTTGCTTGACTTTAGCTTGACAATTTTTGTAATTTGCGTTTGCTTATATTTTTCAATGGCATAGCGAATTACTCGTAAATCCTCCGTACGTCAGTGACTCGGTTACCTCGTTTGGCGTTTTTATTTGTTTTTCAATAAACACGCGGGCGCCTATCGGCTATTCTTTGACAACCAAGAGCAAGTGGGAGTGCAAAAGCTGGGAAATATGAGTTTACTCTGTGCGAAGAAAGCAGAAAGCCCTTGAGTTTAATAACGTCGGTCTGGTGAATCTTTCCGATCTGGTTTGCTGTGTGCGCGCATTTCACACGTATATACTGTCGGGCGAATTAACTGGGGAGCCAAAAGCCAGAGATAGCTGAGGCTGCTTTACGTGGTCGCATAAATGCTCGGCTATCTCTTTCTGCGTGGCGTTCTGTGCTATGATGCCGCGCTGTGTGCGGCAGGCGTTGTGTGTAGCAGCTGACATTTAAATATCGTGGAGGGGAGCTTCTGCTTGGTGAGCGTTTCATCGATCGTGATCTCAGATAGGCTCGGTATTATCGTACCTCCTGCTCTCCGTAGGGCTATTTGCTTTCAGCGGGATTATCTTATCATTGGGTTGTTCTTGCCTTACACCCAGCACCATGTGCAAACGGCCCATATACAAAAGTATTTAATGTACTCCATTGTCGACTCGGCCATATAAGGTAAGTTGCGGCGCCCATTCCCTCAACCCCACTTACCTCTCCGAGAGGACTCGAGAAGGCCGAAGATCCTCTGCAAGGAGCTCCTTTCCTCCTTTGAAACATTGCATTTCCATTTTCCGCTGTTTTGCCAAAAGTTATTGCGCTGCCACCGCCCCGCCGGGGCGAGAGAGCAGCAGACTGAATTTATATTTGCACCCGAGAGCAATGCAAGCCTGAGCGGGCCGTCGCTCCATTATGTATGTATGTTCTACGGCAATGGAAACGCGAAAGAACAATATTAAGCCGGTTTATTTACGATTTCGGATTAACCTCCTGTCCCTTTGTCAACTATTTCTCAAAGCAGCGTCGCAGAGTCGGTGCTTTATCCATTCCAAAGTGTTCCTCTAGGAAGCCAACGAAAACATTTCGTCTCTCCCGAACGTTGCGACTAATTTAACGTCACTTCCATTCGCCTGGCAATTTAACATGAATATTGTTAGTCAGCGAGCTTTTTCGAAGTCAAAATACTTAACATTATTGCGCTGCTGCTGCTGCAGCTGCTTTCGGCTGACAGAACTCACTCGCGCGCCACGCCGGAACGCGCACTCCAAACAGGAATTCTTCCAAATGCCTTGAAAAATTCTTGGGGACGACGACCTAGAGCACAAGAGAGCGAAGGATAGGTGTGCAGCTTACATATCTGCCGAGGCGAAGGATGTAGAAGCGCGAGGGCATAAATCTTGGCGTTTAAACTGAAGCTCTGGGGCGAAAGTTGCAAAGGCGCTGGAGCGCGAGTCAACGACGCGGAAAGGAAGCTCAAGGGCCATCGGCGGATTACGTATACGTATGTGTGTACGTATATATATATATATATATATACACACATATATATATAGCCGACGCCCGCTCCTCGCAGCAGAAGTAACACGCGACTGGTACCGTACCAGCTGCTTTGCCGCCGCTGCTTTTGTACGCAGCCAAAACTTTTCGAGCGAGGTTATGCGCGCGAGTAGTTAAGCTCCAACTTGTGCCCGAATACGCGCGCTCACAACTGTGTGTTGAACAAACAGCTATTCGTGCAATTTGCTTAAGCCCCATCGCGCCAATCAGTCGCACTAACTTTGCCATTTGCAATGCTGCGCCGCCCGTCGTTTCACCTCTTTTCCTTCTTCTTCTTCTTCCTCTTCTTGGTAGGATTGCCGTTTTTCAACTCATCGCTAGTGTTTTCAAGTTTGTTCCGCTAGCTGGCGATAATGGCTGTACGTGCCCCTTCGCTCGATTTATCTATCAATCACCTTTTTCAAACGGTCCCTCCATCATTTTTCTGATTGTTTGCCAACTCTCGACTTTTGTTACTCGCAATATTGGCCTTTCTGGCAGCGCATCGTTACAACTCTGAATCTGTAGTTTATTCGCCAAGTTTCGTTGTGTCGGAATCACCACCAAAATAACCTTGTCAAAGGAACAAAGCATGCTCTCATTTCCGATTCAGCCCGACGGCGAAAGAAAGAGATTGCCCGGCCCTATAACGTCCCTTCGGAGCAAGACGAATCGAGTGATTCAGCAGCCGACAGATGACTCACCTTGTCAAAACAGAGGCCGAGATCGAATAGCCGCTCGTAAAAGTCCCTATATATATAGGCAGCAATAGACAATAGACGCCGGCAAGTGGAAGAACCAGGCGGAAGACTGTAAATAACGCGTTGTACTTTTGCCATGCCTTTTCTATTCTTTGCCAGTGGTCCTTGCATACCGCTTGCCAAGAAATTTTCAATCAAACGCGCGAAATTCCTCGACGCGCCGCGAATGCCACCGAGGCCCGGGGAATATAATGCGCTTCGTGTTAACTTCCTGTTACGCCTCTTCTCGTTCAGCTGCACTTGTTTCGTCAAAGTTATTTTATGCGTAAGTCGGTGGGGATTTTAAGATTAAAGCGTTATTTGTCATTTGTCGAGGATCATCCTCGTGAAATCGAGTATATACTTGGAGAAACATCGATTGCACGCTGAAACGCAATATCGCTTTCGTATATAGAGTCGTGAAGCGAAGAACAAATAAGTCGTGAAATCGGGCAATTTGTCAAAAGCTAACGGGGTATTAGCTTCATAGCCAATCACGGGCCAAACGAATGCTCGTTTCCAGCAATTGCTTTTTCCTCGTGCAAAGCGGGGTCTGACAGTCGAGAAATATTCCTCATCCTTCACGTATAATCAACATACTGTCACGAGGCGGAGTGCGATTTAGAGGGCGCCGAGTCTTGCGGCGGCGGGTCAGCATGTCTGAAACTGGTGCAACAACTACGCGCCGATTGATTTACGGTTGTGCGTCTGTCGTGCTGTTGATATTGCGCGAGTTATGTTTTTCTTTCGAGATCGCAAACATGCTTTTAATACGTTGTGCTGTTTTTTTTTGTTTCTTGCTTGGTTCGCGTCGAGAGATTCGAGTCGTTGAAATTTATTGGAGTTCCTTATCGGGGAATCCTCTCGAAATGGGCGCGTGTCTCCGGCTTAGGTCGGGCCCGCGCAGCGCATTGGGGTGAAAGTATCTTGACGTTTGGCGCCGAGTCCAGACAGAATTATGGACAGGAATTAGGGTGAAGTATCGTGAGTTATTAGTTCGACTGGATAAACCCCATATGCGCCATATCTTAATTAATTCTCCAAACCATTTCGTTTCCTGGCTATTCCAAGCGTGAGGCTGTTTGAAGACTCAATTACTTAATAGGATAACTCTATTTGTGATAATCCGCGATCAAAACTTGGTTATATTTTTTCAACAAATCTCTTTCGATTCGACAGGGAAAAGACATGTAACTTCAAATGATCGAGAAGAAAGATTATTCGTTTTTATAGATAGCTTTTATAGATATAGATAGCTTTTCACATAAATTACTCGTCGAGCTTTAAATCAAAAGGAAAATATAGAATGGAATGATATTCGACGAGTGAGAGAAAAAAAGTCAAGGAGTTGGTTGGGCTTATAGCGGATAGAGGATCGAGCCTATTTACCTCTTTCGTCATTTTTTCGAGGGAATATTATGAAAGTCGATTTTTCGAATGCTCGGAGGATGATAGAAGGGCCATTGATAATAGCATTTCCGTGTTGAAAATAAACGAGCTCTACACACGGATAATTACGAAAAAAAGTGAAGATGAAATTGACGACTATTCAGAGTTGTTGAAGAATAAAAGAGGAGGTGCTCGTGTGCGAATGGGAAAGCAGGGAGAAAGCGAGCTAGCGCGCGAGGAAAGAACGGATGAGCGAAATGAAGAGAGGGTCGGCAGAAAGGGATATTAACCTGGTTGGACGGAGTCCAGAGGTTTCAACCAGCTGATTCGAGCAGACGTCGTGCCGCCGCCAGTAGCCCGACGCAAGAATGGGGGTGCAGCCCAAATGGCGCCTATCATCCCTACCTCGACGCCCATGCGCCCTTGCTCGTAAAACCAAATTATTAGTTCGCGCCAAATGCGAAAACATCTCGTTAAATCACGCATTTTTCAAGCACATTGCCCAAGCTTTACGGCTCTGGTTCATCAGTAACTTTCTCCAATGAGTTTGCTCACGTTAGTAACTTTTTTATTGGCATCATTCACCTCCGCGTTGAGAAGCAATCGTCTAATCGAGCAAAGCTCCGCTGACACTCGATAATCCGCTCGGAAAGAGTAGCAGAGAAAATGGATAAATGCCGTTGCAAGGGCTGAATTTTCACTCGCTTGGATTGTGAGAAAGAGGGAGCAACGACGCCAACAGTGCCGGCAATGAAAGGAGAGATTAGGATCTGTCGCTGCGGCTCTTTGTCTGGCGACGCGCCTCGGGAAACACGTCGGTTTTTTAATCGCGATCTGAATGAAAAGCGGCAGACCCTCTCTTTCGCCAACTCCTCTCTTTCTCTCTCTCTCTCTCTCTCTCTCTTCCTCTCACTCGTTTCTTCTTTTCTTTTAATTACGTTTTCTGCTCGAGCATCAAACGCTCATTGTAATTTCTCTTGAGTTGATCGCATTACTGCTGCGAAAGCCGCTTTATCGCATTCCTTTGAGGCCGAAAAGCGCATGCAGCGATATTTCGGTCGAAAGCCACATTTGAAAAACCCTCTTCTCGAAGTAGCCACAGCTAGAAAAAAAAGGTTGCATGTAATGCCACATTCAAACTGGAGATAATAGCCGCCACTTCCGCGCTCCGTCACCTTATCTTCGCTTAGCCTTCGCGCAATGGGAGGTAGTCTCGGGCAAAGATAGAAGTCCAAAGTCCGGAAGTCCGTGACTAGCTGGCCCACTTGAAAAGCTAACTAACGGCAAGTGGAGGGGAAAAAAGTGGTTACGACGGCGGCAGTGTGCGAGAAGTCAAAGCAATAGTGGCGGAGAAAGCTCGCATGGCAATGTGTGCGCGTGTGCGTATGTGTGTCCGATGTTATCTGCGGTTGCCATGGGGATGCTATTGATTGACCGACGCGCCGACAGACGTCACGGGCGTCGCGGCGCCACTACGACCATTGCCACCCCTTTCTCCTCGTCCCTGCGACTCGAGTCAGCTGAGCGACTCGCCGGCGACGGCGGCGCTGCGATGCAGCCGCCTGCTTTTGCTGCCTCTCCTTAATTGCCAGCTAATAGTCAGCCACGTGCCTGTCTCTTTCTTTTTTACGCTCCATCCCCTTCCCGATATCGAGCTTTGTGTTCGTTCGATCTAAGGGGGCTTTCCGTACGTCTCGTCTCTCTCGTTTTGTAGACTATTCAATTCACTTGGATTTTCAGGCGCGGGTAGCGTCGGGCTCTTGGTTACCGATCTGCTGTTCTATTATTGATCGAAATGCGTTTGCTCATGTGATTACTCAATTTCGTAAAGGAAATTTCGGGTTCCACAATACCATCTGTAATAGTTTCAATTTTAACAAATGTCACAATAGCGATTTTAAATCTGAAAGTTAAAATAAGATTTTGTGTTCTTAGCCCGACGATACATTGACTTGCACTACTTACGATCGCCGGTGGAAAGAGTACACGTATTTCTAAGTAGCCGAGAAACTAATACATTTTGAAAACCAATCAATATTAACCAGGATATCGAATAAATGTCATCAAGTAACGTTTGCGCCGATTTGAATTGACCTATTATTCAATGTGAATGTTGTAGCTCTGCATAATGCTGCATAAACATCATTCGATCATGTTGAGATTACAATAAACTTTGCAAAAAGTTATTTTAAAGGCAGAGTGTTACTCGATTAAGTACTTTCTCATCGAACTTTTTTCGAGCAAATTCAATAAGTGAGCTTTGGAATGGGATAACGGGCAAGCGACATCGGCTGCATAAAAATCAGCCTTAACCTTCTACGAGAAAAGTTTGGGGCTTCTTTAGACGGTAGCGCGTTCGCGTTCGTCGGAGAATAGCCGAAAGTTAGCTGAAAACGAGACATTAGGTGCAGCCGGGCTCAGTGCCAACATACACCGAAATGTCCTTCGTCAGCTGATGACCGTAGCCTAGGGGCCAACGGGAAAGTAATCGTGAACGCCAAATATCGCAAGAGAGCCATTTACCAGTGCGACTCTCCTTACATAAGAATTCGCACGACACACACCCAAGACTTCAACACAGAATTATTAGGGACTAGCTTTGGCTTTTGCGACTTTTGCGCAAGCATCCGGCTCTTTGCTCCAGATTTCCTTTACCCTTTATTTTCGCCCCCCCCCCCCCCACATTTATTCCTGGCTTTACCGTTTTCAATGAATACTAACAACTGAACTCTGGAGTTTCCATTTCAAACTGGCGTTTTTCTTTTTTTATATATTCCATCGAATACGTACAATACCAACATACGTAATGAAAATTTGAATAAAACTGTAGCTCGAAAGTATGTTTTCTGAATCAGTGTTAATGTCATACAACTGATATTGCAAGTTTTCCATTCGCCTCATTTTACGTGACCTTTTTTAACAAAGCTGAGACAGCCGCGAGACGTTCGAAGGAGGGAGTGACAAGCGGTGTCTCCGGTTTGCGGCAAGAAATGAAACTAATTGTGGTTCATCCGCAAATATTTCAGTAACGAAGGCGAGCCTCTTGCTTTCTCTTCCGTAGATCTCGAGCGTCAGCGTCATCACGTCGATACGTCGAGCCCGTAACAAGGAGCTGCTGATATAACGAGACCACTGCAATTTCACCTTCCGCGTTTCCAAGTTTTACGTACAATTCAGCTGTTTTAATTTCAGACCGAGATTTGAAAGGCGTAGTCTTGAATACAGACCTTTCGTTATGCTGGAAAATGCGCAAACTTTCTTTTTCTTTTTGGCAATAGACAGTTTCCGAGCCATTGTGTGTTTTGGCGAAATTGAAAAGCTGTACGAACCTGCAAATAATTTCGATGAATAATACTTTAATTAACCGGTGTATGGAAAATTTTACAATTAGAAGTTGTGCTTTTATTCAACAAGATAATATTTCTTTGAGTTGTTTTGTCGTTATTAAGTATGAGCGGCAAGCGAGCTGGGGTTTCGCGATCCTTTCATCCGGCTGTCTCTACTATTGCTACTGCTCGGTGAAGCTCTTTGTCGTTTTGTTGGCGTGCTTTCACTCTCGCGAATAGCAGCGTGAAAATTATGCAGGAAATGAGATGGAAAGAAAAGCGTACAGTGTGGTACGCGTTCGCCGAGCTGCAACTTCGATGCGCGCTGATTTAACTTGAAGCAGCTGTAAATGTTATTTTTGCTATTTGTACGTTGCAGCAGAGTAGTATCGAGCTTGGAGTTTGTGCAAAGTCTCAACTAAATCCTCCCTTGGTAATTCAACGCGTCGCTTGCTTTTATACGGGATATATCCGGCAAAAAGAAAAGGAAGTAAAAGAAAAAAGACGCGTACGCTTCTTGATTTCGCGCTCGCTGCAGTCATTTATTCATCGGGCCGCTTCTCTTGGAAAATCCAGCTTTGCTCGAGAGAACGAGAGAAAGAAAGGTAGAGAGGAGGAGTCGGTTGTATTATTGAGCGAGTGCTGCTGAAATTTTCAAGAATCGCTTCTTCGCGGCCGCACTCCTCGCGAGAGCGGGTACGTTATTGGAGCTGCTGCCGCGGCATCCAAAAAGATACAGCAGTCACAGTCGTACAGAATCTCCTTGAATTTTTCGGAGCTTTGCTTTAATTTATCAAACCCATACAATTTTCTCTGCTTACGTGCTGCTTTTGTTCCGTCAAAAGAAGAAAAAAAAGCATGAAAATGACTTTCGAGAAATTTATCCGAGCGCACGGTCGCTATGTGGAAAGCGGCTTTTCGTTGAATATAGCGAATCCGTAAGAATGGTATTGCTCTGAAGCAATTTTGGAAAAGACAAAAAGTTTGATAGCTTTGAGGAATAATTGAGGACGATGGGGCGTCGTAGTGTTGAACTTGTCACTGGTGATCGCAGTTAGAAACAGCAATCGAGCTGTAATCATGACATTAGCCTACAAGACGCTGGCTCGGCTGAAGAGCCTTTAAGTAAATATCCACTTAGCCAGGGATTGCTCCTTGCGAGCTTGCAAGTCTGAGAAGGGCCAAGCCCGCTTCGACTGCTTCAATCAAGACGCTTGTCGCGTTTGCTATCCGGAATTCGTGCGGTTTTTGCGCTCGACACGTGCCATGCCATATCAAAGTGCCTGAGCGAACGTCACGACAGTCGGCCGGCATAATTGAAGGAGAGAATAGGGGCGGGGGAGACGGGAAGCGTGTGTTTGCCAAATGGCGGCATGGTATCGACGCCGTCCCACCCTCCGAGGTTATCGATTTAATTAAGAGCCTCGACCCGATAGGCTTACGTTCAACGATCGCCTCTCCTTCCTAGATGGATTGCAAAGTTACTTAGCGCCGATCAGTCAGAGAAGATGCCAAACTTGCCCAAGCTGATCCATAAGCGATGCTCAGACGGCTTAGATTTTCAACTTGCAAACGCGCATTGCTTTTGAGACTTGAAAGGCCAATTGGAAACTTATTGAGTAAGTCACTCGACCTCGAGGCATCTTATTTTCGAATCCTTTCATGCCGCGATACTTCCACTGCTGTATACTTGCGAATCAATTAGATTGATCAAAAGCACTAGGCGCAACTCGAGCAGCAATAACTTCGCGCACCTATTCATTCATCGTTAAATGCAAATTAAATTACTTCTTTTTTTAGAGGGGGAAGGGGCAGGTAATATACATTGGATGTAAGTATCGAATAGCCTGTCGAGTCCGCGCAGCAGTAGACATGAAATTTTAGAGATACGCAATGGAAGCGTCGACGGGAAAAAAGGTCAGCAATCTACATGTTTGAGGGCGTTCAAGCCGATAAAGGTGCGAGAAATACGAGAGATAGCGAGCGTGGAGTCTGCGTAGAAAATTACAATTTTTCCTTCTTTTTGTTTTGCCTATATGAAATTCAATTTCTCGGAGTTGAGAAAAGGAAGCATCGGCGTTACGTTTCATCTCTGGCGCATCTCGTCTGGCATCAAAAAAAAGAAAGAAAAACGAGGACTCGAGGTGCGAGAACGACTCCCCGGGGCTCAGCCCAATCAGCCGACTAAAGCATCGTCGCCAGCCGCTCTCAGCCTCGCTGAAAATGTGTGCTCTACATCCCCTCTTCCCCTCTCTCATATTCTCGGACACAAGACTAGGCGAAAGATAGACCAAATTTCCAGCGTGTATTCGCACACGAGCGTAGTACGATCAACTGATAAACGGAACACCTTCGTTTCATGACTTCTTTATTTAACGGTGCACCACTATCGAGCGTCTTCTGCCTTATGCCCTCTTTTTCTTCGCATCAATTCACAATTCCATTTTTCGAGCTTCTTTGCAAATCCAAATCTGCTGTTGTATCGTCCAAATTCGATTCCTGAACGGAATGCGATGAAGCTTGTGCGTCAGCAAGCCATTGAAACGGATAAGCTCCCCACGGTCAACGCAATTTTGATAATGCGCTTGCCAGAACGCTGACGTCGCGATTTCTGAAGACCTTGAATACTATGCACGCTACGAGTCGATAACTCTACTTTATAAAAATATTGGGGCTATGCGTCGATTTGAATGAGAAGACCGGATGATCGTCCGTTTCGAGTGAATATCTTCGAGAAATAATAGGCTACGAATCAACGAAAGCAAGTATTATTCTAGAGTAATTCGGGTAGCCTCCTGCGAAGAATTTACGAGGTGGTGATAAAAATCGAGTAAACACGTGCTCAAGCAGGAGGTATCCGTGGGAAAAATAGAGGTGGTCAGAATAGGAGGAACCAAGGGTCGATCAGCAGTAACTCAAGAGGGCGCTGTGGCAACGTTGCAGCTGTAAAAGTTGTAAGTACTCTCGGGCCCGCGCCTCACGACGACAGAAGACAATTGATTCTCCGATTGAAAGATACGGTATTGAAAGTCTCGCAACGCCGTCGGTATTCTAGCGATTTTTCAACGTCGCGGCCGTTTGTAATAAGGCGACTAGTGTGCGGTCGCAACGACGACGGCGGCTGCGAGCGCATAGCGCCCATGTACATATCCCACGGGAGTGATAACCGAGCGATGTATGGTTATTGGGCAGAGCCGGCATCGATTCTCACGACGAGGGAGCCACAGATCACCCGGCTAACTGAAACTCGCCGGCTAAATACTTTATTAGGGAGTTTCAGTTTTCCCCCGGACCATCCGCCTATTTCAAAGTTGCCCGCTAATGACGATCCCCAAGGTATCGAAAGATGAGAGAAGCAGAGGCTCAGCGGCATCACTACCAAGAAGACTAGAATTAGCTATTGCATCAAGAGCGACGAATCGCAAATAATTGACGTGTCTAGCTCGTGGCAGAGCAGTCGAAGACTGTCCAACAATTATGGGATCGCGCACGTTCGCGTGCGTCAATAAAACAAACCGTTTTCAAAAGCTTGCGATTAATGAATTCTGGGAGCATCGGAGTTACGCAAGAGCGAAATCGAAGCGGTTTGGATAGACTGCACGGTTAATTAGATCGATCGAAAGCACGCAAACTCGAGTAAAAAACCTCGCCTTGTCTCTATCTCCCAATCAAGCTGTGAAATCAAACGGCAGCAGCGCCTAACTATTTTTCCAAGCAGGTCATAGTCGATCGATGGCAGGAAGGTGGCTGCTGCTGCTGGCGCTGCATAGCTCAGGGCCCGAATTCCACTGTAAGTCATCAAGCGAGAATTCGCAATTAGAAGGGCCGAGCCCCGCTGCTTTTTGCCGCCCCGCCGCAAGACGCATTCCCCGCGTGAATCCGCGGTCTGACGTGCGAGACGCGCCCGCCTACGATGGAATTCGAATTGTCCTCGCGTTCACTCGTTCATACATATAGAGTGTGCGCGCGTGTTTGTGTGAATGTGTGTGTGTATATGTGAAAGAGAGAGAGAGAGAGAGCGAGATACGATTTATGGACGCCATCGTTTTGAATATCGCCGTGCATGTTACCTCGCTCGATCACGCCACACAACTTTCCATATAAACTTGCCATTTTCATTATGATTTTTCCTGGAAGCTTCCAGTGTTCTGTACTACTTTTTAACTGACACGCAAACTACTTGCGAGTTTGTTCGTGTCAAATCGCAATTTCTTTCCAACATTGACGTGTCGAAAAATGCCCGGCTCTTTAGGTTACTCAAAAAGCTTTACTAATAGTACGCCGTATTCTAAAGCTTCAAGTTTAAGCCTCCGCGATGTATTTAGACGTTTTATTACTCCATGGAAGAGAGTCTGGGAGCTTTTTATTCGAACAATGTTATTTTCGAGCAAGAAGCGCAGTTGGTATTCGCGAGCTTCAATTAATTGGGTGGTGGTTTACGGTGCTAGAATCGTTGCGCGGAGAAATCCTTTCAACAGAGGATAACAGGGGATAAATGAAAAGAAGACTTATTTTATTTCCGCATGCAACTCAAAAGAGGATACACAGCGTCTCTCACTACACTTTATTTGCCTTTTTCCGTCTCACCACGAAAAGCCAGTCTGCCTTCCTCCTCCTCACGTGCGAGGTTTATGTCGACAAAGCCGAGAAACTGCGTGCGCTCGCTGGATTCGCGCCTCATAATCCGGGAGCATGTGAGCGAGAAGCGCGACGACGCGTTTGCCTCCGAGGGAATAGATGGTCGGGCTGGCCAAGGAAAAATACACGGGAATGACCGACAAGCACCAGCGAGCGAGGAAATAAGAAAAAAGAGAGATGATTCGATTTGCCTCGTGCATTCGCGCCGAGGGGTAGACAGCGAAACTTTTCTACTTTATGAAGTAATACGCGAACGACTTTTCTCTCTGTCTCTCCCCTTTTGCTCAAACTGCCTCCCCTATGAAGTATGTTTATCGACCTTAAGCAGCAAATACATT
The DNA here is from genome assembly GCA_030064505.1 of Chouioia cunea. NCBI lineage: Eukaryota > Metazoa > Arthropoda > Insecta > Hymenoptera > Eulophidae > Chouioia > Chouioia cunea. The sequence continues at coordinate 15,283,144 of JAOPFQ010000001.1, read as the reverse complement.
TTTCTGTCGCCAACTAACTTATCTCATATTTATGTGTCTTTTTGTTGCCTCGGGGTGCTTACTCGCTCGCGCAATCTCATCCGTATCATATCAATAAAGAAACAGATATAAAGCTTTCAAACTCCGGAGACATGGCTAATCAAAGTTTCATAGCGTAACGTCTTTAGCTTTCAAGGTAATTATAATAAGTAGATAATTATAGAAAGAGAGACAGAGGAGCAATGCAAACGAACGAGGTAGAAGGTATAGCGACTAATAATCGCATTAAAGGTAACATAGGAAATTCGCTTAACCAACAACATGAAAAATTATGTATACACCGCGTGTATATATATTCGAGGATGAAAGAAAAAAAATCCAAAGAAAATAAAGCCAGCGGCGAGCTTGATAAGAGCCAGGCACGACGGTTAATTCTCGGGTAGCTCGCTAATAAAGGGTTCTCTCCGCCAGCGCCGTCCTCGTCGTCGTCGTTGTCGTCGTCGTGGCGAATAATCCTCATTTGTGCATGCGCATACATCCCCAAGAGCGAGAAAGAGGAACAAGAAAAAAGGAGTAGGCCAGGCCAGATAGCAGCTCAGCGATAATTGCGTCGGAGAAAAATTTAATGGGCACCGGCTCTTTTCCGGCTCTTTTCCGGCTCGTTTGCCGCATTATCATATTCGAGTCTCGCGCTCTTTCTCTCTCTCTCTCTCTCTCTCCATCTTTGCCTTTCTTTTTCTCTTTCTCTCTCTCTCTCACTACCCCTTTCTCTGTCTGTGTACGCGATAAACCATACGCTCGCGGCGCCGTGTGCAATTACAGCGCGAAACGCGATATCGGTGTCAAATAAATAGGCTTTAATTCGCAACGAGGTCACACGAGAGCTTGCGGTATATTTATGGAAATTAACGCAACGTCGTAGGATCGTCTGCTCAACGGCCTTAATACTGGTTCCCCTTTCACCCCCTCTTCCCCCCCCTTCCCGTCTCCTGCCTCTTGCAAGGGTATCTCGTTTCACACGACTCACTTTACTCATACCATCGTAGAGGGCTACTTTCTTAGCCGCGCACCTAATTACTGGCGGTTCATTACTTACTTCTACTACCTTTTATTCTATCGATAGTTTGAGAATGAACGACCTGCTGGATTAAATCCACGCAGTGACAGTAAGAGAGAGGGGGAGGGGGAGGGGAGATACGGTAACGCGCCCTCGGGCGAGATCTGGCAAATTAGAAAGTTTCCACGAATGCCACCGCGCTCCGGATCTGCTGCTGCTGCTATACTGCTAGTACTGCGGCTCTTTCTCTCACCCCCTAGTTCATCCCGACCGCGAGTCTGTGTCTTCTTCATTTCCGTAAATTTTTCGCTATCTGCATTTCACCTCTACTTTTTTCCCCGCCCCAAGAGAAGAGAGTTCTACTGCCATGCTCGCCCTTGTTTTTCTCCTCTTGCTTTTGCCCTGTGACAGCATTTCGAACTCTCGCATTTTTCGAAAGCTTTTAAAGCTACTTTTACCTCTCTTCGCGCCGCAAAACGTTCTTTTCAACAACAATTCCGAAAACGGAAAGACGTATTTCAGTTAAAACGAGGTTTACTTTGTTTTAAATACTTTCGACTAGTCAGTCAGACTAATTTCAAAATTCATTTGATAAATTACAATCAGTAATTCTATAAGTAACGCACCACTCGCCAGTATCACTGCGGAAGAAGATGTACTGTAATTGGTTTAAACTTGGGGTGATATTAAATCAAAATAAAACGAGAAGTATTATGCAGAAAAGGATTCGTTTTTGTTACAAGCACTTTTGCATGAGATTCACCTTCCAGTTCTTCGTATATTCGACTGGTGTAGCTCTTTTGTTCATCATATCGTACTAAATTCGCTTGCTCTTGTACGAGCAGACTCTTGCTCACTCGGCACTGGCGACGAAAAGCACAGCGATATGACACGTACAGGTCAACTTTTATCTTTGCTTGTTTTATCGGTTTCTGATTTTCAAAAACTTTCCACTATTACTTTCGCAAATTTGGTTCAATTTTCAAATGAATAACAATCGTTTCAACGAAGTAAATTCCTATAATGATTATTTTCAATCATTGTTCGATGAAGGAAATGAGTACATCGTTTAAAAGGAAACTCTGCGATAAAATTATCAAGTCATCTTTATTACAGAAGATAAACTTTATGAAGGTACGTATTTCATGGTCGAGTAAATTTTAAATTAATAACTCGGCTAGATTGCAGTGCTATAAAAAGTAGGTGATAATCATTGCATTTAACATTGCCTCGTTGAATCATCCGTGTGTACTAGTTAATAAAAGAGAGTGAGAGAAAATAAAAGGGCGAGAGAGAGAGAGAGAGAGAGAGAAAAGGAAGGTGCGAGCAGACACGCTCGGAGGCATCCTGGAGCTGCCTTGTCACTCGTGCATTCAACTTGCAACCTGTTGCTACCTGTCTCTTTCTTCTTTCATCATCTCCAACCGCGTTTATTTCACTCCTGCCTCTCGCGCGTTTCCCTCTTCCTTCTTACTCTCTCTCGTACTTCGCCCTCATTCATCCGCTAAACACTCGATGTGGTGGTACAAAGGCACTTGCCATCAGGGTCTTTTATAAAATTACTGAAAATCCAATCGAATGCATTATAAGCACCAGCCAAAAGCCGTTGCTTGAATATTCAAAGCTGCAAATGGGAAAAACACAAACAAAACGCATGAATAGGCATAGAACAAGTGCATTTAATTCGTAAACGACGCAGTCGGTTGCGGTAGTAGAGGGTGCATTCGGACTACACTATAGGGCTGGGGTCGCGCAGTCCTTGCTGGACGCTACAAAGAGCCTGCCCACCACTTGGGGGAGAACTTTCGCACACGCGTACATACACCATATGCACGCTCTGGTGCATGCTATGTGCAGGATCAATGAACAGAGGAGCTAGGAGCTATAAAGCCCCCTCCCTTCGTGGTTCAATGTCCCTCGTGCATCTCCTACTTGTTACTTTCAATTCTCTTTAAACTCGACCTTTTTGCGGGCCTAACGAAGCAGCTCAGCGCGATTGTGCTTGACACGAGTGTAAAAAAGTGACGGGGAAAGAAAAGGAAAGAATTGGGAAGAAAAAGTTTGTGGAGCAGACTTCGTTGAACACGTCATTATTTTGAACCGCCCCGCTATTTGCATACCTTTTTCACAGCGTATGATGTTCATTCCAAGTAAGCAGGCTGTCGTGTTGAATTTTCAAGCAAAGCTAGCCCACTGTGTTCATTAATTATATGTATTTGCAGCGAAGACTCATTGATGATTCTATTTCATTTCAGGTAAGAAACATAAGCGATCGATACCAGTATTTTGGTAACGAATAAGCCTGCTGTTTCCGGTAATGTCAAGTGTATATTTCTTTTTATAACCCTCGGTTAAAATGGCGCTCGGTTTGAGCGCTGTAGCCCAAGACTCGCATGAAGGCCATGCTCGCCGAGCCACATCGGTCAATATCATTCAAATAAGGTGCATAATAGTACCAGGTCGCCGAGGAGCCAGTTGGGGGAATTAACATATAGTCGTGATTGCGCTAGCCTTAATACTTGTGCATACATGTGCAGGTCGACTGACGAAAATGACTTTCACGAAGGAAAAGGCCTGGCGAGGAGGCAGACTTATGCGGTGTCCCTGATATTTATAGGGAGTAGTAGTCAGCTCGGCTTTGCCGTCGTTGGCGTCGAGTGCTACTCTCCTTTCTACTTGTATAGGTGACGCACCAGATTTATCGCCATCCCTCGCGGGCACATTAATTAGGTGGCTTGTCAGAGCGAGAGAAAGCGAGGCGACGGAAGCGAGGCGCTTCCATTGTCTCGAGTCGATGACTTCCGCTCGGCGATATTTCGCTAAGGGGAACAACAGCAGGTGATCACGCACCTGTTCTATATGGATACCGCCTCCCCGACACCCGCACCGTCACTTTGCAAATTCGCAACTCCTTTTCGACAATATCACAGTCAGCTGTATCTACATATACATATAATGTAGCTACGTTGTGAAACCTATATACTCCTCACTGCCAATGACGACTCTGACTACTGGCGCACGCGTACTACGTTATTAGCATCGATTGTTTCTTTTTCAACGAGGGTGGATGTACGTACTTCCGAGAAACAAAACACAACTAGCGGTCGATATGTACGTGCAAATTGCGTTCCAACTACAAGAGAGCAGAGTAGGGCTTATTATTCCCGTTTGTTGTACGTACAAATTTTTTCAACTTGTCTCGTCAGCAGATTATAACACAACGCGCAAAACGAAAAGAAACAGACGCCGGACAATGTATCGAATACACTTGCAGCGAGTAACTAACTCGTTCCAAATCCAACGTCTCGGGATGACGAGACGCCTGGGCGTGAGAATCGGGTGTTTGTCGTGAAGAGAAATCAGAGGTCTGAGGGTCCGAGCTGTTTGTGAATCTCTCTGCGGACCTTTGATGTTGGCTAGGCTATGTCGATAAGGCGCCCTCGTTCGAGCTAGATAAGACTATTTCCTTTTTTTCTGCCACTCGCAGCAGCAGTTGCCCCCAGAGAATTCTCTCAGCCTTTGAGTGCTGTCCATGTCCACTTCATTTTAGACTGTGCGTAGTACTAGTTTAGGCAATGAGAGAGCTCAATTCGGTGGATCGTTAATTCTCTTTTTTGATTTCGGAAAAGCCGAAAAAGGTGCAGCTTTACAATTGCGAATGTAAGTTTGTTTGCTCGAACAGTTACGTAATTAAAGCCTTCACTCTCTCTCGACCTTTGTCTGTGCTCGGGGCTAAAGGCACCATTAACTTCTTCGCATTAGGCGTGGCTGTAAATCTAATTAAGTGACACGGCGGCGGCACTCGCCTCTCTTCTTTCTTTGCGCGTGCTTTCTCTCTCTCTTTCTCTCTCTTGGATAATACCATGGGGCTTTTTAAGCGGGCGCTCGCGCACACAGCTTATGAAGAAGCCGTAATTAAAACGGAGCTCTTCAGTTTTTGAAAGCTTAATACTATAGGATTACGACATTGTTGCCGCTGCCGTTGTCGTGTTCGTCTAATTAGCCGTGCAAATCGAAATACACCAAGAGAGAAAGAGAGAGAGAGAGAGAGAGAGAGCTAGACGTGCTGACTGTTCCGGCGGATGGTCGAAAGTTTTGCCAACAATTATTCAACGATCAACCGGTTATAACAGCAAACGGCTAATTAAAACAATGAACATTTGAATTTCTGTGCCGAGAGCTCGTTACAACGCATCATTAATTCGTTTAATTGCGCTGACGAATCAGGCGCCTATCTCTCTCTCTCTCTCTTTCTCGGAAATTATCACGAATTCTTGGCCGACTGTAAAGGAGCAAGTAACGCTAGCGCAAGAGAGCAGCCTCGAGAGGACTGCGAGTACTAGACTACTCTCCAGGGCTCTCCAGAGCACGACGCTCACATCGCCGGCTTCATTAGGCACTAACTCACTTTTGCCCAGAATAAATCATCGTTTTTCCACGCGAGCAGCAACCTATAAGACTAGCCGTCTGCAAAACCAATACCCTCGTCATTAGCCGCGGCACTCTATCGAATGTTCACCCCTGCAATCATAGCTAGTCTCTCTATTTATCGTTTATTCAGTGTCGACCGCGTCGATCCACCTTGCATCGACTATACGCACCACCCTACAACGGTCACAAGTTGATGGTGCTTTTTGTTTGAACCCTATGTTAAGCGTTGATTGAATTTACAGGTCGAGCACGAAAAAGTTGGTGATCTACGTAGACCAATGATTTGTACGCGTGAAGAATGACATTCGACGATCGTCTTATCAATTAACTTGACTGTGCTTGCAATGGGGACTGTTTACTTATTTTCATACGCGCGCTGGAAAAGTCATACAAGTTAAAGAAAAAAGAAACATGGAAAGTCGAATTGGAAGAAAATACACGCGTCAACTGGGGAGTTGAGGCAGAGAGGCGGCTGAAGTTTGGTGTCTCGACATAACAAGTTCGTCTAGATGTTGAGGTGTTCTCTGGAATTGCATCAAAGTTTGGCCGCGGCACGGTCTCTTTTCTTCGCGCGACTGCTGTTGAGCTGTTTCGCCGACAAGCGTCGCATGTCAAATCGCACGTCTGCCGCTCTCAATTTCCCATGACTGGAATATGAATTCATCCTGAATGTCTGCAGCGTCGCTATCAGCTCGTGCGTAATCAAAACATTGTTAGCTACCCTTTGACGAGGTGTTGGTGTTTGCATTTCTACAACAAGTGCTTGTAACACCGCAATTACTTTTGGTTTCGTGACAAACTTAAATTAAGCTCGACAACTCCTGTGCACCTCTCTTCGTCTCTCTGCTTTTCCGTCTTTTGGCCAAACGTGTTCTTAATTTGTATTGCCGGAGGCGGTTTGTCGCACGAGTCTAAATATTTGCTTAGCACATGCATTTTTGAATTTCAAGAGAAGTCTCTTAGCTGCGAGAACAGCTCTCGAGCGCGGGGGCGTAATAAAGTGGAGACGCGTTGGCGCCTCTTGCGAGAGAGGAGCATCGAGGAGGGGAGTGAAGGCACGTATATAAAATATACGTACCAGGTCGGAGACGCGCGTTTCTCGCAAACTTTTCGAATATCGTATTATACGCGTTCTTTAATTCGAAAAGCTTTATGTAAACCGGAGACTTTCTTCACTTTTTTTTCCATGGCCGGAGCGAGTCTATGTGTATAGCGCTTGCTGGTGAAAACATCGGTTTTACGGCTGTTTGAGCGTAGACACGAAAATTGCTCGTAACCTCGCAGTCTGCCGCTTGTTCTTGCTGCGATATGAGGTCTACTTTAATCTCGTTCTGGCCCTCAAATGAAACAAGAGCCAAGTGTCAATTTCGCCCAAGTTTTAACCTCGTTTGTTCGCCGAGCTAGATGTACCTGACCCCCGCGTCACGCGACTACTTGCCATTTCCAAGGGAAGACACGTACTCTCTTCATCCACTACTTTTTCTACTTCGGCTTCTACTTCTTCTTCTTTGTCTCATCTCGTCCTTGTCCTTCTCCTTCTTCTTCTTCTTCTTCTTCTTTGTACAGCGTCAACTTTGTCGCTTTCATTTGCCCTTAATGCCCCTGTAGACTTGCTTTTATTGCCAGATAAGAAAAAAAAAATTTTAGCGACTCGGCAACATACCCTTAAAACTACATCAAGCCGTCAATTGTTCTTTCGTCAATAATGATGAAAAAGCTGCTAAATCCGCTGGCCACGTGTCTTTTAAGTTTCACCTCATACTTCACTTGATCCTATCTCTGCTCTTTTTCACCGTTCATTTGCCAACGTTATATTGAGTTGGTGTCGTCGTTGTCACCTATCCCATTATGGAAAAACAGGGCGAATAGTATACGAGAAATTTACGGACTGGAGAGGAACGTTTTTCTAGCGATCTCGCCCCGTCGTATAATCTAACGTACGTATATAGCCAGATTTACCGTTTCAAATAGAGTGGCGAAACTTTTATTCGTGCTTTTTTCACTACTTATCAAAAGTCATATACTTTTGATCATTCTCATAGAGTAACACCAATGAAAAACACTGTTAAGTATGCCCGCTTGGTACATCAAGTCTAGTCATTTCGCAAAGCGGCAAGCGCGACCTTTTCCATTGACGCTCGTGCATAGAGGAGAGGAAAGGAGAGGGAGAGAGAAAGAGACTTGACGATGCGCCGGGTTATAAAGTGGAGTTACCGTGGGTCTCGAGGATCGTGTTCGCCGGGAAGGATTTGAGCTCCTGCCGCCCACGAAAGATGTCGCTTGACACCCCCCAAGACCACCACGAGGAAAACCTACGAGTGGCTATTCCTCCTCCCTTTTTTACGGCTATACAAGTTTTATATTTCAACTAGCTACCATGTTTACACAGGCAACTGATTTTCATGTGTTTCGTTAAGCTGCCATTTGTTTTGCAATTAGCCACAGATTTGGTTAGTCCAGAAGTTCACACACGTACAAAAGTTTATTTTCTTCTTTCGATGTAACGAGTTTATGCTTTTTTGATGTCTCACGAAATTGATCCGCTATCGTTCACGTTTCCATCAATTTTGACCAAATAGAATTCTTTGTCGCCAGTCCCGTTGAAAGCTTCAAATAACCGACTAGAGTTTCTCGAGGGAAGAAAGCGAGGAAAAAAGCCGCCTTTTCAAGCAAAAGCATCGTAGACAGAGTGCGAGGATGTGAAAGCTCCGGAGGAAAAGGACGATCAATCTTGATCCCAATTATCGCGTCGTTCATCCGCGATAATTAAGCTCGCTGCGTCCTCGGGGATGATTGCCCTTGGCATCGTCGTCGCCTTAAGAGGCTTCGAAAGAAAATGAAAACAATAGCCGGCAACGTGTAGAGATCCTTTCGTAATTCTCAGAGCACACACTACATAGCATCATCATCAACTAAAAACATCTCTCTGAAAGCACGCCAACGAGATTGATAATTTATCAAGTCTCTTGTCGAGGGGCTTGCTAGATATGGATATACAAATAAATATGTGCGCGTGTGTGCGTGTGCATATAGAGAAAGAATGATAGTATAGTTATTGTAGCTGTTGTAGCTTAAGCACCATTTAAGCGATTCCATGCTTCATCGTAATTCATCTTTCTTTCGAGATTTATTTATCCCCATTGTGAAGTTATCCTCGGTGAGAGAGATGTATCTGGCAATTTGTCGAGCATTTACGACGAGACAAGCACCGATAATGTTTCATGCCCGAAATGCGAGTCGGCACATTCAGTTATTTCGTAAAATGCGACATTTAAATGGTGATATCGCGAGATTAACGGAAATAGGACAATAACGCTATCAGCGCGTGTGAAAGTAGGCAGAACAGGGGATCGGTGGAAGGGCAGGAGGATAGCAGAGCACGTGGCAATAAATTGGCAAAATTCACGGCCTTATCTGACAAGTAGTCTGGTAAAAGTAGCATTTGGCACGGAAGCAAAGAGCCGGGACGAGAGAAGAGGCGGAGAGAGCGTGTATATTGGCGTGTATAGGTGAGTCCCCCGGAAGAAATCCTGCGAGTGGACGAGAGATAGCGGCGAGGCAGTAGCATGTACGCGGCGTATATAGGCGCTAATCTATCGAACGAAGCGTTCATTGCTGATTCAACGTCGCTAATGGGGAGTTGACGTGCATAAATAAGCGATCGTGCGTGCGCCGTCGCTTGCCTCGGGGCCTCAAATTGGGTTACACCCGCCCCCGGCCTACGCAGATAGCGGCTCAAACCCGTCCAACTATTTTCATCAGATACGCACCTCGGTCATCCACCCACTCGCATGGTCGCCAGCATCTGCATAATTCCCCTTGTTTCCCCTGTTTCCCAGCGCAAATCTAGTGTCGCGGGAGAAAGAGAAACAGAACCAAAAGAGCAACAACTTTGTCGCCGCTTTATTTCTTTATACTCGATGCCACGCGATCGGAGTATCGAGTAGAGCAACCCAATTGTTTCTCATTTCAACGAACTTGCGGTGAGCAGAGAAAACGAACTTTTCTATGCAAATATTCGCGGGACCTCAGGCTATCAAGAACATAGAAAGCGGAGCAAAGCGCCGACAGATTTTCTCTTACGGCGAGCATTTTGAAAACTGCTGAGCACCAAGGAGGCCGAGTAAAGTCGAGCCTTCATAGCGGAAAGTTTAGTACACTAGGTACACGTATAAAGCCGACCCATTACAAGCTTCAAATAGACAACTCTCGAATGCGCTTAATTAGGCGATATTTTGGAGGCGCGCCACCGAGTTTGCGTTGAGACTGGGGCTTGTGATGTGCCACCGCAAATTTTTCTTGCATTTTTACTTCAGTGAAAGAAAAGCTATCAGGGCAGAACGACGAGCTGAACTTGTAGCGATTATTCCGAAAGTCTATTGACGCTATAGAAGCCATAATCACGCAAATTGTAGGTCAATATTAATAAGTACATGTGGCCGCGATAGCAGGGTTAATCCCAAAAGCATGAGAACGAGTTATTTAATTTGAATCGATGCGCCATTAAGTTCCTCGTCGCGAGTGGCGTCTGTTGAATTCGAAATTGCGAGATTCGACGTCGACTACTACGCAGTTTGCTAACTGTGATGAGCAGCGCCGAGTACCGCGGCTCGCGAGCCTTTGAAGTTAGCAATCTGGCCTCTTCTATCCTCTTTTCCTGGAGATTAACCCCCTCAACTATGGATAAATATTTGAAGCGTGCACCCTTACAAACTCTACGCAAACTTACTGCGGGACCAATCTCTTACGAGTAGCGTTTTTTGTGATTATAACTTCGTGCTGGCTAAGTGATTGCGCTAATTTGATATCAATTTATCTAAAAAATGACACATAGTAGCGAGTTGTTGAAAATGATTGACAAATGATTTGATTGATTCACAGGGACGGTGTAATCGAGAGAAGCCACCCTGCAAATACTTCCACCCACCACAACACCTAAAGGACCAGCTCCTGATAAATGGGCGAAATCATTTGGCGCTCAAGAATGCTCTCATACAACAAATGGGTCTTAGCCCTGGCCAGCCGCTTGTGCCTGGCCAGGTGCCTGCAGTGGTACGTATGCGTTGGAAACTTGGTCGCTCTCTATAACTCTTTATAACGCCATGTGCTATACGGCCCGCTTCGCTCTTCTCACTATTATGCGAGTTTTCTTAGCATCGTCGCTTCACTTTAACTTTTGTCACTCTTTAACCATACCCGTTTTTATGTTTTTCGTTGTACTGTTTTTTATCCCTTATTTATTTAAATATTTGGTTGTTTGAAATATCTTTCTAACGTTCCCTTGTTATTTTATTCGTTCCTTTTGACATTCGATTGTTCATTGATAAATTCAGTAACGCAGAATTTTACGTAGATTTTTCTCGAGTAGCTTATGGTACAACGAACGTTTGACCAGTTGCAGTAGGTCGTATATAGACTGTTGTTGTTGTTGCTGTTGTTGCCGTTGTTTTTGTTAATAGCCAAACGTTCGTTACACCATGGAATGCATTTCGACAGTATATAAAAATGTGTCAATAATATGCATGGTTTTCTTCGATGTCACTCGACGTTCGAATCTATTGGATAATGCTTTCATGGTTGCATACATATATAATATTTAGTATTTAGATTTCAGACAAACAGATCTTCATTATTACTTACATTGACATTGGAGAACGTTATCTACAATTATGAATTTAGAATGGAAGGAGATGCCGACTGAAACGGTATCAATCTACATTTCTAAAATATTCATTCACGTGTCCATGTATTCGCTCGATTGAAGATCTGCGTCTAAAATATTGTCATGATTGTATCGAATGCTCAGCCAAATGCTAATGAATTTGACGGAAAAAAGTAATGCAAAATAAAAGACAAAAAAATATTGTGAAAAAGCGCGTTTGACAAAGTTTCGACAAAAAACGCAAAGCATAAATTTAGCGAGGACGCAAACGACGCGTAAAAAGTTCCGTCCCAGCTGCTTTTCGTGGAACATGAAACATTAACTGGCCGTTGCAGTAGGATGCGGTGGAGGGGGGACGAGGTAAACGCTTAATTGAGGAAAATTTCGAGGGCAAGCAAGAGATTGTAGTGGTCTTTCGAGCTCGTTATTTGTCCTAGCTTGTATAATGGAGAAAGAAAATGTTTGCGCGATGATATGGTGTGAAATTCATTAGCATTTAGTAGTAGCTGCCATGCCATGCGCACATAACGTGCAAATAGTGATCGCGTCGCGCGCGCGCACACACCCGCACACAGATCCAAAGTTTTTTTTTGTCAACGTGGCGCGCGATGAAACTGAAGCCCGTAATACACACGTACGACTGCCTGTCTGTCCCCTATGTTTGCCGCTGTGGTGCGCTCTCGCTCGTCGTTGTGGTTGATTGTTGGTGTGTTCTCTCTCTCCAATTACCTGTCATTGGCGGATTATACACAGGAGGCCCAACCTCCTGCGCCGTCACACCAGCACCTTCAGCAGCAAATCCACCAGCAACTGCTCGCTACCCACGCTCTTATGGTAACTCTTGGTTTTGGTTTCGTCGCCTTTACTAATTTTTTTTTACTTTTTTTATCAAAACCTCTTTTTCTTTTTTCTTTTTTTTTTGTTTACATTACATGGTTTACTTTTGATTTTTACATTTTTCCACGCCTAGAGTCGTTTTGCTTTGCACGGCGTATTAAAATTCAATCAAACTGCAAGCTACAAGGCAAGACGGCTCGGTGCAACAAATTACTTTCTCTCGTAGTTAATATTAGTTTAAAAGGCAATCTTAGACTTTTGTAAACGTTACCTTTTTTAAATTTTGAGTAGTTGTACTCGACGCTACTTTATCGTTACTGGGAATAGGTAATGGTTATTCAAAAAATCTAAGATAATCTCATAAATAAATGCTTGCATATCATTGATGTTTGAATGGCACGGAAAAAGCACTAGTTTTAAAGCTCAGAACATATAGTATTTTCTGCATGTTCACAATGTTTGTCCTCTATAAGCTAAGCGTATTTATATACGAGTGGGCGTTCTGGAAAGCTTTCTTTGATACGCCCTACTATATGGAGAATACGAGGAAGTATTGATGAAGCAGCCATATTCGGATAATAAATTTTGTCGATTTGTGGTAAACTGGTGGCCTCGTGTTTTCAATTAAACTTTTAACTTTATTACTGCTGAGTCTCGTTCACTTACGCTTTAAAAGAATTACTCTTGCTTTTGGAAATTAGCTGTTGGAAAAACTATAATTGTACGAATACATGTGAAAAAAGCGCACTTGACTATAGAGCATGCCACGGGATAAGGGTGAGAAAAGCACATCGATCGAGAGGCATCCGAGCCTGCATTTTTAAGGACAAATGTCAATTTTGCGTGGATGAGACGCCAATGAAGCTCGGATAGCGTGACGATCGATGTGCACTAATCCTGGTCGGCTTTGAGATCGGCTGGGATTAGGGTGCGTAGCGACGCGGTCGTAGGTAGTTGATAAAAACAAAAAAGTATACGCGTTAGTCGATGATACGAGGTGACTAATGATCGGGTTGTACCCGCCTGTTCCCGTTTGTCTTTGTCCCCAACTGTTTCAGGCGACGAACCCCTACTTGACTGGGATGCCGCAGGTCGGCAACACGTACAGTCCGTACTTCGCGCCTAGTCCGATAATGCCGACGATCATGGGGCCGGCAGACCCGACGGGTGTTGGCAGTCCATTGGGAGTGGTACCGCAAACGGTGGCGATGCCGCAGAAGATGCCACGCACGGATCGGCTCGAGGTATGTCTCACACCGGCGAACTACATGCGCCAAGTGGCCACAGTCCACGGGCCGCCACCGCCGCCGCCGCACCCGACGCAGGCTCACCCGGCCCGGGCCGCCGCCGGGCAGGCGGTCTATCAGCCGGCGGGCAACGGCAACGCGCCGCCGCCGCCACCCCCTCAGAGCGTGAGCGTGTCTGTGTCTGGGCCCCCGAGCCGCGTCTCGCCCGTGTCCGTGTCCACGATGCACACGGCCCACAACCAGTCGCCCTCGCCCACCAACAACAATACCAGCCCCCTTTGCGCACCCCTACCCTCGCCCCAACTCCATCACCACAACCCCCTTCACAATCTCGTCTACGTGCACACCTACTACGAGGGGCCCTACGTGCCCATCTACGTGCGCACGTAGCCCACTCGCTAAGGAACCCGATAACCCACTCCTCCCTTGCTTCCCCTTCCGTTTCCCCACTCCACTCTCCTGCTGTCTCATGCCCGATGCTCGATCAGTAGTCGAGTCGCGATTCGCATCTCGCCTAACCGCATTACCAACTCTACTGCAACAACAAACTAACAACGCAAACCGCTGCAGTGTACAGAGAAAGGGATGTTGCGCTCGAGCAAACAATTTTTTAACAGAACTACTTTTTCTCCGGTGCACCGGCCCACTCGCAACTGTTCTGCGCGTACTGTCTTATGTAAGCTAAAGAAAAAGGCGTTTTTCTCTAAACGGGATACGTTCCTCTGCAAGTTTGTGCCCGTGCGTCGAGTTATCGCCTAGTTCCGCACACACGACGCACCGAATGATACGAATCGCTTGAAGATTCAGACAAAAAAAAAACAAAAAAACGGAAGCTTGAAAGGATGTATTTAGTACGATAGCGTTCGAAAGGAATAAGAAGTATATTTTTTATTGAAGAACGTTTTCTCGATTCGTTCGCGACGCACGCGTTTAGCATGACGTATTGCGAACGCGAATGCCCTCATTGTTTCTTTTTATTTAATTTTCTTAAACCGATGGAAAGCCATTGCTTTTGAAGTTTGTATGAGAAAGCAGAGCGCAATGATTAAATGATCACCGATTATCTATTGGTAAACGGTCGAGAATATTTTGAAACGTGTAAAAATACGAGCCCTTCAGTTTTTTGTAATTTTTCGCCAACACGGCGAGACAGTCTTGACGACAAAAGAAAAAGAATAAAAACGGACTGAAGGAAGGAAAACAAAGAGTGTTATGAACTTAGAAAACGTGTGAAAATTTGAGATATTACGTAGCCTCGCGTGCGCGTGTACGTTGACGTAGATTGTAAAGATTTCCACATACATTCCCAATGATTTTCCCCTCGCACTTTCTGTCTTCGCTTTGCAGGCTCTAAAAGAATCGTTAATTATAACAGTATTGATTTACTACTTTTTCAAAAGTAGCTGCTCATTTATAGAAAAACGGCAAAGCGATGACGGAAAAACTAGTTCAAGTGATACGTGGTGGGCGATTGTGTACTAGTGTTATATAAATGAGGTAGCGATAATAACGAGAAAAATCATTGCATAATGAGAGAAAATAAAATAAGTTACGATATGATAACAAATTGCAATCCCAATACTCCTATCCAAACGTCCAGTATGAAAACTCTTTTCTCATGGCAAACAAACATTTTAAATTTCCTCCCGCCATGGATAGATAAACAGATGTTCAAAACGTTAGGTACAGATTTTAAAGAATCACAACTATAATGAAAATCGAGAAATAAATGGTTTATATTTAAATTGCGCGAGCATTACATTCAATGAATCAAACGAAACGCAATCAATTGAGTATCAAGTTCAAATTGGTTTAATTTGAATATAAATATTATTTGATAATTTCGCTGCAAATCTTCATTGGGGTCAAATCATCTCGAATAATATTTTAATCTTCTTTATCACATTATTATTTCTGTTATAAATCAATGAGTGATTATTATAATTGTTATTAATACTATTATTATTATTATTATTATTATTATTGTAATTATTGTGATTAAACTTTCGATTCAATTCATATAGATCATTAATATATTATATTTATTGTTATATTTATATATTTGGAATGATTTTGATTTGTTGCGCAGTGATTGCGAAACTTTGATTCGGTGAATATTGTAACTTTTATTAAATATAGAATTACTCGAAACATTAGTATCGTCATTAGTGCGTCTTCTTGTCCTTATAAGCATACGCACGTACGGACATATGTATAAATAGTAGATAGGTTAAACAAATTGATTGTTTATATTTTGTATTGGCAGTAAAATATTATCGGTAGCAACATTCAAATTTCAAATAGACACTATCGCTCAATCGTGAGTTTTGCTAGATAACTTTCTAGTGAAAAGGCAATTGCGCACCAATAATTTTTGGTTATGACAAGTATTTATATATTTTTTTTTCTCGGTCGATCAGAAAGTATATGATCAAGATTGAAAATGTTGAAAATTGTTACCGATCCACAACATCTGACGTTCGCAATCACCTCCTTAATTTTTATTTGAATGATTCATCGGTCCCCGTTTTTCTTTTTTCTCATAAAAATAGACAGAGGAAAAACAAAAAAAAATATTTTTTCTTATTTTCCATCTATGTTCTAATTCCTCATCACGTTTTCCCAACCTGGAACTTTTTCAAAGCAACTTTTGAAAGACGGAATCTACTATTTATCGTAAATTTATATTCCTTCAATATTACATACAAAATATAAAGAAATGAAAATATTTATAAGGAGGTTAAGAGAATAAACGAGATAAAAGGAGAATTGATATGCGCGCATAATGTGATATGATACTGTCAACTGAACATGCAAAAGAAAAATGGTTACAGAGACGTATCGCAAGCAAGCAAAATGAAATTGACGCATCTAATAAATTAATAATATATTATTATAATAAGATTTGAAGCGGTCGATCAAACAATCGATCGTCTGCCACATTTTCGAATGATTTTAATGATAATAACTACCGATTACACTATATCAAGAATAATGGATACCTACGAATATCGATGAGGATCATTAATAAATAATCGTAATAATAAACACTATTTGTGATTATGTAATAGCAATGACTTGCATTACGACCGGGTCATGCGATACATTTTGATGATGGAATTCAAATAAAACGAATATAAATCAAATTTAAAAAAAGCTCTACTGTTTTCATTGTTATCACATCAATTTTCGCTACAAGAATCGCTTATTTTATTATTCAACATAATTTTTCAAATATTTTTTTTATTTTGCTTGTAAATATGAAAATAGAGAATAATTTGCTAGCATTCTATTCCTTCCATAAGACAAAGTACAAAAAGATTGATTCGGCAACTCTACGAGCTATAACAATTTTTTAAGATCATACCAACGCAATTTATTTTAAAGTTTCAACAACAAAAATATATTTTTTAATATTTTTCTACATATCACGCTTTTTTTACCTTTATTTCAAAGGTTTAATATTTAGTTTATTCCTGCGAGTGTTTAGGTCAATTTGGTTATTCCTTTGAATAATTGCTTGTCCTAAGTCCTGATCCTTGTTACTAGCATACTAAACTCTCAGGACACAATCGGCTGAGGGTTGCCAATTTCAAGTGCTTGCTGCCTGTTTGTCAATTCAGTTACTATTATATTATAAAAATTCGTGTAAACACTATCGGTTTGGTGCAATTATTACAATGACTTTTAAATACGTTCGATTGATAAAAATGATGTCCTCGCTATTATAAATACAATTGAAATAGTACTTAATCAATCACTGCTCAAATTTTAAATTGACGGTGACGTAAAATTATCAACCTAAATCATTCGAACATTAAAAGTCAAATTAAATATTTTGGCGACGTAAACGTTTTAGAGAATGAAAGTAGTGTAATGCCAAGTAGTATCGTTTATTTAAAACTTATTTTCTCTTATTTGCTTAACCTTTCTGTGTGTCGGTAAAAGTCTAATTGGTTCAAAAGTAACTATTCAAGTATTAAGAAAGCTTTTTATTAAAATTGAGATATAAAAAGCAACAATGTTATCCGTTCGCAAAAATCTTCCTTGAAATTCATTATTCCTATCCTTCATTCTTCAAATTTCTTTTTCACCGCTCCTAATAATAACAATAATAAAATAACACAACAGAATTTTACATAATATTTTTGCGTTTACTGAGTCAGCTGCTAAAAAGCTGAATTTATCTGCCATTTTTGAGTTTTGCGAACGTAGAGATAATTATACAGTGATGCTAATAATTGTTATATTAATTTTCAGCTATATAGGCTTCAACATGTTGTACGGAAATATAGTGTAATTTGATTGTACAACAGTAGCGATCATTAATGATTTTTTTGTCGAATCTAGTGATAAACGCTTATGAATAACCCTGAAAATACTATTTTTTCGTACAACAGCTGCAGTGTTTTTATGATTTTAATTAGTACATGTACTTACTCACTAATTTAATTGATTTTTTTCAAGTGATATTGTGATTATTTTACAGCAATAGGAGGTGGGGCTTTGAGCAAGCGCATGCGAAATTTTATATGTATTATTAAATTTCCTATTTTTCGTAATTATCGTATGAATATTAATACACTTACATGCATACTAAACGCGTCAGTGAGAGCTTGTATGACCGACAGTACATTACTATAGTACATTATTTGTCCATTATCTCCACTAATGTACGGTTGATTTGTTAAACTTGATTTGGCGATGAATTCATTCTTTTGAACGTCGAGTTAATAAAGTATGTCGTATGACTTGAGAAAAGTCTCAAATACTAAAGTAAATAATAAGTTAAGTAAATATTTCAATTTGTTTGAATCGCCCACACAAGGATTCTATCAATTTATACTTGCATAAATGATGTTTTACTTACTATGTTCACATTCGTGTGGAATTATTGGTACATTACTTGACACAACGATGACACTGACAAATCAGATGTACACTTACATTGTTTTAATTATATACTAGTACTAGTACTTATCCTTGGTAAGTAGTAATATTGATTGTGTATTTAGCATCTGTGAAAGTGTATGTCAAGATATTTTGAGTGTTTAAAAAATACTAATCTTTAGAAAGCTATCAAAAGGTTTTGGTGACAAATATCTGTTTTTGCCTTTTCATCAAGTTACTTTCATACTCTCAAAATTTCTTCTATGTTTAATCGATGTTGTACACAAGATGATAGAATATATAGCAATTTTCACCATTTTAGAATTTTTCCTTTACATTTTAGTTTAGCTTTATTATATTTTCGTTTATTACGTTATACGAGATTATCGAAACTTCTTACAAACTAGTTTGTAACATTTTTAGTATTTCAACAACACAATGACAAAATCAAACTATTCACCACGACCTTTAAACTACTAGGCAAACTAAAATAAACACGCAAACATCTTGCTAACTCGAAAATACACGAACACACGCAAACTTAAAAACAAAAAAAAAGATGAATAAACCAAAAATTAGACTTTTCACATTAAAACAGAAAAAAGTTAATTATCGAAAATTTCGCTAAAAACTCAAAAAACGAATTATTGTTTGTTTGAAACACTGGGGGAGTGACCGCATTATCAGCATTTTTACAATATTCTAAAGAATTGATGGGCTAGGGAACATGAAATCAAACTTGCATGCTGCATTATTATTCACTTATGCTAACTCTATGCAAATATACTCCAACTTTTCCTAAAAATTTCCTTTCAACTGTAAATGAGTATCTCTCAATATTATCTCATTATTGAAAGTTTTTAATTTTCTGTTGTACCAAGAAAGTTCTTTTTTTTATTGTTACTATAATTCAGTTTTAAAATTTAGTTTTTACTGGGAGTTCCGAAGAAATCTCAATTAATAGTTATTGGCCCTATGTCAAGAATAAATTTGTTTTTGTTAAATAGTAGATGGATATTTTCATATAATACATTTGTGCAATTGAAAAATATTGGCTTTTACTATTGTTCCGACATACATATGAATTGCTTTGCAAAAAGCTATTTCAAAGTTCCCAAGCGTTTCATGTCTGTAATTTTTAGTACATATAAATCTTATCGATTCCGCCTGTGTACGTGTGTGTAATATTCGAGCATATTAACTTTGGTGTGTTCTAACTTTCGCTACAACTAATTAATGCCTTATCGTGCAAAACAGCTGCGTTACAAAATCCTTTTAAATCGTTCATATGAAGCTTTTGAGTATATGCATTTTACATGTGTGTTGCGAAATTGGCCTAGCTCAAAGAAAGCGTAAATGAGTGAAAATTAACAAAAAAGAAAAAAAAAGAACAAAACGCATACTTATTTGAATGGTGTGTGCATAAATATACGTGATAATTCCTTGAAAGCTGAAAAGGGAACGAGTGTCTCGTCTTTTGCTTTTTACAATTCTATTTCTCACTTTATACCTTTGTCTATTTCTAACCCCGTAATATGCTATTACTAACACAAACTAAAGTACCTAAAACAACATACCTGCTGGTATAAATCTGCAAACTTTTTGGTAGGCTAGTGGCTGGCCGTTAGCTCTATCTATCTATCTATGAATCTATCAATATCATTTCCTGCAATCCTTACTATCCAGCTAATTGACTTTGCGACTCTTTTTGCAGATAGCGGCGGGAGAGATCGAATCGCAGCGTCCACTTGGTCGGTCAATATTAACATTTGTCGCCAATTTATCTGTTCAGATAAATTCGCCAATCAATGGATTTTTAATGCAATACTCGTATTACAGGTTATTGTTACGAGTCGATTGATCTCTCCGACCGTGTCGTGCGAAACCCCCATTCCTCAGCCATGATATGTATAAACTTTGAGAACATTGTCGAATACTGTGTAGACTTGCCTGTTCACTTGGCGCCAATGTTGTGGCGCAAGATATGGCCGCTAATACACTCGCTCTATAGATTTATAGTCGACATTGACGTGCCGCCACGAGGTTGACATGTACAATATATATATATATATTATACGTATACTCGTGAAACGCTTGTTTTGGCTGGATATTCAATGGTCAGCGGTGTGAATCTGAATACTCGAATTATTATAAAAAGCAATGTTGTATGCTTGTATACCGTACCGTGTGTGACAATTACTGGAATATCGTGGTGCTCGTCATGTCGTTGTCTTCAGTATTCAGTAGGATACCTTTATTTCTATCACCATTACGTTCATTTGAATTCTATAACATTGATCCATTTTGTTATGGAAGTATTCATTGAGTCTGCAACGGGAAAAATAGCTCGACGTCATTATCAGAATCGCATGCTTTGTATAAAAGCCAAACTATTCATTTGATGAGTTTCGTAATAAAACACGTGAAAATATGGCAAAACGCCGATGAAAGTTCGAAGGCGTCGAACAGAAGCGAACTATTTATCTCGGTGCAGTTTTCGCAGCAGCGTACTTAATGCGAAGTAACAATAAATGAAAGTAAATGACGTAGAACAAACATATCCTTGTTAGTTTTGTTACTGGCAAAAAATAAAATAAAAGAGAAAAGAAGCAAAGAATAAACGGAATGAAAGTAAGAAAGAAAGTGCTAAATATCCCATAGATCTAGTGCCCATGCCATGCGTGTTCGCTCTTGCTGTAGGTATGTCGCGAGTTTCAACGCGGGGCGTGCAAACGCGGTGAGACGGAGTGCCGGTTTGCGCACCCCCTCGAGACGGTGCAGGCGAACGAGGACGGCTCTGTGACGGTCTGCATGGACGCTGTCAAGGGCCGATGCAATCGAGACCCCTGCCGCTATTTCCACCCCCCTCTGCACCTTCAAGCCCACATTAAGGCCACACAAACTCGGGCTAGCATTGCGGTAATGCATTCTGTCTGTCTCTCTTTCTCTCTCTCTCTCTCTCTCTCTCTCTCTTACACTCACTTTTCTTATTTAAGTTTGACACTCCTTTTTTCTTTTTTGTTTTCTCGTATCTGTCTCCTTTCTTCCTTGCCTCTGGTATTATACAAATCGTTCAATTACAATAAATTAGCTACTTGATGATACCATCTATATTTCAATTATATATTTTTCAACTTTCGAGTATACAATTCAATAAATAATAAATTAATAATTTAAAACTACTGAATAAATAAACCTGATCAAGTACAACTCAATGTACGATTTTGTGTAACATTTTGGTGCACTTGTGCAAACTGATTTGATTTAATCGAATATCCAGTGGACGCGTGATACAATATACGTAGACCAGAGTCCTTGTCTTTTATCCCGTTTAACAACTCTCTAACGATACTTCATATTTCTCTTTAACATTGAGTTTCTTTGGGTTTTGCTTCGATGAAGCTTATGCTGCTGCGCTGCTTTTTGCCAATTCCTGAGGACACTCTTTTGCTTGTTATATTCCATCGCAGCAGAGTCTCCATACTCGGGCTTACGTCTTCATGATGTAAATATGTGACTATTTGCAAATAATAAAAGTACTGTGGAAGTATGGGACAAATATTGGCTAAACGTTGCGCAGTGGTTCAACAGAGGTAGTTATATCGAGTGAAAGCGTTGCCATTACATTATCCTCCGTCAGACATGTCAATAGAAACTTGGCGCAACGCATGACACTATACTCAATGATATGGCTACCTCTGACCGATTGTCCATTTTCTGATCATCCAACCATAACATCATTCCACGACTTTCTCAGTTTTGCCCCATTCCCAAGATCTCTTTTTCTACATATAACCCATCTTTATCGGAGTTTGTTGCTTTTGTGTTTGTCCATCTATAATCCTGTTTGACGTATATAGTCGTGATTGTAGTGTTGTAGTGAGTAGTACGAAAGCCAGTAATCTTTTTATCGTCACCGTCACCACTGTTCTATTTCTCTCTTTCTAGCAGCCTATCGCAGCTATCCAGGTGCAAATATACCTATAGACGCAATATACACCAATCACCAGATCCCGGGTTTAAACCTAGAACTGTATGAATAATGTACAAATTTGCGACTTTTCCGTACTCTCGCTCCATTCTCTCCCCGTATGCTTGGTTTCGAACAAATCTCGGTCAGTTTCTTCTTAAAATGTTGACTTGCTTTTTAGCAAACTGATAATATCGGTAAAACGAAAAATAAATAAATAAAAGAAGAACGACGACACCAAGCGAACTGAAGCGAATGGAATGAGATTGTTCAATGTAAATAAAAGTAAAGTAGTGAGAACACACGTCTCATACGAATACACAACACACAAACCTGCTGACAAGCTGTGCTGCACGAACCCCGGCTATATCAACCCTGCTGCTGTTTGCTGCCCTACACAAAGCGCTACACTCGAGTCTTAATTATGGAACAATCATTAAAATCAAATTTAATTCAAGTTACGTAACCAAATTAATGGGTGCTGTAGGCTAAACAACCACATCCAAACAACATCTAATTTCTAATCGGCTTATAACCTTACTTTAACTCATTTGCGGGTGTTACGCACTCGATCAATTATACTTTTTATTACAACTTAGTTTTGATTGATTATCATGAATAGCGATTTCGCATTTAAATGATTTATTCGTTAAATTGTCTTATTTTGCACATTTTTGTATATAATTTTCTCAATCTTTATCAACTATTATATTGCCAAAGATCACACGATTCGGTTGTCCGTTTTAAGTTTTTATTTTTCAATTGTATTCAACGATGAAAAATAGCAAAAGTTTTTCACCATCGGAGCACTCGACAAAGGATTCACCGATGCACTTGTATCACGTCTGTAAAAAAGAAAAAAAGGGATCGTGAAATATTTGATAAACTAGTCACGAAACAAATTCGACTCACTTATCAATCAGAATAAAAAACAGATTACTAGACTGACACGACTCATCACTCTCGGATTGACAACAATATAAGCCGGATATAAGTAAATTAACAAATAAAAAAGAAAGAATACAGACGCTTTCAGCAACTTCGTCGTCGGAAGACCACGCCACATCGAGCACACGGGAAGAAAACGCTCATGGATTGCGGCAGACCAGCTTGTTGGCAGGGAAGTTTCATTTTCTAAAAGTGCTTTTCAATTCCAAAAGAGCATATCGTGTCTTGTCATGTTTATTTCTCGTTCATCTACACTTTTATTTTCCTTCTCTTCCCATGTATTCTAAAGTCAAATTATGATAGAAAATAGTAATAAATTATAAAAGTACAATAAAAACGTTCATTGAAGGAAATAGTCAAGGCTTTATATATATATGTTCGGTTCTTTTTCGAAAATAATACGCAATAAATAAACGAGCACTTTCTGGGATTGCAAAGCTACTTATGAATGTTCGTCAAGTTTTTGTACACGTTTTACACGTTTGGAAAACAATACTATCAAAGAAAATAGATATTTCTTACAAAGTTGTACAGACAAAAGAGGTACATGTATGAAATAATTACACATAATTTTATTGATAATTTTACTCGCCGAAAGTAGACTAGAGAATACACACTTACACAAAACTACATTCACTGCAAAGTAATCATTAAATTAATTATATCATTAATGATTCAAAACACGATACGAAAATTCGAAAAATATGATTTTTGTAAATAAATAAATGACGCCGATTGACAAATAAAGGCCCGCACATTGGCCTTAAAATCTCGAAGACAGCTGAATATTTCAAATAGTGTTTTCAAGGAACAATTGAAAAGTTTTATGCATCGTATAAAAGCTTAGTTTTATAGCACATTTATTATTCTTATTCGATTGACTGTTATTCTGGAACAGAGTCTGTCTTCGAGCATATTAACATACGGCGTTGCACTTTGCTCTTTAGCCAAGCCCCATCTTCAAGTTTGCTAATCAATAAACTAAAGACCAAAAGAGACCAAAAGGCAGAATGTGCGCTTTGGTCTTCTTGTCATCTACATGTATGTATGAGACTTTAATTTCACCGAGAATAATTGTAGGTTTCAAAGGCAAGACAGTCGCCAGTGGCAGAAGGGGAATACATCCAAATCAGCTGCTACTTATCGATGTCAGCGGAACACAAGAGTCCCTGTCGAGTTGTTATCTCTCTCTTTTTCTACTATTTTATGATGTACTTTTGTTTTATTTATTTGTTCTCAACGTTTTCGTTTGATTTTGCTTTTCCACCGAATGCTGCGCAAGACTTACGATTCGCCCTATTATCAAGGATGTTATTACTATTGTCTCGTTATGTAGGAAGGGAATGGAGTTGTCAGCATCTACGATTCATCTAAATTTTCAGCTGCGGTATGCGAGGAGGAATCCAACAACGAGAGCGGCTTGACGATGGATATCGCGATAATTAAGCCGAGTCTAATACGCAACCGAAGCTGTGTAAATGCTCGCTAAACGTTGATTGTTGTTTCTCAGCATTGCCTGTAATATATTGACTTATACTTTTCATTGCAGCTTGCGACACGACCGCGGGAATATTTTCTTTCCTTTTTGTTCGACCTTTGATATCTAAAGTATCAACATGCATTTATACGCACTTGATTTAATGCACTTTAGTATTTAGAACATTCAAGTGTGATGTAATTAGATGCACAGCCGGAGATGCTTTCCTCACGGGAGATCGACGCACGCGTCAGAAAGCTCTTACATACTATAGCGCATTACGCATATGAGCTTCCGATACTCTTTGTCTAGGATAGATATAGCATTCAGTTAATACTCATTTCACCTACTAGTTGTAAAACGTATGTGTGTAAAATATATGCTCATGTGATTCCCGTCTTTTATTTTAGTTCTTTTCATTCAATGTGTACAAGTCCCAATATGTTAGGCTATAACTTTTATCAAGACAATTAGCGTATAAATGTACTGATAAAATGATTTATATATGAATATACATATATATTTAAAAAGAAAATATATATATATACATACATTATGAAATATACAGTAGCCTCAACTTGTCTTATTTTTCTTTTTTTGATTTTCTTCTTGCCCTGTCGCCTGACGATGCTTCATGCTTGCTGAACAAACAATACCTCCGTGCGCTTCGCTACCTGCCAAATTAACGCCTACGCCGAACGCTGAACACTGAAAAAAAAAATCACGAACGGGGTGAAACACTGTCATGTAACCGCTCTGTCTGTCGGACGATCGCATAAACGCTATCTGTCTGTCACTGTCTCTCTGTCACTGACGGCACACGATCGTACTCGAAAATGCTCATGCAGACGGCGACGATGCCGATAGGCGCTGGCGCAGTCTCGGCCAACACCGTACCCGGAGGACTCCAGAACGCCAATATGGCGAGCATCGAGCTCGGCAAGAAGCGGATGCGCGACTCCAATGATGATCTGCTAATGGTACCACTGCTTTTGCATGTTTACACTTTTTCATTTGTTATTTATTTTTTTTTCTATTTTTTCTTTTTTTCTTTGTTTCTTTTTTTTTCTTTTCTCGATCGATTACAAGACATCTCAAAGACCCTTGATTCAACCTTGGTTCACACTTGGTTCAATCCCCTCTTTTTCAACCTCACTCATGTTAATGTCAATACCTCAAGGGTTGCCACGAGATGCCTCGGTAGAAAGTCGACGTTATTGTTTATTTTTATAATGGTTACTACGATTGTGAATACACTGCCGAGTGCGCTTTGAGCTCTAGAATAAAGACTTGCCTCGTCGATCACTACATTTTCTTCTTTCCATATTTTGCAAATGCCACGCGCCGTAATAAAAATGTGTCTATTACTTTTTTTCTCGATATTTAATCGATTGTTCGTTGAACAATTTCTTGCACATTGCGTATTTGTTGGCATCTCCATGCGTTGTACACCACCAGCTGTGGTTTGCAACAGAGCAGAAGGAGGGGAAAAAACAAAAACTTTCAAAAGCAAAAGGTGTCATCAATTATATTCTAACTATAACTATGCTTTTTTTGTTGAAACGTCGCAATGTTGTTTCTACCGGAGCTTACGCCTCGTATTGTATTTATAGATCGCTTAGTAATGTTTCTTCATTTTATTTTCCTGACATTACCGTGATACTAATCACATGGAATAATCCATCTTCTAATCACTTTACAGTACTCACTAATAGTTAGAGAGATATTGCACTTTCCAAGTGGTTGTATTCACTCATTATCCAAAGTCCTTTAGCAAAATTTTAGCCGGTAATATTGCGGCTCAGTTGTGCACTCGTATTAAGTAATCCAACAGTCACTCCGCAAGCTGAATGCATCACTTCTTACTTACCTACATCCTTAATATTCAATGAAATCAATAATACGAGTGTAGCATTAATGTCCTCTCAATTTCGACGGTCATAATCAAATGAATTTGCAAAGCTTTTGATCGTTCAGCGAGAAAAAGATTATGGCCGTCGAAGTCTTGTAATTAAAAGCTTGCGCCGATGATGCATGTTGTGCTTACGCGACCCCGAGGTGATGGTAAAAATGTCATCTCCTCATAATCACTCTGGACCATATATGATCGAGTGTTTTATTTAGAAGATCAGCGACATTAACAGATTCATATATTTGTTAATTGAGTCTCCTTTGCAATAGCCGTCGTTCAGTGACAAAACGAGTCTGCCGTCAGCACTGTAGATCGCTTACACACACTTGCTACTTCATTGCTACTCAAACTGCGAACATTTGTCGATCGTTATTTTGTTCTTTTTGACAATTTTCTTTATTTATCATTTATCAACCGACAGGCCAGGACAGCCTTTAATTTCTCACAATAAACTTGCAACTCACGAAAGCCTGTCCCAGTCTCTTCTCACTTTACACAGCGTAATCATTTTTTATCAATACTTATCATTTATTTGTCACTATTCTACTCCGACTGCACTTTATAGAGACTCGGAAATCAATGGAATTCAATGCAATCAGTTTATTTGAAGCTTTTCGCGAATCTATTTCAACGTTTCCAACGACAAAAGCCAGCTTTTGAGCTTCTGCATCTCGTCGCAGCTTTAACAAATGATCATCTTTCACATGACATTTATTTAATTTTTGCTTTTGTCATCGTTCTCTCGCAATCTAGTACAATTAAATTTGCTGCACTCTTGTCTCGCTCTCTACTTCTTTCAGTAATTCTTCAAGTACTTTTTTATTTGATATCTGTTTATTTTTTTACGCTGGTCTCTTAGTAATTTTCATTACTTTCAGCGCGTCACAGTATCAAACAGTTCAATTGTACTTTTAAAGAGTCCGTAAAGTACTATACATCGTACATAGCGTATGTTACTCACGCGAACAATAGTATTCGCGAACGTCGATCGGCCGTATTTCGATCCTAATTGTTTGAATAAAAAAGGAAGAAGATATCTATGTCTCGCGGTCTTCGCAAATGACGAAAAAGCTCGCATTTTTCAGAAGCAAAAACTACTGTGCAAGCGAATTCCAATAGTTTATTATTAAAAGATATTTATAGCGTATTATCTGTGGAACTTGCACACAGAGAATAAACCTTCCAGTTTATTTAAGAAGGATGCCTCGTCGCTTGGCAACGTCGCTGCAAGCTGCGTCATCGGCACAACTTATGTATAACACCATGTTAATCCCACGTCCATGTCAACTTTATAGCCACGTATTGCGTACCCCGATCCCTTCAAGTCCTTACACGTGACAATCAATAACAATGAAATCCACTCCTTTACACGAGTTGAAACCGATCCTGTCTCTGTTGCAGATGGACATGAAGTCTGTCGGGTCGCTCTACTACGAGAACTTTGTAAGTGCAGAAACAAAACATAGAATCATACATATCGCCATTTCACATCAATGTTTGTAACCGCCGAGAGCTCGTCTTTTTTTTATCAACAAAACTTCGTCTTCACGCTTGATAATAATATCGATCAATATATTGGAATATTGAAAAAAATTATGACGAAAAAATGCTCTCGGCAGCGAGGGCATATAAGCTCTGTCAATCGACCTTTTTTTTTATATTAGCATTCCTTACACTACAGGAACTACATTGAGTCATCGCAAAGGAGAAAGAGAAAGAAAAAGCGCTATATATAAAAAGAACGAATATACAACTGCGCTCTATAGAAAGATTGCGATTTATGAGATCTAATATTGTGGCATTTTGCCGTGTGTCGTTACAGGCCTTCCCTGGAATGGTTCCGTACAAGCGTCCAGCTGGCGATAAATCCGGCGTGCCGGTTTACCAGCCGACAAGCGCGACGACCTATCAGCAGCTCATGCAACTTCAGCAGCCCTTCGTGCCTGTGTCATGTGAGTACAGTGGAACTCCACCCCTACCCGC
The DNA here is from genome assembly GCA_030064505.1 of Chouioia cunea. NCBI lineage: Eukaryota > Metazoa > Arthropoda > Insecta > Hymenoptera > Eulophidae > Chouioia > Chouioia cunea. The sequence continues at coordinate 15,254,751 of JAOPFQ010000001.1, read as the reverse complement.
CCAAAACTCGAGTCAGTCAATCGCCGTGCAAAACTCGATACAAAATCAAGCTAATGCGGTCGAGGCGGCTCAGGCCGCCGCCGCTGCTGCAAACGGGATCCTCGTAGATCCGAAAAATCCACCGCCGCCGCCACCGCCGTCGAACGCGAACAATGACAATCAGTCCACAAACGGCACGAACCACGAATCCGAGTCCTCCGTTGTCGCGAGCGCCAACCAGAACTCTCACGAATTGAATCACTCGGCCTCGCCTCAGCATCAGCAACAGCATACTCAGCAGCAGCAGCAGCAACAACACCACCATCACCAGCACCAACAGCACCAACACCAACAACAACAACAACAGCAGCAGCAGCAGCAACAACAACAGCATCAGCAGCAAATCAACCAGCACATTCAGCAGGCTCTGAGCGCTGCCGCGGCTCATAATGCTTCCGTGAACGCAATCACCTCGATGGCCGGCCTCAGCTCCATCCCCAGCCTCGTTAGCGTCAACTCCATGGCTTCGGCCGCCGGCATGAACTCGGTCCCCAGCCTCAACTATTCCGCGGCTAACATGGCCAACTTCAACGTGCTCAGCAGCCTCGGCGTACCGTCGAGCTTCTCCCTCGATCCAGCGGCCCTCGCCAAGGAGGTCGCCCAGAAGAACTACGCCAAGGCGATCAAGCTGTCGCAGCAGGCCGCGGCATCCCAACAGGCGGCCGCCGCTGCGGCGTCCTACGGCCTCGGGCCCCTCAATGCCCTCAACTACACGGGCGTTGCCCTTAACAAGCAGGCCCTCGCGGCGCAACTCGGACAGCAACCGGCCCCTAGCCCTCGTCCGTCGATGATCCACGGTCTCGGAGCCCTCCACCACCCGGGCGCTGCCTCTCTGCCTGCCGGCCTCCTCGCCTACCGAACACCCCACGCCGCGGCCAGCCCCCTGAATCCCTACTCGCTGGTGAGGCAGCCCGTTTTGCCGGGTAGTCCCTACTCGGTGCAGCCTTCGCCCTACGCCGTGCAGAGTCCCTACGCCGTGATCCCGGGAATGCCCGCAGTGGCCAGCGCCGTGCCGCAGATAGGCGCGGGAGCCGGTCAGGGCCCCGCCGCTGCCGCGACCATCGCCGCGCAACCCCAGGTCGCCTTGCCTGGCGGTGCCGGAGCAGCCGCTGCGGCAGCAGCAGCCGCCCACGCGGCCGCGGCCGCCGCCTCCAGCGGCGTTATCATGCAGCCCTACAAGAAGATGAAGACCACTTAAGCGTACAGACGTCTTCTTCGCGGATGCGCTCCCACCAACTCTGACCGCGGAACAGTTCCAGTACGATGACAACTTTCATTTTCTAGTCAGAATCGTCGCTGAACAGTGCCTTACTACTGACGAAATACACCGGTCTGTATCTCGATATTATACACCGGCATCTCAAAGTTCCGTTCAATCACTTTGGCTCGATGACGTTCAACGGTTAATCGCAACAATTCGTTCCAGTGCACTCGATCAACCGAGACGAGTCAACGAGGCTCACCCCCCCCCCCTCCCCCGCCCTTCGGGCATGTTGCACGTGTGAGTTTTGAGGGTCGTTTATGTTATCTTTTTTTCTCTTTTTTGTTTTTCTTTTTTACCTAATGATTTCGGGCTGGGCAAGGAACTCCTGGAAGATAGAATTTTGCTGTGTTTATCTTTGAAAATTGGACAATAACGCAATTGCACTTTTAACGAATCAACATCGACTAAGCAATTCATAGTGTTTTTATAGGTTAAGGTTTTATTTTTAGATTGTTTTTTTGACCTTGTGTGTATTTTTCTTTTTTGCAATCAAGCGAGTTTATCTAGTAAGAGTTTTTATGATGAGACAAAGGTGATTGTTGTTTATTAGCCACATTATTAAAAGCATGTTAGTTACATTTCTTCGAACTCTTTGTTCCTCGAAACCAATAACTTTTTTCATTGTCTAAGTTTTATACTATACCAATATTAAATACTATTTTTCTATTTTTCAACATACTTCTCTTCCAGTGTTCCTCTTATTGTCCGCTGACAATCAGTTTTCTTGCATGAAGTTTCCTTCAGGACTTCGTGAATGAATTTCACGATTTATATATACATATATATATACTTTTTGTGTAATATTTTGAATTTAATTTCGATCATTATTTGTCTTAAACAGACTATCGAGTCATTTTAGTTCTAAGTCGTTAAATTTAATGGAATAAAGTTCCGGCGATCAACTGTTTCCTAGTTACAACTTGCCTCGTGCGTAAAAATGAATTTTTCACGCAAATTTCGCGAGCTTTCGATCGTTAGTTTTTTAATACTAATTGACCTGAGTTATTTTGTTATCGAAACGTTTATAGGTATATTTATCAGTTATCTAACTGGTAATTTGGTGATTCAAATCGTGAGAGTTTGGTCGACCTAACAAGTCCAGAATAAATATGCGACCAATTTATTGGCCACATACTCTACAATCATAATTGTGATGTTTCTTAATAACTTATCTTGTGAATGACTCGGATTGAAATATGAACAACAAGATATCTGATGAACAATCGAATTGAAAATGAGTTTAAAATGAACTCGGTGTTGTCATTGTTCGTAAATGCCTATATATATATATATATATATATATATATATATATATATATATATATATATATTAGACTATTCATTGAATTTAATATGGCTACTAAAGTGAAAACTATACTAATATAAAACTATTATTGCTATAACAATTAAATACTATACTATAGATAATAAAAGTAGAATTACAATAATCGAAGAAAATTAACAGCTCCATCAAACTTATTTATATATTCATACGTACTTGCCAGTGATGTGAGTTTTTAAGTGTTCGTACCAGATCGAGCTCACTTGATCGAAAAGCGAATCTTAATAAAGCGATTTCAACAAAATGTAAAATAAGAAACGGGTCACAAAGTGTACGGGAAAATCGCAGTGCATTGTACAATGAAGTAGCTTAGCTATACGACGGCGGACGCTTCGGTATGCCACAGAGAACAGTGGCGCGTGTTGTGCAAATAATCGGACTCTTGCATTTTCAAGCGATTGCGCAAATTTTCATTACTAGAGTATTTCGTGCTTCTGCAGTGAAGTCTTTTTATTATCCGATCGAAAGTACTCCTCGCGCCTTTGTTCCTTGGTTCGAGGTCTTTTTAGCTCCTCGTTAGGTGAAAAGTGATTCTGATCAGCTGTTAAATAATCAAATCGCACAACACTGTTGAGCTGAATGACAAATACTTTGCTTAAATAATCAGTTAGTTATAACATGGAAAATGACAAAAAGAAACAAACGAATAATGGTCTGAAAAGGCGCAATTATCTTGATGCGAACAACAGTGTCTTCCAGTAAGCAGACGTGATAGGAAAGATAGATTTACATGCACATTGATTGTCATTTATTTTTTTGATATTCGCTGGAGAGGACTGCTTTTCACGCCGCGTCGAGCAAAAGAGCCTATTTGATTGTGATAGTACGTAGCCTGTATAATCGTAATTGTCCTAAGTAAATATTAAATGTTAATTTAAGACTATAATGATAATGATCGGTGTGGTGGCGAGAATTAAAAAATTCCTGTCGCTCTGCTGTGAATGAACGGCCTCACATGTTGACTCCGCGATTAACCAAAAAGGGCCTTGTACAATGAGAAATGGTAGCCGAAGCGCGAACTTGCGAAGGAACAAAATCCTAATCTCTTGCGGAACAAGAGCTTTTTTTTTATGAGATATAGAAAAAATATCGAAACGGTTCCTGAGTGGTTTAAAACAAAACGCATACAGTTGAAGAAAAGGGTATGTTAAGTTTGGAAGATGCCCAAAACCTTTATTCGTCGTAAGTTAGGTACGTTTTCTTGTATTTTTTTTCTTTTTGAAACAGAGTACCTTATTTTTTTGAGTATGAGATTTAGTTGAAAATTAAATAATTTTATCGATTGAATACTGCAATAATTTTTTAACGGTAATGACATTTTATCAATTAGTGTTTGTGAAATAAATTTTTAGATTGAAGAATTTTATGAAAACTAACGAAGAAATTTTATTGTCGGATCGGTTAGAAAAAAAAATTAATTTTATCGCTTAACGCAATATACAAGAAATTATAATTTTGTTTTTAATATGTTAGTGAAATTATAAATTTTATTTGTGCAAAAGTTACGTTAGCTTGATGTGAATATTATTAGTTCGAAGGAGTAAAACATATTTTGAAAGAAACGCGCTAATCGCTATATCGCGAGGTTTTGGGTATGTATCGTATCGAGTCATTTGTCATACACGCATAGCGAAAGTGCCTTTTCTTGCACTTGACACTTCACTGCACATGAACACAGTTCTATAGCGTAGGAAAATAATAAACGATTACTGAAGAAAATGACGAAGTAAACAAATATACTAACGATATGCTTACGCATTATATTTACGTTTATATACAGAAAGAATATATATTTAATATATATATGGAAATTATATACATGCAATATTGATTGGTTGCATCAAAGTTTCGTGCAACGAAATAATATACACAAATAATTTAGTACATTATACCTATGCTGTATGTATATTACACAAGTACTAAGATAAAGGAAGTGAGTAAGAAGATAATTTGAAGTATAACCACGTATATAGATGCATATGACAAGTAGTATTTATTCTGTACTGTACCGTTTTTTTTCTAAAATTCTTCATGTACATTGTTATATATCTGATATATTTACACGTACACCAGTCCTGGCATATGTAAAATGTCGACATTTATATCTAAAATATGCTACATTTATATACATATATATACACCTCTATATGTATATATATATATTATACATGCGACCCTGGGAATGCAAATGCAAAGCTTTGCGCATTCGCTGAGAGAGAGATATATATATATATAGTCACGTTCCGACCTATGCATATATATATATACTACGCTGTGAGAAAACGCCTTTAAGTTACGTACCAATTACATGAAAACCTCAAGTTTCAACTTAGAGATCAACACTACAGTATAACGTGAAATGCAATGTATATGTACTTTAACGAATTAGATTAGTCATCTGTAGGTTTTAACCTATCTGTCTACATCTGTTGGTACGGTAGATTTATTTGCGTACTCTGGAAGCAACTTTCTTCAAGGTCGAATGCGTTTTTGCGCATGCACGCTCGCGGGGTTTGTAAGGAGTCACCCAGTATTTGTAATAATAATGCTTGATAAATGCATGAATATTTGTTTTATTAATGCTTCTTATTTCATCTTTCTCCATTGAAAGAGATATAGCCTTCCCAACCTCCTATCATCCCGTATGTATCAGCTATATATATATATATGACAGAAAAGAAACAAAAGAAAATGTTCACTCAGTATTAAGTATGATGTCTACAATTTTGTGTTTACACAACATGTAGCCTTTCCCGTTAAAATACTCCTGGCCTGATGATATTATACATAGGCCGCTGGCTCCTCCCAGCTTTCCCGTCATTAATGATCCTAGACTTTTATCAACGCTATCGACCTAGTGCTTGTTAATATCATTTTTCGTATGTATTCTTTTGCAAACCTACTAGCAAACGTGAGCGTGCCAGTATATTTGAAGTTTGACAGAGCGTGCTGTCCCTTTACAAGTCTTTCACCTCGCGCGACTACTGTACTTTTGGTTTGTTTGGTTCGATAGTTTTGTTTGCCTTATTATTTTGAACATTTTTATTATACGTTTTATGGTTGTGGTTAATTAGCTATTTTTTGTTCTAGTTGATGGTACTTTATTTCGCTCCTTTCTTTTATACAGTTTTTCTCTTTTTTGTTGATTTTCAATGTTTTTCTATTACCCTATTTTTGATCAAGCACAAGGTCGCTTATATTGTTCAATTTACGTATTATTACTAGCCGCTTTAGATGCTCAGATTTCAAGTCAGACTAACCTGTATATTCGCAATACACAATCCTTTAATCCTCGACATCAGTTTATATGCTCAAGTACCATTCTAGCTCTATCCTATTGCTTCCAGTGCTTAAGTCACGCAAACTAAATGGCAAGAGGAAAGAAAAAAGCGATGCGCCGAAGAACAGAACAGTATGCAAATCCTTCGTCGTGTAATTTGAAGATTAAATATTCTTCGTTACTGTTTTTTTTTCTGTGTTGAAAAGCACTTTATTTGTGTAAATTCAAGAGCAATGCTAAAAACCATAGAAAATACCACAGTATAGAATTGCTGAACCCTAGTTTCTGAGTACTGGCAATGTTTCAACAATTTATTTTTCATCATTAGCCGCCTTAACCAATATACATTTCTTTCAAGGTTATCTTCAACGTTATAATGTATATTGGACAAATTCAGTTTCTTTTATTTACAAACTTTCACCGTCGAACGAGTGGTTTGCCATACAGGCAATAGAATAGGTGTGGTCCTTTCGTGATTATAAACGCGTAAAAAGGTGACTAATCGTATGTTATATAAACAGGCATTGATCAAGTCCAGATCCGATGCACCGCCATAAAACCGTATTGCTTTTTAATATTAGATTTTGTTCATTATAATTGTTAGCAGCATATTTCGATAAATCCAGGCTTTTACATGTATATTCGTGAAATTTCCTTTTCATGTTGCTTTACCTTTCGCTCCCCAATGCTTCCATGTACTTTTATTTATCGTCGTATATATCTACAGCTTACGTATTATCTTTTAGTGCTTACTTTTGACAAATTCCAGACCATGACATATATTCAGCATGTGCTTGTCTAATTTGCAACGTTTATTTGCTTGAATTATGTTCGTTAATATTTTCTATAATAATTACCAAAAAAAAAACATGATGGAACCTTATTTGTAGAATAATAAGCTTCAATTTTAATACCATACGTACAACATGTTTATTAACAAAAAATCTTAACTACTTAAAGAATTTTCGCAATTTTCTGTGTTTATAACCTTCCACGATCATCTCGATCAAAGTTTACAACTGATTAATTTTATTTAGGTTTTAATTTTCATTGCGTGTGAACGCTCATCGTCTTACCTGATACATTGTGCTCACAGTATCGCTATAGTATTTGTCTAGTTTAGAATTATTAGTCTTAACGTATAAGCATTCGCATACAATAAATATCCGTGGCCAAATTGTTTACGCTTATATATTTAGAATGCTAATGTGTAAATTTACAAGTTAATAGCACGGTCAGATCACAGTGTACGTTTAAAGATATGATCCTTTATTCAGATTGATCAGTTATATCTATTACAATGTCAATTTAATGAATCTATTTCCACGCACGTACACTTACTACACACGTTTAACAAAGTCAACAGATCAATTTTGAAAGCGCTCTATTCGCATTGGTTGTATGGCATAAGATAAAGCTATTTGATAAATTTTTGTTACGGATATGAACGAAGATATATTAAAATAAATATTAAAAAGCCATCAGTCTTTACGTCTGATGGATAGGTATTATTATTAAATTGGCATGCGCGCTTAAGTGTAACCAACATAATCTATTATTTTCAGACAAGTTCAATAACGAGCAAGCCGACATTTTCTAACTAGTGATGACACTGCATGATTCACATTCTTTTCATTATCTTTTTATGAACTTTCTGTTTCATGCTTGCCTTCATCTGGACATCGCACGATTTTGAACTGAATGAAAATACAATGAACAACGCAATGCTTGTGCTCCAAACTTCGTCGTACCTATCCGTCTTGCACGATTCCATCTATATCCTGCATCTTCGAAAACCCTGGTTCTGGTAATTTCCGGATATTCCTAACCTTTACTTTATTCACGAATTAAAAAAAACCTGGACTGCAATAATGATGATGTAAAAATATTTTTAAAATAACCGCGGGCAAAACATTAAACTGAACATTTTATAATAATCGTAATCCGACATTATTATTTACGGTAATCAACTTTTCGACGATTTTCGACGATTTTCGACGCTATTATGGTTTTTTCTATCGGATAAATACTACGATAAATTTTAATTTGACAAAATTCATTGGAAGGCGTTGTTTGCATCGTTTTCGTTTTATTTATTTCTGTACGGTAAACTGAAACGACTGATTAATGATTTATTTTATCATGCTCTTGAAAATTTAAATTGAAATGTGAATGCATATTTATTTGTCAACATTATCTTTGATTTCAAATGACTGGCTTGGTTATTATTGCACTGCTGGCGCATCGCTACCATGCCAATGTGGGAAAATTTGTAATCAAAATTGGTATTGATTATACAATGAAACATAACTATACGTATACATTTATAAACTCACCCCGGTACATGGTGCAAAACTTAATGTGAATAATTATTGCTGAACGATCATCGATCCTTGGCTAAATTAAAAAATATCAACAACAACGTAATCTGATAATAATGATGTGAAATTGAACAAATAAATGCTAATCATTATTGTTTTGCGTGCGAAAAAAATTTAATCAAAATTAATGCACACATGTAAAAAAATGCAATCGACACAAACTAACCGTTCTACGTAGGGACGGCTTCATGGACATATTCGACGATTATTGATATACCAAACGCTTGAACGCATCTTGTAATGACGCATCGCCTTACTTAAAAAAAACTTGGACATGTACCTGGGTGCTTCGAGGGCACGCTAATTCCTCGTGCCTATCGACTTTGGTTTCCGGTGCATCCCATACTGAATTCGACCGAGTGGTAATGAAAATAAAAAAAATACCTCGAACACTGCCTCGTTTGCTGCATGTGGATCGCCTTAGCAGCCTTAGCCACTGTCGGGGCCCAAGTGGTCCCTCAAAACGCTCACTGTGTCGTCTACACAGACAGCTGCGGACAGGTAGACTCATTATTGTAACCAGTTTTTATCTCGATTTCAGATCTGCCTGTAATTTTAATGCTGCAATTAATTGATCTCTGTACGCTGCTTTTCTTCATTGCTTACGTTCAATTTATTCGTCGATACTGGCGTCGCGCTTCAACGATCTTTCGTTGATACTTGAATTTGACTGTTTTCCTTTTATGCCGTTACAGTGCAGGTCTGACATCACAATGCTGCTAACCTTCAAGTTCACAAAGAAACTCGGCGGAAGTTGATCCTATCTTTTCACCTATTTTAATTGTTATCGTTTCAACTGTAATTCAAGCTTCTATAACAAATGTGTGTGCTAATGCATTCGACATCTACCCACGCTCTTTGATGAACTTGGCTAACACGTAGCTTTGAGGGTACTTCCCTCACGACTGCTCACCGCAACTATAACAGCGAATAACCACTGCCTTACCTGGTGTTTGTCTTTTAGCTAAATTTATTACCAAATATGTATTTATATCAGGTTTTGCCAACGTTATTTTACTATAATTACTTGTATGTACTATTCCAGGCATTGACACTCGAGAGTTCATAACACGATGAAAAGTTTGGCACGCTTTATCACTCAATTAGCAAAACAAACCTGTTTATTTCGTTGCAAATACAATTTTTACTTTTGATTAATGTTAACAATAACGGTCAACAATTTTTATTTCCATTCCAAGTACGCATATTATTAATACGCACTTTCAAGAACTGCGTTCGGAGTATTTGTACAAACGAAACTGTCGTTTTTTACAGGTCTTATTCGACTTGTCGCGTAGTTCAACTAATAATTAGTCGTAATTAATCATTGAAAAATCCACAAGACTGTTGCTGGCTGTAAAAGGACGCTCGACCAAGAACCGAGTCGACGAGTGCAATTGATAACTATTTCGATAATTTTTCATGCTTTGATTACCTCTGAACTTTGATTCTTTATTCACGATAGATATCACTTAGCGTACTGCAAATTTGCGCGGGCTTTTTTATCTTGTTACATACACACTTTCACCAGCAGTTATGGACGACAATACATTAATTTGTGTGTTTATATTTTTGCATTCACTACTGTTCATTGGATTAAGTATAATTGAAAAGAAATTATATACGATACACGCAAACTAAATAAACGCTTGCCTTATTGATTGATGCTATTGTTATGGTTGCGGAGTCGCAGTTGAACTAGTGTTGAACTTATTTGCAGTAGAATATATTAATTTGATAGCTTAACAAACCCCAATTACCTTTACATTATTGACATATGTATATTTTTTTCTTTATGATGAATCGATGATTATATCACAGATTAACCGGATCGTCAATTGTTGCTTTATCGCTATGGCTCGATTCGCTGTTGCGGTTTTTAGACAATTATGTTGTGCCCCGTTTAATGTGACTACATTATGAAGAATATATATGATTGCAGTACATTTTCAAGTAATCAGCTTTTTTAAGTAGAAAGTTAATGTGTGTCGTTTTTGTTTCTCTTCACTATCTAAGTTTGCGCGTGCGACCGCTCGAGCGAATCGATCAAACGCGATCATTCATTGGCCCTCGGCAACATCGAAATGCTTGGGTGATCGAAGTCCGAATAAAATATTCAATTTATAGTAATGTAAATACCTTTGCTTCGTTCCTGCACTAATATTCGGTAAATAGTTTAAGATTCGTGTCAGCGATTAGCCATCAATGGTATGCCAGTACCCGCAATTATACAATGTTTGCTTGCCTCGAGCAGAAAGTAACGTAATCAAATATTGATTTTGCAATTTGCACTTGAAAGCTCATAATCGCACGATCGGCGTTTCTTTGTCTTTTCTGATTTTGTTTTTGATAGTAATTAATGCTTAACGCGATTGAGCTATCTGTCGGTAAAATCACCTTTCGTATTTTCGGTTTCTTTCATCGAATTTATAGCATACATGCCTCTACCTCACTTCCAATTGATATTTTTGTTGAAAATCAGTTGAATAATCATTTGTTTAATGTATGTGTGATATGAGTCGCAATATCATCACCCAAGCACAACTAAATTACAAAATCTGAGATTTTGATTGCATGATGAGATTCTGTGTTTGTAGCATTAGACCATTGCGGAATTAATAGAGGAACAATTCTTATATTAGACATTATAATTATTATTTCAGCTCTTTATGTCGATACCTTAGAAAATATATATATTTATTCACGATTTTTTATCTAAAATGTCTTGAGACTTTGCTTATTAAATACTCTCTTTCCTGTCTTATGTTTGACTTTCTTCTAAATAATTACAAATCACCTGAGTCCTCTCGATAGTATATACAGGCTGTGAGTCATCTACGATGTTTCGATTCTACACATCAATGTTCTATAACTAACTAAATTTCGTATACATTATTTCGAGCGTCAAACTAACTTTATATAATTGCCAATATTTGCGTTACCTCTACTAAATTATGTTTCTTTTACCATACAATTAGCACGCTTATTACTGTACTTATTCATGGTAAAACATGGAGTTCCTAACAATGTTGCGCAAATAATTAGCTTCTTATGCCAGTAAACGAATATATATTTATATATTTAAAAATTTTCTGTTTTAATAATGTTTGGTAGGTTGTTTTCATGCTTTTTTACCAAAATACACTGAGCTAACACAATAAACAAGTGCATATATGCGATATAATCTTGCGCGTGTATGTAGTTTACTCCGAGTTCATTCAACTTTCAATGTTTACATTTCTTTTATGCTGCATTCGCTTGCGTTCTCAATTATCTATTTTTCGAGCCTATAGACGTGCCTAATTGTGAGACGTTTCCATGTAAAACACACTGGAGGACAATTTGTCGCTTTATTGTCCTCGAGTGAACTACCTAGTATGAAATGTGTAACGCACTCATATTGGAGAGATACACATTACGATAGGTAACTTTGTGGCAGTTTAAAAATAGTAAGTTGATCAATTTCTGTTGTCATTTGCGTTTTTTAAACTTAATTTTATCTGTGAAACAATGTTAGCATTTCGCTAATTTACGTCACTGTTATTTATCATACAATTTCGATAGGTGATGCATGGATATGCCTTCTCACTAGTTGAATGAATAATTGTTATCACAAATATATTAATACCATCTATGAAAAATATTCTGCATGGCCATCTATCCGTCAAATGACGTAGAGTATTTTCATTGAAAACTGTCACGTTTATTACTTGTCGTGTAACAGATAATTGCTTCGTACTATGTTTGGTTTTTCAAGAAACGTCTCGCCTGCACTTTATTTTTAATCGGAACTATTTTGCACGAGCCACACATAATTTATTGCTTGGAAAAAAAGTAAATGAAAAGAAACACGTTGTCTAGATACGAATTTGCTTCAATATATCTCGTCGATCGACGAAAATTTTAGTCGTGAACGACAGTACGAGAAATATCATTGAACGTGCTCTTGTGTACCTTTTTCATCCGATTTATAAGCAATAATTTTAGTACTATGCTCGAAAGAATATATACGAACAAGTTGGTAAATGGTGTGTTTTTATGACAACAGTTATTTCTACAGCCGTGGAAGACATACATTTTTTACAATACAGTGAAAAACAGTGGAACACGAACAAGAGCACGTACACACGAAAAGGTGTAATAATTAGAAGTTGATACGCATAACACAGTATAACAAATTTTATAACTTGATACTATAGCTTTCAATTTATTTTGTGCGAGTAAAAATTATTTAAACGGGAAGAGATTTCAAGAGATATATCTCGTCAAATATTCAGTTTCCAGAAGATTAACTCATGAAAAATAATGTGAATGTAGAATTTGCATATTTCTAACTAAAATACACGTGAAAGGTATATGGAATTGATTAAGAGTCGATTCCTAGCAAAGTAACAAGACAGCAAAAGTCGAACTAAAGCCGGTATTATTAGCGCTTTAAAAATGAAATCGCAAAACTATATTTCGTACTCAAGAAAACAATTTTGCCAATGGCTATAAACCCTTTTGCTAGCTAGTTGAGGCATAATATTATCCTTTTGTTGTTTCAAAACTTCCCTTTTCATATTTGATCAACGCTTTTTCAATTCATCAATAACTTATTGATAGAAAAACGAGGTAGATGCTCGCGATCAAAGGTTCCGCAGAACCATCTTCACTTTTTTTTTATTCATTTTGCTCTGATTAAGTGAAAGACTTTCACGCGATACAACCGCGACGTTATGAGCCGGTACAATGAGCATCACTCAAGCATTTCGCATCGCGAGAAAATTGCGTGCTCTCGTTGTCTGCCTCTGTGTTGGCGCGCGTCGTGGTGTTCGAAGCCATGTCAGCTTTGTTCACAGCACTTAGCAGTCGGGTTTGTGTTTCCGTTTCCAGATTGCACCAAATTTCGGGTACACCAGCAAGTAGCCAACATTATTAGAAATCTCGTCGACACTTTTTTCCATGTACCAAATTCGCGTCAATCACCGGTAGCATCAATTGCAGTATCGACTCTTTTGTATCAACCAAATAACGATATTGATATCAAATAAAATTCGGATGATGTATCAAAGCTCCGGGTTTTAAAGTAGAAAAAAGCAAAGTTCACGTAAAACTATACGCAAATGGTCAAGCAATATTGTGGAATGTATTTTTCTCAAAATTTGATTATTTGCCAGGCATTCCCCTATCAATAACTCGCTATTGTTTTACATTTGTTTTTCGAATAACGTTCTTCGGTTTGCTTTTCTTTCAACAATCGTTTTAACTAGCCTCAAAGCGCAATTCAAATCAGTTATCCTCATTAAGTTATCAACAAGCAATCAAGATTTTCTACGTACAATATTAATACCAAATTGAAATAATGAAAAATGAAGTGCGTATAGTAAGAGAATAATTATTGTTAACTACTTGATAGTTATTTATAGGAAATTGTGAGTTCCTTATAACATTAAAAAACGTTCTACTGCAAATTTTTTACCTTGTTAATAATAAATTTCGTTCGGATTCCCATTAACTGCTGGTTCACGGAGAGGATGTTGACCGGTGATCAGTTGAGAGATCGAAGGAAAAATTACGAGAAGACCGGGCTCTTGAACCAGAGGCGTTAATGAGTATCCGAATGCCCTTAGCGATAATTACCTTTGACTTTTCATTGTACGTTCCAATTTCTAGAGCATGCGACTCAATGCGTGAATATGCTCTAACATTGTTGACGGTGAGCAAGTGGAAGAGAGTGATTGTGTTATTGAGAGACTGAACAAATGATGTTCTACGAGGTATGTATGTGTGCGTGCGTGTGAGTGCGCGTGAGATTGATCGAATGAATGTCAAATTGCAGTTTGAAATTCGTTGAACTTTTTTATTTATTGAATTTTTTGAAATCGTTTAACGAAAGCCCTCTTCAAGTAAACCAGAAATGACTAATATTGTGAATTTGTCGCATTTCTTACAGTTACTGGACACCCTCCCGGTGTGCCAAGATTTTAATCGGCAACTGTGCAACCGTCCCGCCTGCAAGTTCATCCATCTCCATGACGGTGAGTGCTCGTTCGCACGACAAGTACATAGCTCGCTCTATGAGTGTAATATACAAATGTATACATGTACTTAGAGTGACAATTTGCTTTGGCAGGAAACGTGGAGGTGATAGACAACCGCGTGACCGTGTGCAGAGATGCGGTCAAGGGCACCTGCATGCGGCCCCAGTGTAAATATTATCACATACCAGTGGCGTTGCCCCCGGCGCCCCTCATGGCTGTCTGTAGTTCCGCATCTCCGTAGCCGGTACCGCGCTCACCGCCAGCAGTGAAAGAGAGAAGGAGAGAAAGAGAGACAACCAGCGAGAAGACATCCGCCCGAGCCCGTCGTCGTCCACGCACGCCAACACTTATATAACCACGGGCCTCGCCCATTTTCGCAGAAGCGCAGTCCACCCAAACACCCCAACACCCGACCAACTGTGTAGGCTGGTGGCCTTGTTCTATCTTATTCCAATAGCCCCAATCTCTTTCTGTCCCTTCTCTACCCTCTCCATTTCTTCTTCATCATCATCATCTTCTTCTTCTTCTTCTTCTTCTTCTTATTCTTCTTGTCCTTCTTGTCCTTCTTCACCTTCTTCACCTTCTTCTCTATCTCCTACGACTACTTATTCATCAACACCCTCCTCCTCTTCCCCATCTCACAATTCCACCCATTTTCCAATACTTCTTAACACGACACTACCAACCAGCCTGCGTACGGCGTATCAAGTATATATGCGATTATTTACTTCTTATCGATGATCTTCCTCTTCGCGCGGTATGTTTTAACTCTTCCACGTATTTATTTATTTTCTGTCTTCAATTCGCAACAACAGCAACAACAAAAATAACAAATAACACAAAGACAAAATTATGTATTTACCTGTAGGTTTCGACAATTCGTCGTTGTAATCTCTTTGTTCTCGCGATGGAATTGATGACGATGCGTGCTTGCGAGCGGGAGAAACAATTATTAGTTGAAATTCAATGAAATGCACGAAGCGAGGAAAGTTGAAGGAAATAGGGAAGAGCAAGCCGGTTGACCGGAGCAATGATTTATTTGTGATGTTTCTATAATTATTTCGTTTCTCGTTTTGTTATCCATAGACGTTTTAGAATTTTTAACCATCTCTCTTGCACTATCATTATATATTATTATTTTCATTGTAATTATGTAGGCTAGTTCTTATTCATTACAATTTAAGGATTATCGCGAACTGATTGTTGTAGCAAAACATGCAAAAGTGTGACAACTGCGAATAGGTTTTGAAGAAAGTCGATGAGCCGACAGTGTATCCTCGGAAATTCACCGTTCGGCAACTACGGGAAAACAACGCAAACGTACTTTACTCAACGCTTTATGGTGGGTGGTTCAAACTTTTCAAATGTATTTCAAATTAATTACGTTGTTAACATTTTTCTAAAAGTCGCTAACTGAATGACGAATAACAAAAAAATCGTGTACTATCGCGTTGCTTCCCGTTGTACTGTGATGATATTTCGCCACGAAAAAAGAGACTACATTTTCTTTATTTTTTGTTAATAATACGTTATATGAGACAAGTTTTTGCAATATGTGTCGAGTCCTTTTATTTTCATTTTATCGTAATTTTATTTTTATTAGTGCTATATAAGCGTTATAGTCGTCATCATAGAGTGAAATAATAATTTACGTTCTAATAATATAATTAACTTTTCCTTTTTAATATTGAGACTTTTTATATTAACAGTTTAATACTCCGAAGTCAATATCAGTTAGATATTGGGTAGCTAGTTTCTGCCATTCACTTTCGTGGTAAGCCGGCAGCTTTCGTCTAGTAATATTATACTTTTATTCAATTTATTTTTCGAATGATCGTTGCAAAAAATAAATAAATAAAAAAAAACGTTTATACATAAAAATCAAATTCTTCGTCATAATTTGGAAGCCAAATACAAGCTTTTGTCAAGTTATTGATCTTTCGGAATAGCGATATGAGACAAACGGAATTGACAAAATCTGCAGTTTTGAAGATTTTATAGTGATCAGAAAATATCTGCCCGATGATAATTTATAAGTTCTGTATCAAAACCCTCCATTCGTTTGATTTATAAACACGTATTTTATGTAATGTTAAGTATCATAAATTTATAAGAACCTTCGCTCATCAATGTGCAAGATAACAGCTGTGCGAAAGCGAACAGAGGTCTTTTCAGCCTAAATGAAAAGCGAAAAGTTACTTCGGATGATAAATCTAATAAGTAGGATAGCTAGGGCCTGCAGGCCAGTGTGATGAATGCATGGTATTGATATTTCATTTAAAAAATCAACGAAAAGTATAAAATACTAGGAAGAAAAATAACTAAATCAACGGCAATGTTTTTACACCGATGAACAAAGATTAAGTCTAATTATGTTTTGTTTTGTATCATATGTATGCGTATGCGTTTATGAAAAATGAGCGTGTGAATATTGGTTCACGTTTAGAACATTTGTATGAGAGAATTGCATAGCACGGTATTTAGGATTCGAACGAAATAGTACGGTGAGCAAA
This sequence comes from Chouioia cunea, assembly GCA_030064505.1. Classification (NCBI taxonomy): domain Eukaryota; kingdom Metazoa; phylum Arthropoda; class Insecta; order Hymenoptera; family Eulophidae; genus Chouioia; species Chouioia cunea. The sequence goes on along the minus strand of JAOPFQ010000001.1, from coordinate 15,237,909 downwards.
GACCTAAGATTCGAAAGGCCATTGATTAAAAAGAAATTATAAAATGAAAAACACCACTTGCTAGGATTTAAATAATTACGTAGAAACTTGAGAAGGAACGATGCATTCTTCCAAAGTGTAAAGGGCGCTTTTATATTATTTCACGTATAATGTGAGGTTCGATATAAGAATCGCTGTTCAGGAGTCACGGATAAAAGTACATCAGAAAGAATACAGTCATTTTTTTATTAATGCCATTAATACAAGTAGAAACAAACCAACGCCGATGATTTTCGACGGACAACGGTACTATTTCATTGATAATTCTAACTATTTGAAAAAAAATAATTATACCTGTAACGAAAAGTATATTCAATTAACGATAAATTCTGAAAAGGCGGTACTTGCAAATGCAGCGAAAGAATGACAACTCCTAAAGAAACGTACGCGGAATCGAATGGGAGACGAAATAAGTAAAGTTTTAATATGTAAACTAAACTAGAACTTTATTGTCGCGACGAAAACGAATCAACTTATATAAAAATAATGCAACTGCAAATTACTTCCTTAATAAATTTCATGAATGTGCATGAAAAACCACAAAGTACCACTCACACTTAGATTGTAATAAAATGTTAAAATGAAAATAACGCGTTTTTATTTTTCAAAAAATGATACCTTTAATCAATATCCCTGACATTACCCGATAGTTCATTCAACTACATGGAAGTATTTATGCATCATCAAGACACGTATATTGGAACATTAAACCACATACTAATTACCTTGAAATTCAAGTAGAAATAAACTGACTTGTAAGTTATCTAAAGATTAGGACAAAAATTATGTACATTAAAGAAGAGAATACACGAAGTTTGATCGTAGTAATCAAGTATAATTATAGAAATCAATGATTTTTATCAATTTATTCTTCGTACACATAGATTTAATTTTAGGAATTTATACAATTGAAATTTTGAGTAGCAGAACAGTAAATAAAATATCTGCATTTATCATGAGTCTGTGATTTTATCGTGATGTTTTGTTATAGAATAAAGTAAATATTTAAATATATTTCAAGACTCGTCGTTCGATCGCTCGGCGTCACAATAATGGATATATATGATTTTTTATATGAAGATAAAAACTATAAATATTAACCGTCTGTTAGCTGATAAATAAAAAAACTTGGAAAAAATGCAAACGTGGACCGTCCATAACAAAAATAAATATAAATCATTAAAGCGCTCTATACTTTTTCTGTACATGAAAGTTCGTAGGTAATGTCGAAATGATACTAAAAATCGTCTTTTCTTCATATTATAATAATACAAAAAAAGACACGAAAAGCTATTTATAAACAAGATAGAAAATCGAGTAAATTATCAGCGTTCTCTTACATATTTCAAGTAATTTTCCTATTTATTACAACGTATAATTATTAGGAAACCTATATATATATATATATATATAATGTTTAATGAGGTTTAACGAATGCATTAACAAAACGTTCCTGTACAGCATTTGAATAAAAAAACATTTCAAATTATATATTTGTAATTAGGCATCGAACTTTGAATACACACATATTGATTATTCTTGTTCAAAGAGGACAAATGATTTGAATTGACCAGTTTCGATGACAAACTAGACACGAGTGTAAAATTAACTATTGTACATATAATTTAAATTATTTGAAAATCATTTTATTCCAAAAATCGAATTAATTATGTTTAAGAGTTTACACAAATTTCCAAATCAAAATATTTTTCGCTAATACTTAAACTATAATGTTATCAAAGTTTCCTATTTTTATTTCAAAAATTCAAAATCATGTATTTAAAGAGTTCCTAGTTACTTTACGACAGTTTCATGGGAAGTAAGTCTATCTGGCCATTTTCAATTATTTAAAATTTGAATTGATATGATTCAGGAATTTGAATTCAGGAATATGCTATTTTTATAAAATACTACTTAAAATATTGTTATTAAACATGAATGAAATGGAACAAGTGGATGAGTATTTACATGTTCGCACTTAATATGTAAAGATAAAAATAATAATAAGGTATATGTATTATTATTAAATATTTTTATTAAGAATTATATCTCTTCGCTTTCAGTTCAAAAAAGTTTACATTAAATTACATATTAACTTTAAATTATATTAAACAATAAACGTTACTAAAACCTGCTTTGTATTTAACAGTGCTTTTAAAAATAAAATTTCCCAATCGAAGTACTATAAATACGCAAAATTATTTATCATTTTCACATTGATTAAATATCATTTAAATTAATTTATTTTGGAAATACTCTAATACACAAAGATTTTACAATAATTTTTAATAACACTTTTTTTTCGATAAAGATTAAAATTACAATAAATTTATTTAACGGTGGATGCAAAAGTATAAAACGATTTTTACTACTCTACAAACTGTTTAAGCCAATTCAAATTCTATAAATAATGGTTACGATGTATAATATCAAATTTTTAATCCTTTTGCATACAAATAAAACAAAAAAGCAGTAAGAAATAATGTATGATTTGTTCAGGCTCACCCTTGAGTCGGAATTGTCATCCTAAGTTAAACTTTCTCTACAATTTTGGAGTAAAATGTTTTAGTCTTTTCGTCTTCGACAATGTATTCTTCTGGTCCAAGAAGTATGCCTAGAGCTTTTGATTTAATTTTTTATTGCTTATAGAGATAGAATACAGCTGTTACAAAGGTATACATGAAACTCATATCGAGTAAGATGTAATAATCAACTAGAGTGCTGTTCCATAATTAATATGTAATTCTTTTAGAAACATTATTTATTGAGAATATAATGATACAATTTTAACCACTAATATTTCTGTGGAAATTTATTTACCTAGACAAAATAGACTTAAATTAATTTTACACGACAATACTTTCGATTAATGTCAATCATGTCTTCTTTTAATTAGAAAAATGTTCAAGCAGATATTTAAGAGCTACTTCTTTAAGAATTTATAGTTTTGTCTTACAATTAATTATTCAGCTTGAAATCAATAAAGTTTAATCACATTACTCTCGAGGAATTATCGGAAGAAATAATTAATACACCCGCAAATAGAAATCACTACATAAAAATCGCTCAATTTGAAATTAGTTAAAATCAAACTTCGGATATCCAAAATTTGGAATAACAGAACGTTCAAAATTAATTTTATTTCAGTATTTCTAATACTGAATTATACCTGGAATGTTAGTAATAATTTGAACTCCCGCTAATTAAAAAAAAATTTGTTATCTTTCTTTCTATTTTAATTTCCTGTATTGAATTTGTTCAATAATTATATGATTTTTAAGATCAATCGATAGAATTAAACAACAAATAAATAAGTCAAATTAAAAATTTTGTTTCATGCCATTTCTTTTGTTTAAATGGCATTTTATACATCGTCTTTGTCAAAACAATTAAATAATTATCATTACGTCATGAATAAAATTCGTTAAATAACTCAAAAATAAAGTCAATAATTTTCTCAAATGATGACTTCGTTCAGGAACTGTCTATTCTCAAATTAATTATGTTAACCACTTTATTGAAGAAAAAAACGAAAGAATTTCGGTTTTAAAAAAGAATATTCCAAGCTGGTAAATAATTCTCGATTTTACTTTCGTTTTATCAATTTAGTCAGTCATTCAGTTTACATTTCAAACGAACTATATTTAATCGAGATAAAAGCCCAGTTGCCTATAAGCTTTCTAGTAATGTGGATTCCCTAACTATTATACTTAAGAAACAAACTGAATGTCTTTATGAAAATATTGAGAAATATACACAATTTAGAATAAAGAGTCTTTATAACTTTTATTTGTACGAACTGTATTTACACAAATGCGAAGGACTTACCCCCTTTATATCCATTTTGTTAAAAATGTGAATTAATAGTGTCCTAAACAACATAATACAATTAAATTGAGTTCAAATGAGATGAATTAATATTTACAAAAAAATTAAAAATAAAAAGCAATTAAATTTAAAGAAAACTCATTCCCAACATAAAATAAAATGAATCTGAAAGCGATATAAAAATAATACACGAAACAAAAAATAAATAAAAAAAACACGAGAAATTAAAACTTTTATTGTATTTGTCATATTCACTTAACAAGAAGAAAAAATTAAAGTGAAAATTAGATTATAAATCATTTTATAGTTAAGTAAATAACTACTTGTTTGTTAATTTATCAGTGGTTATCATAACAATCTAAGTTGCTACCTACGGATTCTGATAGAAAATTCTCGTTAATTGACAATGATATAAAATTGAAATCTGGAAATTATAATTATCTGGTGGTGAATAATTGCTTTACATCAACACTTCCTCAAATTTTCAAATACATTTTTACCATGAAGGCTGATTTTGAAGGAGTTAAAGCTTTTAAGAACTGTGTAAATATACTCTTCGTAAAGGTTTTGGATAATCTATGCGTTACACCTTGAATAATAATTTTAAGTAGTTTTATTATCACAACTTTGTATTACTGTTATCAGCAAAGTAAATAAAGATGATTCAAGGTTAATAATGCAGTGTCAGTAGTACCATTCACTGGCTGATTGCAATATGTTAAGTGATAAATTATTATTGTTCAAGTTAAATAAAAATATTTTCAAGTATGTCTGCAACTAAACTCACGTCAATACACGAAGTACAGTCGCATTTCTTTAATTATAAGTGCGCGTGGACGTCAAAGATAATCAATAAAGTTAATAAAAAAAACTAAGAATATATAGATTTTGTCGATAACACAGTATATAATTTACTAATTTCTGCGACAATAATGATAAACTTATGTCAGTTTACGAGGATTGTTGATTATAAATTGTAATACGATGGTACCGCCTTTGGGCCTTTTTCTGATCTAACTACCACGAATCATTTCTCAATTTTATGGATTTCTGTATCCTCTGTACTTAAGAGAATTAAAGGTGTGGGATTTCTGTGTAAATTGTAGCTCACTACCTTGTTCTTGTTATTACTATTTCCAGTTAGTTCTATATGGCGAAGGAAAGTATAAAAACAAATTTACCTTGAATCGAACATATAGTCGGTATGTGCATCTACTTTTATTGTGAGCTAGCTATATTTGTCCAATTGTTCACATGTTCACAAAATCTATGAACAGGATGTATTGCAATCTCTAAGTCTACTAAATGATAACATATACGACAGTAGTTATTCCGCCTATGAGTTCTTTTATCGTACTTTATGCAGATTACGAACATGAGCACCGGGTTACAAAATTCTACTGAGGTTTTATATGGATCTTATAAAACTCTTAAATAGTTAATCTTTCTCTTTTCTTTTGTTAGAAAATATCATATAGAATCAGCTCGTACGCCAGTAGTTGCGTCAACGATGGATAATATCGTAACAATACTAAGCTGAATTATAGAAGTTGTTGGCTTGTCTTTAAAGAAATATGTTTGACATATTTCTTATTAGTATATACTTAGACAATGAAATAAGTTAGTTTTGGAACGAATTTTGTCGACATTTTTATGATTTTTTTATAAATTAAACATAATTGTTTCACCAAAGATGACAAATATGTATAGAAATATAAAATAATCACAAAAATAAGAACACAACTTTTTCAATAATACTGCAAAGGTAGTGAGAATGTAAAGAACAGAAAAAGCATCGTGTCAGCAGTCCAAGTATTATTGAACATAAAACAATTTATATTTCAGTATATACATTATTTTATAGATAAATTTATTTAGAGAGACACAAATATCTGCGACAAACATTGATTAATTAATCGAGTAGTAATTTAAGTAATTTATTAAATTTATACATAATTAGTAACGAATGGTAAAATTCTTATAAATGTGATTAAAATTCTATTTAAAAGATAAATATCGTAAATATAATTTAAAGTATACTGGAAGAATAAAGTTGATATCTCTTTACATGTTTGGCTTCGTGGGAATAAGCCCTGAAGTTATGCAAAAACATTGTGAAATTGTACATCTGGAAAAATCTATATACGATAAGTAACAAAGTCAACTTTAAAGATTATTGAAGTTGTCTCCTGTACGAATACTGATACGTTTTTGCAAAGGTCTCATACGCTTCATTTTTAAAGGAAAATATAAAAATAACAGTATATTTTGAACTAATTTTGTATCTTATCGATCTATAGAATTTTTAATTTTAATTCACTGGGATTTCACGTCGACCAATGATTTCACTGTCTCGCCAATCGTTATTTTCAATAAAAGCTTTCAAGATTCAAACTTTTAACATGTTTTATGTGCACTAATTTCTTAAATAGCGTGTAACTAAGTCAACTCACGGTTGCTTTCTTGTTTTTGCCAAACTGAAAATATCATACTATTGCATCATGTTTTCGTATCTTTGTTACAAAAGTAAACACATTCTTCGGCATTTCATGAACGCCATGGCTCAGTTTCGTCATACATTCTGTGTATATTGTCTCTCAGCATTTTTTCTTGATCTACAACGATATAAATATTTAGAACCTATTAATTGTATTATTCAATATTATCGGGTATCATATTCGTTTTTATAGTGATTTTGAATTCTTTTATTTAAACTTATATCTACTAATACCACAGTTTACGAGTAAAATTGCATTAACAATATTATACAACTGACGATATATCATTAATTTGACCAATGTGGGCATGGCAAAACAAATACCAACTGCAATATGATATGATTTCTCGAGCACGACGTACTTGATTATTCTATCAGCTTAAAGATCAATCCAATTCGATATTAATACTTTTGAAACGTTCATAATCACCAATGTTCACACAATTAAGATTAATAATGTGAATGTTTTTAATACTCATTCACAAAATTATATGGAAAAATAGATAATAAATTTAAAAAATGTTAGGTTTGTTGAATTACTATTTTTTTTATTCGATACTGTAACACAAGTTACGCTATTGATCACGTCTACTTACACAATAATTTTAATGAAATTTTTGACCATTTTTGCTAACTCTCTTTGAAGGTGATCATTCAAGGTATCAATATACGACGTTAATATCTTACGTGTACTATGATATTTTACAAAATGAAATATTGAACAATTCCACTGATATAATATTATTAGTCTATTAGTTACCTGGGGTTAAATTAGCAATAATGCATTGTTTCTTCAAAAATTCAAGGCAGAGATTTCTAGGCAATCCAAAAGCATGCATGTTGCATGTAAACGTCCTGAAAGTTGATAATTAAACTAGTTCAGTAAAAAAACTTAAATATGTTATTAAGCTTTTTTCATGTGAAATTATTGCCCTGTATTTTTTTAAAGCGTTTTTAAACGTACCCTAATTGACCAAATACGATATTTGCGTGGAACCTTTTGTCTTCGGCTGCAGTAATTTCTTGATCCGTCTGTTTAAATTGTAGAGGCACTAATTTGGCAGCTCGTTCGCATTGAACCGCATCGAAAAAAGCTGCAGTCCAAAAACGCATTGACGTCCATATTGGTTGGACTCGAAGATTTGTGTATAAGTACTCACGGTAAGGTTCTACACCTGGCACTTCAACTGTAAAAGTTAGCTTGATTGGAAAATCATTTACCACAACTACATAAATTGATGCGGAATTGATAATCAAGAGTTGAATTATCATAAATAAACCTTAGAGCCTTGATTATACATAAACTTGTAAAGTGCTTGTTTAAATATTTATATTCTTTTTAATTTTTTGCAATCGTTCTATTAATTAGTAGTAAAATGTGCTCTTGTGAAGCAACCGTTACTGACGTTTTCTTTTTGTTAAGCTAACGAATTGAAGTCGTTTTATTAGTTCGACGTCTCTTTAGTTCGATCAACATGAAGAGTTTGTAATTATTCAATAGCTCGACTGACTGAGATTTTTACACATATATTCGTATAAAATTAACAAACTATATTATAGCTGACTCTAAATTTCCTCTAAAGTAAACGATGAATTACTCTTTGCAAGATTAATAGTATCATTTTAGAAGTACCTTCGTGATAAAATGTAAAGCACATATTCATAAGACTTTTCGCTGGGGCAAAATCATCCGCTTCATGGCATTCAAAAAGTGCCAAAGCAAAGTGCTGTGCAAGCGAATAAAATGATTCTTCAGTAACGCAAGGACGAGCTCTTCTTGCATTCACAACCCTTGCGAACCATATTCTTCCTGGTTCAGTCTAAAAATAACAAATGCGAAACGAACTATCATCTTGTTATTTGAAAAGTATTTAAAAACTTATACATACTAGCACCATTTGACCAAAAGTTGCTTTCTGCTCTTGATTAATTTTACTAGGAGATTCGAACAGCATAGGCACAAACATTTTCATAAAATCTACAGCAGCTTCCTCTGACTGGCTGTCTGCTGATAAACTGGAAGCCCAAGATTGAATTGATCCCGATGAACCTATACATTTAGAAATTTCAATATGTTTAGACATTATTCGTGAATTAATTTATTTGATTTGTTATAGCTAGGTATCCTTTCCCGTTGTGGGTCTCATATAATGACCTGTTATACTATACATACCAGATCTTTGCCACTCTTTTGCAGAGTATAAACTAGCAGTCGGTCCATAATCTGCATCACTTGTTGAACCGCTACTTGACGGCATGTCTGTAAACATTTTATTAAATGACCAAAAACATTTAATTTTTAATTTTCTAACTTACGAAAACGTCTTACCAAGATCTCACAAGATATCAGTTGAATAAGTCTAACGACATTTGTCATGCAAAAAAGACTATTCCAAAAATAAAAAACAATACTATGTGACTACGTACTAGAGTGTTCGCGTTAAACACTCGACAGGAAAAAAAATGGAAAATAAGTGTACCAGCACATTACGTACTCACTTGAATAATTAACGTGTACTATCGACTATATACAAGTACACATCATTTATTCTTCTCACATGCAAAACATATAGTAATATTTATCACGCATGCAAATCAACTTTTGTAGTTGTAGTTGACATTTCTTATCGCCTTAGTTTCTTACAGTTGACTGCTAATAACATAGTCTACAATATCTTCCATTTTTTAAATATACGTAGCAAGCAATTTTTTTATAGAATAGCTTTTGATACAGATTTTTCATTACTAATTACTCCTCAAAGTCATCGTTCTCAATCAATTATGATGATTGTTCAAAATAGAAACAAAAAATAAATTTATCTGTTTCTTTTTGAAATACAGTTTTATTAGCGTACTATTATAATTGAGCAAAAAAATGCGTATAAAGCCTATACTTTTGTACACGACAAGCCACTTATTATGCCAAAATGGCAAAGCTTATCATTACGAAATGATATGAGCATATAACAGCTATGCATTAGTACGAAAGCACATTACCACTAAAAAATATGAGATGTAAACGATTGTTCGAATGTTGATTATTATGTGTATGTGAATGTTTCTATAATTGTATTGGAATTGGAAAGTTTCACGGGAACGTAATGCTTGTTGGTTTTGAAGATATGTATGAAAATAAAATTAACAGATTTTTTTTAACAGTAAATTTTCAATAATAAAAATATCAACTAAATCACGTACACAACAGGGAAATTAACATTTACAACAGTGATTAAAATAAATTCTACGATGTATTACCTAAACGAAAAACCACGGTCTGATAACGGTTTGGAGCCCTCGCTTTCAAACGCCAAAAAGTAGAAAAATCATTATTATTTATGGTGATGACATAAATTTAGGTAAATCTGATTAAATATATGGCTATGGATAAGCTGAAGAAGTTTGGTAGAAAAAGATGACAACTTCCATGAAAATACGTATTGTATTTTGATCATTTGCTTTTTGATTATTACTGACGAGATGTGATGCTCACCGACTTGGCTGTTGATTCTGTCAAAGGGATCGGGCTCAGCACTTTCCAAGTGTATTTCATTAACTTGTTCAGTGCTTGCAACACTCTCTTTGTCAGGGCTTGTGACTTCTTCGATCTTTTTTGGTTCGGACTTCTTAAGCGAAGCTGATCTTGATGAGGCTATCTCTTCGTATGTCATGCCTGGATACTTTCTGCTAATACGTGAGCACCGAGCCATTTCTTGTTGCTCGATTTTCCGTTGAATCATCGCGTCATAATCCTCGTATGTAGTTCCATTACCAAACCTTTCAATACGATGTACAATTTTAATGAGAATTTTTACCAAATCTATTAACTGCCTATTAAGTTAATCCTAACATCCATCTAATTTAATTTGAATCAGTAGAACACTTAAAAATAATCACAAAAACCAGGTACGTTCAAATAAGTAGGACTAAGAAATGAAATAATTTATATAATTATTCAAAATTATGCAGTATCTTTTGCGGGGTTATTCAGGTATAAAATTTTAAAAGTAAAATTAATATAAGAATAAATAAGAGTAATTGCAAAAGAAATTTAAAAACGGAAAAAAATTATTCGAGGAAAAATACAATAGTAAGATAGTAACCAACCTTGGGAAGCGGAGTTTCCGCCTGGCGTCTAATTCATCTTTGGCTGTAGACGTTTTTGCCGTAGCTGCTTTGGCTGGTTGCGTTTGTGAAGTTTGCGTTGATGGCGAGGTCGGATCGCTTTCTTCGATGCTGCTACTTAGAGCCGTTCCGATCCTGTTGCTTAATTCTTGCAGATATTCACCTCCACCTCCCAATACTGAGCGCATCGAGCGTAAGGCGCCTTTTGTGCGGCCCATGAAACTACTGCTTTCGGCGCTTGAAGGCGCCGCTGTTATATCTACCATTCCGTATCCTACATCCCAGTACGTCGTTTAATAATATCAGTTTGGGTTACCTAAATATTTTTATTTATTTCTATTACTAATCTGCATTCGCGTCATATATGCGAACTACGTCAAAATTGTTCGATAACTTTCAATTTTCGATCTTTATTACTGTTCTTCTTATCAATAACTTTGTAAGTCTCTATCACGCTTTATCTTTATCGCCTATAGTTATTCAAATTAATTAAAGAGACATTAATTATTATTATAAATACTGGTTTGTATTCTGAAAAATTAAACTTATGAATTTGTGAGTTGTTGGTAATTACTTTTCAAAACTGATAGCTTATAAATCGGCTATACATCAACAGGAAACCACCGATAAAAATTACATACAATCGTACTTTACTCATTGAAAATGAGCCCGAGGCCATCTCATTTTGATATTCAGTCTCGTGAGCTACTTGCAAAAAATATTTTGTCATTTTAAACTCGGGGAACACGAAATTCGTTTTGTAAATACAAATAGAATAAAAAATATTCTGATCAATATCCGCAATGCAGCTTTCGAAATAACTCGGGGAAAACTGTTAGTCGTTTGTCAATAATAAACTAAAGAAAAATTTTATGTACAAGATATTAAAAAAATTAATATATTTAGTTATTTAATATGGCTAATATACCAATAACCCACCAAGACATTTCTAGTTGAAAAGGTTAGTCGAAAGTAAATGGACAACGATTATTTTGCAAATATCATTCAAAATTGGGTTTGCTTTACTGTTCAAAAATCAATGCTTGTAAATCTTAATATTCTATTTTTATCGAGTTTAATAGTATTTTTAAAACAGTACTTTGTATTGGATGACAGATGTTAACTTAAATTTACCAATGGGCTATTTTACGTAAAGAAAAATAAATAGATACAATTAGAAAACCGAAAATAAACCGACAATAATGGTAAATCAAATAGATGGTTGACTTACTTGCTACTCGAAACTTCGGTTTTCGTGAAAATATTGTACAATTATCATTATGATGTTGAATAAAATCCAAGGTCTATTGTTAATGAAATTACCTCCTATAAACTGTCATCTTAGTAAAGTTGTTGATTATAATTATTAAAACCGTACAACAGACTACCAAAAATCAATCGTTTTTTATCTTACTTTTTTAAGAATATACGACCGACAGCATTATAACGCAAGAAACCTCTCTTTCTGTAAGCTGAAGTAGCTGGTAGACATGTGATCTTCTCATTGCTCATGCGCCACTTTAAAATCAATAATTTTCCACGCTGCTTCGTATGCACGTTTGCAGTTCATGTAGAAGTACTTTACTTGCTCGTGAAAAAGCAAAGAATACCACCGACGATAATTTACCGACAGAGAATAGTGTTCTATGGTCTTCGAAAATTTTTTTAATATTTATGTTTCCATGTGTATCATGAGTAAAATGTAAAATCCGACATAGAACACGTTAATAGTGTCACTTAAAATTCGTTGTTAGATTTATTATCAACCTTGGAAAAATATACGAAGTATTCACGATCGATCATAAAAATTCATAAAAACTAATTTTTTGTATAGAAATTCGTATTCATATTTTACTGTTACACTCTAAGAAAGTCATTTTACTCTAGCATATCCATTTTCATCCAAGAGACAAGAGAAGCAAAGTTGAACAGTCAACATTAGAATAAAATCGCTTTTGGTCACATATCGAACTCCATTTATTTATATATAATTTGTGCAAAGCAAAATTTCGAGCACATTTTCTTTTACACGATTGGACAAGATCGATTTTCGTGTGTGTAATATTGGAAAAAATATCGTTTATGAATGAATCAATGAATGAAATAACGTACAATTCATAATAAACTTCGTGTAAAAAGATACTTCGGACAGTTGAAAAATAATTATTAAGTTACAAATAATAATCCGTTATTGCTTTTGATTGTTTTTAATTCAAATCTCATGAATTTAAACATAACTTAAATGAAATACGAATTTTTTCAAAACATTCAGCCACAAGCCCATAGCCTTTTCAAACGTGTTACGTCCTTAATTGGTGTAATGTTTTAAGAGACATGTTCCATAAAAGGATATATGTATATATCTATATTTCAATTTTCTTTATTTTATTGTACATTAAATGCAACACACGAAAAGTACATTGAGTGCCGACATAAGATATATTTACAAATCTTTGCAATCAGATTGTGCTCGAAAATAATTTCAGCTTTATATAATATACATTCTACGACATTCTTCGATTGTTTCTCTTTACAATGCATACGTGTACATACATGAGAATTGATTTCTGTTCGTTTTGATCTATTAGAAAGTGTCACTATTTTAGACGCGCGTACGTTTTTAATGACTATTCTATGATAAGGAATACTGCAATAGGAAGATTTTTAATAACTGAGATAACGATTGGTATGTATGAAGAGTATATAATGTTGTAAGCTCAATGAGTGGTATACAAAAATTTATAAAAAGTTATTTTCGAATAAACGGTTGATCGATTTCTGTAATTTAATTGTTTTGAAAAATTCAAATATCTAATATTAAAATATAGAATATATTTTGCAATGTTAAGATATATTTTACATTCGTTATAGATACTACGTTTCTCAGCTGAACCTAAAAATGGTAGACAAAATTAACGAATACTGCGTCAACATACCCTAAACGAATAACATAACGAAAATGATATAACAATGAACAAATACTTAAAAAACAATCATTATTTATAAAGCACAGAATTGCTTAGGTTTTTCGTAAATTATATTTTAGCAACACTGCAAAATTAAATTAGGTGATATAAAACCATTGCTCCACAATAAAACCGTGCATTTATTACTGCTAAATAAACATAAAAGTGTAACATTACATTGATTTTGATTTGACTTGCATCAGTAGCTAAATATTTATTTGCGAATGTCTTAGACGCAACGAGCGATATTAATAATATTACAAGACAGTCCCAGAGACAAAGTTGTAATCACATTTTTTAAAGATATTTACAGAAATCAATTATGGCTCGAATTTATTTGTATAAATATCTATTACACCGTTTGGCCCCTTATCCGCTATACGAAGAAATGTTCAAAGTAGTTTAAAATGGTCTCTTCGTTTTTTTGTTCATTACCACACAAAAATAAAACACTTTAGTTACAAAGTACGAGTGCTGTATTCTTAAAAAGTATTTGGTCATCATTATCTATATATGCATCTAAAAGTTTTTACCTTCTCGATACGTTCCATGAAAATCCTCAATAAAACACCAAAGTTAGCCTTTATCAAATTATAGCTGTTATTTTTCTACTTTTGAATAACAAAAGGAACTTGTACTCGAAATACAAGTAGTTTTATTCATTAAAGTAAAGTTTTGGTTCCCTATCATTTTATTAATTTCAGAGTATTATTTACAAAACTTTATACTTTCGAATTAAATTAGTAATTTTACTATAATATCTTGTGGGAATGCAACTACTAAAATATTTATTGATTAAAAACATCAATAAAATAATTTCATATCAATAAAATAGTCACTAAAAATCAGAAGCTGTCATTGCTTGTAACGTTCATGCTTTTATTATTAAAGTCATGATAACTTGATGGATAGATTTTACTTTCCTGTTACTTTATTCTGAATAATGGAGGTGAACCATACTTAACGTCAAAATCCAGATACTTTATAAGCTGGGAGTGAAAAATGTGTATTTTTTTATGTTATCTACAAACACAGTAATGTTTATTTGTATCCAACAAATTTTAAAAAGTCAGAATTGACTAAAACAATTTAGAAAATAGCATTTATTTATTATATTTTCTAATGATGTAGTTAAATAACATTTATAAGTGCATGAGAACTCACATCAAATTGTATTAATTTTCATTATCAACAGTAGAATAAAAGTAAGTTCAAATTTAATTGCTGATATGATCTACTTTAATTTAATATAATTAACCACACGTTGTCTCTTTAAACATAAACGGTAAATTTATTTTATTAGAATAATGACTAACTATAACGAGTTAAATTATATCGATTTATTTTAATATTTAGATCTTTATCTTCACCGAAGTAATAATGGATATAAATGTTGAATTTTACGATGTTTAATTTTATACCACGATTATTAAATAAGACTTGAAGGGCTTTCAATAAGTGACAGATATTTAAAAAGTTACTTTCCAAAGATCATGATATTTTATTATAAACGAGTTTAAATGGATTAGTTCATTTAATAAACGAATGAGAAAACTATATATTTTGTAACCAATAAAAACGAAACAGAATTTGCTTCAGAACAATTTTGTAGGTGTGCTCTATGCTCATTCACGCTTTGAATTGTCATTTTTACGTCATATAGTGTATTATATGTCATTCGTAAATGATAAGTTAGATTCACGAGAAGTGGATGCATAAAATTATGATATTAATATTATTGTTTGTTTCGCATTCAATTGCAGATTCAATTTTATTCTCAATCCCCAGATAGTAATGAGTTAAAAACATCTTAAGTAGATTATCTGAAGTGATAGATTACAAGCAAGTGTATATTTTAAGATACAATCAGCTGTTATAAAAATTTTGGTGTTTACTTACAACATTTTAGATAAAAATCACATCAATTTATGAAGTAAATCATAGAAATAGTATATTATGCAGCAAGAGTAAAGCACAAAATTATTCTCAAAGGTAGTGACTCGTCTGCAGGAATAGTCTACTTTACTTCCTAGACGTATAATAAATATTAATCTATATTCAACTACGACCATTTTATTGATTTGAATTACAAGACTTACGAAAACAACAAAATATTTCAATGAACAAATTACCGTTTTCTGACGTGAGACTTATGTAAATCTTGACTTTTATATTCAAATTCATCAGTTTATCACAAACAACAAGATCTTGAATAAAATTTCGATGAAAAAACAACAATTTAATTGCAGAAAATTAAAAAAATCTACTTAAATATAAGAAAAACTAACAAAAATTTGTTACTACAATAATTTTATCCGCAAATGAAATTAATAGTTACTAGTTTTCTCAATAATTTGCTGATATGATTATTATAGTTGAGTCAGGAATGATCAAAATTCTAATTCGCAAATAAATAATGTGTTTTTCGCATTTTCATCGAAATATTACGATCACATTGAAATGTAAGACAAAAATAACGGTCATTGTTTTCTTATACAACTGAGTCAACATCTAAATGATTATCCAAAAATCTATTCAATAAAGATTTTTATACCGAGATGACGAAATAAATAACGAACGAACAAACTTTATGTAGACACCGTGCATTGCTATATTTTAGTATGCCAATAAAATGTGTTTTAGTTTTCCTACAGCTAATACGAACAGTGTAAATTTGTAAATAACTTAACAGTACATACTCAATAACAATTGTGAATTTACGTATGCAGATGTCAATGAATTCCCAATACATAATTAGTACGATTATCTATGGATCGGTCGTAAATATATGAAACGCTTTTGTATAACATAATTTGTCATATGATACGATCGAGATCCATAAGCGATTGATCATTGTTTGATTTTAAGAAGCCTAAGAAAGATGTAGTACCATTCAGGGATGGAACGCAAATGTCATCGTAAGTAAAGAACGATTGAGACAGTATATGCCTGCATATACAGAAAGATGTCCCCATCTTTTTTCAACACGCAAAATGTAACGATTGTACAGGTACTGACACTTAAGTTATACAACGTATGGACGCTCGCGCCCGCGCGAGACAATTCTAGAAAGCATCTTTGAACCTCGCCGATAATAATTCATTTTTCACAAATGACAGATAATACGCTAACTCACATTCAAAGTATTTCTCACTTTCGGAATAAGCGTCTTGTGCGACAAATGTCATAAGGCTATTGATATATGAATATTAGACGCAATTTCCATTTATTACATTTTTCAAAGTGTATACACTCATGCGTGTAAAAGGTATTTATTTTTATTAATTATTTTTCCCAATAAATTAACTATAAAAAATCTCTTCACGTATGGATTCTATTTCATACTCAAGCCGAATCAATGTAATTTTACGTATTCTCTTTTCGCAGCTGGTTTTTGTAAATATATTATGTTTTGTATGTTTGACATATAAAGAGTATTTCCACATTTTATATTATAGTTACAAAGACATACCTGGAATACTTTGATCAAACGTACTGTAAAATTATCAAAATTTTAAGCGAAATTAAACTATTTCATCTTCAATTCACCCTAATAATACGAATGCAATTGAAATGGAGACATTAAGAAACAAAAGACAATTTTTTATTTATTTCGATAAAATCAAATAATTTATCTTATTTTCGAAATTTCGCAAATATTTCCCATAAAACAATGAGTAAACTTGATTCGTAAGCGATCGCAATATTTATAGTTACTTTTATATAATTTTGAAATTAGGAAAAACTAGAATATTAATGAGTATTTGATGTCTTATCGCGTTTCTTTTCAGATAATATATATATATCAGAATATTTACACGCGAAAGATGATCAGCAGTATTCTAATAATGAGTAGTCCCTTGACAACCTGGCGCATTTGCGATCTGTTTCAAACATTTGTTTAGATGACAGATCGTTGATTATAATCTATAGGGCAGGGTTATATATATGTACATAAATGTTTTATAGCTACGAGCTAAATATTTGCTGTATATGCTTGCTGCTTAATTAAATAAAAATGTTACGAAGAATTTCTTAATCTTGTAAATTTGACTGTCTTTTACGGACGCTGAGTCCTGAAGTAGCTTCTTATTATTCGAGATACAAAAGACTGCCGAAGTTACGTAAAATATTTAAGCATTTTCACAACTCGTGAAATTATTTCTCCTGCTCATTCAGTTCTTTATCGTGACGTTAGACTTTTTAATAATATATCAGGACGAGCATCAGTTTAAATCCAACTAATAAGCGTGCATGATGTAACATTTCATAGCTACAGTTCATTATATTTCTTAAATTTGTGCCAATAGAATCCTTTCCGTATTTTCTACAATTTAGATTTAAATATACGTTTTGTTAGAAACCACCTTAAATCATATAAAATCAGGCGTTTAATTCAAATCTCTTCTTTTCTCCATTATGCATGATCGTAAGTGCGCCAGCAAATATTTATATACACGCATTTCAACATTAGTTATTGTATAATGTTGACTCGAATTAGTGCGCTTTAACTATAACGCAAAAGATTGGTATAAGCTAACGTAAAATTTTACTGTTAAGCTAATATCAAATTTCACTGTGCAGCTTACCCATCAAAATCCAAACTCGTTATGAACAATTTGTTTCCGTAATAAGTAATAACGATATTGCTTTTAAAATAATTACATGCTGCTTGTTCGTACATTCTGTCATGAGATCGAATGGTCGAGAGATTTTGAAGGTACCGCTTACTAATTTTAATAATATTCATTCATTTTTCTTTGAAGAATTTAAAAGCAATTTTAAATGTAACACTAATACTGTTTGATAACGAGCTCGTGGTTGCTATAATGAAGTATCCTAAAAAAATTATTTTTTGTTAAACAGTGGTCAATCTTGTGTTGCTTGTTGCGTATTTTCACTGCTGTTTTCAGTTTCTTCCTTTAATTCGAGTTCCTTTTGTGCCCTAAGTTCTGCGTCTGTCAGAATAGAGAAGCAAATCGTTATTAATATTTTTATCCTGACTTTTTGTAATAAAATAAGAATGAATAGTAGCTAATAAAACAAAATGACTATTTTTTTCTATTACTACAAGAAAATTCAATTATTTTTTAATAAATTCTTCAGTTTTATGGTGAAAATCATAGTACATTTCTTTTACCTTTGACAGCTTGTTCCTTCCAGCTTCTTTTATTTTCTGCCAGACACGTTGTCCATGGTTTTTCAATCTGACGATTTTTCTCCGGCGTTGCTATAAAATGAAATAAATTCATACTACCCTTTTCTCCATAATCGTGATATTTATTTTAGGAAAATCTTATTGGAAAATATTAAATCATTAATTATCGTTTTACCTGTATTAGATTCATCGAGGTTTTCTTTTGTGTTGAGAGTCGTGAGAACCGTTTCCAGCATGTCACTGCAAACTTGCATGCTGGGCTCTACGATGAATTCAATGAATCCTATCTGTGATTCAGCTACCAAAGTATTGTTACGATCACAAAGTGGAGAGAAAGGTAGGCCAAGTTCTCTTTCCTTGTCACCTTGTCGGAAAAATTCTTCGAGCAACTGCATTGTCCATCTGTTGATTAATTACAGTGTTCATTAGAGTAAATCTTTATATAAAAAATCGATCACCTGTGAAGTGAAATCACTTTATTCGCATGTCCAAATCCCGCCAGAGGGCGCTGATATTGGGGTTAAAAGTTCTACAAAGATCACGCGGTATAAAGGGTCAAGTTTCAACTTGTTTATAAGTACATATAACTTTAAACAATGTAACAGTAAAAAGTGTCTAGTAAAATTGTATAAGTTTTTAAACTAATAAAATATGCGGAAGGAGAATCTTGTTCTTTTGAAAAAGGTTGTTAAATTCTAAATTCTAACCATATTTTATTTTGTGAAATTTTAGAAATACTTCAGGAGGAGTTCATTATATTACTTTAAATACACAATCTTCTACTTTGACAAGTTACTTTCATGAAATAAATATGTATACTCAAGTAGTTCATTAAAAAAAGTCATAAATGGTCCTTGTGCAACATAATGTGTGCATATAATTTTATCTCTAAGAAACCTATAACGGGGGATACCCATACACCTGCGCATGTGGCGCACACTGAATAGCACTTTTTGTATTAACTTTATTGCAATTACTAGATTACTCATTGTTATGAATATCTTTCAGCAGCATTGATTTAATATAGTTTGCCATTAATACATAATATACAGTATGTCGGTTATGAGTATTCGTTTTGGTATAATCATGGTATATAGTATTCATGGGTATAATTTTCCTTGCTTTCAAACATCGTTTGGACATACGGATTCGTGACCTGATTGGCCAAAACTAATTGGCGTAAGAATACTGTTAGGTAATAGTATCGATTCTAATTTTTACGCTC
Organism: Chouioia cunea; assembly: GCA_030064505.1. NCBI lineage: Eukaryota > Metazoa > Arthropoda > Insecta > Hymenoptera > Eulophidae > Chouioia > Chouioia cunea. The sequence goes on along the minus strand of JAOPFQ010000001.1, from coordinate 15,218,074 downwards.
GAAACACATTATTATTGTATTCGTATTTCATGAAAATGTATGCTTTTGGAAAATTCGGACAGTAAATAAGAATACAGTTAATTTATATTAATTTTTTAATAATTGTTATCTTCGATTTTTGCATATTGAAAATTTACTTCACAAGTATTTCTTTTCCTCTGAAAGAAAGAATAAGCTTACCGATGATGGAGATCCCATCGTTTGGCAGGATGTGAAATATCGCAGCAATGCAGTACAAGACTAACAGCTTTGCTTTTATCAACACTCGGCTCGGCAAGGCTCAATAAATTTTTCATGTTCTTCAACTGCTGAAAATGAAAGCTCATGTCGGTCGCCAAGACCATGTCGATTACTAATGTCCTAAACTCACGGAACTCTTCTCTTGAAAGATTTTGCAAAATATTGCATTCGTCATCACGAAGTAAGCTGCAATCATTAGACAAAGCCATGCTGATGAATTGATAATGTTCATCTTGAAATATTTTTTTATACATATTATTTTAATTATTTTAATCAATAGTGGTCTCAAACAAGCTTTATCTTAGGAGCTCTTTATCCAAAGGTCATATATTTCAAGAATAGATGTATGATTTTTTTGGTTTTACCAAATCGCATGTACAAAATCATATAGAGCTCAACTGACTTTATTAGTCGTGTTTTTGTGTTGTCGAAATTACGCTTTAATATGCAAAGCAGATGGCAGAAAATTACTGGCAACTTTTTTATCTACCAATGTCATCTGCACCTCCAACAACATTTGTTAGTCGCATCTTTATTATTAAAACATAATAAAAAACATATTTATTGTAATTTAAAACATTTTAGATTTGATAATATATTCGTTAAAAGTCATAATGGGTATTAGTAAAATAAAAATAATTTCACACAAAGGTTTCAAAAGTTATTTGATTGATTAATGTGTGGAATAATGGTCTTGGTCTTGAACTGAACTAAAAGTGCAATCATAAAATTATAAGGCTCTCGAGAGGAAAACGAAGGTATATGATTGTGTCAAAGCTATTCAGATGATTAATATACGTACCGGAAACTGGCTGAGATATGATGGTTTTCTAACACGGCCCGGTCGTTGTACAGTAGAGCTGTTTCACTTCCGGACATGACGTGGAAATTATTCGTCGTGCCTGTGTGCTCGAAATCGTGAATGAGGGCAGCCACGAGAGTCGCAAAGATCTCCAGGTCGGTCAGCCAGTTCTACATTATAAGCATTGTTTTATTGTCTATGTACAATACTACATTGCCGTTGGGATAAAGACTTTATTCCGGCTCGTTGATGTCTCACGTAAATCACTCTGATTCATTTTTTTAATGAAAATTAATGCCCACATATCAATGACACTTGGCTATTCAGGTTTATTTGTTTCGTCCAACGGCTTTCTCGACAACATTTGAATATACAACGTTAATTATATTGACAATTGGCTATTGAACTAGATACATATCAATGTTTGATTTTAAGACCTAAAAGAAGAAAACTGTCGAAGAGAAAAATGATTTGTTAGTTCTGAAAAGCTTTTTAAGCTTTTTTTCATCTTTTAGTCAGAGAATAAGGAGATTGTAGTAATTATCGAAGTTGTGTGCTTATATATTGTATGTCCAAAACAATCAACAGAGTCTATACTTTTTCTTCTCAATTTGGTTCGTTCAAACTTAGCTTATAGAAGCTTGTTCGAGACACACAACGTCCTGCAGAGAAGGAAAGTAATCAGTGTTAAGTTTCGTAATAGCAGCGTGCTCGACTAAAAGTACCACAACACCCTAATAAAACGTTGGTGTATCTTATTAAACAAGTTCATGTATATCGCTTCTAGTCAATCAGATCAATGATTTCTCGTGAAATACACAATATCAAATCTCAAGTTTTCGTCGTACCCGCTATATGAATTTTCGCTCGAGTTAAAAATAAAAATGTACGTAAAAAATGAAGAATAGTAATAATATCAAAAGCATGACGCACATGGTAAGCTTGTGTTACTCGACTACCCGCAACCAAGCCAAATAAGGGTCATCCGAGAAGAGAGTTGCGCCAGCTGGCTACGAGTTTATTCAGGTTACGCGGGGATGCGTCGTTATTAAAGTTTCCAGTTCACGCTCACGATTCCAAATTATCAGTACGCTTGAACATTGGTAATCCGGCATTGGAAAGTCCATAGCCACCTGCGCGCGCGCTTGCAATTCATCGACTCACCGGAGAATCTCTCTGTCTACTTGCTGTACGGTACCGTGCACTTGCGTTGGTGGAACTATTCGCGCCCGTAAACAAGTGCGCGCCAGTTATTTCCATGACTATACTGCGTGTAGACCGAACAATGCACCCTCTATTTTGGCGGGAATAATCGGCGATTTCTGTTTCTCGACTATGCTCTCTATTTTCTCCTCAGATCTCTCATTCTTGTTTGTCTCATTACAATTATTCAAACGGACTTAGTTATGATCTTTTATTATCTACATAGTTTACCTACGGTTCGTACACTAGTTGATCAAGATGAATAATGTAGAATAGCTGAAATTCTCTAGCCAATCTCTAAATTGCAATATGATACTTCTTGAAAGTAAATAATCTTATTATTGGCCTATTAGTATTCCATTACAAGTTTCCAATTTTTGTTCAATTTTTATGAATGACTTTTTATTCTGTGCTTCAATTTCAAAAGGACCGCTGAAAAACGACGTACGGATGATAACTTATCATTATCACCATTGTATTCCCTACGTCTATGTATAGAGCTCGGTTTTGTAATGAAAAATTGTGACATTATATGTCAAAATTAATTTTACAGTCGCATGTTTAGCAAAGTGTAGACATTTTTTTCTGATTGGAAATCCGCGATATTTGGTGTATGATATTTTCATTGTTGAGATACGAGTCCTTGATAAATCTACTCTCAAGTTATGATCGAGTTTTTTTGTAATTGTCTTCTTCTAAGACAAGTCTAATTAATGATCGAGAATGCAGTGTTAATGAAACGATAAGTATGCGAACAATGTGCTAACGAACGAGCAAAGTTTCAAGTAGAGGTGGAAATTGGAAGACAGAGAGATAGAGAGAGAGAAACTCACCATTAAGCCAGTACGAAAGAGAATGTAGTGCATTGTCTGAGCGACGTCGGCGGCGTGAAGGTTATTATGATAGGGATTGTGATGCCTGCAGTATCCCTCCTCGACCCTGCTGAGGAAACTCTCGAGTACAGCTGGCGGCACTTTGAACTTGTGGATCATGCCATAACGGTTGAGCAGGTCGTAGCCTAGGTACTTGACCGGCGTGCCCTGTGCGGCTTCGCTCAGCGAAAACACGTCGAATGACCACTCGTCCAGAGTCTGCAATTTCATAATCGTCATAGAACTTCTTTTCATCTCGCTCATTCGCATTTCCACTTTTACCGCGTGAGATTAATGCACTTTTATTGCGCGATGTTTGCCGATATTGCTGCGACTCGTGCACAAAAGTACCTCTCCCCTCCTCCGGGTCCTCATGCAAACTCATCAGTTCACCCATTTTCAAGTTTGACTCATTTCATTGTATCTTTGATGAATTTTAACAAGGTATAACCTTGCCCGGAAAATAACATTTTAAGAATGTAAATTTTGTTTTTCGTTATTGGATAAATGCGATACTGATGATAGTGAGAACTCAACCTAATGTTTGAATAAGTTATTGTTCAAAAAACAACGTATTTTGTGAGCTACGATAGAGTTGCATCGCCATTATATATATTTAATTGCCCATTATTTCAATAACCTACAAATACTTCTTACATTTATGAAATATTAAAACTTGAATATTCATGTTCATATAAAAGAAAAGGTAGAAAAGAATTCGTATGAGAAAGTGACTGGCATTCTCAACATTGTGGAAAATGCGAAAGGATAGCATGAGCAACCGCATCAGCTTTAATAAGGAATAGTGCGCATAAATTTGCCATTGAGCCGATATAAGGTATATGAGATGCTCAAAGTAAAATCATGAAGGCAAAGAGTGTCTCGGTTAATATCGCCAGCTGCTACAAGCAGCGTACCTTAAGGACCCTAACGACATCCGGTGGAAATTGCATGAGGGCAGCATTGGTGACTCTTCTGTAGATGCGATCGACAAAAATTCCCGCTCGGATAGCATGAGCGACCGAACGGAATTTGGGTTTCTCGTCGGCACGTCGCCTTGTAGTTGCCAATTGGCGCGTGAACGTCGAAGCGAGCCACTCACGAACCTCGGGCGGTACTGCGTCCGGCTGCACCTCCGACAACTCGTCATCCTCGTCAGCCAGTCGCCTGTGGGTGAGAAATCAACGACATCTCGCTATATTAATCTCATTCCAATTCAGAACCCCCCATTCATTGTCGTTTACGCTAATTACACTGGCTCTTTTTGTGCTCCTTTTTTTTTGTTTGTCATTTATTTATTTTTATTTCCTTTGTTCTTTCGTGTGTACACGGACAACTCTCTAGCCTATAATCGCCACATACGCAGCTTTATCATTGACTAACTTACAGTCAGTTTGGGACTAGCAATCTTCTAGCAAGCAAAATTAGCCGAGTGCGTGTATAAATCGAGAGCTTAGCTTTATTATCAATGTTACAAGGAATAAGCAGCTTATCTCACTGTTTGTTTCGTGTGTCGTCACTAATCTGTTCTCGATTTATCATTCAACCTTTTTCAACCATTCTTGGGACATAGGGCTTTTAGCTCAGACGCTTTATTAAAAGTACTACTTCTCAACATCGATTTTATTCTATGTAATCTGACACGATTTTGGTTTAGCTTATTAAACTCTTTGTTTTGAAACAAACTATGTTGCGGTCTAAACACACACATACAATATATATTCGTAATACGTTTTATTTTTGTTTATTTTGTAACTGTTTTGAATAAATCTTCAACGTAATCATGTTATCACGTTAAGCTATTTAGTGAAGTACGAACTAGCTAGGTAATATGTTTAAAAAAGTAAAAAAATTATTAATTGATGTATCGTGTTGTCATAGTTTCACGAATTAACATACAAGGTAGATAGTACAGAGAAGAAGGTTGTCCTATTAAAATATAGCGTGCGTTACTAATACATGAGTAGATTATTATACTACATTTAGAAAACGCTAATGCAGTTCGGAAGTAGGAAAAAGAACGTACACTATACTTATGTTGTCAAAGTCCCATGGTTCATATACACATGTTTTTTCGTCAAAAACGACATTTATAAAGTTTCAAGTTTTAGAACATATATTATCAAGTTGTAATACAAACATAATGTAATTCGAATAACACATAACACTTTATAATTTTATATAACCATTGAAATGTAATCATGCACATATACAACATTAAGTTTTTCTAATAACCCAGTATGTAAGTATATACGGGAATCATGAGCTTACAGCTCTGGATACAAATCACGACATTTTTCGCAACTTTTCTAGTCAAAAATATTTATATTAGAATTCAGTGCCAAAATAATTAAAATGATTCATATTTCTGAAATCTTTTGATTATGTTTCGCTAATGATCTAATTTCAAAGAAAAAACAGTTCACCAAGTTAAATAATGAGTACAACTTGTCTATCGCATTGAGTAAAGAGATTAAATAAATCTGAAATAAGTACAGAAACTAAAATTCGGAAGATTTGTGTATAATAGAAATAAAACAGATTCTTAAAAACTGTGAAAGACAGACAGAGACAGAAATAGAGATTTCAATTCCAGTAATGAACAAACCTACGACGTCCGCCCTGCTGCCCGCTGGCTTCCTTCTCCATACGTTCTGCGTCTCTATAAAGTAAAACAGCAAGAGAAGATAACGACAACCATAACATTGAAGGTTCACTCGCGCGCAAAGGCGTTGGAGCAACTTTTTCTGATCCAACATTTTGTTACGATGCGTTTATCTCATTATAACGTCTATAATTGTCTTTTCGATTAATATCAATATATTTTTGCAGTACTATAAAACAGTTAAATTATTTAAAGATATTAACGATGATATTTACATCTTTTCAAAAATTCAATAAGTAAATTACTATTCCTTTTAGAAAAATGTTTAGTAATAATTATTACTAATTATCTTTAGTATGATAAAGGGGAGTATCTAAAATTCAATTTCGTGCAACTACATATGGAATTGTTGAATTACTTAATTATTTCATAAAAATGGCATGTTGCAATGTATTACCTTGCCGTTCATTGTGAAAAATCGAAAATAGTACAAAAACGTTAAACTTGATACTTTTAAATTAACGAATTTTTGTGAAAATAACTTTTTTATATGTCTTACTACAACAGTATCTATGATAGATTATTTGCCATTCAACGAGCATGGAAATCATGGAACATGTATCAAATTAGAATAAGGAGATAATGCCTTATCTAGTCTAATCGCGTGTTGAAATGTAGTTGTTACTGTAAAGATATATAGCACGATTAACTATTTTCTCTAAATAATCACATTTCAGTATAGAAGAGGCCGTTAGTGCATGATGAAAACAGCTATTTTTATGTCTTTAAAATATAAAAAAAAATAAAAATTCAACGAAAGAGATACTCAACTATTTATTCATTTGTTATTATCGAAGATTTCTACGGCTGCATTCTGATACGAGTGATATAAAAATTAAATAAATAAATTATCGTTTAATGTCGGAAATTTCCAATTAAAGAAATGATCTATAGTAACAAATCGTTTACATCATGTTTCTCAAATATATATACCATCCTTTTTGTCTTATTTTACAATGCTAACTACTTTGTTGTTTATTTGATTAGTTTAATAGCGTAATATATTGTTAATACAAGTATCAATTGTCAGCTATAATTTGGTACAAAGTAAATGTCATAAAAATCTTCAATAACCCAACATAAGTAGGGAAAAGTAAATCCCTTTAAATATCAATTAAACGTGCAGGTTCTCCGTACTGAATTGGATGCTACTAGTGTAAGAGAACAATAACGGTAAATTTGAAGAGAAATGAACAATTTTGAGAGTGATTAAAAAGATAAAGAGATGTAAAGTAGAGGAAGATGAAGCTGAATTATCGAATGTACTTGACTGTGCTCCAGATTCATCGCTTAATCGTAGATAAAAGATGCACATTGTTATTAAATTTTGAAAGAAAAATACGAGTGCAACAGTTTTATTAAGACGGCATGTAATACGTCATCGATGCTAAATATTTAATATTTACAATCATTCAATAATAGTTAATCAATAAAAGAAAACTGTAGTTTTAAACGTCAGTTCCGAAATAATAGGCACAATTCTATATGCTTTTAGATTTATGTTTTTGAAAATGATAAAATATTAACAATCCGCTTCAACTGTATTAGTTGCCGTATCATATTTATACTTTTTATTATCAAAGAATTCATTAATATCTCTGTCCGATTGTCTTCGCCCTCCATACTAAGATTTTCAATAGTACAATTGTATCCAAAGTAGTCATTTGAATTTGAATTTCATGTCAACAATTAAATTAACAATAATTATTATACAAGTACGGATATTTAGAGCAATCAGAGTTGTAATAAAAAGTTTCTGTTAGAATCTATAAATATTAGTACAGTACTATCGATATAAGTACATGGTAAAAAGTATGGGGGTTGTGTGTATGAGTAGAGACATTCTTAGAATTAATAGAATAGTCGATATCATTTGACATTAACAGGCGCACGTTCCAGGACTATAAAATTCTGCAGGCTAAAAAGAATGTCACATATTTACATAATAAAAGTACGATAACCATAATCAAATGAAAATAGTATGTCCGAGAATGGATAAAATAAGTGTTAAGAAGCTACAGAGATATAGACAACGTAGGTCCCATAACACATTCACATATCAACAGGCAGATTCAAATGTGTTGTAAGTTATACGATTGCAATAAATATGAAGATAGTTTTTCTAGTATCACATATTGTCATGCTGTGTGCATATGTCAAGTGTATTTAGTCGTGGTTCTGCGGCGATAATGAACAAGGTGCCTTTTATATTAGTTGAGCAAATTCATAGAGAAGTTTGCACGTCAGATAATTAATAGACATGTAAAAATGATTTCATTTAATTTTCGTAAACTAAATAAAACTTATTTTTAATAAAATAATGTTATAAATAGCTTTTTTTGAATTAATAAATTCGACAAATTCTTTTTATGTTATAATTGGTAAAATTACGATATTCTTATATCAAAGTAGTTGTATAAATTCCCGGTAATTTGTTCTTCATATCTAACAAAAAGTATTTTTTGTATTTTTACAAATTACAAATTCTGACTCGTATATTTTTTGTTAAATATTACTTCGTGACACCGATTTAAAACAGCATATAGATACTACATGTCGTACAGCGGATTTAATAAATATCTGTTATGTATCCTTATCAATTGACTGAACGTAAAATTTTATGAATCTAAAGTTGTTAGTGTTTCATCAATATTCTTACGTAGAAATCATTGTTAGAGTACATAGGTTTTTCTGGACACTAACAAGAAATGAACATTTTCAACGTATTAAGGTTTTAATGCTGCTGATAATTGTATCATCATTAATTTGATTTAATTTATTTCTTTTCTTTCAATATTTTAATAACCTAATTACGGATGATATCAATATAAATAATGATTATACTTTAACAATTTATAAATTAAACTGCTTATTTCGGTCACAAAATATGAATTGTTAGGCAATATTCTTCTTAAAAAACGCATTTGTTTGTGAAATCGTTTAATTGTTATTCATCTATGTATTTCAATGAAAAGAGAAAATGTATGAATATTTTAGAGGTATCATTATTTTAAATATATTTATGTGACATAATAACATTTTACTTTTCTTGTATCAGTTTACTTTTTTGTACTACCAACACTAATTTCTGTATTTAATGCTTTTATTTATACATTTATGGATAAAATGTTTATTTTGACGAAAAATTTTAATAGTAGATATTTTTACGCACTGTAACAATAATTTTTATTTATTTTTCAATATTTTTTATTCTATTTAGAGCTTTTTAATTAGTAATCTGAATGTAAAGAAACTTATAACGTTAATTATTAGTAACTTTTATTATAGGCGACTAAATTAACCACATACCTGTTTGTATAAATTCAAACTTTTTTCAAAGTGGGACAAAAATATTTCTATACATAAACGCTTTTGACATAATCCAAAATAAAATTTAAAAATATTTCCAGACACAAAATGAAAATGATTAAAAAATTATATTATAAATTTGCCAAAATAGAACGTAGAAGTATGTGTAAATTGTTGTCACTTATAGTTTTAACTTATTCATGTGTACCATTCTCGAATACATTTGTGTTTTTAAACTTCTTCAAGAATATTTTTAATGACCCATTTTTGTAACAATAGGTTGGTTTTATGAAAATTAATGGTGGTTGGCTATTATATTCAATTTCATTGCAAAAATCGTAATTAAATTGGTCCGATTGAAACGTTATTCGATAAAATAAAAATTTTAAAGTATAGTATCCAGTAATATAGAGAACATTTTCACAAACTGATATATTTTATTTATATTTTAACAAATAGTCTTCAATTTACCAATAAATGAAATTTATTATATTTCATGAAAACAACAATTTCATCTATAATACATTAATATGCCACTTATTTTTGAATATTTTTAGTGTGATAAATATACTATGTATGATAATGTATATACTATGTTTATTATGAAAATGTTCGTGAGAATTTTTATCTTTAATAGGTAAAATCTTATAGAATGCTTGGAAAAGAGACTGTCTTATTTAATTAAAAAAAGTGAGTCAAAACTAGGATTAAAGTGGATTGGTTCGAGTATAGCGCTTCTTTAATATTTAATAAATTTAAGAACATTTTATAATTGAACGCTTAGTTAGTTTGACCTAATAGAAAACTAGTGACACGCGATAATGTGATTAAGAAAAAAAAGGTATGTGTGATAAATTGGTAACAAGTCTAAGCGTAAAGGCAGTCGAAGGTGGCAGTGGATAGGGGGTTGGTAATTGTGAATGTTAGTCGCAACCTGGCCCACACGGGGGTGCGAAGCTTCCGCTTCTGAGTTGCCACGGCGTGGCTCTGTAGTCCATCGGAGTCGAACCCGCCGCCCGGCGGAGGTGATGTAGTCGAGGGCGCCGACGTCAAGCCTGTCGCCCTACGCGACGTTCGCGAGGTCACCCTAGGGTATTGCTCGTTAGTCATACATTAGCGTATTGCAAAGCACACAATCAATTACTTTACATTTATCTTTCATTTATTCTTTCTTTTTCGTTGCACAATAATGTATTAAGTACATCAACAATCTTTTTCACAGTACTCATCTTTATTATTTGAGACAAGATATTGGATGGGTTAAATGCCTGAGTTTTATTTACATTGATCTGCAACCGTAAATGTACGAATGTGATTAAAATTACTTTTTTTATTATATAATTAAGAGGATGACGGAGCAAATTACTGGCTCCTACCTTGTAGATTTTGTTGTTTTCATCTAATTTTAAACTTAAATATCTGAGTCGTCCACCCATTGAATTTATTTAATGAAAAGTGATAGAGTCAGATATGAACAAAAAGGTATACATTGTACGAGGATAACAACATTTACGGAAATGTCGGTAACTATGGTATTCTAGGGTCCGCTATCCTCTTAAGTATTGTCAAAATTTTGAAATGTTGATTCAAAAATAGTACAAACGTAAAGCATCGTTAGATCATTCTTTGTTGAATAATATAGACCTCATACATAAAACTGCAGGCATTTAAAATTATACTTTACTCCTGTCAAATAAAAAAAAGTATAATTAGTCTAACTTTCCTAAACCTTTAGCCTTCATCAAGCAGTTCGAACTTAAAGATAATGATAGACAACAAGTTTTCCACTATCGTATGTACGAGGGTAGTTCCAGAAGTACTTAATCTAATAATGAAAATACTAAATATTTGGAAAAAATATCTTTATTTCTCTACATAGTCTTCTTTTACCGTCGATACCTTGTTTATAGTGAGAATCTTTAAGCTCCTCAAAATAGCCACCAAACAAAAGATTCAACCTTTCCATCGTTGACAAATCTTTTACCACCGTGCCAGTTTTTCGAGTTTGTAAATAAAAGTAATCTGAAGGGACCAAATCTGGTGAAGAGGGTGCATAGAAAACAATTTGAAGTTCTAATCCTTAATTTTGGTTTTCCTTAATCACTTTATTGAATAAGTGACCGGATGCATTGTCTTGATAAAATACATCTCTCTGTTTTCTTGTTTTTTGTCGGGTTCGTTACTCAAAAGTTGCAATAAATTTGCATAATACTCGCCTTCGACTATTTTTCCTTTCGTATGGTAATTAATGAAAATTGTACCACGCGCATCTTAAGAAAATGAAACCATAACCTTGTCTACAAATGGAACTGTCTTCGCCTTCTTTGGAGCCAATCCCCTTATTTCAGACCATTATTTTGATTGTTCCTCCAATCAGGTGTAAAGTGATGGACTCATGTTTCATTATCGGTTATGAAATGACGTGAGACTTGGTCAAACACTTAACGGAAATATTCTCACAATACCGTTTTTGTTTCATTGTGAGTAATCGCAGTACCTATTCTGCGCGCAGCTTTTTCATATCCAAATTTTTATTAAGTCTATGATGTACAACACTTTTTGAAATGTCATGTCTGTTAACATGTGCATTTCAGGCGGCAGTCATCTAATATCATTTTGTAGATTTTTTCACCATTTCTGATGTCACCTCATTTGGTCGACCATTTTGGCGTTCGTCTTGGGAATTCATACATCCTCGTTTAAATTTTGACACCCAATATTCTAGTATTGTAAACGAGAAGCAGACTTACTCAAAGTGGAAATTAACTCCATTTTGATATCGGTTGAACTGATACCTTTCAATACATGAAAGTATTGTATCATATAATGATAAAAAACGTTTCCATTTTTACGAATTCACTCAAAGTGTTCACTGTTGATGGTTGCCAAACAAATACCGAATCACGTAGTGTTGCTAAATTTTAAATTTAAGCTTTATATTCCATTATAGTTATTGTTTTTAAACAACAATGATCATTTATACGTTACATCGAGTACTTTTAGAACTACCCATGTAATTTAAGTAGCTCAACAATTCTCACCATAAATAAAATATCCTAGCTATCGGATATCGCTAAGAAAAGTGTATAGAGCTAAGAAAAGGTTATGTAGAGGAATACAAATATTTTTTCTCAAATATTTTGTGTTTTCATTATCAGGTCGGGTACTTTTGGGACTACCCTTGTGTTATAACTAGTTAGTGGAGATTCAATACTCGTTTCTTGTTTCCATGTAGAGCAATCCAAGCGTGCTGAAAATAATATGACGCTGGTATTAAGAAATTTATTGTTGAATCAACTACTCTTTCCAGTCTCGTTTTTACATGATTCTTTATGGAATAATCGGATCAATCTTTTCTATTTCTTTTACAAATTAAAAAATTCCTAACAAATAAATTAGAAATTAAACTATATTAAGTCCTTAACTATATCGTTTATTATGACGGAAATATGATAAAGCCCCCCCCCCCCTCCCCCCAATCGTTTCAACTAGCGTCAGTCTTATAAAATATCACAAATATCGTATGAAATTGGTAATTTATTAAATGAAGAAAAATTAAATCTATTTTTGAATAGTCTGAGTATGATATTATTTCCGTAAAAACATTCAATTATCTTTACTTTCTAATAATTTCTAATAAATAATTCCGAACTTTATAATATTTTCATATTTGTAATTTGCACTAAAAGATTGCATAATATTCATGGGCAAATATTACTGTGAAATTGTAAATATGTTAGACATAACTTAATTATCATAAACATGCAGAAAATTTGCAACTACAAGATTTCGGAAAAGGAAAATATAGGAAGGAAGTTAAACTGAACAGACTATTTCGATGTAAAAATTTATCGGAAAACTTAGATTTGGGATATTCAAAAATTCGGAAACTTAAAATTTTAGAAGAATACAGATTCGGAATATTCTATGTTTCAATAGTAAAACGATCGAAAAAATTAATTTAATCGATAGAAAAATTTAGGCATTTATTTAACTGAAAAATTGAAATATCAGAAAATTAAAGTTTGGAATATATAAAATTGTAAACTCAAATTTTCAATTGTAAAAGATTTAATATTACATGTTAAAGATGTTTGCTATGTTGGCACAGGCGTACTAGAGGATGGCGCTGTATAGTATACCATTCTTTTATAAGAAATTTGATTAAGGCTTACTTGAATCGCTTTAATTTTTTTTAATAACTCTAATTTTTTTCAATTCTCTTTCTGGATTTTTAAACATTCAAATGCTGCCTTTCCGAATTTTCATTTTTCATCAGCAATAATTCCGAAATTTTTATATCTGGTACTATCATTTTTCTAACCTTTTCACTCTGGAAACAAGAAATATTACTAATATATATTCTTCAAAATTGTTTAGTTTTGGAATTGTTAAATTTGCGAATTCTATACTTACCGATAATTTCTACTTCGATATAAAAAGTTCTGATAAACTTCATTCCGATATTTTTCTTATCCGAAATTTTATGATTCCCTGAGGAAATAGCGATCGCGATGTTTGAATGAATGTATCGATTGTCCAACCAATTAAAGTTTATGTATAATCCATTTTCCGTTTAAACTTTAAATTGAACTTTTGAGGCATATTATTGATTCTAAATGCATTGAAATATTTTTCATAACCTTTAATATAATATTATAATTAAAAGACTTAGCAGGATAAATCCTCGAAAATAATTACATTTTTTTTGCGGTGTATTATCATATAAAAATTTCCATGAGGCAAATTTAACAATATTATGATGAAAAGAGAAGAAATGAATATTTCAAATATCTTTTTTTTTAGAAAAGTCATGATATTTTTTTATAGTGTGAAAAATAGCAAAAAATATATTGAAGTCACTTTCATACTCCAACAACATTCAATACCGACAAGAAGTTGTTTTGATGATATACATATTTATAAAATAGAAGAGATAGAGAGAATTCTAATCAAGGCAAGATGATAGATGTGTTTTCGAGAACCATCTTGCTTAAAAGTGAATAAAAAAAAGAAGGATATACTCAAAATATGCTCTATAGAAGAAAATATTCCTATACACATTGTGTACATGTTTAAAAAAACGGATACGTATATATACATGAGTTTTAATCTAATAAATATAATGAATCGTGAGGTTACTCAAGGTGTACCTTTCAATTTCATATGAATTGATTGATTTTATCAAATATTCGATTGTTATAATAGAAACATTGCAAAATGTTATAGTTCCGAGAACATATTAGTAAAACGCATCGCCTCGAGGTGCCTCACCGGCAAATATCATAAATATAAAGTATAATCACTTATGAACTATACTTCGGAAATTATATAATTATATATATGTACATGTTATATATATATATATATATATATATATATATATATATATATATATATATACATATATATATATATACAGCCATAATAATACATTGTAAAATCAGATGTGAGCATATGAATCTTGACTTACTTGGTCTCATCAATAAAAACTGCTTCTAGTACACGTGCTGCATACTGCAGATTTCGTTGCAGAAGATCAGCAGATATTTCTCCATGTTCTAATTTTCGCAGAAGGCATCTCAATCTATGAATAATATGATAAAATTATTAGCCTACTCATTTTCCATGAAACATTAGATAGCAATATTAACCGCAATAGTTTGTCTTTATAATATATGTATATGCATTCCGTTTCTGTTCACGTGAGCGATGAATACTCCAATAACCCAAACCGTTATTCTAGCAGTCAAGTTTTGTTCAAATATAAATTGATCTATTTTTAACAGGATTCGGTAAAAAAAGTAAACAGGCGCAAAAAAGTTTATCCTATCACTCGATGGATACTACTACGAGTTGCTTTCAAAGGCAACAGAAGTTCGTCGTTGGATCATTCATTGATTTTGTCTTAGTTGCTCGCTAAGAAAAGTTTCTTCTCGGGTCGTCCTGTTAATCCGCTTACGAATTATCTTGCCGACCGGGCACGATTTAATCCAACGTTAATTTGCCACACGATAATTTCAATTCTCACTAGGAGGGCAATACTGGCAATAAACCAGTAATGAACTGTTTCTTCAGTAAACCATAGATAGAGATGTGATCGAAATACTGCTTACAGAATGCTGCATATCGTTCGTCTCTAGAAATGCAATTATTACGCTTCAACTTTATACTTAGATTTTTCACATTTTTCCCTACCTAATAATCGATAAAACTATCTGAAACTATTTGGTTCGTATTACTAAATTCCTATAGACGCTTTACAAAAAATACTGGTGTAGAACTACACTAAAATAGACAGCGTTATTTTTATCATTCTGATCTATAAATTTACTAAATAAAATGCATTGATATCGGCTTAGAATATAAATGTCGTATTTATACGTAGAGAAGTACGAGTGTGGTCTTGACTTTACAAATAAAATGCAATCTTACCTGAGAGCTGCCTTATCACAGGCGTCTGGTGTATCGACGGCGGGCAAAGAATCCGTCGCTAAATCCACGTTGTCAAGAATCTCATCGAGATCAACGGACTGGCCTCGTGGAAAGGCCTCGAGACTGTCGGAATAACCGGGATTTTCGAAGCTGCCGCTTGTGTTTGTTCGATTTTTAGCGGAACTTCGTCGGGTTATCGTCAGTGTACCTTGCTCTGTTAGACAATTAAAATCGATCAGGAATATTACAACATAATTTTTCAACCAAGTGCAATTAATAGTCAGTAAATTTTGGAATTGGGTTTTAATTTATTCAATTTCAATGAGCGATAAGCTATTATCAATAAATGTAAAAGTATAATTATTATCATCAATCAATTTTAGTAATATTCGTTTGACTCATGGTTATTCAATAATGTGTACATTACCTGTATAGTAATAATTGTTATTTAACATTCAGTTTGAACGCGAATGGAATATTATTTTGCAAACTGAGCACTAATAGCATTAAAATTAGCAACGCTCTAGCACAAAACTAACTGTCAAAACTAATCAAAGTAATAACTGATACTAAATCCATTAGCATGCTAACCGACGTATTGGAAGCTTCCAACATTAACGTTGTTTATTGTCTATAAGCACAGGAAAATTTCAATGATCGGAAAGTACTTATTATACTCCAATCTTTTGAGGGGTATTTTTCGAACTATTTTACTTAAAAAATCTCAAAACTAAGGTATACTGTCATTAAAAAGATAACACAAATTATATTAGCAAGACAAATTTTATTGCGTTATCAACTGTTTTATTTAATCCCGCGATAAAATTTTTCTATTACTCTTTATTCCATTAATCGAATAATATTCCGTATTTCTAAGTTAATACCATTATTAAAGTTGCGTTGGCGTAAAAATGGATTTATAATACACATTTATACAATACTGTCAACATGAAATCATACAGAACCCATAATTTAATAACAAGCTTAGGAACGGGAGCAGATGAAAAGGCGATGATATCGTTCAAAATCTAGACAAAAAATTATGGTAACCACGACTAAATCACTCTCACTAAATATATCTTGTCACCTTCAAATTTTTGAATTTTGAATTTATCTGATATGTCATCAAAACTAAATTTCGATATTTTAATACTAATTTATAGGTCAATGCAATTTTTAAATTTAAAAATTATAGAAAAACAAGACTAAAAAGTGTTTATTTATTTTTGACTGTAGACGCTCTCCGTTGTATAATTCACTAAAAGCGAGATTTAAAAATGAAACAAGTTTCCCTCAAATTTTTGTATACATGGCAACTGCTCTAAAAACTTTGTCTCCGCGAAACTCGCATGAGCTTTCTACGATTGCCTGCAATGGTAAGAAAAAGTTCGTTGCATCATCTTTCATCAATTTCTTTACGTTTTCGAGATTTGTTTTAATAAAGAAATATGAAATTAGTTAACTTTTTTTTATCAGAATATGATCAAGTTTATTTAGCTTATAATTTAAAAAAATTGGGCTTTCAATTGATTTGGAAGATCACTTCTTCTTATTTGAACAAACCACGACAGCAATATTTTTTACATGAAAATGTTTATTTATAGAAAGATAATGCCGATTGATCATATTATAAAAAAATGGTATTTTTCGACCAACGCTTGAAAAATATAATTAAAAGGTTAAATATAAATGAAGTCTATCGTGAAGTAAAGAAATCATTCAAAGGATTGAATAATTCAAAAATTGTCAAAAAAATTGCATTGAGCGTATGTTTTTATACAATAAAATGTACAATGTTAAAGTGCAATTGAGATAAATTTGATTAAAAAACTACACTATACATCTGCTAGTTTCTGTTGAAGTTTTATGTATGTTACAAGCTATAAAAATGAATATTGTGAGCAACGGAGTAAAAGGCAATAAAAAAAGCGTCATTACACTTGTTTACGGTTAAACTTTATCACTCAGTTTCGATTTTTGCATAAATTGTAAAAGTTATTGTGTGCTTCTATCCAGATATCATAAAACACTGGAATTTAAAGGTTCAGCGGTTGTCGTACAGATATGAGTTTCATTCAAGTGTTTAAATGCATGCAAATATATTTTCTATATAAAAGTTGTTGACTAAATAAATGAGACATAAGTGAGAAACGAATATTTTGATTATCGTCTTACGATATTGTGTTTTGTACAGAAAAAAACTTGGACCAACTAAATGAATCGAATGTACACATTTGTGTAGAATTAAGGTGATGCAGATAAGAAGCTAGCATCACAAATTGTATGTGAAGTAACTTACTTGGCAGCTGACCGTTACGACCTGAAGAGGGAGAGGAGGAGGAGGAATGTTCGGACAGTGGCACCGTTGCTGTTGCTGTCGCTGGCAAGTTGCCGGTTGGCTGTTGTGTCGCAACACCGGTACTGCCAGGGCTAGCCGGAGAGGCGGAGGCTGGCGAATTGACACTGCCGGCTCCGGCAGCACCCAGCCCAATATCGTCTCGCGTATCTCGTCGTTCTGGTGGAGATGCAACTGCAACACATTCAAACATTTTTGTTCAAATAATTGAATTTTGCATGTGAATTAAACGTTTTGTATAATGCTATGTACACTTGATAAAGGAAGCATATTCGTTAAAAGCGCTCACAATATGTAAGAGTCGGATCAGATTCAATCTCATTTCCGAACTCCTACTACTTAACCTTAACCGCGTAATAAGCTTGATCTTTGAATAACACGTTCCAATGTTATTTCTTAGATATTCTATAATTGTAAGTAAAAGAGACATTCATAAATTATCTGAATAACAGGCGAACAATTACGAAATCCTATTATTTTAGCACGGGAGCAAGTAATAATAAATAATCGATATCGTTAATCTCATATTTGAGAGATTCAAATGAGCTACTATTTTTGCTGTGGTTAATAATTAGTATCGTTAATATTCACAGCGTATGTTATTAAAATATCATCTCTCTCTCTCTAATTATTCGTGGCATCTTTTTTATTTGATTCAATACTCTTTATATTGCGTCCATTTAAAACACAAATTTTAATCAGGTGAAGTTATCAAACTAATTTTGTTAAAGGTTGTGATTTCAATCTCATTTGATAACTTGAAGGAAGAAAAAAATTTGGATTTATTTTTAACATTTCTGAGATAAGTCAGTGTAATTTTACATAATAAGTGAACACAACGGTATTATGTATATAAGTATTCTTTCGAATGGTAAGACAGTCTTATTTATAATGCTTTATAATTAAAGCTGACGTGATTAATGAAATAAAAAGACTTTCAAAAGAAAGTTAACGTCAAGTCTGTCCAAAAATCCACCTTATTATTATTTTTTTGCTTCGCAATCATATTGGCTTTCCTAAAGAATAAGCTTTGTTTCCGTGAACATTTTCCACAATTACCGAGTTAGGAATGTTTGAAGTCCGTTCAGCTACGGTAAAACCACCTTTATTACAAAGTGGTTTATTTTACACGTTAAACCTTACATATAAAACTATTTGAAAATATACCAACGATACGTAAAAAGTTCTTCCATACCCCAAGGAAGCAGCTCATTTTATCACGCAGAAGGGCTGTAAGTCAAAAGTCGCTAACGATGGAATAATTAATCGCTTATAATACGCTGCTATGCGGATTTGCAAGTACATAAGTGCTAATACAAACCGACGCTTGCGTCGCATGATTTCCTCTTTCTCTCTCTCTCGTTAGTATTCTGTGCTTTCGTCGCAGAAAATATCAAGGTCCCCGCACTTACTTTAAAACACTGAAACATCTATTTTTTCTTCATTATTTTAGTAACATTCATTTGAATCTGGAAAACTGGTATTTTTTTCATTGTTGCTTGCTTGAATATTTCTGGAAGAATTCATTGAAAGAAAAAAATAGAAAAGGATGCTACGAACGATAATACATGTATGAATTTTCATTTAACAGTGACTGCGCAATAATTCTTTGTTTATTTGTCTGTACAAAGATAAATAGTACCAGTACCGATTTCTGTTTGATTTCTAGAAACATTTGTCGGCTATATATGAACGAAGAAAATTGAGCTAGTATAGTATGTCAAACTGCGAGATATTGAATCTCGCATGTTATTCCGCAGCGATTGATATTGAAAACTCACAGGTATTGTAAAAAATGAAAAGCAAGAGTATTGAATCAAATAAAAAAGATGCCACGGGTATTTAGAGAGAGAAAGAGGGAGATGATATTTTAAGCGCTTCGGCGCTGAGAAGGAGGGTGCAAGGGAAGAACGCTATCATAAATAATGAAAAAAACCGAGGATACTTAGAAACTTGAAGGTCAGCTTAGGTATTTTGGGTGTCCACCCCATGCTGCTGAAATTGATCGCGAAAGGGCATCGACGGCAAAGCTCGTAAATAAATTGTCAGTCCAGAACTAGCCACATGCGTGTGTAAGTATAGTATGAGTGTGTATATACATACGTATACACATACTCGTATATTATATACAGAAGAAACGCGCACATATCAACTACTATGGCGATGCTGCCGCGTCGTAAAGCGAATCTTGAGAACTCCCTATACCCAGGAGGATCATTAGATAGAGGGGCCTGTGACGTCAGTAGCTCTACCAGTGATTTAATGGTCGCCGAGAAATAAGAGAATAAGCTTTCTCCTCCCGCTGCTGGTGCTTTAGCACTGAAAAGAGCACCATTCTTGTTTATTCTCCCTCGCTCTCTCTCTCTCTCTCTCTCTCTCTCTCTCTCTCTCTCTCACTCTCTCTTCTTCTCTATGTTGGCGCTATCCACAAGTTTCGCGGACATGGCATAGGTATATAAAAGCGGCATCATTGCGAGAGAGGAAAGACTAAGGGATTGACGAGGGCTCTTAAACTTAAAGGGTAGCGTAACTAGTTTATTGTCTATCTAGGTCTGCTTGAAAAGAGTACCTAACCGATAGAGGTATGAAACTCCAATTAAAGCGAAGCTTTTTTTTGTGTTTTCATAGTTGGTTTATATGAGGTATGGGATTCACCATACGTCATGTAGACCACCAAGATTATTGCTCGCTTCGATCAAATTATAGCGAGATTAACGCTTTTGATTGTAGCCGTCGAATATTACGGATAACAAGCTTTTGAAAGTAACTTGTTTATTTCTGTGACTCGACTTGGCGATCGATTTGTTATATAACACAACGGACTCATTGGGTCTCCCCAGTACACAAATGTAATAGGCTACCGAATTTCATTAAAGGGACTTTATGTTAGAAGTAAACGTCGTTAACCAAACGACTGACATGTATATTATACATTTAGTTATTCAAGGGTCGGTTTTATTGTATACGCACAAACAAAATATGCGTACTAGAAAAAGCATCAGTCATAAATAAGTAATTTCTTATTGCGCAATGAATGTCGCGGGAAGTTTAAACTTGCAATTTGTAATTGGAAACTGCACCAAGAAAACAGTTTCATGTTAATTCAAGAGAGAACTGAATATCTGCTTAAGTGTCGCGGAATCAACTGAGTTTGCTCCTGTGACACGCTGGTAGATTGAATATTGTCAGTAAATTTTTCGAATCTATTCACTACATACACTGCGTGCAGCTTCGCTTCTTCTCCTTATCAATTATTCAGTGGTAATACAAACCTGTGTCAATTTTCTGTTTGATTAAACTCAATCTGAAACCTCAACTAGTGATCACCAAATAGGATTTTTAAAACCGTAGATTTTATGCATTAAGTCACAAAGAGTCAATGGTAATAAAAGCTAAGGCTCTATCCCTAACAAGGTAGTTTATATTGTATTTTAAAGGAAAACAATTAAATACTTTCATTAATAATTATTATTGAAAAGTATAATTTGTTACTATTGAATTTTTTGAAGGTGTTATTTAAAGTACAAAATAAGACATAGCGTTCAGGATTGTTAGTATAGGATTGTTGCATCGCAGTGTGTTGCAGTTTTATTTGAAAAACGTGTTAATATTTCGCTGATAATGATATATCCATGTTTCATTAAGAAAAGGAAACTTGGAAAAAATTTTTAAGGAAGAAAGTGGTATCGATCTGCTATATACAAGAATTAATCACGTTCTGTGCTGTATTTTACGCGAGTGCTTAACACGTAAAGCTTCTTGTAAACCATTGTTTTCCAATGCTTTCTAATCTTTGTTTTACAGCATGGCTGAGATACATTACATGACTATTTTACTTAAATTCATTATTAAAACGGTCGAATATCATTATTCATTATTGTTGTCAACTACATGAGCTGTGTAGAAATTAAATTATGAAAAAAGCTTACTGGCTAAGGTGTCAATGGTTTAGCTAAGCGTATAATGTTATGAGCTCAGGCATTTAATGTTGTTTTGGTTTTTAATTTGGGCTTAAATTTACCTTCGATACGCTTTTCGAGAATGGAATGGAACGGTAAAATGTATGTGAACGAAAGAAAAAGTTTGCGCAAATACGAGATAGGTCTGTTTTACGCGCAAAGAGTGAGTGAAAGAAGGGAGTTGGAGTGAGGGAGGGAGGAAATGAGGGATCAACTGAACAGGTCTCAAGCGTGTCATTATATATTGTATTGGATAGTCTCGAGGCCTGTATGGAAATGCTATATTGATCTGTAATATCTGGCTGCAGGCCGCAAATGAGATTGCCTAACCAATCGATTGTCACTGCCGCGACAACAAATCTATTGTCGATCGTTGATTGGCCAATAGGCGAGGCCAATCGAGCTGCCCGCCAATTAAAATAAATAGTAACCTCTACTCCATTAGTATGGGTAGCGCCAGTGCTAGTGAGATTTTTTTAATTTTTTTATCTGGCGACGTTTTTGTTGTTTCTCTTTCTTTTTTTATTCATTCCAACCCCTATCGAGTGCATCGCTTTTTGCTCGGTTGAACCTCTGTTGGTTTTTCCTTTTATTTCTTCATTTAGCTCTGCTATTTAGTTTCTGTCTCATCCACCCCCTCTCTTTCTCTTTTCCTTTCCCATCTCCTCACTAAGCATTGTTTTCTTTTTAGTATCCTCTCTACTTTAATGTACGTAGCTTTAACCCAAATGTTGTAATAAAATATTTAACGCTTGGAATGTCCAAACTTTTGTTTTATTTTTTCAATTACTAAGCTCCGATGATTGTTTTAAAACTAATCGTTAATTTTTAAAGCCATCATTTAAATAGTCGAAAAACTTGAGTTTCATTAACGATATATAACGTTAGGAGAAAAATACATGGTATCCACTTACTGTCTTTCCGCTAAAAATTCAGGAAAAAAATTATACATATGTGTGTGTGGATGGGGGGGGGGGCATGATTTGGGATTATTTACAACAGTAGTGAGTATGTTTGCATAGATTGATAATGGACAACAGAATTTGTCAGCGTTCTAGGTAATATGTATTGATCATTATAAAACGCAATAAAAAAAGGGAAAGCAAGGAAACGATGACTGAAATGACAGAGAAAGAGAGAGTGAGAAAAATGATGCATCCCTAGGAACAAGAGCAAGGATGTAAGTGCGACAATTGAGTTGTTGGGAAGTCTCTGCACAGGGCATCTACAGTTAGATTCATTCCTAAGGGTGCCAACATTGAAAATAAAGTATAAGCCGTAAAAGTTCATACGATTACTTGTTCTTATAATATAATATCTTCTACTTCTTCCCTGTATATTCCATGTTTACATACAGTTAGAGGATGAGAAAATTTTGAATGAACCACGCGTTTAGCAAGTAGATGCGCAAAGGGGGCGAAAGCCGTAAAATTTGGAATTTCCCGTTTTTCCAAGAAAAGAGGCAACGAAATTTAACTTTATTTAATATGTTTTTAAACATTTTCAAAACAAACATGTTTATTTGTGTAAAAATATACGCCGATAGAATTCTTAGTTTAGCTCACGCTCGTCCCGGTTAGTATGTAAAAGCAGACATCAAAAAGAGCAGCTGAAATACGTGGTCTCCAAAGAAATACCTAAGAATGTGATGTCATCCCCGCAATACGTATTAAAGATGTAATTAACAAATTTAATCTCAGTATAAATGTAAAGTTCGTATCAGTAAACTTGATTGTAAAATCGAATTTTGCTGTTATGTTTCTTTTATTATTGGAGAAAAAGTCAACTGTGGCTCTATTCTAATCAGTTGATACAAGGGAACCAAATTCTAGATCCAATAAGTATACGCCTGTAGCAGAGCACCTGGGTTTACATGTACTTTAAAATGAAATTCCTTCTTGAGATTCCTTTTGCTATGGCTGCTACCGTATGCTTCACTCAGCAATCACACAAAAAATATTAAAAGACCCGACTTAACGATAACGTGCCTTAATCTTAATCTATTTTTTCTATTGTAAAATGAATTATCCTTTCCTTAACGTTGTTTTCAAGTTTTACATTTATAGGTTGCAAAACAGAACAAAAGTTTACAACTTTCTATCTCCGATGAATAGAAAGTACAAAAACTCATTTGAAAAGAAAACTATCCATCTCGTGCGATGCTTGCGGCAACATGCGTCAGCATCAAGCGAGTGGGTCATAAGCTGAAGGTAGAACTTATCCGTTTTTCTATTATATATCTACGTAAAAGTGTATGTAGCAGCTTATGTGAATGTACACTGAAATAATGCTTGTTCCATAATTACCTTTTACAGATCGTTTCTTTATTTGCTATTTTCGATGTCATATTTTTTATCAGGTTATTAATTTTTCCAAATCTCAATAATAAATATGCAAATATGTATGCTTGGCGTGTTACACACTAAGCATCTTTACATATTCGTACTTTTGTTAGTTTTAATCAACTTTACTAGCTACAACGAAGTATACAATTATCTTCAACGCATCAGGGATTTTAATAAATATTCTAATACGATTGCATCTATCATTTTGTCAAATTGAACCCGTTGTCACGTGGCCTTCATTTTCTACATTTATTTGAGACATCTACATTTACTTTAAATATCTTATAAGATGGTTATACCTTTAACTTATAAAACTGTTTGTTTATTATCCTTTTTGAAAGTCACATGCTGCCATACTTTATGCAATTGGACTAAAATTCGAAAATCACTATTATATGTGATCTCCTTTTTCTGCAGTTGCATAATCCCTATTGAGATAATAATTAATTATAATTCTGATCATAATAGAATAAACGAAAATGATTGAAAAGTAAAAGAATTTATCTACAAATAATTTGCTCAGATACCGAAACGCTTCTATTTTTTATAATGGAAGAATAATTTTTGGCGATTTGCTTAAATACTCATATGTTAGCAATAGTAAAGCTATAAAATGTTGGTAGTCACTAGAATAAACCTGGAAGGTTAGCTTGGTCGCTAACACTACTCTATACTCCTGAGTATTTAGACAGCGATCGATAAATTCATAAAATACAGTGAGGATCAAGCAGATCGTTAGAGTCACTATAACACTATAGTACATATCGTAAGAAATTATATGGTTGACCCGAAGCCACATTCCTTTCCCATATCATGATTTGCGGATACATAGATGTCGCTGCAAAATTAGTACTGGAAAGGGTGCGATCAAGCTTTTTGGTTTCTTCACGCATTCGCTTTACACTTTTGCGATCGTAATTCGAGTGCTAAAACGTTTTGAAAGGGGAGCCACTGAAGAGCTTTAGAGGTCGCTTCGAAGGAAAGCTTCGGCTTACATCCATTAAAATTTTACTTGCAGTTTTCGCTCAGTCTCTCCTATAACGCCTGTAGTAAGGAGATTGCCAGCGAAAGGGTTGACGTTTACAGAGAAGGTTCTTGATTCTTTGGGAAATCGTATGAGAAACTGTAGAGCAGATTCAATAGAATTCAAAATAGTTTTCTTTTTTATTATTTTTCCGCATCTAAAATATACTCGAGCCAAAAATTGAATCTCTGCTTAAACGTCATGTAAACGTAAGTGTAAAAAGTTGCAAATGACTGTTTAAGGTTTCATTTAATATTTTTAGCATTTAATATAACGTGTGCGGAGTGGTCCTTTTAAGGCGCAAATGATTAAGCTGCATTTAAAATAACTTTGCAACCACTTCTACAGCTTTAATGCGTTGGTGAAATGAATCAAACGAGAAGTTTACCGTGTTAATGAAGAAAAACTTGTCTGTTCTTTTAGAGCTAAATTGAGATGTAGGACTATGACGAGCTCTCGGAGAAAGCAGATGTCGACAAATTGATATTCTCCACTCGCTTTACTGCATACGTATTTACTTCATCAACAAGTACTTTGCTCTAATAAAATTAGTAGGCCTCATAAAGGTTCAAATTTATTAGCGAGGTTAGATTTATGCTTGTAAAATGGTCGTATAAAAAGTAAATAGTTCGTAAATCACAAATAAAGAAAAAATCGCTTTTATGGTCAACTGCAGTAAAAGTTGTGAACGATAGTTTCAGTCAGCTATTGAAAGAGCTATAATACAATGTAATGAAACGATATGAACGTCAAATTTACGTGATTTATTTCCTCGAATAAAATCGAGGAGATTCCCTATTTTGAAACGCGTTGTAAAAACCTTTCGAATTGGTTTCCATTCAATTCGTTGTAGCCATTGTCACGTTTGAATTGCGAAAAAAGTGATTGTATAGAGAAAGTCTTTGTACAGTGGACACTTGCTATAACAGTCGGAATCACGCATCGATATCACGCGCCAATGGCACTACGCACTAGACTAGGGGAAATAACTACCAGTTCAACATTTGGATCGATTGACATGACGCAGAGAAGCCGTTGAATGTATACGCACGGGGTACAATGTCATTTTACAAAACCCAATCCCACTTAGATTCCCGTAAGGCTGTAGCAGTAGTTCAGTCTGAGCCATTTGGCCTCCAACCGCTCGAGGAAAGTTAATTCAGCAACACACCATATTTGTATGTGTCTCTAACTACAAACTACGTTCTATTATTATTATTGTTTTTGTTCTCATTACAATATCCCTGGGATTTCCTATTCGCAATCACCATATACTAAATAAATGGTACGAGGCGATTTGATTCTGAAGACGAATAAAGACAGTAATAAGAAAGAAAAAATGATAATAATAATAATGTTAATAATAACAATAGGTATTTAGATAATTTACATCAAATTTTTAACATCTATTCATCGAAGATTTTTAAAGAATCAGTAATCATCACAAAGTGAATAAAAGAGGCCACTAGTTAATAACAGAATATCGTAAAATAATTTTTGCGACAAACAAATAGCAATGAAATTATCAAAAAATAACATTTTGTCGCAGAATCGTATTATATTATAAATAACAAAATCAGAAAATTAATTATAGTACGAGAATTAGACTCTAATTAAAGTACTAGAATTAAAGGCTCTAATTACAGTAAGATTCATTTGAAAGACGAGAGGGCCTTTTTGCGCTACGAAATGATACCCGTGCAATTTACTTATTTCCAATCTCGGCCCGACGGAAATTACATAAAGTTATTGCCACGCGGTTTCGTCGTCCTTTTCCGTCATTCCGTCTCGTTTTCAATTAATTTCAATAAAAGCACTGGTAAAGCCTACCGCAAACTCAAAAGGTCAAGGCATAAACACTAGAAACCTACGTGCGCACTCTTAGCTGTTATAATTTGAGAGTCTACGGATAGATATTCGAGTGGGCTCTTCTTCAATTAGAGCCTTATCGAGTCGAGGGGGTAAGCTCATATCGTGCGAAGAGGCACGCCATTCGCTGATTACGGTGGTCTTCTTACATATCCTTATTTGTGTTTGCTTTTACTGAAGTAACAAATAATTGTATTTCATTCCAAAATAGAATATTCTCAAAATCGCTAAAAAATTGTTTTCAAATAATGAACGCAATTTTTTGCGATGCCGTACAAAGTGAAAGTAACGTACAAGCAATTACTGTTTCGTCCTGAGCTGATTTATTAATTTAACTAGTACAAGGTTTAAAGCCTCCATAGAGCTTCTACGGCACATGTTTATTCATATTCAGTTTCGTAAAGGTTTTACTTAGACATTTTGAAATTAGTTATTTACAGTACTTTTAACATCGAGCCAATGTTCAGTCTGTTTCCTAAGGTTACGACAAATAAATAAGCGACAAAAAACTACCGACTAATTTATTCACGCAATAACGAGTCAAAAAATAACTCTGAACGTCGTCGATATATTTTCTATTCAAAAGCGTACGCGGAATGTACCCCATGAGATTTCATATGAAAATCCTCTAAAGAAGTCGCGAGTGTGATTATCAATGGGAAACAGCCTCCTATGACGAAAATCCGACGTTTAATATTTGGCCCAGTGAGACAGCAAGGAATTCAGAAAATCCTCGTAATTAAATAAGGAAATGCAATACAATAGAAAAATTCAAGAGAAACGGTGGCAGAGTCTATCTCCTAATGTCTCGGCACACACGGTGGCATACATAATATATACAGAAGGGCTGGAATCGCGTATGCCTTGGAAGGAGTGCTCGACGGCACTGGTGACGTAGACCTATGCAAGCGTCTCGTAACAGAGGGAGAGAGAGAGAGAGCTCGCATCATGCCGAACGAGGAAAGAATGTTGGCCACGTTATGCTCTATGGTAAGAATCGCTGCCATGCATGCCTGAGGTGGCTTTCGGATTTTCAATGGCTGAAGCATAAGAGCCCTCACTTTCGTGCTTGCGCACAAAGAAACCCTCAAAACCTATTCCAACGCGCAATGAATTACTTTCGTTGCCAATTCAGCTTTTACCCTCTCGTATCTTCCTTCAGCCGCTGTTCCTTAGTTCTTGTCATTTTTTCAGACAGATTTCAAACGAAATTTGCTTAAAGTATACCTACTACTACTGAATTCGAATGAATCGACGAGAAGACTTTCGTACTTTCTTTTTTTTCAACTCAAAGATGTTATGGCGAGCTCGTTTGGGACATAAGCTTCCCCAGTAGTCAAATATTTAGTTGGAATAGTGATAATTTAAAAGGAAATTTTATGGTTCT
The DNA here is from genome assembly GCA_030064505.1 of Chouioia cunea. Lineage (NCBI taxonomy): Eukaryota > Metazoa > Arthropoda > Insecta > Hymenoptera > Eulophidae > Chouioia > Chouioia cunea. The sequence continues at coordinate 15,189,608 of JAOPFQ010000001.1, read as the reverse complement.
TTTTTGTATTAAAATGAGATTCTTCACATTTAACCATTTGAGTCACGCTGTTATAAGGAAGAATATTTCAGTGTACAAAGTATAATAGTATGGATTTTCCGAGAACAAGTTAAATTGTTGAGAAAACTGGAGAAAGTTAACCTACTTTTTGCATTTCCTGTTATTCTATAAAGTATTATTTAGAATATTATCCTCTTTTTCGAAAGAAGCTGTTAAGTGGACAACCCAAAATCAATTTAGTTGAAAGAACCTTCAGTGCATGAACGGTTAAAGCATGGTAATAACAATATTTTTTGTTTAAAACATTTTCATATCGCAGGCCCACTTGTCTTTTTTTAAGCCCCTTTCAATCATATTGAACAAGCTACATACGCAAATTTTCGAATGGTCCTACAAGTCCAATAAGGAGTGTCATCAATTTGACTACCAATATTGAAAATGTTGCGAATTTTTCATTGGAAGAGAACATGGTAAAAAACGTAGTGACTTTTAAATATGATAATTCAACTTTTAGTAAGAGCTGAATCTGATTATCATTATCACATTCTTGATAAAGTTTACTCCCACCTGATACTCTGCGAATTGTTTGACAAAAATATCATAAAAGTTTATAAATACAGGCTAATATATTCATTTTTCGAAACTCAATATTTTTACAAATAGCGAAATATTATACAAAAATCTCCGTTAATCTGATATTTACTTGACAAATTAATGACATTTATTACACTATAGAAACAATTTTACGTATGGTTATCGTCACTTGTACTAAACTTATCATTTAATTACTGCTCTCAAACATGATAAATCTAGAAGAAAGGATAGTTTGCCATTTGTGATTAATTTCGACGATCTATATCCCTGTTGAAAGTTCAAACTTAATTATTATATATAAGAAAGTAGATATCCATTTTTATAAGATAACAAAACTTTTTCTCCAGGATTTCCATTTTATGGAGCTATAAGCTGTCGTATAAGTTAGTTGTCAACTTGATTGATGTAAATTGACTCATAGACGGATAGTGATAAGTGAAAAGATAACACTTTTCATCCACCCTGTAAACCAACTTTAGCATAATCACTTCATTCAACTAAATTCAACTTTTCAAAACTTTTTATGATTTTTCTGATTTTAAAAATATGTGCTAACGCAAGATAACAATGGTACTTTTATAATATGTACTCTTGATATTGTTGAGCTCTTATTTTCAAACGTGCTTGTGCTAGTTTTAAGAAAATCCATTTTACTTGACCAGACATTCCACTCTGCATATCCTCTTTTCTTGCGACCTTTTTTTATTGCTCTTCGATCTACGGGCAGGAAATAGTAGTGTAGTTAGTTAATAGAAGGCTTGTAGATGAGTAACTGCGTTACTCTGGCATTTCTTTGTGTGTTTCTGTATTTTAACACTTATGTTTATTAATAACTACGGTATCGTATAATGACGGTGCTTACCATCTGTTATAGAACGAGAAATCCAATAGATATTTATTGATGATGATTTCGAGATATGAGCATATTTAGATTGAAATATTTGATATGCTTAAAGATTGATTGCATTCAGAAAAAACTATCAATTGACAGACCTAAGATGTACAGTTTTATTTTCATTAATGTTTGTATCTCTACTGCTCTTAACATTTTTTTATAAAATCAGATATTTCTATGAGTACAGTTTATTTATGAATTATTTTTAGATTCTTCAATATGAAGAAGTGTTTTTCATTTAAACCAGAAATGATACCACGCCGTTATTAAAGTTGAAACAAATAGATACTATAAAAATCATGCAATAGGTCATATGAGAAATAATTGGCCAATATGAAAAAACCTCTACTATGTCTTGTCATAAATAAATTAATTACTGACATTTTCTAAAATTGAACAAATAATTCGTACTTGAAATCGAATAGACTATCTTATGAATTACATCACGCTAAATAACTACTTGGTTTTATATCCATAGCATTTCTGTACTATTGATTATTTTCTGTTGTTCTGTTTGTTTCGCGACAAATCGTTTAGAATGGGTTTTGCATACTGTATAAAGTATTGCTTTTGAATAAAATAAAATAAAACATAAAATGTCAGATGTGCTGTGGCGTAGAGTACTTTTTATCTATGAAAACGATAGCGCGATAGCGCTCGATTTTTATTTTTCTTATCTACTTGCCACCATTCCGTCACTTTATCGTAGTGAACTTACTTGTAAATTTGTAAAAACAATGTATACCCCAACATTTCATTTTAGTTTTCTGTTATCACAACATTTAAAAATATCTCTTTACAGTTTACTATTTATGTCGGTTTATATCTTTGAAGCTTTTCAATCAAATGCCATATCAATGTTTGCGTGTTTAACATTTTAATAAATATGCAATAGACATAAAGTTTAGTTATATATCAAATTACAATACGATAAATTTATTTCTATACAATAACATTTTTTAATATTAATGATTGTGTGTAAGCTAACTTTGTATTAGGCGCAAACCAGAATGAGTTGACTTTTTACCTACACAGAAGAAACGGATTTTTAACGCAAACCAATATTCTCGATACATAGTTTAAAATTATAAGAAAAGGCTTATACCGCGAACTATGGCCACTTTGTAATTTTCAACAAACTTCTCAGAAATGAAATTATACGTTTGTTGACTGCTAATCAAAACCATACCATAATATTATATCTGTTGTATGCTTTAAAAGAATGTATATACTTATCATCGAATAAACTTTTTAATTTTAAAGTTATTTAAAAATAGCTATCGTAGAATCCCTTCTGCGAATTCTCAATTATTACAAGATTCCTAATAATGTCCTTACAGTTGTTTTTATTTTAGAAAACACTTACATAACCTTATATAACCTTAAGCATGACGAAACCTTGATACTAGAAGGAAAATTAGATTCGGATTTAGTACTTGCACGTATCTGAAATAATCAACGGCATGTGGTAAAAGAATACTATGTTGAAATATTATTTACTGATGCAGCAAAAAATAAATGTTAACAATTTCGATATCTTATCGGTATAATGAATTAGTTAATAAAGCGTGGTAACAGTTCTAAACTGTGAATGTTTTCTATTAGTTTTAAGGCTATATCTTTTCTTTTGTTATTTCAATTTACGATAGTTCATTAGTAAAATAAACTTGTTATCCGTCTCTAATTTTCTGCAAAAAATTATTAGGTGCACAACTAAAAGGGAATGAATAATTTGGATGTACCGTTATTTATGATCCTATGAATCGTTGGTGACTAATTTGGTGCAGAATTACTTTACGTGATATTGCATCATCTTTATCACATCAACTTATATAAATAGTGATGAAATGTATGTTTGTTTATTGTGTACGTGTCTTACTAGAAAAAATGTATCTCAAGGTGTTGGTGCAGAAGAACAAATGATTTTGTAAAAGAGGTAACTGTTGCTCTGTTATTTAAAAGTAGGAACAGTGAGTTAGCAAGCTCTTGAAGCGGTATCTGGGGCTGAAGCTGATTCTCCCACTCTAGTCAGTCTGCCGAAAGAGGGGAGGGGACGGAAGTAAAGAGTGCAGTGCAGCGCATGGTGCACCTGGATATTGATTATCACGCGATGACGTGTTCCGTTGCACGCATCTCTGACCTGTTTCACCTGCGTTACCACCATCGAGCTTTTGTGAAATCCCAGTGCGTCCGCGGGGATTTCCAAAGATTAGTGTGTTACCGATGCCTCTTTCACTCGCTTCTTGGAAAATTCGAGTTTTTCTGTTTTCCACAAATTAACTGCGACTCGACCCAATCGTTCAATTTTATTTTCATCGGTCAAATATTTCCTCTCCTTCCACTGAATCTCACAATCTTTTCGCAATTGTTTAAGATTCAGAAAAAACACGCTCGCGAATCACTATAATATAGATTAAGTTCATTAAATTTTCTCACTTCAATTCTATTATCGTCCAGATATTATCCAAGTCAGCCACTTCCCAGCAAATATCCTGCCTTTGTTAAACAAGCTTAACATTGTCGTAGACAAACTTTTATATTTTGTGCTTGCTATTTTATCAGCTAATAGGTATTGAGCACTAAAATGGTGTTGATCTTTGCATTTTCGTATGCATACTTGTCAGATTTAGTATTAATATTAAAATTGATCGATAATTGAAATGATATAAAATTTTTTTTAATATTTAGAATTTCCCCATTTGATATGCATAAGAAAAATCTGTATTTGTTTAAAATGTTGGATGAACATTATTATAACATGTAATAATGTTTCAGTTCAACATTGCAAAGATCCTCATACATTAGCAAATAATTTTAATTTCGATTATCATACAGCTACATTTTCTTTGCTAGAAATATCGAAACTTTTGCGTTTTATATACAAGTAAACAATTTAGGTTGCAATGAGTAGGACCTCATCAGGATATGAATGGGATACAAGTTTTTCAATAAGCCCAATCATTTTTTGCTTGTTTAATTAGAGCAACAACAAAAGTCTAAGTTATGACTTGATTTCTTGTTTACCTACCAATTTCATATTTCAAGTTAAACCTCTGTAAGAAGACAAATTACTCTCTATAGACAGTAATTTATGCTACGAACATTAATTTTTGTTCAAGTTGAATCTAACGTGAAGTGGATTTGAAGAAAAAAATGTATAGATCATCTATTTGGCTTGCTTCCCAAGTGAATTTTTTTTCTATGCTTTTGATTCGGAAGTGTAAAAGTGTGAAAAACGAGATGCGATTCTTCGCGGTATTGAAAGATCTCAACTCGTTGCTCAGTGTTTGGCTTGTTTAATTTCACTTGGGGGATACTTCGCAACTCGATCACTTTATCGGAGTAGCGTCGTTTCGACGAGTAGAGCGGAAAATTTGAGAAGCGACGATTCAAAACATGTTTCGTAGAAAAAGGAAATGTTGGGACCTTTTTTCCGCCGTTCATTATTTCTTGTTTAAACTACAAATTAAAATTCTACCGTTTACAGCCTTTCCACGAGTTCTAAGATATACAAATAATGTTCTGTTGAATAAATAAATCTTTTAAAACCATTTTCGAATGTTGCGACAATAATTGCATCGAACAACTTGTTAGTATTCAAACTAAAGTACAAAAGTTTACTCGTAGCTTCCTTGTATAATTAACAGGAATAACACATTTTAACTTCGTTAAAATCGCAGCCGCTCATTTGTTTGGTAACATTCGTAAAATTACCATTAGCTGTTGAAATTGTGTAACTAGCGCTTAGGAAACAGGTAGAGTATAGAATTCGACTTGTGTGTGGAGATTCTGATTGCATTTTGTAATTACTTCCGGTAATCGCTGGATGAAGGCAAAACACTTGTCTCTACGTTTGCGTTACGTGTCCTTGACAGCTTAATAGTGTCAAGTTCACGCTTGCACAAGTACTATCACGGTAACTTTTATTCTGTGCGCAGTAATATTATTTACGTTCTCTCTCCTGTCCACAAGTACGTCATTTAGATTTCATCGTTAATGAGGAACCTTTAACTTGGCGTAAGTAATTTAGTTTTCTTCTGCATAATTGAATATTACAAAGTAAGAAAGTAAAAGGAGCAAACATTTATTAGCCAAATTTTGTACGTATTGAGATCCATTTTGAAACACTCTTTTGTACGAGTTTATAAATTGTAGACATTGGAAGACTATAGTATAACAAATGTACTACTCAAGACTTGCCATCATCTTGTTTGTAGTCGCTTATGGTACTTTAGCTGTGAGTAAGACTCGCTTTATTGTAACAGCAAAATACTCTAATTACATGAACACGCAAGAAAAGAGAAAGATAATTTCGACGAGACCTCGTATTTACATGTAATTTAAAAGTCAGAAGAGGCATAATTTTTTTCTCTCTTTTTTTTCAGCCACTTTAGAGCTGTTTTAAATTTGAATTCTGATACAGCGCATTATAATAAATAGCACTGTTAAGGAATATATAGACTGATAGATTGTTATTTACCTTTGATGTTTATTATCCCTATTGCTATCCCTATCGCTATCACACGAAATAGCTAGTATACTAGTCTCACTAAAATTGGATAAAGCGTAAATCAGAAAGGGCCTTGGCTCAGCAGTGTGATAGACGACAACGACGTGTACATTAAGATACGGCATATGCTGCTTAATTTAACATGTTTGGTTAGATATTTTTTTGTAATTTCCCTAGGAACCTGTGTGCAGCAGGTAAGTGTGTCTATAGAGCGTTTACGCGAACGCGCTACACTGCAATGGCATGTAGCATCAGACACGCGTGTTCCGCCGGGGTGTAGATAGCGTTTTGATATTGCCATTGTATTTGTTATCTCTGACGAAGTAGACCACCTTGCGCATACTAAATTAGCCGTAGATACACCGCACCGCCACCGCCACCGCAATGCGTGCAGGAAAAGCAACGCGGCGGGCAAGTCGATGCACGCCACTGCTTTAACCCTTCGTACAGAATCGTGACGTGGACACGCGTGTTTGACGATTTGACAGCTTCTCTCAAAATAATTCCTCTCTACGTCATATTTCATTCATCGTCATCGTTTCCATGAAATTTCTGCAGTATCAAACATTGTTTAGTTTCACACTAATTTCAAACGAAACAAAACTTTCCCGTCTCGTACTAGATGTGCTTCCAAATAAATTATATCTTTGGATTCTCACCGCAATCCCTGTGAATTTCCCTGGAGACTCGTCACGCGTCACTTCTCAAAAACACACTTCATGCTTCATGTCAACACACTTCACGTTATTCTTGTCATATTTGGCAAGTCACGATGATTCATTTCAAAATGACTTCGCACGTATACCGCCAACAGAAAAAAGTGGACATCTATTCCTGTTGTATACGATATAAAGAGTGGTACTTAAGTCAAAATTGATCTGAAATAGTTTTTTATCAAGACACTGCTCTTAAGCTTGCACACTACAAAAAAAGGGCCAAGGTATACGTGAGCGGGATAAAAAAGATGTCTGCTAAGTCACGCCGGAACAAGTGGATTCTACCCCTTGTTGGCTACGTAATCCTGTGCTGAATAATAGATCGCTGAGGAGATGCGGCTGGATCTGCAACAACTCACTTTTACTTCACTAGCGCGAGCCTTTATCTTTTCGCGCGAACACTCTTGCAATAATAAATGAAGAGTAATGCTACAAGGCACTCCAATTGAAAATTATGAGTTTTCATGAAATTAGCATTACGAAACAGGCTCTTGCTTCGTAGTATAGGATGATATTTGACAAATTGGGCATATTTTTAAATAAGAAATTTCTCGCTTTTGTTACAGGTTATGTAATACTAGAAAATCCGCTACTCGTGATACTAGTTTAGAGTAGGAACTTACAAACTACCGTAAAAACAATTTATACATAGTTTGATGATCTTGAAATATTACATTTTACAATAAAACTGGTAAGTTTAATCGAAAAACTTGGATGAATTTCGGAGTTACTTGTTCAATTGCTCGACTACTAATACGTACATCGTAGATGCGCTTCTAAAATTAGTTTTCTAAATTTGAAAAGTACTTGTGTATACAATAACGCTGGCATTGGAGCATACGTAATTAAGCATGTTCGATCTTCGTTCTATTTATTTTCAGGTGTATTGTGCAAATCATCATTGAGATCTCAATTTGAATTTTAAACATAACCTAAGCACGATGTAAACTCTTTCATAAATATCTGCAACTTGAAGTTTAAACTCCTTCAGATGTACGTTTTTATTATTATAAAGGTATCAATAGCAGTAGATGTATAATCATATCTATACGCTCAGTATTATTGTTATTGATTTATTGCTGTTCTATGTTTGGCATTTGTAACGGAAAGATCCAAGTTAGCATTAAACGCGTTTAAAAAAAATATTTTCTTTCTGCAGGAATAATGCATCATATTACTAATAAAAAGTAAAGTCAAAGCGATGTCATTGTTATATCGGTTAATTTTCACCCAGATAATATCTTCGATTGCTTCGCAAAATGCAATTCTGTTTTGGAATAAATTTGGAGCACACGTACGAGCCAAGGCTCTGAAGGTGTGTCTCTCGCTTACCAAGCCTACACCCCCCCCCCCCTTCCCTCAGTGACGAGAAAGTAACGCGCGCCGATAGGTTTAGAAAAAAGTGGAATAAGTTAAGCCTCGCCGAAAGCCACTTACGGCCGATTGATTACTATGTCACGATCCGATGGACCGTTCACGTATCAATGTTGCTGTCAAAAATAGATAGCTTGAATTCCAATGGCTCTCGGTATTAATATATACATATACATACGTCGACTACGTAAGAGAAAACCTCCAGCTTGGAGGTATATCCATGATAACGACACAATCTTTAGATTTGTATTACGATAACTGATAATCGTACACCAAAATATATTTTTATTGGATTCCTTTTCAACCATGCAATTAGATCAATAAAACCAGGTATTATTTTTCATCAATATCACCGTGTATAACTTTTGCGCTCAGTTTTAATTTTACACAACAGATATTAATCAACTCTTTAAACAGTAACAAAGTCTATTAAATGCAGCCTATCCACATGACCTTCAATACAATGTTTTATTGATAAAATTGCAAATATTTGTACTATGATTCTTCGTTTTTGTGTGGTTTCCTCTCTCAATTTATTATTGTTGCCAAAAGAGCGTTTACCTGCTAACTAAATAAATCTTTATGATTACTAAAACAATGAAAATGCGCACGACGGTTAAGGTATATTTGAAGCAAAACAAGCATCCCCTCTTCATCGCATAATGTTGCGTTATAAAAAGATAGATTGCGAGTGCTTAACGCTCAGTTGACGTATTTGATGTGACACGAAAAGTGTCGTGGGCCAACGAATAATTAGGTATCACAAATCGCGTGCAGCCCGCTTCTATAGGTAATTATATACTATTTTTAAATATTTTGTACAGTGCGTTTCAGCTCCTAATAATCTATTCTCATTTTAAAAAAAGAATACGAAGAAGCAAACACGAATAATCATAATTGTTACGTGAGCTAAACGAATATTTTTATAAATTTCTTTTAATTGGACGCTTGTGGCAAAATGTACTTTATGCGTTTTACATCGAAATAAGTACACTGAAAGCTAGAAAATTTCCCATTAAAAATCAAGTGTATTTGACTATTTTTATTACTAGGAGAATCATGAAAGCTCGCCTAGCCCTTGGTGCGTTTGCTTTGCTCTTTGTTGGAGTTCATGGCAAGGCAGAATGGTGGAATTCTATGTCACTGTATCAGATTTATCCAAGAAGCTTTAAAGATAGTAACGACGATGGCGTAGGAGACCTCAAGGGTAAGTTTTTTTATTCAAATTTCGATGATAAATATTTCCCCAGAGAAGCCCTATAAAGGCATATTTAATTGTATATTATAAAAGAAGTAGTGCAAAAAATGGATAAACAATTTTTTGTCCATCGTCGGATAGTACTTTATTATTTTTTGTAGTTAGTACTAAAACTTAATCATAATACAACAACACTACTAATACTGTGTGTTCTATTTCCCAATAGCCGTTTCCCAACGATGTTTTTGATAACGGCAACGTAGATTATTAAAAGGCCTAATATGTTATTAGACATTATATTATAAATCCAATCTTGTAGTAATAATATCAATAAACAATCATTTTTATTTATGTTAATGGTATAGTACAAGAATCATGAATTTTTTTCGTATTTGTTATTTCTACCATTATTTACAGTTTGTTTAATATGAGATTAACTAAATGTTATAATTATACCATTATAAAAATAAAAAATCGTAAATTTATTATTGCACAAAGGACTTCACTATCGATTCGCACTATTATGAATCAATTAAAAGGCTATAATATATCTTCTGGTTAATACCAACTAAGTAGAATAGACAATACCCCAATAATCCGTTTTTAGATTATTAGCTATGCATATCCAACAAGCTGTTATATCCGTTCAGATGCGCAACTAATTTATAGTCACTGAGCGCATACGAGACAGTTTATCTTTGAAAAACAGAATTTTATAGTTACTCGTATTCTATCTGTGATTTATGTAACTCGATTTAGAGTTTTATCTCTATTGATTAATCTGATATTGTGTGTCAATCACTGGAGAAAGGATTATAAAAATAATCTGATAAATCACTATGTTATACGGTACATTAATAAACTAACTGAAAGCTTTATATGCGACTGGTAGTAAGTAACAAACAAAAAATTATTGTTAAATATGGATCGCCCATCGTTCAAAATTCATATACACGTAAACTGGTATGGATTATTAACTGTTTAATATGCATCAGTTGCAGTAATGCGCGATAAAGAGGTGATTGAGAATATAGAATATTCATGATAAAGTTCTCGAAAGCTCACCGTTTGACGTGAGTACGACGATAACCCAATTTTATTTTATTTTTATTATTTATCAAATATTTCGTATATTTCAATTGGCAAACGTAATTTCAGATATTTTTGTACGAAAATGAACGAAAAATACCCGTCACGCATAGAATATAAAAATAAAAGTTCGAAATTAAAAAAAACTAATAACTTTAAAAGCCAAGAGAGTGAAATTGAAATAAAATTGCGCAGGAGCATTAGCTCGTTTTAAGAGTAACACTAAAATGAAGCGAGTCGGTCGCGTTATCCTGATTGAAATTTTATCGCAAAACATGAAATCAGTCTCCCGATTCGAAGCGCATGATATTGACAAGCAAAGATAGTCGCGAGAAACGAAGCCGCAGGCGTTGAATTAATCAAGTAGCAGTGCCACTGGTAGTTCTACTTCATTGGGACTGTCACCGCACCGCCGACACACGGACTAAGCGAATTATCCGCTTTTCGGACTCAACCCTCGTCTTCTCTTCTGAGAGCATATTTCGCTTCTTAATGCAAGAGACCGAACTCAATAAAGCTATCGCGAATTCGTACACTGGGTGCGTTTTCGGTTTATGTAAATACGATCAGCTGAAGCCCATAGAAAACAAGAACATGAAGTTGTGTCGAATTTACATTCGCTAAAGCACTTTGTAGCATACATAATTAAACAATTCGTTAAATTTCATCTTGCAATGTGATATTGTCATTAAATTAAACGAGATCACCAGCGCTTACAGATTATACGAAATAATTCGAATTTGAGTGCTGACAAGCTTGGCCCGATTTTGGAATAAATTTTCAATTATACCGAACTTGATGTTACCAAGTACAAAGAATGACAAAAATAATAAAATTGTTGTCAAGCGTGTAATGAAAAAATAGTAAGTAAAATAGCTTGTTTCATTGCCTTTTAACTTTTTCATAAAAACCAGTACCTGTTTAAGAAGCGCAGTATCCTTTGCGTGATTGCATGCTTTCAAGGAAAACAGATTATCATACTGCGGTTTAAATTCATCATAAGTCCAGCCCGTTAACCCAACAAAAGTCTTTTATAAAAAAAAATAGAAATGTTGGGTGAACGAAGTACTTGATTTCTCAGCGCTGTACAGGTCAATAGGTAACGTTTACTCTCTCAACGGACGATCTATTTGACCATTATCGACGTAACAAACTTATAAAATATTCCAAAATATATCCACCTAAGCATTTAAGTACTATTATTAATATTGAGCATCCGCGCAAATGTTTTGTAAGTTAAATCCCTTGTAGCGATTCTGTGGTAACTTTCAAAACTGATCAAAAACTCGTAAAGGCTCGTATTTGTAAGTACTCCCTATGAATGAAGCGCCTTCTAGGCATTTATGAAAGATGTATTGTCCTTAGGAATACAAAGCAAACTGCAACACTTGGTTGACTCAAAATTCGATGCATTTTGGTTGTCTCCAATGTTTCCAAGTCCCATGGTAGACTTTGGCTATGACATCTCTGACTTCTTGGGCATTGATCCGGTGTATGGAAGTATGCAAGATTTTGAAGATCTTTTAGAGGAGGCGCATGCAAAATCACTTAGGGTGATCCTGGACTTTGTGCCGAATCATAGTTCGGACAAGCACGAGTGGTTTAAAAAAAGCGTGAAGAAAATTTATCCTTACATCGATTATTACATTTGGCACGAAGGCAAGATAGAGAATGGAGTGCGAAAACCTCCAAACAACTGGGTAATTATTGATTTTGAAAGAAATTTCAAAGTTCCAACTATACCTTGTTTCATATTAATACAATGATTAATCAATTAAATTCCAGGTGAGCGTGTTCTACGGATCTGCTTGGACTTGGAACGAGGAGCGGCAAGAGTATTATTTCCATCAGTTTGCTGCAGGACAGCCAGATCTTAATTTCCGCAACGAGCATGTCGTCAAGGAGATGAAGGTAGAATTACGTGAAATGTGTTATTAATATAAAATTGAATTCCAACGATCTATAGAACTGATGAAATGGAATTGTCGCGCATCTGTGCCGGGGATGTACAAAGATAAATCGAAATGTCAACGAATTTTTAGGATGTTTTGAGATTTTGGTTAGACAAAGGCGTTGATGGTTTCCGTATGGACGCAATCCCTCACCTAATGGAAACTGAAGACCTACGAGACGAACCACTCAGTGGCATGACGGACGACCCCAACAGCTATGGCTATGTGAATCATATATATACAACCCACCTTCCAGAAACTTACGAGTTGGTGCGCCAGTGGCGTGATGTTCTCGACGAATACGAGGAAACGGGTAGACAGCGCATCATGATGGTTGAGGCTTATGCCAGTATTGAGCTTACCATGAAGTACTACAAGTACGGGGCTCACTTCCCCTTCAACTTTGGCCTCATCACCTCCGTCGACGCCGAGTCGAGCGCCGCCAATTTCATGGAGCTTGTCGATAACTGGATGCTTAATCAACCCGAGTCAGCTACGGCCAATTGGGTGGTGAGTTGAGCTTGCTTTCGGACGACATATACGTAATTAGTTGCGCGGACTCGTTATAAATACTCGTTCAATTACAAAAAAACTCGCGAATGATGCGACCAACTTTTGACTAGGCACTTTCTCTTTCGTGCAGCCGCGACTATTTTTGCCTTTATTTACTTTCCTTTTGCGTGTCTAAAAACTCATACGCTACTTTTTATTTATAATTCAGATGTACCTTTTACGAGTTTATTAAATTTATGGCTGAGACAAACAACACCTTGGTTACGAGTTTTTTACGTGCAACTTTTTCCCAGGTTTATATTTATATACATTTTTTTATTCTTGTTGTTCTCCACAGACTTAGAATATCATTTCTATTTAATTGTATCATAGTATGTTTAGAGCATTCAAACGTTCATAATCAGAGAAAAAATAAATACGTCAAGTTTTTAAATACGAAGTTCAGATGTGAATTACGCAACTTCTCATAAATATTTTACGAAATAACTTGACGTAAAATAATGAGAGGTCGTTTGCACGAACACTTTCGGAAGTATCGTACTGTAACATTGGAACAAGTTAATGTGAACTTTGATTAGCGTATATTTACCTAGGCTTACAATAAATACTGACTTCAGAAGTAGTAAATAAGCTTGGAATATTTATTTTGTAGATTAGGTTTGATCTAACTGAAGATGTTCAATCTGAATTACGAGTATAATCAAGAGCGTAGAAAAAAACGAGCTTTTTTTCCACCACGTAACAATTATGAACGATGTGGTGTTTTGCTCATTTTAACTATAAAATTCGTATGAAATAGCACATCAGTGCGAAAAAAGTGAATAAAAAAGAGGGCTCTGGTAATGGCGAAAAAGCTATGTGATTATCTAGAATAAAAATAATGTGTTGTCGTGGTGGTGACGTTTATTCCCAGGCGGGCAATCACGACAAGCCGCGATTGTCGACACGCTTCGGAGGAGCCGCTTTCGCGAGTGCTGTGACGACGATGGTACAACTACTTCCGGGAGTCGGGGTCACCTACTATGGCGACGAGATCGGCATGGAAGACACGTGGCTGTCGTGGGAGGAGACGCAAGATCCCCAGGGTTGCAACGCCGGCCAACAGGGCTATGAGAAGGCTTCTCGTGACCCCGCAAGGACACCTTTCCAGTGGGACGATACCACTTCTGCCGGTAAGTTGCCTCCCTCATTCCTCCTCTCCGTCCACATTCCCTAACGAGACTCTGATTCCGCTTCGCGTATTTTCTTGACTACAACTCACTTCTGGGATTTTCCTCTCGTGTTTTTCGCTTGTTATCTCAGTATCAGGCTTTTTTATTGCTTTCGATGTTTCTCACTTCATATGACAAGGGATTTTATTTTGTTCATAACAGCGCCAAACCACGAGTTTCCGGTGTATGTTCAGGCGTTCGTTTTCGTGACGCCAAACGATCAGGTTTATCTCTAACTACAGATTGTGCAACCTCACGTTTGTTAATTTTGACTTTTAGGTTTTTCAACAAATAGATCAACCTGGCTTCGCGTCAATAACAATTACAAAACCGTCAATCTTGCTGCGCAAAAAGCAGCCGATAAATCTTATTACAAATCTTTCTTGAAGATAACAGGATTGAGAGAACTGCCGGCTGTGAAAGAGGGTTCTCTTGAAACCAAGCTATTAAACGATAACGTATTTGCCTTCGCCAGGTAAATAATAACCAATAATTTTTTGTATCTTTTTCTTTGTTAGGGACCATGCATACAAGTTTTTCTCACACAAAGCGTATTTTACGATCTTTTCAATCTAATAAAATGTCATCGTTATTTCAGGGAACTTGAAGGCGAGAGGTCGGTTTACGTTGTGATAAACGTGGCACATCAACCACAAACCATAAATTTGGAAGCTTTTGAGAATGTTCCGTCTAGCGTGCAACTGTACCATTCTACTTCCGACGCTGCTGCCACTTCAGTCGGGTGAGTTTACTTTTATTGCAAATAAACCCTAGTAGCTTTGACTACTTCTCAGGATTAGCCTTAAACCTTGTGCATGGCTGTACTCAAACTACTTTAAAATTATATTTTTAAATTCCCCACTCGCAGTGAGCACTTAAAATCGCTCTATGAATAAAAACTAATAGCAGTTTTCGAGTTACAAATAATTTTCGAGAAGTAGCCAATGGTCTTTTGATTTAACGCGCGTCAATTGCACATTATCAATCAATTTATCAGACACTAAAACTGACAAGTAGTATACGCAATTGATTAACGCGAGAGCTTTTTAACGATGCTAGCGTTTGTAAGCTCTTTCACGTCGAGCGAGCTCAATTCCATCAACGTGTGAGCTTATTTAGCAGCATGTGAGATACTCATATATAGGTATAAGAGACCCCTGTATCTCTGCATTTCACTACTTGTTAGTAGAATCCCTTACGCTATATAAACGAACGCAAATTACGTAATAGCGAGGCAGATCAGCTGCTCCTTGTGCACAGTATACTAGTTTGTCTATATATAAATGTATTTTCACGACGTAGCGCCTCACTGTTTATGTGTATACAGTACATACGTACGTATGAAATTATGTATGTATGTATGCATGCATGCATGTATGTATGTATGTATGTATGTATGTATGTATGTATGTATGCATGTATGTATGTATGTATGTATGCACGTATGTATGCATGTATGTATGTATGTATGGATATATATATATATATATATATATATACACAAACAGTGCTTCATTCACCGCGCTCTCAGGCAATTCCGACCAATCTCAATCGCGGCTTTATGAAATGAGTGTATTTCATGCACTTGGCTCGTTATTAATCCACTCTAACGCCTCAACATCAACACCCAATTTGTTCAATTTATCATTATTTAATCGTTGTGTTGTTTTCTTTTTCAAGTGCATATTCTGTATCGGCTATTGAAACAAATAAAAAATATCGAATACTTTTTTTAGTATTGAGACTTCCTCGGCAGACCTGCAGCTTGTTCCGGCTAGAAGCGCTTCTATTTATATCAGTAGCGACAATTATTCTCGTCGTTAGACATTAAAAGATCTCAATGGATGACGTTGATGGATGCACTGGACGTTATTTACCAGAAAATCGTCATTTGAGTGATCGTCAATGATTGTGATTTAGCCATAAATTGACAGCGTTTATTGGCTTTACTACACTCGAAATTATATCATTTAATCAAACGAGATTCTATTTTCGTTCAATTTCACACACATGCTGCGTAGTGCTATGTAAAATGAATCCGCTAGTGTAAGGTACAATAAATTTATCCTTATTTAATAAAATAAAACGTTATGATTTCATTTTCCTATTTTAATGGACCTAATACAGTCATTTTGTAATTTTATAGAACGAATTTTTAAAATGTAAAATATTTTGTTTAAACTTATTCAACACTCCATTTATAAAGCACAAGCCCATAAAATCAAATTTGTCAGTCTCTTTATGGTTGTCTACCATTGAAAACGATCCTTAGCAATTTATTTATTTCATGCCAGTAAGGCGACGTAAATCAAGAAGATAAGTCTGAATTTTGTCGCAAAAGAAGCAAGACGCCAATCACATCGTAGTGGTATCGTAGTAAGTAAAGTAAGATGTTGTAAGAAATTTCTGCGCAAGCTCTCGGCTTTAATGAAAAGGCCAAAGATAAGTAAAGGATATATCGATTTTCTTTTTGCACTGCTAATTACTTGATTAAGCGAAAAGCATCGCTCTTATACAGCTTTATTGTCAGCCGACACGAGTCACTCGCCGCACCGATTCTCATTGCTGATTGTGCGCGGCACCCGCTTCCCCCGATCTATAGTTCGACCTACATACATCTTCAATTTCACGTGCCTATGTAGCGACGTCGCAACGCATCCGGCCATGCAATAAGCTAGCGACGTTCAACTAATGGATTAATGAGTATCAGATTGAAGTTTCAAAAATATCGGCCACCTAGCTATCACGAAAATTGTTTTCGTTGTCTATAACACAACCAATCACGCTGGTTATTTGTCCGGTAGCTTGTAAACACTCTGTCTATTTGGGAAATTAATTAATAATGCTCGATTGATTGCAAAACTTGAAGGACTAAATAATTATTTTCATAACCATTACATCACTTTGATGTAAAATTAAAAAATGCATTTTTAACCATTTCGTAATAAAACGCTCAAATTTTATAACCATAGGCATTGTAATAAATAAAGTTGGTAAATTCTACTTCTGAATACCGTTGTTTAATAATCAATATTCATATCAAGAGTTATATAAGCATTTGACTTTTTCAAACCGTTGTAGAATTTACACTCACTGTTGTTAATTAATTGAAATCCTTGCGCACATGTCATTATTTTAAACACTACGCAAATGTTCTTCAAACGCTCTTTGTATTTTATATATTGAACATACCACCGTAAAAAAACTATATAAATTCCCAGATCGTTTATTTCATTCTACATTCCCTTTTTGACCTGATAAATATAGAACATTTTAAGCATTGATAATCATCATAAGAAATATCAATAATACTTATCAAATAATCTAAACTTATCGCTAATTTATAAATAGTGTAAAGTAATAAACAAAGTCGCATCGACATTCGCAATTTTATGAACATTAACAATAATATAAACAGGAAAATACTATAAAATAGATATTTGTAAGTAATTAACGAAAATTAAACAAATATTGTATTTTAGTCCTTGAATTGATTCTTAAAAAAATTCAACAAATTGTTTAAGATCATCAATTTTATTTCGATTTACCCCTATATCTTAGTGATCATACATTAAATTGACGAAACAATTGTAAGCTTACGCAATAGAGAACGAATTTAACAAATTCGAAACCAAGAATGCTGCATTATTGAAGAACTATGTATGACGTTCTTTGTAAACTCTATAGACTCATCGTTGAGTAATTAAACTTGCAATCCGGCAGATTAGATTAACGACATCAGTCGATTGGCGATTGTACGTACATCGTCATATGCAGTGACACTCATAACGACATGTTCTCAAGGTCATCAATACAAATACCGAGCGTCATTACTTTAGGCGTTATGCATTTCTTTGTTATTCTTGTATGGACACAATTGTATGTTCCCACGTCTGTGAACGCGGTATGTTTTAAAGCAACACTACGCGGCGTTGTATTTGTCAGTGTCGCATCAAATGTCGACTTGGAAAAAATTTTAATAACATAGAAGAGTTATTTTGTATGACGACAATTCTCAACCATTCCGGTTAAGTTTTTAATAAGAATGATTTTGTTTCTTTTTGATACGATATAGTAATACCATTATTTAATTGTCAATTGATTATTGTATGTAGTACACTGTTGGTCTATCATTACAATTTCCGAAGGATAAGTACGCGTAGATGACGAACGATTCTTTTTACAGTGATTTTTAGTAACTAATTAAAAATCCTTATCATTTTCAAATGAAAAATATTACAAGGAATGACAATATCTTGGTAAAAATATAAAAATTAAGTCGAAGGTAGTCGATTCCTATCATACAGGAAACGTCATTCACAGTTAGCGAGAAGTCCCAGGATTACGGTTTTGTTTTATTTTATCTATAATTTTTACTTCTTAGTTACTCGATTCTATATAAGGTCTAAGAACATCGGACAACGCCGCAGTGAAAGATGTCGTCATTTAAATCATTTATCGGACTTTTACTCCTCGTTGGTTTTGCCACTAGTGAAATTAAAAATAAAGGATGGTGGAAGAACACCGTATTTTATCAAGTATACCCACGTAGTTTTATGGATACTAACGATGATGGAATTGGAGATTTGAAAGGTATGTAAGATTGTTTTGTTAATTTCGATCGAAGAATTTCAAGTTAACAGATCTCATGAAAATTTAAAATCAATGAATTCGTTTTTCCTATGACACTTTGAGGGGAAAGCGGGATAATCACTACAAATTGGATTGAAATATTTTAACGATACAAAACCAATCATCTTCGCACGGTTATACTAGTAACAATGTCAAATTATTTCCAAGTATAACATTTAGATAAATGCTTAGAGATCTAGTATCCAGTAACGTCCGTTTTTATTCATATGTTGTTTGAATTTGATATAATTAACATTGTAAATATTTCTCTCAAGTTTTAAAAAGTAATAATGCAATTATGAATTTGCAATTAATTTTAACTTCAATACTGTGACTTCAATCACATTTCCAACAATCTTGTTTTTTCATAAAAATTAAAAAAAATTACTCTTAGTCGGAGAAAAATAGCGCCAACAATAATCTTAGCGCTTTTTCGACATGTATATATAAAGCCCGTAGAAGTTACAACACCTGGAAATAGTTACAAATCAAACAGGTAACTATTTTGTGCTTTCAAAATTGTGAAGAATACGTATACGGTAAGGTCTTTGAAAGAGAAACACGAGATCACTAAGAAATGAGTATCTCGCTCCGTTGCCTCTTTCACTATAAACTTTTTTTAGAGAATTTTATTTCATTCAGGAATAACAAACAAGCTGCAACATTTCAACGACTCCGGTATAGGAGCAATATGGCTATCTCCAATATATGCTAGTCCTATGGTTGATTCTGGTTACGATATTTCCGATTTCCAAAAAATAGATCCAATATTCGGAACGATGAACGATCTAGAGAATCTAGTAAAAGCATCGAAAAATTTCGGTATAAAGGTAAGGATTTTCATTTGTATTAAACACACAATTCCAGAATGGATCTATTTATACTTCACTGCGATTAATACTCTACTATAATTTACGTTATACGCTATCAGATTATAATGGATTTTGTGCCTAATCATACTTCTGATAAGCACAAGTGGTTTCAAGACGATACAACTAGAGACACTTATTACATCTGGAAAGAAGGAAAAGATAATACATCACCTCCAAATAATTGGCTAAGCGTATTTAACGGCTCAGCGTGGACTTATAATGAAATTAAAAACGCATGGTATTTTCATCAATTCTACGATAAACAACCTGATTTGAATTATGCTAATCCTAAAGTGCAGGAAGAAATGGAGGTATTTGTGAATAAATACATTTTACTATGCTTACGTTGCTATTCATAACGTTATTTAAGTAATGCACTGCAAGGTCTAATAACAATCTTTTCCATGAATTCAGAATGTCATTAAATTTTGGTTGGATAAAGGCATCGATGGGTTCCGGATAGACGCAGTTCCTCACATTTATGAAAATAGTGACTTCATCGATGAACCACCGTCAGGAATTTCTGGAGTAAATGAAAATGAGTACGCTTATTTAGACCACATTTACACAAAAGATGATCCCCGTACTTACGAACTCATTAAAAAATGGCGAAAAGTGTTGGATGATTATGCCGATAAAAACAATTTAGACGAGAAGGTTTGTTTGTTAACCTAAATTAATTTGGTTTTTTCGCTTTATTTTCAAAATACTATATATAAAGACGATTTTTTCGAGTGCAGATTATAATGACCGAAGCCTACACAAGTTTAATAAATACTACGAAGTTTTACGAATATGGGTCAAATGTACCCTTTAACTTCAACTTCATTACAAATGTTAATAGCAAATCAAAACCCCTAGATTTTAAAAGAGTTATAGATGATTGGATAAAGCTTACTCCAGAAAATATGTCTCCTAATTGGGTGGTAAGAATCTGCCAATTTTATCGATAAGAAAGATTAGTTAGATTAGTTTAGAGTAACGTTGCAGTAGCAATGTGATATGATTGAAATACCATTTATTTTAATTTGTTTAAAATGTAAAAATATAGCATTATATAAATTGAAGTACAATTCTTGTTAAACGAAAAAATGAGATAACGATACTTGTTTAATCTTTCTTATAGAATATATGAAATGTCGTTTTTCACTTGAGCGCTAACTTTGTAGTATATTAAATTTTAAATTTTAAAATAAATTATTACGATGACGTTGTTTCAGGATATATACTTAGAATCAAGATTCCTTAATTCTTAACAATACTTTAGCCGACAAATATTGTTTTAAGATATTCTGAGGATCATTAGGATCGCGTACGATCAAATAAAGTTAATGTTTTTGATTAAGTAATTTTACGTGATAGATGGGCAACCACGATCGTAGTCGTACTGCTACTAGGTATAATGGCAGAGCTGATCAAATGACGATGTTGGCAATGATGTTGCCTGGCATTGCCGTCACCTACAATGGCGAGGAAATTGCCATGGAAGACAATTCAGAAGTTAGTTGTAAGAATAATGAATCAGAAGATTGCGACTATGACTTTCGCGATCCCGCTAGGACACCATTCCAATGGGATGACACCGTACATGCCGGTATGTTCTGACGCAGTTACATGGTTTTATCTTAATATTTATCCTATTTATGTTACTCTTAAAAACAAAAGAGAAAAACGAGATTTCTTAATGGATTTTATTTGTCAACAGCAATTATTTTCAAATTTCTTGATTTTCTTATTGATATTGTCAAATTTGAGCACTTTTTGTCTTTTTACATCACACGTTCAAACGAACGATTAAATTAATTATTATTTGTATGACTTACTATAAAGGCACTAAATGAATAATATATTTTGATAGTCAATTAAGTACACTATTAGAAAGTCTGATTGATTAGAAATTTTTAAATAAAAAAACATTCATTTAAAATTAAATGTATAATATGTTATTTTAATATTTAAAGGTTTCAGCAAAGCTCAAAAGACATGGTTACCAGTCAACGCCAATTACAAAACCTTAAATTTAGCTAACCAGAAGAAGAATCCAAGTTCTCATTACAAACTCTATCAAAAACTGACCGAATTGAGAAGTAAATCACCCGCATTGAAAAATGGGACTTTGCAAACCGAAGTATTAAACAATGGAAGCGTGTTGGCCGTTGTACGTGACCTCAACGATAAAAAACAAAATGTCATTCTTTTAATCAATTTTTCCGATGACCAGTCGCAAACTGTAGACATTAAAAACTTTACTTCTTCAAACCATTCCAATGTTACCATTTATGTGTCTAGCATTGAATCAAACATTGACTGGGAGTAAGTTCCGTGCTAATTTTTCCGAAACATATCGCAATGGCTTGAAGCATTTTTTTAAAACTATTAAATATCTATTTAATTTTAGTTCGAAAATTGATGGTCTAAAGGTAACATTACCAAAAAAAGCATCTATGGTGGTTCAGACATTCAATGGAACTATCACTACCCCTAGCAATAATAATGCTCCATCACATATCGTCGCAAAAACAGTTATTATCGCAAGTTTACTTGTACTCGTGCATTTTGTTTAATAAAATTCAATTCACAATTTAGGTGCATCAATTGTTGAAATTCTTTTTCAATTTTTCTTAATAAATAAAATAATACAGTTTATAAGAAAACTTGACAGAAAATTAAGATCGATTATGAATATTAATGCCAAATTTAGGTGTCGGTACAAAATTTCATATACTCATCGGAATAAAATATATTTTATATAGTAAAATATAATACAGTATGAGAGAAATAGTCTAATCATCATATCGATCGGAAAAGACTGTTAAAATAGAACATAATTATTTTAATTAATGACATTATGGAAATTGCATGATGGTGGTCTATATTCCCCAAGGGACATTATGACACATGCAAACCTCTGAGTATATGAGCTAATCCTCTCTTAAGGTTTATAAGATATTCGTGGCCTAAATTTTAGAATTACTAGAAAAGTAAGTAATAAAGAACATAAATATTAATTATCTGTTACATTAATACATAAGTACGTATCACGACAGCTCATGTTCTTTTTCTAATATTTACATTTATTATTCATCAGCTTATAGCTTTTCGTGAACCGATCCAGTAAAAATATTCATTATAAATCTCCCGGCTATATTATATTCTTGCTAGCTCATTTACTATCAATTCAGACCTTATTGCTTTTATGAGAGGTATACTTACATAAAAAATCTATTCCAACAATTAACGAAACTCACCTGCAACATAAAATATAAATAATTTGAGAGTTAGTCCATATAAAAGGTGGTAGAATAAAGATACCACTAAATTGTGCGTTGCAAATTTTGAAAAATAAGGATAAATAAGTAATTTAAGCCGATTTTTTTTAATTATTGTTTTGGCTTGTATCGATAATACATGTCATGTTGAGTCTTTCTATTTTGAAATCTCTTCGTTAGGGGCATTGATTTCCTTTAGTTAAGAGTCCGTGCCTTTATCGATTTTTAATAATATATGGCATTTTGTTTTTATTACTGTTTTACACAAATTTTCGACTAGAATAGGAATAGATATCAACACTTTTGATGTTACAGTCAGTTTGATTCTTTAAATGCTACGGTTGTAGAGAAGGCGTAGATCAAACTTTTGGGCATTTAAATAAACAATTTGAAAAAGTGATCAAAAAATTATAGTGTGAAAGAACCATGTTGTATGGAAGCAATGAAGTCAAAACGAAAAGATGATAACTAAATGTAGCGACAACATTGACATTTTTTCTTGTAGGGCACTAAATACGAAAGAGTGCACACGGAATCCTCGCTAGAACAATTCCATCAGCATGCACGTCGCCAATGTCTTTTCTAAAAGAAATCACATAAACGCATTCCCAGGGTCTTACGTTCTTCTTGAAAAAAAAAAGTCAATGTAATCTTCAGTAAATTTCATCATACAACAAAATATAACCTGGCACTAAGAAAAGTATCAATCCCACACTGATTGTCAGGATTGTGCAGTTTTTACTTTCAAGATATTTTCGCGGTCGAAATATCTCTAGCTCTTGTGTAAAAAAGCTCCTTTAGTAGGCGCTTTGCAACGCAGGCGCATAGACGAATTTTCATAGTACTACGTCGAGAGGCGTAAATCTAATTTCCGTTCCACCAATTTGATTGGCTTTCGTCGCGCTGCAGTTGCGAAAATTCGAGTGAAAAAAGAGCGACCTAAATGGATGACGTAAAAGAAAATACTCGTAAGCGCGTGGCCGACTAAACCCGGTAGTATAAATGCACTTATCTTCTCTCAGCGGGATTTTTTTCAGTTGTTACGAGAAATACATTTGTTGATACATCCGATTAAAACAATTATTGAGAAAGAGCCACCCGTGTAGTTGTAACGCTTTTGAGAAACGAAAAGCGATCGATAGGTCGCGATTCTTAAGCCTTTTTCCTCTTGGCAGCAGTCATCTGAGGGCCCACGAAGCTTTTTTCCTGTACAAAATAGAGCGAGAAACAACATGCAAGTAACATGTATACGCCATCACGGCATTTGTCGCAGCACCAACTGTGCTAACGTGTCCTCAAGAGACGGCCTGAATTTTTGCAATTTTTATGACTACATAGACTCACGGGAGATGCGTCCAGGTGCCTCGATTGCGTTCGAATTTTCGTACCACTGCTTTTACAAGTGCCCGACATAGTATGCTCTCTCGATTTTCTCAGCGCGGTGTATACGCACCCTCGAGATTCACTCACCGGGGAAAAGCAGTTTTCCCTCACTCTACTCACGCGTCTTATATGCCTTGTTTTTTAGATTTTTTTTCTCACCACGCCACTACGATTTAACCTGATTCATCAACCCATGAGGCTAAGTAAATGCAATAATGAATGTAGAGTTATTATTATAGTACACAATAGCAAACCTCGTATGCCACATCTAATAAGAATGGTGCATTGCATCCAAGTACAATGCTTCGACGGCACATAATCCGACGGGGTCCAGCTGATGGCTAACAATAGATCATGATGGCGTAATGCATCTCCTTAGGATCATATCTGGATTTCCAAGGTATCCTCTTACACTCTCACAGCACGCCATCTCCTCGCTGTACAATTTTTCCAACTACTAGCTCTGCCGAAGCTCCGTCAAGCTTTTTTCTTTCACATTCATTATTGCGCTCAAGTTTCCCGTAATCAATTCTCTTTCATCTTTAGCTTACTCCATTACTTTTACCTTGAGATTACAAAAAAGTTCGTCGCTACAATATATAGTAAACGTCAACACAGAAAATTGCATTCAGCACAAAAGCGAAGCACTTTTAATGTCATCTTGTTTAAAGAAGAGTTTGCGTGTATCTGAAAATCATTTCGAATTATGTTCCTTTAATTAGAAGAATACCATTCCAAAGAAATTAAATTTGTCGCTTTTTTTGAGAGCTTTATGCCGACGACAAACGTTTCTCGTCTGCATACCACTTTGTCTTGTTTATACACTGCTAGTATACAGAATTCGTGACAAAGCAAAGTATAACGCGCTTGCGCGGCCCTGGATTGTGAGGGGAGAAAAAAGAAAATAATTAAAGATAGAAGAAGCGAAAGACAAGGAGTCCATTAAGCGACAGGAGGATCACGTAGTCTGCAAGGCTATATAGTATGCCCACGGATAGGAAACTTGTAGAAACAGTTATGTCGGATTAAAATAAGACGAACCTTTCGGGAATTAGGCCTTCGCTTATTTAGATCTTTTTCTACCTATGTCTGCCTACTACTAGTTTATTATACTGTTGTATAGACACTTCGACTCAAAAATTTCCATCCGTTCATCTTAAGATAAAAAATTGTCCCATTCTTAATCTTAAATTAAAGTCTAAAAAAGTCCAACTACCTATGACATTCACTTTACAAATATTTCTACCTAATCTATAACAACGCTATAATTACAATATTTTTGTTCAAGTTTATGCCACGATATCTTCCAATCGTATAAAAATTGAAATTAAAATTTAGAAACGAATAGAAAAGATGTATATCAAAGAGAAGAAAAGATATAGGGAACGAGAACAAAATCAGATCAAAGTATCAATAAATTGATCAAGCATAACGATTGTACTTTTTGTAAAATAAATACATATCTTATCGTAATCAATATGTAATCCCTTTTATTAGAAAATGATTCAATTTAAAAACACTGGAATTGTATATTGTAAATTTTGTTTTCTCATCACATGGTTATAAAACATAAATTTTAATAATATAATGTTTAAACATTCCAAAACAGTAAACAATATATAAGTATCAACCAAGAGTTTGTTTGACGTTGAACGTTCAACAAGAAATAATGACGGAGGTGTACGATCTGAACTATATATTCGTGTAAAATCTCTCAACTCACGATTTTTATAGCCGAAAAAGGAATTCCAATATAACAGCAAGATTCACTCGAGCATGAAATCAACATATTGATTTCCAATGAATTCATAGCTTTAACAATGTCCGAGAATTCCTCTAGCGTTATTGTCATATGATTCAATTAAAATTCTACGACGTATATAGTTTAGATATAAAATAGAATAGAAAAATATGTTAAGAAAACTCAGTACTTGATACAGTCTCGAATAAAGATAGTCAAAGAAGATGAAAAATCTTGAATGATGAAAGCAATTCATAAAGATAGTTATTCAACCTTTTATGTATACAGTTTTTATCTTAGCAGCTGGCTGTATGAATTTATCAACATCAAAATTACCACATGTGTTATTTATAAAGATTGTACACATATAATTTTGTTAAAATGTAGCCCACTTTGTATCAGTCATGAGCTTCACATGGAAAATGTGAGAATGAAAACGTAGTGACATTTTTTCAGCCAAGAAAATTGATAAGATATTTTAATGATCTTTATAGAATTCTTCGAAGACTTCATCAAAATATATATATGAAGGCTAAAATATCATCCAAGTGAACTATGGTTTTTCAACGTCGCATAAATTTCATCGTAATTTTCTTTTCGTGGAAAATATAAGTAAAGAGCTGCTCTTATTACGAGCGAAACATTATTATAGAATAGGTTTCAGTCAGCCTACGCGTTAAACTTTTATACTATACGATCCTTTCCCTTGAAACAAAATCAATCTTTAGTGAAAACTTGTGTGCCAGTATAGTACCCACCGTAAATTTGACGCATGTCTGCCACAATATACTCTTAAAAATGAAAAAGACTGCGAAACTAGCCGCGCGGTTAATGAAATCTGTCATAAAGAAAGAGAGACCGAGAGAGAAGCCGAGAAAATGGAAATTGCAAAGATGATTTTGACGGAAAGCTTGCAGCGGACTATTTTATTTGTTATCTTATAAGATTTGTATTTTTCAACGTTTTAACGGATAAAACTACTAATAATGGTTACTTAATTTGATAGATATTGATTATTTCAAAATAACGAATTTTTTCTTGTTAATATCTGCTCAATGTGCTTTATCAGCAATTTATCATTTCATGAGCACACCCATTATTCTCGACTTTCAACTTGCATTTCTCGCCTTAATTTCATTATTGAGACCAAGCAAGCACATGCGAGACAAAGAGAGGGAGAGAGAGCTTGAGGGTGTGTTTCTTTAAAAAAATCTTAATTTTGAGAATAGGATTCTCTCGTTCGAGATAAATAAGAATAGTATGGCCCCGAGGCTCTCGGCAGGGCACAATCGGCCTCGTCGATCAATTCAACGATACTCCCACAGGTTTGCGCACTGCCTTTCTCACTTCTACAATTTCACAAACATACTCTTGGTTGTTTGTTTATATAGAAAAAAAAGACTCGGAGTCACTTTATTTTGTGTCACTTTTATCTAGCTTGGCTCACTTTACCAGCAAAATTTGACAAATTTGTCCGATATAACATTCATAATGAGGCATACTCTTTCATGATTTTTCGTCGTGGGTATATCCATGTATTGGAAACTACCCTACAGAAACAGTCGAAGTTTTATAATAACAAAGAGTGTTAAATTATTTATCTCGTGTAAGCGAGACGTCTTTCGCATAGTCTGTCAAACGATTTCTTGTCATATTTTAGCTACGATGTGGTTTGAACGTAGAAACAATGTGTCTGCTGAGACGAATTGACATTTCATCGAATAAAGACTGCAGCCCAAAATCTGCAAAAATACGCATTGTTTGCGCTTGTGATGCTGGGGCTTCTCCAGTGTTGAGTTTTCCCTAGCACATGTTTTCTGCTCTTAAAATGCTGAATTTTTTTCAATACCTGGTAACAACCAAAAAGGGGGACACATTGGCTGTTGCGCTTAGGTAGGAGTGGGCCCATTAAGACGTATCTGTGCTGATTGGTCTTCACTTGGAATACTTCGAATTGGATGATTATTGAGGGTCTGAAGAAGAAAGGGAATATTTTCTCTGCATCCTTCCAAAGATCGGGCATGAAGAAATCAATCTCACTTGAGACTCCGGTATGTTCGATCAAATTTCCTCCGTACGCTCAGTATCCTTCGTCTTGTCAATTCGTGCTTTCTGACTAGCCATTGTTTTGCTCCACGTACTGGGTATATGTGTGTGTCTTCATCGTCCTACCCTCGGCCGATTAGGGTTGGCGGTCTGAATGACTCACCAAGTGGGTCCAGCACGTCACAACGGTCACCCCGACGTCCCACATTTTTGCGGCACCCATTCATCTGAAGTTATTCCGAGATGTCGAAGTAGCCAGGACATGTATGTGATGGACACCTCCCGTGACTAGGCAATTGATACCACTAGTAAGAGAGCTCTCTTCAGGTTAACGAATGCAATCGCTTAAGTTATTATATTTGGTTTGTAAAAATTATACCTGCACTTATTATAATTCCATTTCTTTTTATAATTGACTTTTATCTTTGTTTGTTTTCTTATCGTTTATTTTGTTATCTATTATATAAAAATCTTTGATTATGTGAAATATGATAATTTTAATTGTTGTCAACCATAATTTACGTCTTATCATTTCTGAACCCTACATTAATTTATGCGCTCTCCCATACTTAGTTGAGTTCATGTAGTACATGATTACTTCACAACTAGTTATATAATATTCAATTTAAAAACATACATTATAAATTTATTTTGACAAAATGTCAAACAAGTTTTGCCACTAAAATAAAATCGACTGAGATAAACGTAAAACTGTACCACGTAAGGTACTCAAAATATCATAAACTTAAAGCACATTTCGTAGCGAATCCCTCAATAAGGTGAAAGGGTGTCGTAATACATGTGAGTTGAGCGCCCAGAGCATATGGCTCGATCGCGCAAAGAAGAAAAAGAGAATAAAGGTGAGAGAGCATATGCAATATAGCCTTCATTCTATACGGATTTGGTGACACAGGTTTTATCGCGGCTCAGCCACTTGCGTCCGCAAGCGTTCGCTCACGAGAGGAAATTGCAGCGCGCTCGCACTCGATGTCTCTTTGATGATCGATTATTCGTATGAAAGTACTCATTCCTTAGGGTAGAGTCTCTTATTTCTGTATTAAACATCAGTCTTGCTGGATTTTTTTTTCACTGACATAAGGAAATTATACTACCGACGCGCTAGATTAGCGTACCTGACTCCCACGCTTACCGGATTGCGTTCTATATAATGAATTAGGCAGATTTTTTTTGACTTTAAATACTACTTCATTATGAATATCTATGAATTTTACGCAGCACAAATATCTCTTTCAAGCATTTACATCGATGACTGCGTATATATCATTTAAAAGAGCGAGCAGTTTTTCCAGAGCACGTTATCAGTTTTGCAAGCTATTGGAAATATAGTTTTATTTACGCCAACAATATTTCTATTCAATTAAAGTTAGACAAGCATTTTTTTCAGAAACAAAAGGAAAAACAATTTCCGCATACAAACTATATAAATACGTTTGGTTCTAAAGTTTGCCAGTAACATAAATGTGTACATGTGGTTGCTCACATGAGGGAATTCATGTATAAAAAGTTTTTTTCAATTTTTGTGTAGTTTCACAATTACTTGTGTACTAACTGCTATACAATTATATATTCGAAATTTGACGTGTATATTAAAAATATAATACTCACACGGGTATTAAAATGCACAAATGAATTTACTTGTCGTGATTATACCTATCAACGAAACAATTTCAAATAAATACAGAAGGCTACGCATCTCTAACTGTTTGTGGGAACCCAGATATCTTTAATTAATTCTATTATCTCCACTCACTCAACTTAAGTACTGTAATAAACATGAAATTCGTGTTTTTATATGAGTTTCAATAAAGAACCATACACGTGAAACGTAAACTTCAATTCGAATGTATTGTAGCAAATAGCCTATTTAACGCTTTTTTTTACTAATTCTCTACAAAATTTAATTTTATATGGTTTTATTTCCAATCTTACTGTTTTCGTTATATCACAGCTGTAGTTCTTGTAAAAGATGGCGAGTTTTTAGACCTCAGAACGAGGCATTAACCAATTCGTTAGACATCCTTGTGACATTTGAGATCTAAGTATAGAATTATTATTTTGTTTTGCTGAATAGTTCTATTTAGTTTTTTAATTGTTTATCATGACTGTATGCATACAGTTCCATATCGTCCGTATGTTTTTCCAAAAATATGAACTGTCGTTACACAAGATAACTGTATAAGTAAATAATTATACGCTTCCCTTTTATTCTGAGGTATAGCATTGCGTGGATAAAATTGTAGTCAACAAAATATTTGCTTGTTTTCAAAACTCTAAAGGGCACGTATGACCGATTAAAATTAATTAAACTACTCGCAGACATTATTTTAGATGACAATTTTAATTTATAGAGATAAAACAGTTATCAAATAAAATGTTTGATATTTTTGTGCAAATACTAAAATGTCTCCATTATAATATATATATATTAGAATGTATTTTTCATACAGAGTTTTTCATTCTGTATGAAATACAAAATCGTTTACAAAATAAACAACAAAATCGTTCATGATTTTCTTTTGTCTATACATTGCTCAAACGTTTCTGGTTAAATAAAACAAAGATCGTCTTGACGAGTCTTGATACATAGGAGGGTATATAAGTATTTACATGCAGGGACGCTTAATTATACGAAAAGGATATAGGCTAACGGACTGAATGTCGATGCCCTGAGACATTGCTTTAATCCAGTGAAAAAACAGTAGGATAAAAGGAATTGCGCTTAAAAAGTCACGTTTGTTACATTACGAAGATGCGTTACCGTCAAATCGATACATTTTTCATAAAAATAATCTCTGAAAAAAGTTATTCTGTCTGAAGAACATGATGCTATGATTTCATTTATACACATTTCTTATGAAATACCAGGTATAATAAGTACTGAACCTTGGCTACTTGTTTTTCAAATGTAATAAAACTACTTATCAGCGTCAAGTTAATGAATTTCATTACGACGGAAGCCGAATAAGGTATTAGAGTCAAATAGAATGACTACATATAGGAAGCATCATATTGATCCTTTCCAACGCGAAGAAGAGTTTTCCCGAATGAAGGCACTGTCTATCGGAAATGTAATCAATCAATTTCTAATATTTCACTCTGAGAGTGTTTGACAGGCGATGGCAAGCTAATCGAAACGTAAACATTTCTCATTATCGAATCAACCGTTAATCGATACGATTACAATGAAGATTTGGACGAAATGAGAAAAATTAATGGACATTAGTTATTGGTATGAGACCTGTTTATCGATTATTCAGTAATTAGTTTTCAAACAATTGTTTGAGTGAGCTGCAAGGCGTTAAATTTGACTAACTCAACGTGCACTTGCGTGTTCACAGTAATTAGACGCAGTTGAATGATTAAAATTCATATAATTACTCTAATTAGTAGGTAAGCGTTCAGCACTGCAAAAGTAATCCAAGAGGCAACAGCGTTAATAGCGAAACTAAAACAATTATCAAGTATTTCCGAGAGATTGCCGCGAGCAGGGAATTGCCGACGAACAAGAAGACAATCGAGGGAAAGATAGGGAGAAAAGAAACGGCAAATAAAAACGTGAAGCTAGTACGGAGAAGACTGGCGTAGAGTTCCTTTAACCGCAGATCGTTTTCCCTCCGGAAGGCTACTCCCCTTGGCTCCTTCAGTCGTATAGTGTCAAGCTCGACTGTCGCCGGTGAGACTAACACAACTAGCTTAGCCTCGTTTCACTATCGACGCTCGGTAAGAGATGGAAAACGAGACGAGCAAATCGAAAATAAGGAAGAAGATAGCTATAGTCAAAGAGAGGGAGAACTTCTAGCGCTACCGATGCTGCTGCTGCTGCTGCTGCTGATGTTAATGTTAATGCTAATGCTGATGCTGATGCTGATGCTGATGCTGATGCTGATGCTGATTTTGCTACTGAAGGGACAGAGAAAACATTTTAGCGCTCTAATCGAGTTGAGCATTTAGAAGATGACAGCCCCGACTAATGCGTCGCTACGCTGTCGTCTGGCATATTTCCATCCTAAAGAGATACAATTATCCGTACTTTTAAATTTAATAAATCGCTTATTATAAAAGGACATTTCATCAACACTTTTACTTTTTCGCCACGCACTTACGTTCTTTCTACTCCTTTTTCTCTTGAACTTGACTCCATTCTGTTTTCCTTTTTTTTCAATTGATCGACAGATTTTCGCAACAGTAACGAGAAGTTTCACGAAATATATACTATCAATAAAAGCATAGAACAACGGTCAATATTACATATGGGAAAAGTTGAATATTATCTGCGATATTTGAGACAGGCCTTATGTTATCTCCATGCGACAGCGAAGAGTAAGCGTTCTAAAAATGCTAGACACGTAGACGACCTCTGTCACAATATAGCTGTGCGTCCTCGAAGCGATTTCTAGGCCAATAGAAGTTCGAGTGTCAGGTTATACAAGTGACCGGGAGTGTATGGACTCCAGCTTTATCTTGTAAATTGAACCATTCCTAGGCTTTATCTATTGCATGAATGTTATGGTTACTCACTTTTGATTGCCCTCAAATAGAAAACACCTTTGACTATTTTCTTTGTCACAACTCCATAAAAATAATCTCAAAAACCAATAATCTATTTTTATAGACGTTCAATCTGTTTCCTTCGCCCACCGCTCAAGCAGTTGTTCTTGGAACATGTTGCAACGCATTGAATTCCGAATAAGCAATAAACATCGAATAATGTTACAGTTGATATAATATTCGAATTCGGTTGCCATACTAATCGCTTTTACTTGTACATGAGTATTGCATTTTATTTTTTTTATTCGCACCATACGCCAATGTGATTGTGCGACACATGATTCGAAAGCATAGTAAACTATTAGAACAACGAGTGAATTTGCGTCGAGTGAAGCTTTCGTATCCCGGAAGTTTAACAGGAAATTTTATAAAATAGCATGAAAACGTCGCTTTGAGCAAATAGTTCGGGATAAATAAATTCAATCAAGTACCATACGAAGTGCTCCACCTGTGTCAACATATCGAAAAAGAACCTTTCAGTAAGCTCCATCAAATTTTCAAATGAAATTTCTTTTTTTTGCAATAACATTAAATGCCTTATCCAGAATAAACGTTTAAATACCTGTAACTTCTACAATTCGATTTTCATAATTATTATGCCCGTCAATCGAGAATACATCGTTGACTGTTTGAACGAACAAACTTGACACCTTTTTCATGTTTATTTCAAATAATATAGTACAACAAAGATAAAACCGTTCAGCAATATTGTCTCGGTTTCCCATGAAAACTAATATAAAAAAGTAATTGCCAAAAGTCTGAAAACCTAACAATAAAGTTTAAGTATCAATAACCATTGTTGTCTGCCGAGGCCTGACACTATATTTTCGCAATTCTCTTGTGCGATAAACGAAGGGGTGTGATTGGGTGCGTTTGATATTACAGCCCTGAAAAAAAACTTTCAGATCTCCCCTGTTTCACGTGAAAGAAACGAAAGAGTATGTTATGTAGAATCATATTTCGAGCACCTCCTATAAAACTTCCTCTTCAGTGAATGCTTTCAAGCTGAACACGAAACGCCCAAAAAAAGGAAAAGCTCGTCTCCGTTGTCCCCCAATGAGATTATACTCTCTCAGTTGGAGAAAGAAGGAGAGAGAGAGAGACAGAGAAAGACAAAGAGTATACGAGTATTTCGATTATGTGAAGCGACATCTGCGTTGGACCGAAAAATAGTCATGTAGGTACTTTCTGATTTGAGCCACGTGACTGTCACGCGCACAGCGGTTTTGGCTAAGAAAGTCTGGCGTTGACGTTCACATTGGTGCTTTGAGTGTCGACCTCTGGAGAAAGCTTTGATAGCCTTTGTTGTAAGTAGCAAGGCTACAAAAGTATGAGAGAAAATCAAGAGGTTGCCCATGGGGAGCGAGCCGTCGCTCGAACAAACAGACTTTAACCGTTTCCAATCTTTGCGCCTTTGGTATACTTTAGCGCGCCCACCACCACTGCTGCTGGAAATCGATTGACTGCAACAGACGCAAGTATATTTTTTGCGCAAATGAAAAAAGCACCGAGGGAGCGGACGCGAGCGTGCCAGCGAACAGAGTCAATCGAGCAAGAAACCAAGCAATTGCCCTCTACAACTGCCAACGCTAGAACGTTATTCTTTTTTTTTATTTTCACGCCTCGACTCTCAGCCTTCGCTTGACTTTTAATTGATTTTGCTGTTTGCCTCCAGAATGCTATTACTATTGTTATTGCATCGTGTACCTTTCAATTAATTGTATTACATAACACTCGCAGTAGCTTTGATGACTTAATTGCTTTACCGTCCCCGGAAAATATCTCAAATCAAGAACTTTTCGTTCACTAATTGATAATTATTTGAAAATATTACATATACATATTCATGCTCTTTGAAATGATCAATAATAGAAGCATGTTAAAGTGTACTGCCAATTATACTTTTATTCAAATACTTCATGATTCATGTAGCTTTGAAATACGTATATTAACAGAATTTAATGAAATAGTACGAACGTGAAATTACGCCTACACATGATTATGCATGAATTACCAATTACATATTGTTTTGCCTGCGGCAGGCATTACGTGTACTCGATTTCACTCGCAATAAAGCCAGAATAACAATATCATTAAAGTGTAGGTATACGAATTCAATGAAAAAAAATACCTGTCAAAGAAAGTTAATTTGGTACGCACATATTTCTACTATTTTCTGCTAATTGTATTACGCAATTTTGAATACTTTACATACGAGTATAATATTTTTTTCGCGCACTATTATGAACTTTTGTTTATGTATCTATCAACTGGAAATTCGTAAGCAAATATGGCAAAGACCACAAACTGCCGAAGTACCTATGCAAGGGTGGAAATAAAGATTTTCATTATCTGTTTACTCTTCCAATGAGATAACTAGTAACATCAAATTGAATACAGAGTTTCTTAGGTTGCAGTAGTTATTCA
This sequence comes from Chouioia cunea, assembly GCA_030064505.1. Classification (NCBI taxonomy): domain Eukaryota; kingdom Metazoa; phylum Arthropoda; class Insecta; order Hymenoptera; family Eulophidae; genus Chouioia; species Chouioia cunea. The sequence goes on along the minus strand of JAOPFQ010000001.1, from coordinate 15,154,617 downwards.
ACGGTAGAGTAAAAATAACGAAAATTTGGCCACTGGATTATTAGTAAAGGCCATAGCATTGAACTGAGATGTTGGAGTTATATAATTGTGTATCCTTCCTAATTTCACGTTATAGTTGACTTTTTCCGATCCTATTGACGGTTACCGAGATAGTTTCATCGTCCAACAAGACGCATGCCTCTTTCTGATAAATTTAATTCAAAGGTACCACAAAGTTCTATTAACTATCCCGCTTGGAGTATAATCAATTAACATTGCATATCAAATTAGTTAGCGGTCGATAAAAAACTCGCTATTGCGTACTTGATATCAATTTTATACAAGTATATATGTATTCATATACGCTATACCAACTAAAGTATGTAATCAATTAAATTTACATGGGTTCGAGTCAACTATTGCTTTGCAAATTAGAATGTCACGTGAAAAGAATGAACAAAATAGTCAATTAACTTTCATTGTAAAAATGTCGAAGAACACTCGATGATTACTTGTAGTAACTACTTCTCAATCAATGACGTCTACGCGAACGATACAATGCGTAGATCTATTATTCGGTGATAAGCATTTTCAAACAGGTTCGGCAAATTTCTATAATAGTCAATTGAAAAAAAAGAAAACACGACTCCATCTCAGGTATATTCATCGAATGTGATGTCGGTTTAACGAATGTCACGACTTACTAGTATAGCTAGTATAACTCGAAGACAAGGTCAATAAACGGCTGAACAGACGACGTGTTTATTTTGAATTATTAAGTGGCTAATGATCGCGCGTCTGCGTTGGCGCAAAAATCTAATCCGATTAATGGCGTCTCGGCGAATTGGCACGCGAAGCCTACGTATGATGACCTATACGTTGGTATATGGATGGCGTCTTTGTACGAACGTATACATATGTAACTCGTTACATCATCTCGCGTATGCACACATTTTTGTGCTCCCACCATCCACGCGACATGCGATAATAAGATCGGTCTAATCGTGATACGTGTCGCCTGAAGTCATCGAGCTATTTTTTCTTGTTCTCGCTCCAGGTTTTCTTACTTGCTCTCGCGCCACAGGTATTAATCGATTGGTTATATGTCTTTTTCTCATGTATATTTCGCGATCTTCGGGTAACGGTGCAGACCACAGGCGGTTATAGTTATCGAATACTTGTGAAATAACCTTTTTTTTTTAATTTTGAATTTATGTAATGGCATTGTTCCCTAGAACAATCAAACGTTATAGATATCATGATCGATCAATTCTCTATGTCATACGAGGAGTTGTTGCCTATTTATTATAAAATTTAATGGTAATAGTAATGTAAAGCTGAAAAGCTGGCACCACTCGTACATTTATAAATCGGTGGATGATGTTATTCAATATTGAATACACGTATATCAAGTGTACTTATTCTATTGAAATTACTTATTCGAATGAAATATTGTGAAAAATTTCCAAAGATTTTTCGTTCGTAATAAGTTACGAAAGCAGGAAGCTTAATGATGTACAAATATAAACAAGTAACAATGTTACGTAAAGTATACACGAGCAACGTACAAGTACATAAAAGACACATCGAGGTATGCACACAGTGAAATAATAGAATATTCAAGAATATGTATAGGTATATGTACACGAGGCACAGAGGATCAGCACTGCATGCTTGTCAAAGATTTATACTGCACAATAGATTATTCAGTATTTCGAAGATTAATTGCACTATCAATTTGAAATATCGTGAGCAACGTTTCTTTAATTGCCGGAGCTAAGCGAAAAATCAAGCAACCGGCCTAACTACAATTCTTTCATCTCGCAGCGATTTCCAGCATGCGCACTGCGTCAAACTGATCATTTGTACACGTGAGCGCGTGGCTTTTAGCGTAAATTAGTTAGCACTATACGTCGCCGCATGATCGCGAAACACGAGAAAACTGATCGCGAAATCGAAAGCTCTTTCGTCACGCATCAATTCTACATATGCAGAATCTCTTTGTGCATTGTATTTTAATCAAGCTCTTGGCCTTTTCTGTCCCCAGGTTTACACAAAAAAGCTAGTGAAACACGTCAACGTATGTAAATCGAATCAGTTTACATGCAAATCAGTCGTAATCATAATGTCTAATCAAATATTTAGGTGAAATTGTGCCCAAATTGATATCAGGGATACTTTTATCCCGTAGAATCGATGTTGCCGTCGAGTTTTATCTGTCTCATCTTAATAAAGTACCTGCTATTCTCATAAGATTTATTTTACTTTTATTCTTGTGGTAATCGTGTCTTCTTTTGTGGTAATTGATTAGCAGCTTGAAAATCTCGTATATGATCGTTTAAATAGCATATCACCTTTATTTTTCAGTCAGCAATGTACTTGTAATTTACATATCGTTTATTGTTTGAATTAAAGCCCTTCCTTTCAGCATAAAGTATACTTTTCGAATTTCGATCTTCTAATTGAATCATAAATGGTTTGTATTAATCTTAACTCAATAAGGTATAGTCTTAAAAAGTGTATTATTAAATTTCACTCTAAACATTCCAGTTTCGTATGACCCTACTGAAGGTAATAATGAAGAAAGATGCAAGATCAACCGGTGAATGAACAATCTTAATTAAAATAGGCACCTTACTCTTGACATTATTAAATAATAGTTATTTAATTTTCTTCGATGTAAATACAGTTTTATTTAAAATTTATTGTCTGTTGAAGAGAGTACATTACTCGAAAATTAAGAAATTTGAATAGTTAACGAGTGCTGTCGAGAGGAATATACATTGGCTCGACAAAATTTCCATATGAAAAGCTAGATATGAGCAGAGACGCGGTGGAGGATGTGCGCGCATTCAAGTAGAAAACGCAGAGACGCGAGGCCGATTAGACGGGACAGAGGACTGACAATCCCTTAAAATAGACAATACATACGAGTTGATATTGCGATGGATTTACGTAGATGAGAGCACAACTCACCGATAACGTAATTGTATCCGTCGAGAGTGAGGACACACTTGCGAGCGGGAGGCACCACTGGCACGAGAGGCACGTGTCTCGTGCCGGCAATACCAGTACGCGCCAGGATTCGTTTTTGTACAAACGAGCTGCTAACACCGATGCTACTTCCGTGACTGTGCTGCTGCTGCGGCTGCCTTTGCTGCTGTTGCTGCTGCTGGCCCGGATCCGAGTGGCACTTGTGCACCGGATCCTTGGTTTGTCTAGACATCGCCGCATCTACATTCTCACCTTCAATTCTTCCTCCAATCGCTACTCCTTTCCCTCTCGCTTTTATCGACGTTTCACCTCAATCGTGCTTTCTATTTCATCAATCACGTTTCTCGAGCAAGCTTCTTATCCTCGATGCCCATTATTTTTTTTCCAATCGCGCTTGGTCCCGGATCGACAGTCCAAATAGGAGCCCGCCGTCGAATACACAATCACTCGCGAGTGACCATTGCACGGTCAAGCGCGCGAAAACCGCCGTGCATCGGCAATGCTCCCTTGGCTAAGGGAGATAATGCGCGCCTCTCTGACGTTTCTCGAGTTCTTCGTTTGTTTTACTTGGCAACCAACTCAATACTCTCTCTCTCTCTCTTTCCCTCCGCGTCTAACTTTAGATCTATTTTCAACCGATTCATAAACGGTACGCCATAGTATATATCGTTATAAAGCAGTAACGGTGACAGATCGCTCTCATTCTCTGATGCAAGCGAGCCTCGCTCGTGTTTACGTCGTCATCGGAGCGGAGATAACAGAGCAACCTTTATTTCCTGGCGCACGTATTGTTTTGTTGGTTCGCTTTTGGTGTTTTTTCTCGTTCGCGCTTTCTGGCAGTCGACTTAGCCGTCGGAATTTACTACTGGATTTGTCGAGCGCATTAACGACAACGAAGAAGACGACGCCGACTATTTATTAATAGCCGGCTCTCAGTTGGCCGTCGCCTTCTTCGCGCCTCGGTAATCAACAGATTCGAAGCTCTGTCTCAAGCTAATTTCCGGAAGATACTCGAGCTGAAGAAAAGTTATAATCACGCGTGTCGTTGCATGCCTGATGTTTACGCATATGATATCTTGGCTACATGTACTTGGCGGCTTCCGGGTCGTTCAAGCAACAGGAGCCGAAAGCAAACGCGTAGCCTCGCGAATTTCTTTTCCGCACTGCAAGCGGACTGCGGCTGGCGCGACACTCCGCACACTAATGTTGTTAACACTGTGTCCGCACTGATTGTTTACAACGTGCTCGCTCGATAAGTAATGTTTCAGAGCAATGGAGGCCGACTGTTCTGTCGTGCAGCTTTATTAACGCCGTGAGTCCTAGGATAACAAATGGTCCTTTTGTTTTTTGCAAGCATACGTTTGCCTACTACTGCTGTTGTTAATGATGTCAGTCCAGTAGAGGAGTCGCGCGTATGGCCAGCCGTAATTGTTAACAGAAAGATAGACACAAGCTGGTGTACGCGGCGACGGCTCTAAGGGAGCGCGCGCGCGATTCCAACGCGAAACCGAGCCGAACGGCGGTAGCGCTACGACTGACTACGCGCTCCACCGTCGCCGCCGCCGCCAGCGCACCGTCACTCCAGCCCCTACCCCGCGTCAACCCCTCTCACCTTCCCGTTTCGTGCTCCCTTCGCTACACTCACATACACACCTATACCGAGCCCATTGCTGCGCCCCAACCCTGTCTCTTTCCGTGTCCTCGCTTCCCTTTCTCGCTCCCTCTCTCTCGTTATCTCTCTCTCTCTCTCTCTCTCTCTCTCTCTCTCTCTCTCTCTCTTTTCATTCTAGTTGGCTGTCTCACACTCGCATTGGAGCTTGTTTGCGAGATATTGTCGCTCCGTTGTGACAAGTTTTACGGCCGAGGACCAGCATTGCGTGCGCTGTCTCGGTTTTGTGTATTAACGTTGTTGTTATTCTTGGTGCGTTCACAGTTGTGCCAAATTATAATTTACCTCGCTTTTTCATGATTGAAAGGAGTGGTGCTGGATTCGGTCGTTCGTCGAATTAATTAGGTTAACAGGATTTTCCTATCCTTGTTCACTCGTTTTGGATATAAATGTATATTGTCTTTCGACTTTCAATCGATCCTATTCATAAACATATTACAAAAAGCAACAGATAGTGATCGCTTTCGTCTCGATGATCTCTAATAAAAAAGTTAAATATTTTGATTTTAACATTCATCGAACTGACGCGCGATATTCCATTTCAAATTTTGACAGAGCTGCAATATATCTCATCGAGACCGTAACTATTAACCTTATGAGTATAAAGATATAGTTTTCCAAAAGTAGAACAAGAATGAGCAGATAATTTGCATTTAGCACATCTTGAGTGCTTCAGTTTAAGATTATAGAGTAGGAATATTTAAGCAAATTTGTAAAAGCCTTTTCAGAAAACATTGTTGGCTTCATTCGGTACGTACAAAATTATTCGATGAAAGGATCTGATCGTTATTTCGGCGCCGTCCCCTTCAACAACTTCTAATATGTCTTTGAATCCTTTTATTTACCTTCTTCTAACTACGTCCTTTCGTGCAAACAACAACTTCCAGCGATCGACAAATCTAGAATTCTCTCGACTATAGAATCTACGCAAAGTGATTTTCGTCTTTTTTGCGTTATTGAAACGTCAGCTGCGTGTGACGTCACGATTCTAATAGCATCTTTAATATTCCGAACAGTTTTTTATTGACTTATTTATCTTATTTATTATTTGCAGTTCATCTTCCTTCGCGTTCTTTCCGATTTAATACACATGCATGCTCAATATGGCGCTTTGATATAAAGCGTTTTCTTTGGCTCCGTCTGCTAGGAACGTCGGACGCTTTCACGCGCAGACACGCGCTTTCCTTGCGAGTCACTCTTCCATTGTTACGCAAGAACTATTTCCCGGGTTTAGCAGATATAAGGCTGCTATATCTGTTCTTCGCAGATGTATAGTCTTCCGTTCCATTGCTTCGGTCTCCGTAGCCACATACGAGTTGAAATGTTTTCAATTTACATAGGAGATAAGAGTCCCTTACTATTCTTTACACATGCATTTATCAGTACGTTGGACAGTTAATGATGCGCGGATGCAATTGACAGGAGAAGAAATAGCTGGGACAACGGACATCATAGTATCAAGCTATTTTTTCTCGCGTAAATATAACGTACGCTGATGTCATTGTTCGATCATTCACGTGGGCATCGATTTCACACCGCGTAAGCATTTGCATGGAATATTAAGCTCTAGAAACCTATAACTTTTTTTATATAATTTTCTTACGCACTCTCGAGTATGTATAGCCCATTAAATATGTTCACAAATCAATATATATATCTACCTGTATGTTATCGAACGACAAGTTTGAATGATAAGCAATCAAACCTGGTATATACATGGTCATTTACGTTGGCACAAAATTTCTATGTACCGATATATTTATATATATGGTGGCTTGTTGCACTGAAACTGAAACTGATGAACAAACTTCTTCCTACCGTCAAAGAGAAACATAACAAGACATAAAATATGAATGTGTCCGAGTATGACATGGAAATTATTACACATTATGAAACTTACCGAATATTAAAAATCAATTCAGGCAAACAATACGCATTCAGCAATTGTTACAAAATTTATGAACGTAAAACTTGTGTGATTGGAATAGAAATCGATATTTACATTATGAAATAAACTTTGCAAGTACAGCGATTTGTGATAGCTTGCAAAAATATTAGCCTTATTAGATTTATACCTCTAATTCCATCCGAATCGAATCAAATAACATTATCGAACAGTGTCGATTTAAGAAGGCTTTTGAATCAGTTGCAAGTATAGCTTTTAATAACAAAAATGAATCGACCAGTCTGTTTGTGGCGACTCACTAGATGTTGAGCAGGTAATGTATGGATCGATAAACATCGAGCGCTTGGGCCGAATTATAGGAAGCAGCCGAAATACTTGAGGTTCTCTCTCTGTCTCTCTCTCCACCCTTCGTCTACCCTCTCCTCAGCTCTTGTGGGCCTTTATCACGCGATCACCTCGATATGAACGTTCACGCTGAGAGAGAGAAAGAGAGAGAGAGAGAGAGCACGAAGTCAACGTGCATATAGGTAGCGTTGGCCCGATGCGCATCGATCGCAAGGAACAATGCACTCGGCTATTTACCTAATGCACCATTATGCCGTGGCGCACCACGGGTCGGCTTGTGTTTGCAAGATTCGCGAATGCCGGAGTAAATGTATATCGCTTACTTTAAATGTTTTACGTTTATCAGTCGACTGAAATTGTTAACGTCGTGATTAAGTGTACCAAAACATCTATTTCGATTTCTTTCATATCTGATACTGCATACTGTTCCAGAATCAAAAATAAGTCATGGGGTATGGTATGAATGTAGATCATAGCTTGAATTACGATAATACAACATTTTATATTTTTTTGCCAATTTTTGTCACGTCATGAATAACGAAACTATTGAGAAGCTTGTAAGGTAGATCGAAATCGATTTTTTCTTCTCAAATTATCCTTTTATTCTAATTAATTCAATACTAAAGATAATCCAGAGTATATGCTATTAAACAATTCTTTAAGCTAATTATGTATTCCAAATCAAATCATCTTGAATAGAATGACTTTAAATAAGGAATATACTACAGAACTATGAGTATTCTCAGTTCTCCTACTTCTTTTACGTTCCTTCTCTTTTCTAGTAACATCGTTTATCTTGTGACCAAGTTTATCATTAGCGATGTGATGGGCCATTTATAACACGACAGTGTTCAGAGAGCCAAGCAGAATGAAAATAAAGAAAGTTAAAGATGCAATCCTCTAATATCAACGACCTTCTAAAACAATCAATGTGGATTAATATATTTTCTCAAACAACTGCAAAAAAGACAGAATCAATTAATCGAAACGTTTCCTTTTTGATATTAAACGGTATACAACATTCAACATTTTCAGCTTGCTTTCTTCATAAATGCCACTATTTTATAATAAATATACCAGGAAATCTTGCAAAATCGTCTAAAAAAACTAAAAAAACCATAGTTTCAAATATTTCTATTCACAAAAATATGTAAGAAATAACGATCATTCACCAGAAATCTCAATTTTTTCATAGTTGCACATTGTTTCAACGATTTAGAAAAAATATTTCATTATCTTTCAACCATAAATGCTTATGATTTAAACGATATAGGTATTTTCATTGATTCGATAACAACACCTCGTAATTTATGGAAAAATCGAGTGCTAGTAGAGATGGCCACCGTTTCTCACATATTTACAAAAGGATTTTCCTGAGATGGGGAATGCACGACTCTCAAAGACTTATCTCACGTGATTAAGTGCGGCTAAAATGTTTATGTTATTTCACTTTGATTTAAAAAGGACTTCGACTAACTTATAAAATTATCTATGAAACTTCGAGTCAATTAAAACTAAAAAGATGAACAATAAAGATAAAAACTATTCAACTTTGAAAACATATGAAATATTACAAAGCGAATTCATTATAAAAGTTCTTTTCTAAATAACTTCGAAGAATAATTATTAGTATAGTCTTATTTCAGACTGAGCGAAGCAAGATTTTGTATTGTAAGGCATTTTTTTATATGGAAGCCTCGATTTTGATCACAACCTAAGTCAAATAGATATGTTCAAAATTGAGCTTCATACATGTCATATCAAATAATTCCTTAATTCTACATTGTGATATATAAATCAAATATATATAATATTAATGTTATGAGATAAAACATGTGTTAATACACTTTTTAATTATTTTAATGTTATCATGCAAGAAGATTATCACAATAAACGTTGAAATTTTGACACATAAGATAGAATATTGTGAGGAGGGAGTAGCTTATTATTTAAATTTGATGACGTTCGTTTAAATAAATTCGATCACAATTTACAAGGTTATTATTATAGATAACTCTATCTTGATTAACTAGATTTCAATCAAATTAATGGATAATAATGATCTATATTTTTAAAGTATACGATTTAGTTGAAAAGTATCGCTAGTACAATGTATGCAACTCCCTCTTCTACTGAAAGATATGTCTATAAATAGATTATGTAACTACTTTTTAATAGTCGTTACATTAAAGATTACTGTATAATGCAAAGTCACGAAGGGCACACTTATTACATTTCCTGAAACACGAATAGAAGGATGAGAGAAGATCAATCCATGCTCTGATAAATAATAGAATAACATAACTTCTTTTTAACGTAATATATGGCTCGATTTGTTCGTATATGTTCCTATTTCTAGGTGCTACATTCAAATTCCATTAATAATAAATAATCACGTTGAAATTTGTAAAGCTTACCGTTTCAGTTCTTTACTTGTAAAGACACATTTTAAATTGGAGACGACAGTGGTATTAATAATAAATTAGGAATATTTTTAATTATGAGAAATACAGGTTGAATCCACCTCCTTAAAATATTCTATTTTTCAAAAAGTATCAATTATTTTATTTTAAAAATGTTTTGATAGCACCACGAGGAAGATGAGGAGCAAAATCATTAATTTGAAAAGAAATAAAAAACGTATTGACTGCCGACTTGATAAAAAACTGAAAAATAAAGCTAATGTATCGGTCCAGGCATCAAACGGTAGATTTGATAATTATAATTTTTATCAAACGTTACATGAAACGGTCTTTTAACATAATTTTTACTTGATTCAAATTTTTTAAAGATTTTTATGATATCTATTAAGAAATGAAATAATTAGTACTCTACACAACTCTTTTGTATTATCCTACTAATACTCTTCTTCTAAAAACTTATGAACATTGAAATTGTCAATGAAAATTCATCTAACTACTACAAAGAAAACATTACAGACTATAATATACTACAGAACATCCTCAATAGTCGTATTATCGAGAGGAACATAAAAAACATTTGGATTAACTATTCGAACTTTCATCGGCTACACTTCATCCATTGTACTCCTAAACTATTATAACAATGAACTCTTTTGTCAAGTTTTATAATTATTGTGAATTAAGAAAGAAAGTAAGAGAGAGCGAGAGAGAGAGAAAGAGAGAAAATAAGTATGGTGATATGGCACGATGTTGTTCATTGATGACTGACAGGAGAAAGTTATTAATGAATGCTTCTATATATCTTAATTTACTTTTTTCAAAATTTTGTATTTCCTTTTAATCCAAGGTGCTAGACAAAAAAGCTCTTTGTTGCTACACGGGAATATCGATAGCTTGCTGTTCACCGCACATTGAGCTTGTACACAAGACAACAGTTTCTCTCTCTCTCTCTAACTTTGATTAGAACAGTTAAAATGTTCAGTAATTCTAATTTTAAACCCGAGGAGCTGGATTCAAACCATATTGTATAAAACGTATACCAATGTTTTCGGATATATCCACGATTTTAGTTTTAATATTTTCTTTAGAATTATGTCAATGTTACTAGTGAAAATTCAATTTAATACTGGAACGTAAAACATAAGAAGCTACTACATACATTTGATATTTTGATATAAATGTATCTTTGATTGAATTATGTTTCTAAAATCAAAAACTAACTTATATTTTATTTTTAAATAAAAATATTTTAATAATAACGTTTTATAAAGAATAAAAATCTTAGTGAGTTAATGATATTTCCATTACAAACATCAATATGAAACTATTTATAAACTATTCTGAGCTTTTAAAAATTGTAAATTAAGCATGCAATAGATATTCTAATTTTGATTATGCAAAGTGTTTCACGGTATCAGTGATAACAATGTCATCGCGACAAGAAATCTATTTTTAATTTTATATCGATGCACTACTTTATGCATTACTTACGTGAAAGTTAAAAGCTCACAGTTTATTAGTCATACAAAGAGTCAACGCGAAAAGTCATAGTCAACATTATGTTTTCGTGATGTAGTATTTTCATGTGTTTCGATGTGGTTAGTTTATCTTGACTACTTACATTTCATTAATCAATAGCATAGCAGTTTAATCATTCACAAAAGAGATAAAGAGTGCGCGACAAAGTATCAATTATTTCAGACACATGATTGATCTTCAGCTTTACCTTCTTTAGCAAAATCCGATACGCGTTGGTACAGGGATTTTAAAAATGCCATACTCGTCACACGTTCGAATTACCTGAAATCAAACGAATAAAAAAATACAGCTATAATTAAATTTTAACAAATTACGATAAATAATTATTTTACTAATGATTTAAAATTTATAACAATGAAGTATCATTTATTTCTATGTGTGTCTTTGATCAATTATAATTTTAAATACACATTCGATATAATTAACTACTTCTTATACAAAAATTACCAGTGCAAGTTGAAGCCAGCTAAAATATCGCAAATTAAAATGGATAACTATACATTTTTTTTTAAATTGTTCGATTTTCTTAAAACAGACGGTGATCATTATTTAAGACAATACAAACAAAATAATTAATCTAGACTTTCGTTTATAATTGCGGGTTTACTAGATATATAATAATACATAGCCATCTACCCAAATGCAGAGCAGTATTTGCTAATTGATGGAATTTGTCAATAACAAAACCTAAATGGTGAGTTTTGTTGTATTCAATTAATTTCAATTAAAATATAAAAAAAATAATATTGTAATCAAATATTTAAGAAAAAAATAAGTTAAACGGTAGCGTAGAGAATAAATTAATTTATTTCGAATACTTTTCCTTGAAAAAGTAATGAAAAGTGACGTCAGTTTATTCGTCATCTGATTGTCTAGAAATATCTGATATGAGAATACAGTTGTATGTCAGGATTTATTTACTTTCGTCGCATGAAACACAAATTAACAACTGGCTAAATAACCAATATCAATTTTATATCATGCTATTATGAATTTCTCGATCGCAATCAAAACTAATAAAAAGTTCTGAAGTAAGTATAACAAAACGCGATCAACACCTAAATTAAAGAATTTAAGAGAATCTCTTTATATGTCACTATATTTCATAGAAAATAATTCATTCGTTTAATATCATTTAAATTTTATGTAATAAATATTACAGATTCATCATTTTCTCATTGTTAACAGTAATCAAAGAAGTATTTTGATCTTGAAAAAAATCTATATACTTATGTTTTAGGAAGCTAATGAGTAAAATAAAGATTATTCCCAATGGTACAAAATTGAAATTGTATAATTACACAGGCCGACAAAATTTAACGAAAGTCCTCACCCAGAAATGGGACATTATGGACTCGTAGAATTTTGGTGCACTAAATTCGAATCCGACCCCAGAAATAACTCTATGTCAGATTTTCGAGATATCCTAACCTAAAAGTGCAAAAAACACGCTTTTTTGCTATATTCGTGGCTCTGTACCACTGCGAAAAAAATTTTTTCTAAAGCCGATAACGCCTTCTTCAAGCAGTACTCTTACCCTTTAAAACCGTGTCCCCAAATTTTAAATATCTTTTTTTTCAGTGAGATATCGATGATTGAAATGAATTACTTTGCCAATTTCAAAACTGCATTTGAATGTATCCAATTTTTTTAATGAACTGATATACAATATCTATAGTTTTTTTAAAGTTGTATCATCCAAATTAAATGTGAAACTACTCCAGAATCTCAAATTTTCCTAACCTCAAAATGCAAATAAGGACTAAACTGGATCTCGAGAAAAATTGTTGAAGAGATAAATATCTATGTATATGAGAATATGAAGAAATTCCTTAGCCCCTGAACCCTGTAATCGGTGAGTGTATATTCCCAGACCCCTGAATCTCAAATTCATTAACCCTTTCAGTCACGCAATGAGTACGTGAACTCAATCGTGACCTTAATATGCTACCCGAAAATTGTTGACGTCGCTGTTCCAATATGGCAGACCGGCCAAACATTTGATATTTGATGTGATTTGAAGGAATTTTTCTTTACATTTTTACTTATTTATATATTTGAGGAATCGATGAAGTTAGATTTTACGAAATTGAAACTCATCGTGAAACACTCTTCTTTTTTAGTTCAAATACAATCAAATCAGAAATTTTTGTTAAACTCCAGTTTAGTCCTTATTTGTTTTTTAGGTTAGGAAAATTTGAGATTCTCGAGTAATTTCACATTTAATTTGGATGATACAACTTAAAAAAACCATAAATATTGTATATCGGTTCATTCGAAAAATTGGATACATTCTAATGCAGTATTGAAATTGGAAAAGTAACTCATTTAAATCATCGATATCTCAGTAAAAAAAAATATTAAAAATTTGGGGACATGGTTTTGAAGGGTAAGAGTACTGCTTCAAGAAGGCGCTATCAGTTTTTAGAAAAAAAATGTATTCGCAATGGTACATAACCACGAATATAGCAAAAAAGCGTGCTTTTTTACACTTCTAGGTTAGGATATCTCGAAAACCTGCCGTATAGAGCTAATTCTGAGATCGGATTCGGATTCAGCGCACCAAAATCCTTCGGGCACAAAAGGTCCCGTTTCTGGGTGAGAAATTTGTCGGCCTGTATTATCTTCAATTCCGACCAGCTATACAAAGAACTATATATTTTTTCTTCGTTCAGAATTTAAAAACGCCTCTCCAATGCTTATGTTTGGTTCGCACAAAGAAGCGTACTATCCATAAATGGTGGAAAAAGGTTTTTTGAAAAAACTTGTTTTGTTAGAAAGGTCTTTTTGCGTAACCGTTGAAAAATATAAGTCATTTTAATGTCATTTCCGAGTATGAAAAATAAAAAAAAACCAAACATTTATGATGTAATACGACGTATATTTAAATGATTCCCACCTTACAAACCATTAAATATACCAGTATGGTAGCATCATACGTAGTAGTCAACTATCAAACAAAAGTCAAAGTTAGAACTTTATTACTGAAGGTCGGTTTGATGTCTAAATAGATATGATTAGGTGGGTTTGATTATAATAAATATCTTGGATAATACTTTACTTTTTCTTCAGTTAAATATTAATACATTATAAAACTAGTAAAAGAAATCCGCATATTCAATTTCTAGAAAACGTTATGTTGGAGCTGAGCGTTATACTAAAATCACACGATATAAAGGAGCAGGTTTTAACTTGTTTATAAGTATAGTTCGCTATCATGAATGTAAAAATAAAAACTGTCGAGTAGAATTGGAAAAGTTTCTGAACTAATAGAATATGTGGGTAGAGGATCTCGTTCTTTCGAAAAAGATTGTAAAATTCTTAATTCTAACCACATTTCATTTTCTGGATTTTGTGGAAATACTTTATATGGAGACAATTATTCTGCTTCGTGTTCACAACCTTCTTCTCTGATAAGTTATTCTCGTAAAATAAATATGTACATTTAAATAATTGATTAAAAAATATGTCTAAATGTCCATTGTGCAATATAATACGTGCAATATAATTTTGTCTCTAGAAAATCTATGAACTGGTATACCCATACCTGCACACGTCTCGCATCCTTTAACCCATTAGAAGCTGAGTTATTGAAACATATTTTGTGATTTTTTTCTTTATATTTGGACTGAATGGTGGATTTAGATGACTCCTAATTTGGAATTTTAAATTGTTGCCATATGGCAACGCGAGATCAAAAGAAATACAAAAAACCGATATTCTACTGTTTTAGAAAAATGAGAATCACTTGACTATTCGCGTTGCCATATAGCAACGCTAGTCCTTAATGGGTTAACAGGACTCTTCTTTTTTCACTAACTTTTTTTGAAATTAGTGAATTACTCATCTTTGGGATTATTTATCAACAACATTGATTTATTGTATGTTCCTTTTATAATATGAACGGTATATAGGTTATATGTATTTGTTTAGGTATAACTCTCACTGCTTTCAAACTTCACCACAAGGTGAGACATTTTCGCTTGTACATGGGAATGAACTTTTATCTAGACGAAATTATAATACCAAAAAATGGCTGGAGATGGAGACGACCATTCAGTCTCGGATGGATAAGGAACTGGGACAAACCAGACTTCTATCTAATTAATCGAAGTGTTATTGTTTGGGTGAAGAATACGATTAATGTTAACATTTAGGTCTATAGCACGCAAAAATGTATGCAGATACAAACCCAATAATTTTATTAATATCGGAATACAACAACACCGCCACTTTCGCTTTTTTACAATTGTACGCCTACTCAGAGTGATACAAAAAGCACCCTTGTCGGTCAGAGCTTTGGAAAAGTCTGCCGCCGCTTTTGCTCCTTCCCATCAATACCTACTTTATCCCTTCCATACTCTTTCCTTGCATCTCCATCGGGAGCGTGGCCTTTGACTTTGGGCCTTTCCCGCTTTCTTCCGACCGCCCTATTATCAAACGATATTCGTACCCTTTGAGTATTACCATACATGCTAGGTAATCCGCATGGCAGAAGCATAAGCTTCTCAATCGTGGGCTTGAATACAATCTCAC
Organism: Chouioia cunea; assembly: GCA_030064505.1. Lineage (NCBI taxonomy): Eukaryota > Metazoa > Arthropoda > Insecta > Hymenoptera > Eulophidae > Chouioia > Chouioia cunea. The sequence continues at coordinate 15,139,226 of JAOPFQ010000001.1, read as the reverse complement.
AGCAATTTTACGAACTCCCTAAGCGAGAAGTCAAGAAGTATATTTTTGCACACATAAGCGGCCAGAGTGTATCGTTGGTCCCTCCAAGGACCGTGCTGAAAGATTTCCTTTCCCGAGTACGTACGCGCAAATGCGTACACGTTTACATGCATGAATTCCACTTGTTTACAAGTAGCACAGATAGACATACACAAGCAAAATACTTCTGTCGTAGCTGTAACACACGCGTTTCTCGCCTGTTCACATCAGTAAAGTGATGGCCGTAAGAGGCTTATTTGCGTAACTTTTATGGCATTCTCGGCAGCCTGGGTTTTCTTCATTTTTTTACTCGCGTCGGTACACCTCCCTTTCTCTTCTTACGTTTGTGTCTTTCACAATTACTCAAATAACATGAGTTTGCTTCAAAATTATTAATGACTGCCTCTTCAACAATTGTGTCGGACATAGAATAAATAGTGAACATCGACGACTTTATCTATGGTTACTAGTATACGAAAACAAAGAGATCTCGCCTTCTAAAACAAAACTTAAATTAAATATTCTATCTTCAATAATTTATAATATATATGTATACATTTTCAACTTTAATAAGTTTAAATAAACTTTAAGAATAAGAACGTTGAAATCGGAAAAAAAACAATGTTGGTCATAATGGTAAATTGTCTAACAAGTGAGGTAAGGTCACCGAATACGCACACTGTTGTTCAATCAGAACGGACAAACGTCCAAGTACGCTATTGACAATAACTGATGGAATTGCATACACTGTGTTATATGACAAGATATTCTCATATTGTTGCCTTATAGTGTATTAGAGTTTTGTGAATCAAATGTTAATTAGAGCAATAAATTCTTTTGACAAGCATTATAGAGTTAACATTAAAGTAAACCAATTCTTAAATAACAAAACTCAGTTATCTTACAGTATTCTATATTTAGTACTAGCAATATTAATTACATGAGTCGCAGTAATAAAATTGTAATATTAATTAAATTAATTTGTCTTATGTTATTTATAAACGAATTACTATTCCGGCGCTTTTTGGGATTGATTGTAAATTTCGACTGCTTTCTTCGTGTAAGCATCCCATTTCTCTGGCTGATTTTTTGTAAACCAAGTAGCTATTTTTTGGAAATTATCTTTCTGCTTGTCGGTACATTTTACACATTTAGTTAAAGCTGCCTCTGGCAGAATTTCTGTAAAATAATAAAAATAGAATTTGTCAAGATACCATATTATATTCTTAATCTAACAATGTTTGTTTATTTAATAAAGTTTCTTGGACTAATATTTAATTGGAAAGTAAAAAATATGAAATATATTCAGTAACGATTTTACAAAATAAGAGCTACAAGAATTGAACAATCATATTGAATATTTGAAAAAAATACCGATGTACTTCCTGTTGATTTTTTAAACTTTTTGAATATTTCATCAAGCAATTTAGTAAATTTACTCGGTAGATCATATTAAATAACTAACGATATCAACATTTTCAACTCATAAATTTTGCTGCTTTGTTCTAAATGAAAACTTCATCTAGACTATTCGACGTTATCGCTACTTACGACAGACGTATTGGCTAATATTCTGCTTCCGATATACTGCGATCACATATCAAGTATGTCAACATAAAAAGATTTAAAAAGTGTCTTACATCACTCTGATATTTATCTATGAAATAATTTCATCTATTAAAGACGCGCATATGAAAATGATATTACCATTGAATTTTTTTACCAAGTATGGAAAGATGAACGCTTGTCAATTTCAGAAAATACCGTTAATATATTCTTACATTGCATGATATCTAAGTATAGATAAATGAAAACATAATTTTGACCTTTGTTACTTTGTCAAATATTATGCTTCAATTGAATCCACTTTATCAAACATAGTTTGACCTAATTGGATACAGCGACATATTGGAATATTTGTGATACACAAAATATTTGGTAGGCATACATAAAATAGTTAGTTGTTTAATAACGATTATTTAGAAATTATTCCAAAAGGTAGTTCATATAAAATAATACGTCAAATACTAAAAATAAATAGAATCCAAAAACCTACAGTGTTAAAAGTAATTGTTATATACCTTGTGTTATAAATATCGAACTATAATTGAACGATCAAGACGATTTCGAATAAATAAAAATACACAAACCTTTGAAGTACTGAGCGTCCGCCGTCAGACAAGGTGACGTTCCCATATAACAGTTATAATATTCTTCTCTGAGTGCGTCGTCTGACAAAATTTTACTAACGTCGACGTAATCATATTGGTCTGAATATAGCTGTTCAGCAGCGACGGCGTAAAAGGCCAAAAACACGAAAAGTATCACTTTCATGGTGTGGTTCTTTTTAGCACTTCTTTACTGTAGTTGACAGAAGAAGCTTCTTATTTTGAATTCGGACATCCACGACATTTATATAATCGTCGGCAATGACGATAAACGATACCCCCACTACAAACCTACTATCTTTCTTTTCTGATCATCAGCAATCATGTATACTTATTGCTCTTTCAAGTTCAATTATGTCCGAAAATTCACATTGTTCACTTTCAAAGCTATTGTAATTTCTCACTTGGATCTTTTGTGTACATGAACTTGCTTATAACTAACCTTAAATTATACATTTTTCTAAATTCCGAAACATATTGATATTCATCACAAATTATCTTTGTTGTAAAGATTTAAACTATATGCAATTGCCGAACTAAATATAGTGTGTTTTATATAAAATATATGTGTATATACACACATATTTGTTTGTCATCTACAAACAAGCTAATACCGCTGACACGTAAAAATACTTCAAAGTATTAAATACATCATTACATCATATACTTTACATCATTTATAATATTTGATAATTTAGTAAAAAAAATATGTACACGAAAATTATATTTTTCAAAGAGAGTCAAATTCATATAAAAACACACAGAATTATAATACTTAAACAGCTTAGCACAGTACTATTTTTCATCCATTATAAATGTTTTCGATGCATGTGAATCAACTCAATCCGTGGAACTAATGGATTCATGTTAAAGCGCTTGCACTTCTACTTTCAATAGTTTAAGCTCGACCTTTGACATTGATAATTTTATGATAATGTGTCTCTTTCAATTATAATATAAAAATTTTTAATCGTCGATCCGAACTAATGTACGTATAAAATCTGGTAGACAACAACGTAATGTAAGTAAGAAGATATGTTGGAACATTTTACATTGTCTAAAATGCAAAGGAAAAGAACGTTAACATTATCCGTGATTCCAACTGTTATCACTATCATTTCCGTTTATTGCAATATTTTTTGAAAATGTATGAAAATATTTTCAATACTTTATATCATCTTAATGATAAATTAAGAAATGAAGTAATAGACTTATTCTTTTGAAAAATGATTTTTTTCTGTTATCCTGAATTTTTAAGTTGTCGATTTTGTCATTTTTTAGCTACTATTTTTATCATTTTATGAACATGCCAACTTAGATTATATTTAGGACTGCGAAATTAACTCTCGAGTTTTTAAGGGAAATTGTTAGGAAAAGGGGAAAACGTTGATAGTTGCCCTAATTATCTCTGATATCAGTACTATTTTCCCTTTTTCGATCCGTTAACGAAAAACTGGTGATAATCCCGTTTTTCCGCTCACCCGACGAATGGAGATTTTCTCCATTAATTGTTGATCAATTTTTATGATTAAGGGCTTAAAATAAAGATTATGATTTTCCTCGTTACCCTCTATTTGTATTGAGGACAAATATTTTTTATTTTAAATATAAATTGATAGCAATTTTGATGCCGCGAACGGCGAGAAAACGCTATTAGTTCACATGTCTGCGTTCCATTAGTCCCGCAAACCAGTTTATAATGGTACGCAGAGTCAGCTGTTTTTAAAATAAAACAATAGTTAGTTATTCCAGCAATTCATGGGCAAGTACAATATTTACGAGTGTGTATGGTATATTATCGGAATAATAGGTATGAAATAAATGAAATAAAATAGAAGTGTTGATCATTTAAGCCTGTATGATATATTATAGAAGTAGTATCCAAAAAATTTTCATTTTTTAACAAAAACTTTTATTGAATAGATTGATAATTTATTATTTTAGATTTAATATTGTATTACACTTTGCTGAGAGGTGCATAAACATTTTTTTCGTTCATAGACTAGCATAGGACGTCTCAGTTTCTCTTTAGATGTTTCGTATAATCAGTTCTATTCGAAAACAGCTGATTCTGCGCGCCATTAACTGGATCACGGGATGAACGGGATGTAGAAATAAGAACTGATAACGTTCTCCCGCCGTTCGCGGTATCAAAATTATAAAATGATTATCAATTTATATCTAAAATAACAAATATTTGTCTTTAATGCGGATAGCAGGGGTGACGAGGAAAATCATCACCTTTATTTTAATCCCTGATTTATATGAATTGATCGACAATTAATGGAGAAAATCGCCATTCGTCGGGTGAGCGGAAATACAAGATTATCATCAGTTTCCCGTTTATGAATCAAAACAGGGAAATTAGTACTTATATTAGGTATAATTAGGGTAATTAATGCCGTTTTCCCTTGTTTTCTAACTATTTTCCTTCAAATCCGAAGGCCGGCTTCGCAATCCTGTTGTATTTTACGAAGTAAGCACATAAATTTAGTATTATGATATTCAAATATATTCATCCAAAATTATTTCATTCATTTTAACCTATATACAAGCAAACAATGTTCTTTAATATGCATGTACCAATGTAACTTCGATAGATAGATAATTTTCTTTAATAATGTATAGAAAGTGTATATATACACGTACATCTAATATAATGAAATCTTAATTACGTTGTCAATATTAAAAACGGAACCCAGTAAATATCAGAAAAATTATAAGAACTCTACCCTTTATCATAGCAGATGTCATTTATAATATACATTAAGAAAGTTATGAATTTACTGTACACCATGAATAGTTTTAATTATATGTATATTAAAATTGACAAAATAGCAGAGCGCTGAATTATCATTTGAGTATTGTGTTGGCGCAATAAAGTTTCAAATTTTGCCACGCGATCGCCATATACGTATCGTAGGATAGAAATCAGTCGATCATCCTGATATTCACTACCCTCTTTACCGACTGTGATTCAATATTGTGCGGGAAACTTCTGTATTCGAACAACTTCGCAGATTAAACTATTATCGTATTTGGTATGTAAGTAAAAGGAAATATTGGTCTCACATAGAATACCATATATATATACAATGAATTTCTTTTATAAATATTTCACTACACGCACAAAATATTTTGTCACTTTAATTGTAATAAATAGTAATATATTTGCACAAAAAATCTTATCGACCTTTCAACCCATTGTACAAACATACGACTTATCATATTTTTAGTAATTTTTTCAACATCTAAAAATGGAATCTTTGAAACATTGTTGTATACTTACTATTGATTGTCGTTACTGTAATATTTTAACTCAATATTAATATAGCTCGGATTAAATAATTATGTTTTACTCACACTTATTGCATTTTCCGACAAATGACTTATTTTAAAAATCATGTATGACGTTGACAAACAAATGTTTATATTCTATGTGTACTTATATTAGTAGTTATAACTTTATCTTTTTTGAATTAAAAGCAATATTATTTCAACATGGGGTGAAGTCATTGTTATATTAAAGAACATGTCGTTATTCTAATATTTTTGTGCAAATGGGTTAATACATTGAATTCTCATTTTAAAAATTGTGTATACAAGAAAACACCACTCAAAAATACCGAGGCACTAAACATATATACGAGTACATATGTGTACATATGTACAGGCCAAAACATCGTATTGTGGAAAAATCACCACAAACTGTCGTTTTCTTTGGTACACAAGCAGATGAAAATGATAATAGTATCTATAATTTTAACACTTATTATCAACGGCTGATTATATTGTTAAAGTATTGGAAGGTTCCATACTTATTTGCAATAGGATTTTGGATGATAAATTTGTTTCACTTGGATTTCAATATAACCATCCCACAATTCAACTAGTTAACAAAGTAACCATTGATATCGGAAAAACATTCGAAAAAAAAATATTACACTACAGTATTTCTTGAGGTAGCTCATATTTTTGATAAAGTCTATCATAAAGGACTATATTCAAACTTAAAAAATCTATCTATATACTTATATCTTTTTCTTGAATCATATTTGAGCTGTAAAATCTTTGAAGTAAAAATAAATAACTTAGCTACTAAACTACACATGAAAGCTGGAATTCCTCAAAGTAATGTCCTCGGACATATATTATACATATTACATACATACGAGTATCCTACCATGGAAGCTATAAGCATCGTCACTTATGTAAACGATACAGCCATCATAATTTCCCACCCAAATGCAACGCATGCCGCATTTGCAAAAATGTTTGGAAACATAAATGATACCAAATCTATTCAAGTGCCATACTTTAAAAAAGAAAACTTGCCCTCAAGGAACTAAAGCAAAATACCTGGAGATATACGTAGATTACTGATTAACGTGACGAGGCCATATCTATACTATACGTAGACAACTCAACGTAAAGTTAAGAAAATATTATTGGCTGTTGGAAAAAAAATTAAAGCCCTCACTCATAAATACAATATTGCGCTATAAACGTATAATAGAATCAATATGTACCTATGGGATTCAACTTCGGGGGACTGCCAAAAAATCCAATATCGATATAGTCATAAGATCTGTTACCAACACACCATGGTTTGTTTCTAATGAGTTTATTAGAAATGATATCTACTTACCAACTGTAAAAGAAAAATGTAAGCTTCCCGCGAAAGATATGCCAACCGATTATCAAAACACCGCATATAACATCAAAGGTTCCAAGACTTCAAACATATGAATTAACTTTTACATTAATATAATCAAGTACTTAGTTAAAAGTAATTGGAAATAAAAGTTATAAATTATATAAAGCATTGATACGGTACGTATCAGTGATGAAGTTCCCTTATGTAACAATAAAATCACTACGTTTTATACAATTTACTTAATTTCAGTTAAACAGATCGCAATAAAGGAGGAAATAAAAAGTATGGCTCATAACATACCCTATTATATATGTACTATTTCTGTCTTGAAATTGAATTGTCAGTTTCACTGTACCAAAGATTTTAATGTATTAAATCACATACTTTTTACGTAATGTCTATTTGTCTTGGACCCTATGAAATCGGCTTTCATAAAATAACGCCAAATTGTTATTTGAATCGTGCAATGAGAACTAAAAATCAATAACAATAATGCGATGGAACTTTTCGCAACCGCTTATGTATTTTTAAACATTGAAATTAATTTTCTAGAACATTATTTGGAATCACGTCATTCGTCTAAATACATTAGACGTTAAAAATAATTCATTAAAAAGACATTATTCCAAGCCTCCAAGGTTATCACTAGTTTTTGTTTCTAAAATTGAGTTAAAATTTAATTTTCACTAATATTGAACAAACTGTATTTATTTATTTTTTCAATTTACTATCTAAGGATATAATTCGATCAAACTCAAACTAGTCGAAGCTACAGCCGTTAACTATTAATAACGCTCACTACGCTTGAAGCTGTCTTTAGGAAACTTGATTAACCCATCGTCATGAACCTGTAATGCAATTACTCTGAAATATCGTATACGTAGTTAAGTAGAATAACGTTATTACAATACAATCTGAATATGCACAAGCTAGGTATTGATGTATCAATTAACGTTATATCCTATATCATTATAGTTTAAACGAGCTTTTCTTAAGTTATATACTTAACAACATTATTTCATGGACAATTTCAAATTTCGAAAAAGCTAGCACTATTAATTATGCAAGCGTATTATTGAAATTGATTTGTAGGATACAAATGGATACCTCACAAAGGATAGCTTGCAATGATGGACTTTGCCGTTCCTACCCGCAATCACGGAGCATTGATCATTTCCGGCATTGTCAGACAATCGTTATTGCCGACTTCTACTCATCAATTCCTGCATTTTATTTCAACATTTTTAAACCATGTACAACAAAATGATATATGTCGTGTGAGCTTCACACGATTCATATTAAAACAAATAAAAATTCATAATAAAAATGATATTTTATGAAAATTAATAGTTCAGACTAATGATAAGTTTGACTCGGTAGTTATCTTTACAAAATTTACTTAAAATTATGTTTTTCATGAAACGAAAAATTTATAAAAAAGGTTACAGAAATAACTTGTTTTAGAAATATTTACCACCAGAATGGTATTTTTGTTGAACTTCGCTTAGAGACTTTCTATTAAATACTATATTTATCAAAACTACAATATTCTTCTAATAGTGTACATAAATATCCATTTCAATCGATAACTACGATATATGTATATCAACGGAGTACAATGTTCTAATAATTTTCTATTACTTTAATTAATTCGAATTAAAATCATTTCTAATAATTTGACTAATACTAGCGACCAAAGTACATTTTTAAACCAATTAAAAGTAAATTATATTATAAACATTCTACATATTCACATATCAATTAAAATAAATAGTTAGAAATTATTTAAAATGCTGTTAAAACTTATTATAGTTTTCAGTAACTTCTCAGAAACAAAATCCAGTTATTTGTTTTTGAAACAAAAATTTTAAATATCGTGTCTGAATATCGTTTTTTCTTCATTTTCAGTAATCGACGATCGGTATGACTTTCACAGAAATACTTAAAAAGTACAAAATAGTTTCATAAGATTTAACGTAGTTATACTCATAGCAGAAATGGAATAAAAATTATAATTACGGTAAAAGAAAACGAATAATGTAATTTATTTAAATTGTGATTACTATTATTATTATAACATTGGCTTGGAAGTATAGTTATATTATTATAGTATAAAGGTGGTTTATTCATATTTAATATTCGATATAATATTTGTAATGTAAAAGATTATGAGATGATAACAAATCACGTAAATTCATGATCTGATATGTTTGTATTTAATTTATTTTCAATAATATACAATCAAATTATCCGCCAAAAAGTGCAGAAACCGATAAATCTAAAAAGACACTTTTTCATATCATTAGAAATGCAGTTCTAAAGGACGTATTGTGAAAAAATTACTGATCTATAACGGAAACCCATCAGAATAGATGTACTTCAAAGTTTTATACAAATCATTCACGGGACTATGTCAATTCACCGATCACGACAATATTTTGCGGTTGTATGAGACTTTGCGTCGTGGTCAAGCTCGCGAAGTGGTTGAAACCTTGCTGAATATACTATTACCACTGGTCAAATCAAGGAATTATTAATACTGAATTTCGCCAAAGAACATCATACTAAAAAGCTGATTTAGCGATTGGCAGAGGCCTACTACACTTGGTACTGTCGAATTAGATTGTTAATATTAATTATAATGAACTATAACTACTCAGCTCATATTATTATGGTATTATAAGTAATGAAAATAAATTTTTATCGTTGCGAGGTATCAAATAAAAAGATCATCATTCTATTTAAATTCATTTCCGAACAAATTGCGAATAAACTTACGTGGTCAATTTTGAAGGCCCGTAAACCTCATCTCATAAGTTTCACCCCGAACACAGCCTTTGCAAAGCTACCCAATGTGCAAGGTGCGTTGTATAAAAATACATAAACCTTTGAATTACTGTACGTCCGCCGTGAGACAAAGTGACATTGCCATGTAACAGTTATAATATTCTTCTCTGAGCGCACCGTCCAGCAAAATTTTACTAACGTTGACGTAAGCATACTGGTCTGAATATAGCCGTTCAACAGCGACGACGTAAAAGGCCAAAAACACGAAAAGTATCACTCTAATGGTATGATTCTTTTTAACACTTCTTCACTGTAGTTGACAGAAGTCACTTTTTATTTCGAATTCGGACATCACAGTCATACAACAATAATTGATTTGTGTTACGAGTAGCGCACAAATAAAACGAACATAAGTAAAGTAACAATTATTCGAGGAAATCTAAATGAAAATACAAACATTAAATTTTATAATTAATCGTCCGGAGAAACTTAGAACCGGCCAAAGATGCATTTAGGCAATGGAAAGAGAGATACATTAGTAATGTAGAAGGGTATTGAGAATCGATTATAACACGTAAACAAAAGTAACTTCTAGCATGCGCCACAAAAATTATTAAGGGGATTAAAGAATAAAAAAAGAACAATAGATCACGCAAAAACAGAAAATTATCGGTTCATTCGGAGAATACGACGTATAAAGGTGGTTAGTAGTGATACGACGGTTGTACTATGTCCGGCAGCTCCGAATAGTGCGTCCCAAAGTTATTTAGCACACCTTCAAACTAAATTAGCTGCTATGCACTTAAGGAAAGGTACGTCTTATGTTAATGTTTATTGTTCAGAATGATGACGTGGAGAACAATCTGACTAGTAGAGGAATTTTATGTTATGTCTAAAACTACTTAAGTAACATTTGCTGTTTATTTATTATTTTAAAAATAAAACTTACTTATGATACAAATACGATACTTTCGAGTGATTCCACTTATCATACTATGTCTAAAGTAATATGGCTATTATCATTTGGATTAGATATTAGAATGAATACATCGTACTCGTTAGATAAATTAGATAACTTCTAATTTTTCAAGGAAGTAGCTAAAATCAAATGAAGAATTAAACAGTGACACGTTTAATTTTATTATAATATTTTCAAACAACGGTAACGAAGTTTTTTTAAAAGCTACCATGGAAATCCCGTCTGATCGAAATAATCATTATTTTCAGGTATTTATTTTGCACAAACTACAATCCGTTAACTATTTCAAATCAAAATACAATTAATTTTTGCCAGTTATAATGCATATTTTTATGATAACGTTTTGATGAAATATTAAATATCATCATGAATGTAAATAATAGGCGTACCACTTTGCTTCTGCCGTTTTTTTTCCAAAATTCGAGGCTTTATTGTAAAAAACTGGTTATAAATTTATGATTCAAAGTATTGTCCATCGCTGACCACTACTTTCTCCCATCTTTCGGGCAGCGTATGAATCCCGCGTTGAAAAAACTGGTCATCTTTTGAAGCGATCCACGAATCGATCCAATTTTTTACTTCTTCATAAGACCGGAAGTGCTGGTCAGCCAGACCGTGTGCCATTGATCGAAACAAGTGATAGTCCGAGGTAGCAGCGTCTGAAGAATACGGCGATCATTGTCATGCTGTAAAATCACTTTATCATGTCTCTTGTTGTATTGCGGCCGTTTGTCTTTCAATGCTCGGCTCAAAAGCATTAATTGCGTTCGATAACGATCGCCTGTGATTGTTTCAGTCAATTTTTCACCCAATTTCCTTGTTTCTGAATCATTTCCATGACTTTCAGCCGTTTTGAAATGGCTTGTTACGTCACTCCCAATGATCCTGCCAATTCTTGTTGCGTTTGACACGAGTCTTGATCAAGTAATGCTTCCAATTCTGCATCTCCGAAAACCTCCTCTCTTCCACCGCCATGCTGGTCTTCGACGTCAAAATCACCGTTCTTGAAGCGTTGAAACCACTCTCGGCACGTTCTTTCACTAAGAACGGCTTTACTATAGGTATTTGAAAGCATTCGATGAGCTTCAGACGCAGATTTCTTCATATTAAAGCAGAAAATTAAAACCTCCCGCAAATGACGAGAATTTGGCTCGTAAGCTGACATGTTTAATCGAGAATAACTTTATAATGCCGACACAAATCGACTAATATTTCGATGGCGTTATGTTTACAAATACCTAAGCTTATTGTATAACATCTACGATCTATTTATGTCGACTAACACTTACCGCTACAGCAATCTATTGCAAAACGGCGGAAGCAAAGTTGTACACCTTTTATATTGCTCACTATTACGTCTAAAGACAAAAATAGCTTATGAAATAAGTCAGCAATATTGTAAAACCTATATATCATTATGATTTAATATATTTTATGAGGTAAAACTGATAAAAATCGACAGGAATTTAAGGAAGCATTTTTAAAAACTACCTATACTGCTCATTTATTACCCCTGCACGTTATGGAGAACAACAACATACGGAAAAAGAGCGTATCCTTGGGGAAGAAGAACCTAATGTTCATAGGAAACCGGAAGAACAGGTGTTCGCACCATGAGTGCAGTTCCCTATGACAATGCATGAAGCGCGTTCTGCGTGTTCTGCGAGTGTGGCGAGCAAAAGGGGAGGTGGTAAGGGCTACGGCCATGAGAGCAGTTGCGATTAAGCATCCACCGTGTCCGCTTCTATCTCCCGTTATTGATAGGGTACCACCAACCTTCCAACGACAATCTGCGCCCTTTCCGCGTACCATCTAAACTGCGTACCATCTCAACCTAGTTTTAAACTCAATGATTCCCTACTACTTCGTTGCGCGAGTCGTATGTAAACCATGCCCATCTTCTTTTACAGAGTGAACCCGAGCAAGAAAGGTCCCTCGTAGGTGCGACACTTCAGCTGGTCTAATTGCGTGCGTAAACGGCGATTCTTGCCGACCATTGTAAATTTATATTATTTTCATTTTTCCTTTCTCTAAATTTAGATTGTTGATCGGCTTTTTCGGTTCGAGAGCTCAAAGAAAGCAATCACACTAAAATCAAAGAATTAAATAAGAATTAAACAGCAGCACATTTAATTTTAATGTAACCTGTTCAAACGGTAGTAACAAAAATTTTTTTAAAGCTGCCGTGGAAATCCTGACTGATCAAAATAATCGTTATTTTCACGTACTGATTTCACACAAACTACGATCTATTAATGTCCTATCAAAGTGATTATTTACACTAAAAAATGCTTTTATATTTCGCAATACGTGAGATAATCGAAACATGCGAGGTAACCAGTTTAGCAATGAGAATTTCTCGAACAAAGTATGAGATTTGTTATATTTTGGAAAACAATTGATTAACAGCAAGGCATTATTGGTGTCACGTGTAATTAATATGCCAATCGACAAGTGTTCGACGTTATTCAACCCTCATAGGATACAAGAAGCTACAAGCAAACAAGAGTATCCATTATATACTGTATAACTTCAAATATTGGCGGCGCACATGTTCCATGTACTAGCGAGAATTAGTGAAGAGCCGAGCTTTCGCTCACTTTCGCGTAAACATCAGATAAATTTTAGCGATGCGCGACAAGCTTATCATACAGACGAGTAGGTGCTGAACCCTCTGTGACTTTAGCTGTATATGCCTGAATAAACTGATAAATAGCTGAGTCAAACTCGAGTATGTGTCCCGTGGATATAGTTTTACATATTGTTATTTCTCACAACTGATTTCGGGATTATCCTAAAATTTGGTTGACAATAGAACTAATCCTCTATACTAACTCACACAAGTTTTCGCAATTCTGTATCGAAAATATTTTAAGCTAATCCTTATTTATACGTATTAAACTATTAATTTGAGAAAATGTCCTACTATAGTACTATTTCAAAGAATTTCTTAACAATGTCATACTAGTCAGTCGAGCGAACTGAACGCTTGGGCATCAACGAGGGCGTGGCTGTTGAAATGGTTTGCTGGTTCAATTTTGTAATAAGTGCCTTGTCTCGATATACTTGAACAATAAAATAATTATCATACCATTTTGCACGAGTATTTTTGTTGTACTCGTTTAACACAGATAACAAATTATACTATCGGGTCAACGCTGACAGTTAAGTTTTCTACTTGGACTAGTGCCACTTTTTCATAACACCTACGCTGAAAAGCACGCCGTCAAATAAACGTACAAATTTACGTTTAACTCTGTAATTTTATTCATACAATATATTTTTTATATATTTTGTAATGTCACAATTTAATCGTTTCAAAAAATATTTTATACAACTCTTGTACTATACAGAGTGGATACTCGTACATCTAATGCCGCGTGCTTTTTCCCATTTAATTAATCTAATAACCGTCTCCCACTTCAACACCATAGTCTATTAGAATATTGATATAACTTTATTATAATATTATTAATAATAAACTTTATTATAAATAAACTTATAAAATTATTATAGTAAGAGGATAAAAGATAATTCGGATACTAATTGAAATCCTTTTCCAAACTTAAAGGGAACCTAGAAAGATACATCATAGCAATCTGTCTACGTATTTCAGTAAACCAAAATGATAAATAAATATCGTGAAACGATATTCAGTATTGGATAAGAAATTATTTTGAAAGACTATTCCATCACCATATATAAAAGTAATCTTATCTTAAATAATATCGAAACATCAAAATTAAAGGATAAAAAGCAATAAAGTAGTAATTAGTCACATTTCAAAAAAAACTGACGGGTTCTTGAATTCCAAAGACTCTATCTCCGGAAACAATGATTACTGAGCTGTAAATAAGCATGCACGAGTAAGCAAAAAAAGTCAGAGTTTCTCGCGCCAACTCGCGAAATATTCAATTTCCAATGAATCTACCTAGTTTGCTTTTAACATCTAGCAATCCCCTTAAAGTTTAAACCCTTCAAGGAAGCTCACCTTGTTTGCATTAGCGCTCACTCGGATTTCGACATACACCACGAACTTCTCTCACGGCTTACAAGGTTTTCCATAGTTACCTAAAGCCGTTGTGCTCACGTGGGCGTTTCCACGCATAAACTATTTACGGTGCTACGAACTGTGTGTCTTCTCTTTAGACTCACGGCGAGTATTCAAATTAACTGTACCCTTTGCAAAGCTCTAAAATTGTTACTCGGTGGAACAAATTCCACTAGCCTGGAATTCGCCAGCTAAATAAAAGATTTCAATAACTCATTTGCCTTTTTACTATATTAGTTTGCAACTCCATGCGACGAGCAATCTCTACAGTCGTAAATCACTTGGACTGCTAATAGTCTTCCCGGAGGATGACTTGGACTGTGAAATAATCAGACAGAGATTGTGGAGAAAGTAAATACACTATTTACTTATTTGGTGAATTGTACAATAAGTAATACAGATTATTGCCTCTGGTCGAGTGCGGCAGTTGGAACAAAGAAAAGCGAATTCCCGTCTGCCATACAAAACTAATCGGTAAGAGTTTGGTCAATAATCTTCCCCCTTTGAATATGATAATCACCTAGATTTTATTTAGAAATACCATTCCGATTCTCGCCTTCCATCCGAAGACAAAAGAATAACCGGCGATAAATATCCACGAACCCTTGACGGCGGTCGGTAATTGTTACCAATTTTCGATTTTGATTCCACTATCGAATCTAGGTGAGTTTTCACAGATTGTTTTTGTGACAGACGTGTTCCCGTCTTTTTCTGTTCCAAAAATGTCAGAGAAACCTATGCCGCACTCGATCGGAGTGAATAACTTCTATTTATCATTATACAATTTATCAAATGAATAAATAGCGCATTTAATTTTTCCATAATGGTTGTCTGATTATTTCACTGCCCAAGTCACCCCCTAAGAAGACTATTACGAACCCAAGTCATTCATGACTGTGAAGATTGCTCCGCTCTTGGATTTACCCTACTTCAATTAGTCATAATCTTCAATATACGCTTACCTCTAACATTACAACTTTGAAAATATAAGCAAAACGTCCAATACATTCTCCTATTGTACAATGTTTGTTATCGCCGTAAAGTAATTTTCACTTAAGTTCTTCTCATATTCGTTTATATTGGAATTTAGTGCTTCTCTACCAATCATGTTGTAAATTTATTTAAATTAAGAAAAGAGAACTGTAAGTAGATAATAATAAATTGACAATAGATAGTAATAGACATAATAGTAGTAATTAATGAACAGAAAACTTTGTTACCACAATATGAACCAACGACAGTACCACAACACATTCACTCTTGTTCCAATTACTGAACCGAGGTAACTATGCTGTATATTTGAATAGAAATTAATGCCATTACGATGCTAGTGCGGGAAACTAGACTCTCGCGTGATATTTACGCTCGAACGAAACGAGGGTGAAAAGTTACAAAAAACGAGAATCTTTTTACCGAACATGTATCACACAGAATTTTTCGATACGAGATGTGAAGAACGTGATTTTAAAATCACACTTTATGCCGAACGTGCGAAAAACCGAACTATCCACAGGAAGTATCGAGAAAGGAATTTCAAAATTTATTAACTCATAACTGGAAAAAGTCTTTTCAGAATTATGTTTGCCATCGCGTCTTCAACAGACATAAACCTATGTAGAGCTAGAAGAAATGGATAGATTCATGCTCCAAGAAGGTTACATAGTCGCACAGCATTTTTCACAAAAAATTTGAATTAGTTTACTTACTGGATCTGATTTTTGTACGTCTATATATAACGACAAATTCTGATCTAATGACCAAGGAATATTACTACTTATTAAGGCGTATAGATTACTTTACTACTTAGAAGCATACATCAATACAATTATGATTGACAAATAAAAATAAATAAAGATATCACAAAAAATAGGTTTTGCGGAATGTCAAAAATTTTAATCAATTCAGTACAAACATTACTTAATAACATAAAATCTACCTTTCGAAGATACCTAGAGTTTTATTACCGTCACATAAAAAATTAATGAATTAAGAATGCTTGGAATGAAGTCAAATCGTCCGTTTACACCTGTATCGTTTTTATTAGACTTTTTCACGACTTATGAACTTGGTGCAAATCAAAAAGTTCTCAAAGGCTAGTTTGATATTTACAACTAAGGGAAATGGAAGAAACGTTAAATTTAATCAAATTAATTTAGTTTTATATTTGAGAATATTTTTTAATTTACATAATTTATATTTCTATCACTATGATATAGTAGTTCATTGCAAGAAAATCATTAAATGAAAAAGCAGAATAATAGAATAAATTTAAACTTACTTTTGTATGGGTATTATTATACTGATTCAATAATAATTAACATTAACTTTTCGTTTTTTATTCTATTTATATTTTATTATTACGTAAATCACGCATAGTTACTTAGTAAAAGAACTGTTCATTCTGATTTATAGTACAATTGTCGATAAGCATGAGCAACACATATATTTTTTATTTAGCTTCAGTACATTTAAAACCGTGTTGTTCTTAGTGGTATATTTTCAAATGGTTAGTTTTTCCCTAGCAATTTTATTGGTGAGAAACCCCGCCCACTAGCTTTAACAATTCTACGTACAATTGTGTATTCTCATAACTTAAGAAGAAAAGAATCTTAATAACGTATGATACCTTCTTACTTTTCTAGTTTCTAAAACTTCATATAAATAATAAAACAATCTGTTAAAAACACGTAAATATGCACCCCATTGGCATACTTTCAATACTTACCAAATTCAACCACCTACATTAGTGAACCAAAATAGCCTCAATTTTGCGATAATTAGATGAGAAAAAATTTGAGGTATAACTATTTTGGAGGTCACTTAAATGAGGTTCTCTTCTGTATAAATCCAACTTTCATGAAAACGCTATCAGCTAAGGCATTTCCAAAAATGATACAAGTTAACACGCGATGTCCTCATAAAAGAGGGAAGTGTATCTAAATTTTTTTATTTTTGTATGTATGTATGGATATAGACTCACAGCTTATTATTTATACCTTACAGATACATTAATTTTTGTTCCATTGATTATTTTCAATGCACGGAAATCATGCGTCAACCATATTACTTTACATCTATTTTTGTATATAAAATAAATCTCATTCCTACTGAATATGATAAATATCAATACACTATCAACAGAAAGGTTCAATCTTAATGATACATTCAAACTATTCATAACATTACAAAATAATATAATATTTATAATCCTGATATTTTAATAAGCAGTATTTTTATCTTTAGCTATTATTCGTATAATTATACCAGCATTTCATTACTGTTTGTAATTGAAACTCGAAATACCAAGTCATATTACATTAATTTTAACTCACCAAGTACGTTATGAAATCTCCACATATTTTTAATTCAAATATTTTTAGCTCTGCTTACCTGAAAAAAAAATATTTTTATTTTTAAAATTGACCGTATGTTAAAATATTACCGCAAATGTTTTTTTTTCTAATAAATACGTGTTTTAATTGCATGATGAACGTATTTATAATTCATAAGTAAATATTTGACTAATTCTTCGAACGATCGAACCTTAGTTGTATTTTCATATCAAGAGAATAATGAATTGCACACCAAATAATTTTGAGATCGTTACAAAGATATGAATATTGTACACGTACTACATACTTTTACATTCTTAAAGGTTTATGTTGAAACGTTAACAAATGAAGTTCAAGAAAAACGCGGTTTTCTTTCTTACTGATAACTCTATCTCTCCCTCTCCCTCTCTCTCTCCCTGTCCTAAATTTGCGCAATTTGGTGGTCAAATGTTTTTTTTCGATTTAATTAGAATGAAAAATGAAAACACCAAGGTATCGAAAGCTTAGAGAATATGATAACAAAAATAACGAGATCTGACATATTGACATTGCTTTATTGAAATTCATTAGGCGATATTGACGGTATATCTAAATAATACCGTTGACTCAAATTATTTAAGACAATAGTGTATGAAAGGAAATTCAATACAAACAATCTCCATTAATATCGCTATCTTTTATGTGCGTATTTAATTAATATGTATATTTCTTTACAAAGCACAATTAAGGTAAATATATCTATTAAGCATGTAGTATGTATTCATGGTCTATTAAAGGTATAACTCTCTACAATAGTTTGTGAAATTTGAATGTTAGCCACGTCCACTTTTTTAAAAGATATTCTGTTTCAAACTAACAGTCCGATACGGTGCAGAGCGCACTGTATGTAGGGAGAAACCACAATACCACAAGGGACGTGGTAGACCTCGTCGTTACACTTATAAAACTCGTTGTATCCGCGATTATCACGCATTCGTACACTTGTAACAACTCCTATTAATATCTTTGTTTCACATTAATAGTTTTGCTATACACCAATCAGTTTGTCCAATTATTTTAATTGAAATTTCAAAAACTATCAGTGAAAATTAATAAAAGATTGCCAAGAAAAATGATGCAATTTTTCTATATGTTGCTACTTTACTTTATCTTATAGATATTTTAAGTGACTTGTATGTTAAAGAATGTTATTTGAGAAGGTGTGGCTTAAAAATAACGTGGCTAATTGTTATGATCAATGAAAAAGTAATAATAAATTGCAATGGAACAAGCGATTTTCAACAAGTAAAATGACAATATGCTATGAGATGAGTGCTAGTTGCCTTTTTTCGAATATTCAATTACCTATTGTGTACGTGGCACCATCCAAGTGGAAAGTCGCGCTCTTGCATTTTTTGAAAAGCTTCTGATGCGGAGTTTGTTTGTGAATCTCCTGGCTGCTACTTGTCGTAGCACCCGTACCAGCTTTGTCATCCATTTTACATGTCTCGCTGCCGCGACGTGTACACATGTAGTTCGGCCGATTGCGCGCTGTATAACACGCACATTTACATCTATCGAGAAAGTTCCCTGCTCTGTGTAGCGCGCTCTGCGACAATAGTTTTTCTCCTTTTTCGCACGCTGCGTCACACTCTTGATTACTTTTCTACGTATTCGTGTAGAATGTCTGCTTTTCGAATCAATTCTATAACAACGTTCAAAACTTGCTATTGCTTCTGAATTTACACCTCGTTTGCTGTGAATCTATTAAAGCGAATGCTCCATCAAAACTAAAGAAGTAACAGACACGCATATTTTACGAGTAGGAAATTTCCAGATAGCTTCTCAACGCAAATAGTACGAATTTTGTTTTGCCAATAAAAGAAAAAGTATGTTCAACATTGCGCGTTTTGGGCAAATATTGATAATTGAAACGCTTATCGATGAATTTTTTTCGCAGAAAGTAATAATATTAATGCCTTTCAGTAGTTTCAAATACTATATCGCGTGCTTTCTGTAAAAAATTAGTTCCGGGGAAGCTACACGCGAACCTGCGAGTAGCACATAAAGTTCAACATTATTCCGTTTGAGTTTTCAATTTTCCCCAGGGATTCCCAAGGACCCTGCAAGTCGCGTCTTACACCACAATGGAATTTACTAATAAGTATCGTACACATATGACATCCAATGGGATTATGGGCTAAAAAGTATTCGATGAATTTAGGATGATGTACAACACGACTGAATTTAGGTAACAGAAATTCTTCAGTGGACTATAGCCAATGACGTTTGTGCATGCGTAAATTGTATTCCATAGATACTTTAAAAAGCGCATAGTGTGTGTATGTATCTATGTTGGAACTATGTTGGAGTTTTGCGTTGATAACTGCCACGCTGAGCTCTGGCTACGCGGTCAACAATCAATCTAGCGCTCGAAAATCATTGCCGGTCATCAAATTCTATTTCGTGTGCAATTGTCGATGTTTCTCCACCAGGTTCACCGGAAAAGACATTTCAGCTATTTTTTGCACACGTGCAATTTCAAATAAAGTCCTCACTATTGTAAATAGACAAGAAATTTATCCAGAAATAATAGAATTACTATTGAACCAGTTCTTTCTATAATGTTATTGGATAAAACGTAAACTTAAATGAAAATGATAAGAGTATATAATTGTATAGGATTTATATTGCATGAAAATCGATTTAAAATTTTGAAACCTAATGCCTGTGCAAAGTTAATTATTTAATTTATAAGCTCGGGTGTGTTGTAATGAACGCGAGCCATGAATTCCTGAACGAACAGCATGCTTATAAAATCAGTAGTATACGTTGGCTATGGTCAGACAATGTTGTGGTCTCGCCAAATTACGCGGCACCATCAATGTTTATCAATTATTTGATTAATCAAGTTCTTTTGTGAGTTAATCTATGTTATTTCACCAAAATATTTAATTATAAAATACAAATTGGTAAATTTTTTTGCGAAGACAATAAAATATAGATTGCAACTACAACAGGAAAATAGAAGTAATAAGATATCATAATTCTTTACCATTTGCAACCTTTAATCACTTTGCTTTATCCGCATCGAATAACATACATTGGATATAACAGCGACTCTAACATAATTTTCAATTTTCTCTTAGTATCATCAATTATTTATATCAACAGCAAATTAAGTTGGCGCAGTGAGATTCGATCGCAGAAAAGTAAGGCGCCACCGCGTCTCGAGTGGCCGCAACCCTCGGCCAAAATACAGTCCTCAGTGAGCCACTTCCGGCCGCGCGCGATCTTGTAAGCACGCGAGCCTGCCACGTAATCGTCGCTAACCGAGCTAAAGAATCGATCAAGCGGCTTTTTCCTCGACTTCCTCACGCTCATTCATACTTTGTAGACATTCGATTCAAAGAATATAAAGGTGCTAAGGATCTAAGTCGACATTTTTATCGACTATCTCTCTCACTAAATGGAATGTACAACTAAACTAAATATTTCCAAAAGTTTATATTCGGTTAAATCTATATAACCTTCAGTTATCCTATTATACTTTTATAATAATGTTCCTATTTATTTATACACTACATTATTAATTATTCTCCACTCTTTCTTTTAACAATAGATTGATACAAATTCATAGCAACCATACATATAGTTTAACGGATTTGAATAAGACTACGCTATGCATGGTGTATTTGCCAGTTTTTCAATTCCATTCCATTTCTCGGCTTGTTGAATAATGCATGTGAAAATCAGGCAAAACCATGCAATATCAAAGGCGATATAATACAGTATGAACAAAAAAAATTTTCTATTTTAGTCCAAGAAAAATGTCGTACTAAATATTAGCTGGAATAGCTGGATAATAGTTTTTCATGGATACTGTACAGCCCGATGACCAGCACTCGAAGCTCGTTTATTAGGGGACGAAACTTGAATGCAATTATCCTGAATCCAACATGAACGAGCGTGGGCGGCAAACGAGCAAAAAAACAGAATGCGACTATATCGCTTTTCGATCTCACGCCTCTAGCGGCATTTTCATTAGCGCCCAGCAGCGTTTGCCCAAGCACCGCCCGGATTACGCTCTCCCATCCTTTCACTATTGCTTGGATTTTCACACCGACTGATTGCGTTTTCTTTCTCCCCACCTCACACTCACAAACACACACACACACATACACCCCGAATTCAGCTTGTCGCTTGTAATGAGTGACAAAAAGACGGTGAATCAATCAAAAACTCCCTCGTTATTGTATCTGATCAGTTTTTTAGCTCTTTGTTTCAAATCCTTTCAATTGTTTTTTATAGTACACGTTGAAAATCAACCTAAAAAATATTTTGGATTATTAAGTCTTTTATTCACCGTTTTACTTAAAAGAAAATTATGTAACATTTTTCTCCACTTAGATTGATACTTTTATTCTGTTGAAAACTTTCTCCTACATCTGCTTGAAATGACATTCTAAAGTATTAAACTTTTAATAATCTCATTTCTTGATTTATTATTTCCAGATAGAAATAACTCTAAATTTTTCACAAAATGTATGCTTAAATTAATAAAATATACAGTTGCTCGTGGTCTATAGTAAAATAATAATTGCGCCAAATGAAGACTACACAAATATTTTGGAACAATATATATTTTTAATTATGAAAAATATTATTTTCTTGAAGTATGTTTAATATTAAGCCCCCTAAAATAAAAAAGTACAAACTTTAAGACTAATCGTACTATTCACCACCAAAAATAATGTAGGTTTTCAATTAAGTTCCAGATTATTAAACTATTAAAAATATGAACTTTATCAGTGGTAATATATTCTTCTATACTCGTATATTTGTAAGTTTTACCTCCAGACACAATGCTATCATATGTAGAGTTTGAAATTCATTAAAATGTACGTTGGTTTTAATCAACATGAAACCATCTGAATAGTGATAAATATCTTTATTCTGCTTTTACGAGCACCGTATTTTTGTTTAGTCGTTATAATTATGCTTGGTGTAATTCAAATTCAGTGTATGGACTCCACGTTTAATACGAACTTCCACGAAAAGCCACGCATACATCAAATTCAGCTTTGCACCGTAATCAACACGTAATCGAACAATTTGATGTCAGATTTAAAAAAATATTGTGTATGAAAAAATTGATGAAAGATATGCGTGTATTAAATTTTTCTGAAAAATCGAAATTTATTGCGAAAATTAAAAGAAAAATGAATTTTACGCAATTTAAACGTCCGAATTTACACTAATAAAACTAATGATTAACAATTATGTTCCTTATTTATTTGCATTATCCTAATTTAAGGTTTTATTTTGCAAATAAGTTAAAATTCATCAAATGATAGTTTAAAACGTCGTATAAAGCTATTAATGTAAAGTTGTTTAGTGATTTAATCCGTCCATGCATGCATTATTGACTATACCTCGCCCGCGGCTGTAGAGTCCCTGAGGCACAAGAAATCATTCTTTTAAATTCTCATTTTCCGACCCTCTATCAAAATATGATAATAAGAGAGATTCGCACTTCACGAAGTACATTGCGTCGACGATGGACGTCGTTTTCTTTTATAAACGCCAAATACGGAAATGTATGGAAATTCGTTGTAACGCGAATTCACGATACTTATACATTTCACAAGCATTTCCTGAATAATTTACCGACACAACTAGATAGAGTAGAATTTGAAATAAAACTCGTGAGAGAGAAACTATTCACTTTGACAGTCCACAGCATACGGGTTTAGAAAAGTAAATGAATGAAAAAATTTTTACCATGCCCACACGTCAGTCTATTATTTGCACGAGATAACTTTTACATTGGTTGTGCAGCTAAAGCTTATCCGAAAGTAAACGAGCAAACATCAGCACAAGGGTAAAATTGATCCAGTGGCAAGACAACGTCTTTGTTGATTCAGCCTTTCTCCTGCACAAAATTGCTATCCGTGAATAAAACGGTAGTAAACCGATTGAACGACTTGCTGAAGAAATGCAACTGACCACAGAAGCCTCAAGCTGCAGCACTATCAGTTAACACAGCAAACAAAGAACGAAAAGGACTATGTTATGGTAGATGCGCGCAACGAATCGAACAAACTAAAACGACGCGCAACTGCAGCAACGCAAAACCGGGACAGGCGGAGAAAAGAAGAAAAGAGGTACGTAAGCGATGAAGGAAGGAAGGAAGGAAGGGCAGGACGCGTCAAAAGCCGCATCCGAGGACGTAGCGGCCGAGACACTGTGCAGCAGTAACAGCTAGTCCACGTGTCTTGCCCATCGCGCGCTGCAGTCACAACTAGCCGCCGCTTGTAGCAAGCTCGCGCATGCGCCTCGAAATTATCAGCACCTCCTTGAGAAAGCTCATACATCGACATTCATGCAAGTATGTATATATAAAGTTTGCGGCTTTTTTGCGTGAGCAGCACTAAATTACTATTCAAGCGAACGTGTAGGGTGCCTAATCGAAAAGCATATTTCAGTCAGACCATCAGCGGTGCTCTGACTACGGTTAATCTGCTCGATGTTTGCCCGAACGCATCTTTCCCGCGAACAAACTGATCTTCGTTAAATGAGCGACAAGCTGACGCTTCGAAGGGAGAAAAGTTTGATGATGAGACAAGCTAAGCGAATTGCCATCGATCCCGGCCTATAGCGACTGCATAGCTCCACACTCCGCTTTCCTCCTTTCTCTCCCTTTAGCAAATACCTCTGTATCTGTCTCTCTCTCTCTCTCTCTTTCTCACGGAGTCTACAAACTGCCGAAATTGGTGCAGTACATATCACCCACACTTGACATAATCTCATTGAGCTCACGCAGATTAGGCACTTTGTTAAAAATAATTGGACTTTTGCCGTGCACCCGACTATTTTTTTTCAACTCCCCTTAGCCCGTCGATACGAGAAGGGGATGCGCGAGTTCGCGCTCGAGCCATTGAATCGTGAATACAGGTCACCGATGTACTTGAACAAGGTTATTTTTATTACTCTCGCGTGCGCGCTGATGACACTGTGCTTTCGCATGAGAATCACCGAGTGGATACGAATAAGCATCTCTAAATCCTCTCTGACTTCGAATAATTGAGTATAATAAGGAATCTGCATGAGCTTCGGAATGTCAAGTATACTTGTCGCCGATATCTATGGAACAGCCGAGAGAGACCAAAACTATCGGAATGTCAATTTCGAATGATTTATTAGGAGCTTGGAGTATACTTTGTGACTCACTTCCTCAGGTATGAATAGTGAACGCAAATTAATAGGTATACGTTGAACTTTAGTATTGTCCTCGATGAATAATATTATAGTAATGAGCGTTTATCGATTTTCTTGGACTATCGACGTACTTCCTTCAATATTTTGCCGTGCTAGCTAAACAAACCTGTTTGCGGGATTATTCACAAATATCATATTCTTAAAGTAAACAAACAAGCATGAAATATTGTCTGCTAATGCTTTAATCCAGGTGTAGAGGCTCACGATAGGATGACAGAAGGAAGCGATTATAGATTAATATCGCTCGATTAAAGTGGGAGGACAAAAATACCAGCTATTTAAATAATACGAGTATTCTTGTACAAGCAATAACTTAACTTTTAAAAAAACGAAATTATATGGGTAGAAATGTCTCAACTTAATATGTCTGCGTGTAAAGTTTTTTGATGAGTTCGAGAGAAAAACAATTGGTTGCGCGCAACTAAGTTAAGTGTCTTCTTTCTGTTGCCTTTGCAAAGCGTAGTACTTTCTGCCAATAGAAGTTTTTATATATCTAGGTAGCTGGTGCTCAGTAAGTAAAACATCGACAGAAAAGAGTCGATCGATTTTTTAAGAGGAAATGACCCATTTTACGAGATAGCCCGACATTCGGCAATCTTATGAACAAGGTTCCGGATCGGCTCAGCAGTGACCTCCAATTTTAAGCAAAAATAGATCACGCTATTTTCCTGGCTGTATTTCTATATTTAGAGTTTCTCTCTCACTCTCTTTCACTCAGTCGCTCTCACTCCAGCTGAAGCGCATGTACATGTAGTACACTTGGGGCGAATTCGATCAGCCACGTATATAATCCCTCACAACGTTCAAGAACGACTTGGCTTTAACAGCCACTTTCAGCAGCGCAAGCCTATCTATATACTGTCGAGGAATAAATATGACTTCGCGGTGTGACGTCGGTTAGAAAGTTTACGATTATGGCTCCATACCCCGTCCCCGGCTGTACTTGCGATCCACACCATCGAAGCACACCTTGCATCTAAGGCAAAAACTTTATGGGTTGACGCATCCTCGGCTTCTTTGACTTCTGTTTATTGAGCTTCTTTTATGGGAAGTCAAAAAAATCACCACATGCGTGTCTACTTCCCTTATTGGTCCAGTATACCCTGGAGATCATAGGCGTTTCCCTCTTTACAAGAGAAAACCGAGCCGCAGAGACGTAGCCACGTGTAGTCAAGCATGCGAGTATCGTCGGGGGAAAAGTGTGAGGCAAAGTTGGCTAGATATGACGTCTTGAATGATGGAAAACAGTCCGAGAGCGATCGACAAGATTGGTTGATGATGAAGCGGAAACATACCCGAACATACATAGATTTATTCTGATTTGTTGAAGAAAGTTTTTGAAGAAAATAAGGGGGAAACTAGAGGTATATTTCCTCATATATATTTACATCATACGTAAATTCTTTTTGTAGATATGATCAAGTGTGCTCCATATATCCTTATATTGATACACGTATATTTCGCATATATACGTAACGTCAAAATATTTTCTTTGGCGTTGTATCCACTTAGTATATTCTATTATAGGATTCTATAACTGAGTATCGCCAGTTACTATCATTGCTGATTTTTTTGGAATTCTTACATTCTCTGAATCGGTGTAGATACATTGTTCAGATACGAAAAATTAATTAAACTAATTTTAATTGAAAGATACCTTTTTATCCTGTTTTATTATGAAAAGAATGCTGTAATACAAATATAACTACTAAAATATTTAAGTCGGAATTCAGTTGATTAAAAGCGTACTGAAAAATAAAGTTCTTCAAAAAAACGGTAGAAGTTGCCGTTCACCACGATTACCTCCAAAGCTGATATAATGCGGATAAAAAAAAGACGTGTTAGCAGCGAAGCGTGATTTTTCTGGCTGAGAAAACAGCGACCGACGGTCGAGTTCCTCATGTACGTTCACAACTGTATACACACCAAAGTGTACGCTTCCAAGGTCATTCGAGGCAAGCTGATCGAACTATGTCGGTGGAAGTAAAACGACGATGGATAACGGTAGATTATGGAAAGTAAGCACATGATATTTGTCGTAATTATATAAGTAGCCGCTCAATTGAAAATGATTCATTACAAACCACTATAGTATTCGACGCACTAATATAGAATAGAGGCATATCTTTATCACGTATACTCTCTATCAGTTTCTGATCAAAACTTGCTATTCTATTTCAAGCAGTCTTACAGTATGCGTTAGATATAAAATATTTAATTCAGAAAAAATCAAAGGCTCGGAGAACTAGAAAATTAAAAATAAATATCTACGTCTATGTAATGAATTTATGAACAAAATTAGCGTTTTTCTTTTTATATTGGTATTTTCTTTGATTGGTTTTATTAGAGTTTTACCTTATTCAACAGTACGTATGCAATTTTCTTAGCAAAGTAAAATGAACCAGAAAGTATTGCGAGATTACATCACAAAAATGTCGAAAAGATCTTTTCAAATTGACTAATTCTCGATGGTTTTCACAGAAGTAATTTACGAGTTTTTCCTGAACCCTCTAGCAAATAAATTACACTGTGATGTTTCGTGGAAACTTGAAAAATATCAATTAATAAACTAGAAATCCATTTTTCTCTCAACTAACGGCCGTTAGTATATATAATAATGATATATAGATACATGAAGAACTACTGTCAACAAAAATGTTTCCAATTTTTTACATAGTTCACCTAATTATTTTATTTACTTCGCATAACAATGGTAAGATCGTTCATATTTTCTATTTTATGGTATATTGATTTTATTTCATGCATTTCAATGTAATGCTGAGTTGTTATGATACCATGTTTTTTATGATTTATAATTATAATAAAAATCAGAGAGCATAATTTTCCAGTATTCATCACATCCAGTAAATGTGCCATTAGCTGTACATCATATACTACTACTTCTTTTGTTGTGAAGCTTTTGATAAAATTATTCAGACAAATTTTCAGACGATCGAAATCGCTTTATCAGATTATTCATCCTTACAGAAATGAAAAAAGAATTACAAAATTCAGTTGATCGTTAAGCGTGTTTGCAAGCGCGTGAAAGTGATATTGAACAAAAAAGTAAGATGCCCACTTTTAGAGGTTGCAGTCGTATCGGATGCGACACTCGCAGCCGCACAATGACTAATGCTCGTATTCCAGTCCCATTTGGTTGCAATCAGTCGAATGGATTGGTCGCAGAAATGCAGCTAGCAGAACGAGGTTCATACGAACAGCATAGAGGGCACATTGACTGCGAGAAAATATAACCTTTTGTGACTATTGAATATCGACTAAAACACTTTAGCGACGCGTCTAGTTGCGCTAATTAAAGCCTCATCGATAAACAGGGAACGTCCAGTTATTCGAGATCTATTCTCTTTGCTTCAAAATCTATTCTTTACATCGAACGAATTCAATGAAACGAACTGAAAGTGACTGAACGAAGCGAACATATCTGATATCGTAGTTTCACAAGCGAGAAAAGGAGGCAAAGGAGAAAAACGACAGTCTTCAAATGGGTGTTATTTGTAGTGGGATCGTAGAGAAAAAGCCAAGGGCTCATAACAACCCATGTTTCGTGACGAGTGGCCCAGAGCCCCAGAGAAATTAACGATAAACGAAAGGGAAAGAGGGAGAAACTATTTCAACCAGGAAATTCGAAGGACGTTTCCTCGCTCCCATGAGAGCCGACCAAAACTGACCTGCTTCAGCTCAAGTATGACTAATCCAATTGCAAATCTAAAACAAATGCCGCGAGGTAGAATGGAGAGAAGCTTACAAAACCTCCGTGTTATTTGCCAGCTGCTCTCGTTCGCTTGATCAAACGCGCGTGCCTATCCCACCGATTTCGCAGTTAGTTGACCCCCAACTGGTTTGCGATGGCTTGGCTGACGCTGCACGTGCTTGAACTACTGAAAACCTTTTGCACTATCGGTTTCTACAATCTCACGGCCTTTTCAGACGTTCAAGATGTTTAACTCATACCGCATATCTCACTATAATATTATTGTTTCTTTTTATCTCGTGTCACTATTTTTTTATCATTTTTTATCAACTTATAGACATTTTTGTTTATTCTGGCTGTTCTTTGTATTTTTTACATAGCCTTTTAGAAAAGGCTATGGCTAATAAGTTCACGGAAGTATTAGACTAATCATTTAATTAAATAAGTAATTCTTCAATTAATTTTTAAACTAATTTTTCGAATTAAAGAATTGCTGTCACGTAGTCAGCAATAAGTAATAATGGAAACGTTCCAACTATGTTTTTATTATCTATAATTTTTAACGCGAAAGTTAAACAGGGCGTAGTATGACAAGAAAATATATTTCATAAAACTTAAAAATGAACTGGATTTTTTTCTTAAACTAGTCACATTATATTTAAAATTGAACGAAACCATCCAAAATGATAATGTCCAAATAACCGATGCAGCATTCTAATCTATTCATATGTCGCTTGTAGCCACGCATTACCATTCATTAAATTTCAATTCGGGATCGGATATCATTTTGAGAATATACATGTATAGCTTTAATAGCTCGAATCAAATGTCAACAGACAAGATAATAGAACTATATAAGCCTTTTTATTATTGGTCGAAAGCTATCTAATATCTGGTAGAATATAAAAGTCAATAAAGCATTTAAACCGTAATGAAAAGATAAGTCGAATGTTTGGTATAGTGAGTATTCGCAAAACATAAAGCCGGCTTTTCAACAAGCTTAAATGTACGTTCCGTTCACAGTACAAAAGTTACGTCCTTGCGTAAAAAACAGGTCTAAGCTCGGCAACACTGTGGTCTTGCTAAATATAGTCTACAATGAGTCGTGAAAAAAATATAAGAAGAAAATAACAGAGAAAAATGTCTTGAGTCGGAGGTTAAAAATACGAAAAATGTACTAAAGCACAAGAACTATTGCGGAACGTGCACGTATAAGTTTTTTTCTTTATATTCCTATTATAGGTGGTTGAACTATTCAATAGTCTTACAAAGCAGAAAAAGAGTTTCAAATGCAAAGGAATTTTGTTAGTTGATGAGACGAGCTCGAAAAATGTATATCGTTAGAAAAATCGTAAAATTTAAGTACACCTTTAGCGCCGGAAGCTTTTATATTTCGTTGCTGTGTGTGAGCTAAAAGCTCGCCGAAAATTTTACGAGACCACGTAGACGACTTCTTGTCGTATGTTCTGGGGTTGGTTGGTCGCATTGTTATCGCACGCGCGTATGAGGAACGCATACATCTGACTATATATAAACTGGCTGAGGGCTCCACTTGCCGAGGCGAGTGCATCGGCGCGTAATCCAGCAGCTGACGCCAAACTTTTGCCTGCAGATCCGCGCGTCATTGTGCTTTGCGCCAAATCGCAAGCGAGTACATTCTACAGCAATGGATACTTTTGTCCCATTTTATTTACTTCCTCACGTCTATTACTCTTTATATTCGGCGTTTATCGTTCGGAACATAACTATTTGCTTTATACAAAAGTTCCTATTCTTCAATTTGAAAAAAAACAGAACTTATATGTATACTATACTCCCTGTAAAAAAATGTGTTACTTTTTCGTATACAGAATTTAAAAACCACAGATGAACAAAAAAACAATCATTACTGTTGTGGTAATTAATATTTCTAGTGTATGGTGCTCCGCCACCTCAATAAAATAAACATATCTTCTTTTTTTGCTACATATTTCATTGAAATAACCTAGTTTATGTAGAAAGTTTAGAAAATCAACGTATTATTTGTATAGTTTAATAAAAGAACTCTTAAATCGAAGCCTCCTAAAAAGCTTACATATCAACATAAAGTTACACTGAATGTTTTTAAACACAATCAACGGTTTATTGGTGTTTATTTTTAATTGGTCGCGCAAAAAGTGCTTCGATGAACTCAAAAGCAATTATCTAATAGACAATACCATAAAAGCAGATGCAAAAAAGCAACGTCGAAAAAATACGCAAAAAACTGGAGTAAATGGATAAAATAAAACGAGTAAAAGCTAGGTTATCGAGCGTGAAGGAAGATAGAGAGTGCAAACACTAAGTCTGGATAGACGAAGCCGTTCCAAGAATCTGATTATTGCAGCCTTGAGTGAGATGTGCCAAGGCCCCGGTCTCTCTCGCTTGGCGAGGCGACACTCGGCATACTTCGAAACTTCACCATCAGTGTGGAGAGAAGCAAGGAGTTGGTTATAGATCCTCCAAGAGATTGCAAGTGCCAACCCATTATTACATTTTTTCGCTCTCTATCCTCGTCTTTTTTCACTCGCTTTACTTGACTTTAGTACCACAAGAGGAGAGGCAAGAGGGCTAAAGTCTGCTTCACGTCAGCGCAATTATTACAACGATCTCCATTGGAACGGCTAAAGCACCGTTGCACATTTTTACGAGTCGAAACTCTTCATCATCCCCTTTACTCGGATGAATATCGAAGTTGGATTTGAATCTGTCGATCTCTTCGTTACCGTTAAATTTTATTCTTTTTAGAGCTTTAGTCATAGCGGTGGAAACGCGAACTAAACACGTCAAATAAAGTCCCGAGCATTTTATTACACGAGCAATTTTATATGCACGGATTGCCGGGATTCACTCTCTTTGATAGTGATCAAGCTTGGCATGGTATCCGCCTTAATAACGGAATTCTATTTTAAAGTAATTTGAATATATTTCAGCTGGTTGTTTTCGTGAATAAATTACAACTTTAGCAAAGCTTCGTACTTTACGTGAATATTTTACAAAAAACAAACTGTTCTACCAATTATGTCGTCCAAGTCTCGTAGAGCAAGAATCACGAATTCTTCAATTGAACATACAATATTGACGAACATTTTATCATTGATATTCGAATGGAACACGAGATAATGAGCATTACTCAATGTTGTTCTAGAGCGCTCTTAGATGCAACAGGTACTGCGATCGTTCATAATACTTGCATAAGTACGAGGGAGCGGGTGAATGAAAGTGTAAAAAGAAAAGAGAAAAATAGTAGCGTAGTTGAAGGAGCTGTAGGGCATACCATAGCTTCTCGCTCTTTCGGAGACTTGAAAAAGTCACTCGAGCCAACTATCGTAGCAGGTAACTTACCGACCGTTCGAGTATACATATGGGTGGGCGTGCGTGCGAGCGTGTGTATCTCATAGTCACGCCAACTGTCCAGAAACTGGTAGATACTAGAGAAAACTTCAGAAAAATATGGACTTTTTCCAAGCAAGCATTTATGATAAAATGGCAATTCGAGTCACGCGGACAACTTCCGACTACAGATGACTTTTCCGTGGAATCATCGATAAATATCAGTCAAAAGATGTAATTGAGCGTAAGATACTGGATGCTATGCAGATTTGCACCTCGTGAAAACTCTGTAAGATTTCTTATTGTATATGGCCAGCTTGCTCTTGAAAATTACCGATGAACTTTCTCGATAACTTTGACATTTTTTTAACATTGTTATCAGTTTAGCATTCATAATTCATCACATCGCACTTCCGCTCGAATAGTGTCACAAGTCAAAAAACCAAATTATCAAGGAAACGGCGTTTAAATCAAGGATATTTTATGACACTTCTTGAGGTAAAAATACAAAATATTCTGATACGAATGATATATTAAAAGTGATTTAATTTTTGTTGAGTTGTGACACTGTTTGAGCGGACGTGAGACATGTAGCTTTTCGCGTAGATCAAATCTACAGTATTTCATTTTACGATCTCAAGTATGGCATTTTTTTATCATTATGAAAAATGGCGTGGACTCAAACAATGTGGACGGTTCGATAAAAATCTTTTAAAACACTGTCTTATTCCAAAGTAAGTTTTGTTGGTGTGCGCGTGCCAGGCAACTAGCAACTAGCGAATGAAGTTTTATTCGGCATCACGATGTTGCTGCACGTGAAATACATTATTTCTTTTCTTCGAGAAATAAAAATTGTCTACGTGGATTCCACAAGGAAGAGATGCGATAGGATTGCAGAGAAAATAATAAAAATAACACTTCACCAAGCAGAATTTATTGCTAGCTTCAAGTGGAAGATTAATGTTTTTGGGATGAATGTAGCACTCGTAAAGAGTGAAGAAAATCTTGAGAGCATCGGCAAAGTGGCAAACGTCGCGAAGATGCGAAGCGTATCACAGTTAAAGCGAGCAAATCCACTTTGCAGCAGAGCTTGCAAAGCTTTGAAGAAATACGAATCTTAGGATAAACGCGATTTACCGAGACTCACAATAAAGTTATCTTCATTTAGCTAAAAATGCTATTTCATCTGTCACATTTTGTATCCAGCGGTCCAATGCGAAGCATCAACTTTGGTTCAATTATTGCCCTGAAAAACTGCTCAGAGGCCATAAAATGGCTCCTAATGTGACACAATACGACTATGTTGTTGAATTAGTCGGGCGTCAAGGGCAGTAAATGAAAATTGATGATTTTTGTAAGAAGCAGACTTTGGTTATGTGGAAAATCATGAAAAATGTTCGGCGCTCAGTAAATAAGACGCGTTTAGAACAAATTTGACGTACGAAAGAATAGTGCACCTGTCGATATTGCAAGCTAATGGAAAAGTTATAGATGCCTTCAATAGCTGCCATACATAATTAAAATGTCTGTGTCCTGTAAACGGCGAACGCGCGATTCTCGGTAAAAATCAACTATAACATCATATATCATGGAGTAAAATTAATTGTTGTTGGTTATACATTAGACAAGAAAATGGTCAACGGAATAAATTAGTGAAGTGTGACAGTAGGGAAATATTAATGATCGGTATGTCAAACGATAATCGCAGGGGTCACGGTCGAATAGTTTAAGAAAAACTATCACGGATGTCGTTCTCATACAAAACATCCACGTACGTCGCTTTGGGCGCACGTATTGGCCATTAGTCATTTACTTAATTTTGCATTTAAACGCAATTAATGCGTCGCAGCGCTTTCTACCGAAGCCTGCTGTCAGCCAGGCAAGATTAAGGAGAGCACTACTAGACGAAATTACAAAGGAGACGCCGCGGCCACCTTGCCGCGAGATTAATTATTTTGGACTTCCGACTAGCTCAATACACACAGGGGCCTTCACCACGGCAAGTATGCAGCTATGCATCGGACATGAATAGTTATCGATCTGGCAAGTTGTCCAATGAGTAAAAATACACGTTGACCGGGTAATAATAGAAATCGGAGGTCGTGTCCCGAAAGCGAAGTTTTCTCTCATTAACAGTTCGCTCTCTCTCTCTCTCTCTCTCTCTCCCTCACTTTCAGACTCTCCTCCGATCTCCTCGCATCATCCGCCGGGAATACAAAGAAAACTCACAGAATCGCTGCTGATGAAGCGAAATCACTTGACACATATGCGAATGTCTTTTGACTTTATGTGCCGCTGACGCCATAGTCGTCGTCGACGTTGCCGGACGCTCTTTGTTACGGAAGTGATAAAAGACGCGAAAATGGCTATAAGCTATTATTGGACAATGCGATTGTCGACGAGTCAGAGAGAAACGTTTTTACGAGCAGTTCGGGGCTATGATTTACGCTTGAAAACACAGTTCTTCTGTATTATGGACGACACATCGAGACAATTCTTGCAACTACAAGCGAGATATTATCCCCGGACGAACAAAAAATTTCAGTAGTTTAAGAGCCTATTATGTCAGACTGCTGGTTCTACCATTGACAATTCTTCGAGTACGAGCGTCGCATTTGTGCGATCACATTCTTTGGACCATCAAGTCCTTTGTCGCCTACTTCTTTTCAAGCTCAAACTTCAAAATTCCCCTGGAAATATTATATCAATTTGACGTTCTCCAACTATTTTCTCCTTTAATATATACTTAGCATCATCAATGAATATTCTAAAATTAAAAAATTCCCCGAAGTAGGCGTGCATCGTTATTTCGCTTTATTGGAAATTGAAAATATAAAATCGATAAAGCCATTTCTGCAACGGGCTGATGGGTATATTCGTTGAAGAATTTATCGAACATTTAAACAGTGCGTGCTTTGAAAACAGAAAATGAACAATTTCCCGGTACAGCAAATGCATTTTGAATTTATTATTTGGCGCGTGAACCAATCGAACATATTGAATTTATCGCGAATTAACGAGGTAAAATGAGAGGTAAAGTTAATTTGATCATCGTGCAATTCGATAGAATACAGCGTAAGGTAGGCTATTAGCCGCTATCTCACGCGCGAGTATATCGTTCAACGAAGGAGTCTCAGCTGCTGCAAAAAAAAATTGTGAAAACAAAGTGCTCTATCGGTCCACGACATCGGTAGCCGGGAATTTGGCTCAAAGGCACGTACTTCATCGGCACTAATGAAAAGCCTTCTCGCGTCCGAAGTCGCGTGTTTTCGGTAAAGGTAAAATACTCCTTCACATCAGATAAAAGAAGTCCCTGCCATCGTTCACACGAGTCTGCGAAAAAGAAAATCTGGCTCCGATAAACGAAAAAGACAAAGAGAAACAAAGAGAGAGAGAGAGAGAAAGGAGAAGAAAACTCTGTTAGTCGTGCGCAGGCTTCGCAAATACGTCGCCAGCGCGCACTTTGACTCTATTTTTTCTACTTCCTCGAGATGAAACATCCTTACGAATAAATAGATGAAGGTTAAATGTGACTGAAGTCCCTGATGACAGAAATATACGGTGTTCTTTGAACGTTCTTTGTGATATGTACTCTCTTTTCTGTTTTTTTTTATAAGTGGGGTGTGCAGTCTCGTTTTTTTGTCATCATTCACTGTTCTATTCTTTGACCTTACTTACGATTCTATGGTAATAGCGTGACCAGGGCTTTATGTAAAAACTTGAAGAAATTTACAAGATCGTGAGTATGCGTTCGCGTCGTTGAAGTGAAGTTAATTGAAAAACTGGATGTAAAAAAACTATATGTTTGCTTATCATTCGTAACTTGAAGAATAAAACCAAGTGAAAATAATTTGTAATCTAAATTTGATCATCAATCATTCTAACTTAATATATGAAATGTCTCAAAATGTTTTATCATATTTCTTTCGTGAGTAATATTGCTTATCTTCTTTTGTCCATTGGAATGAATGGGAAAAAAGTTTGGAAAAAAGTATGAATCAGTTTGAATATCGTACAGTGCGCGTCGACCCAGAGCGTTGATCTAATTGCATAACTACCCAACGCTAATTTTTCTTGGTGCCTAATCCTCGAAATAACGAGCACGGTAGTGGCAAAAGTTTAAATTGAGAGAAAGTCTGGTTGTATCGCGAAAGTTGGCGGTCCAGCGCCGATTTAAAGTAGCGAAGGAAAAACTCGGTTCTTGCAGCAAGCAGTATGCGGTAGCAAAGAAGATTTGTTATAAGAGTATATACACGTGGACTTGGTTTAGTACTGAAACGCGACTACAGCTGCCCGATACTTTTTTCCCTCGCAGTGCAGATTAAAACTTCACTCACTCTCTATCGATCGCGAAACTCGACTCTCACGCATTGATCCGCGGTACACCGTGCTATATCAAATGGACCCCACCTTAATCTCACCAGTCTTTGTAATAATATACTTTCTCCTCGCATCATACGATAATAATCCTTCCTTTGACTTTCATCAATTATACCCATGAGCCTATTTACGAAATCCCGTGATGTGATTATTACAAACGTGATCCGTAAGGAAATGTCTTTGAGAGCTGTACTATTGTGAAAAAATCGCCTAGTTGTCAGAGAAGATTCTTAAAGTTAGAGCTTCTTCGGAATTCTTTGCTCAAAGAGAAACAATCTTGGTAACGCAATGGTTGCTCTTTCAATGAATATATTTTCGAAATTGCTAAATTGCATATCGTATCGTGCTTACTATGCACATTTAAAAAAAAAATTTGGTATTTATATATATTTGGTAAGGTACGTATAATGAAACTTTTCCAATGTATAAATTATTTCCGAGCTACTTGTAATCTTAGAGGAAATCATTATTGTAAAGTTTCTAATTGCTTAAAGTAGCCGCTCCTTGCAATTTTGAATAGCTATCGAATGCGAACTTTAACCGCGTAATTAATTTAATAGGAAAAGTTTTCCGTATCGTTT
The DNA here is from genome assembly GCA_030064505.1 of Chouioia cunea. Classification (NCBI taxonomy): domain Eukaryota; kingdom Metazoa; phylum Arthropoda; class Insecta; order Hymenoptera; family Eulophidae; genus Chouioia; species Chouioia cunea. The sequence goes on along the minus strand of JAOPFQ010000001.1, from coordinate 15,101,950 downwards.
TGTAAACAAAGTTTCTAAAACAGTGTCTTTTTTATCTCGCTCGTCTGCGATCATTAATAACAGATCAAAAACACGATAAATCAATTATTATCACATTAATCTAATTTCAAATAACTTATTAATATAAGACCAATATGTATCTGTAAATTGTAAATAGAAGGCAATAAAATTCAAACAAATACAAACAATATTTCACTAATTCAAAAGCACCTAGAATTTATTTAATTCAAAATAACTGTATAATTTGCCACCTTATCCATAATTGTGTAACTCGTTAAAATTCTTAGAGAATTACACTTTTCCCTTCTGTTTTAATTATTGAATGTACTCTATAAAATTTTATCGAAGAAACAAAATAAAATAAAGTAATTTGAATATAAAAATGGTGAGAAAATATATGCCATAATTAATTTAACTAATTATTTCGATCATTTATTGCAAAAAGAGAATCGCAATTTTTTTTTTCAGATAGAATCTAGAGATACTTTGTGAAGACATTTTTAAAACCGTTATTCGATCGAGCATTTGATAAAAATTCTCAGGGCCTTGTAAATAATAGTTTAAAAAAATATGTCATTCTTTTACTTGAAAGAAAACTTTAAAAAAAGTAGTTTACTATAAAAGTAGTTTTAAAAAAGTAAAAAAAACTTACTAAAATAAATAGTTTATAATATTTACAAGTAGATATATGTATCCCAAAATATTTACAAAAACCCGAACTGTCAACTTCTTACGAAACTTATACAGCCATCCAGCTCTTGAAGAGATATAGAAATATTTCCGCAAATTAGTTTCCTTTTAATGAAAGAATTTCGTCTAAATTGTCCATGAAAATTTTCTAACGACTTCAATATGTCTTCGAGATATATACAAGGCGTTAGGCAGTAGTTGATCAATTGCAAAGCCAAGTATTCTGAGAACGAGCTACAATAGATGCGCGATTTGCATAGAGAACATCCGAAACACAGACACCAATTGAGAAAGAGAGAGAGAGAGAGAGGTAGAGACGCGCGTACATACCGGTCGCAGCTATTTGCCCAAAGAGAGTAACGCACATGCAGAGGAATATCGGCTTTACGTCTCCTATCGATTCCTTCTCTTTCTCTCTCTCTCTCTCTCTCTCATCAGAAGATAACGCATGTCCGGAGTTGCTACTATGGCTGCTTGCAATTCACTTCTCTCTATTCCTTAAAATGGAACCATAAGTACATCAACTCATCCAATTCTTGCTTAACCGAACAATGATTTGCAGAATTTGACGCTAATAAATCTTACGATCTCATTCTTCGATCGTAGGCGCACTACATGAACTTTGTCCGACTTCTTTCAAGCTTCTTTTTTACTTTTCCCGCTGCGAAAATGATTCTTTTTCAAATGTCAGTATAATTTTAAGAAGTACTAATGTCGCATAGCTACACGTTGTGCAACAAATAGAACACTATCACTACTCAATAAACTTCAATAAAGTGCTCGTTTCAAATGCATTAAGTGGCATTAATTAATCGTATCCGATTTAAATTAAAAAATTTTTACTATAATTCTATTAGCGAGTAATTATAACTAATAATAATCAAAAAGAAAGCCATATTCTATCTATATTTTATGTCCTCGTATAAAACGATTCTGGAAAGACGCAAGTATTTTTCTTTAGAACATAAAACTAGAAAATATTTCGAAGATTAATCATAGCTTAGTGAAAAAATTTGTTTGTAGCGATACGTTACGGAAAGCAAAGTAGAAAAAAATGAGACAAATAAAAGTTAGGGTAGTTCCGATTCTCTTAATCTCTTTATTTACTTTGCTACATATTTATGAGCATTCAAATTGAATGACTTAATGCATAAGATTTCACGAATTCGCTTCCTGCAAGTTCTAACGCATATTTACAGAGCAAAAATAAATGTTATGTGTATATCAAGATAAACAAAGCTACATTTGATTTGAATACAACTAATTCTGTCTCGACTAACATCAGGTGTTTTAATTTAAGTAATAAAAAAATTGTCTTTACAAGGGAAGAAACAATATTGTATCTAGGAAGAAAATCGAACATTATCGGGCATTTAATTCTATATGAAATATATTCCTTTTTTTTTAAATAAAATCTTGTTCATTTTTATATCTAAAGAATAACGTTCGTGTCTTGGACTTCGTGGTTTTGCTTTTATTTCCTGTACTTCTTCGTGGAAAAACACTTTTCTAAGATTCCAGTCAAACATCAAATAAAAATGAACTATTCAGCGATAAAATATAAAGAAAAAACGATTTGATCGGGGTGAAAGTGAGCTCTAATTAAACGATGCTTCTACGACCAATATATTAAATAAGCTTCTCAAAACTACTTAAACCTTTTTTTTTAAAAAGCCAAAAGCTCGAATATAAATCTCTCGCGTAGGTTTTTGAAATATAACAACTTGGTACTGTAGAAGTTGCGGCTTTTTTTAGCAACGGACGAGGTGTGCATGCAAATGAGGTGAGGTTTGTGCGTCGCGAGTCTTGTAATTGGACTGGCTGATTTTGCCAGTTAAATGATCCGAGGCACCCACGAGTGGCCCTCAATGATTTGTCGAATACACGCCGTCGTTGCTGCTGTCGTCATCTCGTCGTCGCTATGCATCATGCTCCATTGATCGAACAATCAGTATAATCAATGAACGCATTCAAATACAATGTTTATGGAATACAAATAATTATTCGTGCTGAATCATCATCACACAATTCGTTAAGACTTAATAAATTTAGTTAAAAGAATCACAGCATCGAGAAAAAAAGTTGAATAGCTCAACGAAACAAGATTTACTTACGTAACTGAGTTGTATCTTGCGCAATTATACAGAGAACATACAAACCTAAAAGAAGAAATACTGTTATCAGTTTAACACTTTAGTAATGCAACAATCAACAACATCCTTATAATAAGCTGTTGAAATAATAAAACAAAGAACTAATTTCATTCAATATGACGAGGCGCAATAGTTGAATAGGTTAACAATAATTTAGCATAATAAAAATAAAAAGTAATGTAGATGAGGTTATGTATTAAATGTATTATTTTTAATGCGTACGAGTAAGCCGCTCAGCCCTGAGAGTATTAAAAGTAGAAAAGACGTGAGAAGGAAACGCTTGTGAGAGCATGTTATGTACATTTTTATGAAGAATGTCTATTTTGAAATAAAGTACAGTTACAGTGCAGAGTAGCCTAGGGCTTGCACGAAAAACATCACACGGTTAGGGAACGTCGCAACGCAAGAAGCCTTATGAAGAATTGACGCCATCCAATAAGAACATGGACAAGAGAACGAAGAAAAGAAGAAGAAGCAAAATATCAAATACAAAGGAAGAAATTAAAAGGCTCCGTTGACGCCGACAGAAAGAAAAAAAATAAATCAAGCGACGAGGTGCACGAGAGCACAATTTTGCTGCACGCGAGTACAAAGAGCGGAGATTGTCAAGTGCAGGGAGAGGAAGTAAAATCAGTATCGAGGCAAAGTATGTATATATGTATGTATGTGTATGTACATGTTTACGTGTATATATATGTGTGTAGAGAGAAACAGACAGAGCGAAGGGAGAAGAAGCCGCAACGGAATCACTGAAAGTGTAAAGCTAGGGTGTATTGGCCCCACGGCTATACAGTGTGTTCTACCTATGTAACCCAATTGTCGTTTGACGACGCGCTCTCCATACACCAAGTACTCCTGTCTCACCGAGATAACCTATTTTTTTTAGAAATACTCATTCGCGACCGCGATTGTTAGTGTCTGACGATCATACATGTTCTTCCGTGTGTTTAATAAACCAGTGTATCTTAACCTTCGCTTCTCTCTCTCTCTTTCTCTCTTTCTATAATTATATATATGTATACTGCTCTTACTTCCCCATTTCGTTCTTTATGCTAACGGCATCAACAACGTTTATATCTGTAGGTTATAGTAAGTACGAATATTATTTATTTAAAGTTAAAACAATGTTGAAAATATACCACTTTCCTTAAGGTGATGCCATATGGACACATAGAGAAGAATTACTGCTTTTTCAAATGAACTATTTTACTGATCAGTCGCGATAACATAGTTTTAATAAGATGAAAGTTAACCTATCGTGTGTAAGCAATTATGAGCTTGATAGTAATTATGGGTTCAGGGAGTCAGTGCAATAAGTATTATTTACGTTATTAAATACAAATTAATGAATTCATTAATAATCGTAAGCAAGAAAAAAAATACTGAGCTACAAATTACGGTTGATTGACTGATCTATGAAAAATTTAATGTTATAAAGGGAAAATCCAGGCTCAAGAAATCGCAATTACACAGATCAATGTACGTTCAGGTAATTAAACTCAATGCAAAGAGAAGGAATAGCCTCATAACACTACGTTAAAAAAGATAGCTAATAGATAAATCGAGGATTCTTTCGCTCATTTACGAATACTTAGTTGTCGTAACGATAGGGTGGAAAAGGGCACCATACAATGAACCCGCAGAAGGCGATGTCGACGTCTCGATAATAAAAATAACCTTTGCTGCCTCATGGACGATGGACACGGTGACTGCCTGCTACGTGCTCCCCCCAAAAATGTGCAAGGACAATTCTCACTATAGCCGCCTTGAGACTGAGCCCATTTTTCTAATACGGATACGTAACACAAATCCTTTCCGGTAACAACTACCCGAACCAAACGTGGCGGATTACGATCTGTTCAGACACAACTCGCAACGAACTTCTCACCACTCTTCGTTAACTCCCCCAATTTTTCATCGAAAACTGTGAAACTAATGACCTCTTCCTACACCCTCCTTGTTTATAAGAGAGAGAGAGGGAAATTCGCTTGTTCTGAGTCGACGGGCCTCTATTATAATGGCGGGGATAGAAATGCCACAGTTAACCAGTTCGTGTTGGATTTTCTCCAGGTTCAGACGAACGTTTGCCGAGGCATGCATAAGTTAACCTCTCAAACGATCATGTGTGACGGGAATGTCTAATAGTGTTAACAATTACACACGCGCGCGCGCGGGCATATACAAATATAATATATACGATTTTGAGCGAAATCCAGTGGACGTAGTATAACATGGTCCATAGTATAACAAAGTTCTGCTAGAAGCTTTTGTAATTCCAACAGTATACAGTAAACGTACATAGATGAATAATTTTTATTATTTCATGCTTTTCAAAATTCAAAATAAAATTAATAGTATATGGTATCTCTTCAAAAAATGAACTCGACAAAAAATGTAGGTGCTTGAAAGAATTAAATTAGCTGATGATAATAGTAATTGAATAAGTACCATACACGTGTCAGAAGAAAATTCAATTTGAAAACTATAACCATTTTCTATCAATCTATTAGCATGAATCAAGCAATCTAACACCGTCGATCAAGCAGTTTAGTTCGTGGTTGAGTCGATCTGGGTTGAATACCAAGTCATACACTTGGCTTTATATATCGTGTCTACATGTATGTTGCAGCGTACATAGAGCCAAGCTTTGCTTTTTCCATAAATCAAGCCAACTACGTTCACGCCGGAGGTGCTCCCTGCACATTTCCTCTCAAGCGTGTGAGCAGCGCTCACCATCGATATTTATAACGGCTCGTTCCATCAGCCACGAGTTCGCTTTTGCAGCACCATTGTCTTCTCCGTCGGCTGATCTTGGCCCGATCGATCCTCTTCCACCTTTCTCGCTTTTTCTCTTGCCTTTCCTTCTCTCTTTTTCTTTCACAGTGTCTCCCCTCTTCGCCGACCCACGTTCGTATTCGTCTTGTTTTGACGCCGTCTACTCCTGTCAAACACTAGCTCGAAGTAAATCTAATTACCAGCGGGAAATTTGATTGACTCTTGAGTGAGCAAGGCAAATTCGCTGCGTTCCGAGTTGTATCTACTTCTTTATTCGTTGATACAAAAGTTCTCTTCAAATCTAATTTAAATTTGTATCAACTGAATATGTCATTTAGATCGGCATTTCCAACTAGTTTTCTGTTTCATTGAAAATGGAATGTCCAGAAGCTTTTTCGCTCGACGTGAAAAGATTATCGAAGTAAATTTTACTTTAGCACTAGAAGCAGACGATGACGTTAGTTGATGCTATTATTATAATAATTAATTTTATACGTTTGACATCACTGAAAAGAAGTCCATTTGAAATTATTGACTTGTCTTTAGAAAGTGCCGTTAAAAAAAGTTTGTAGGAATGAATCGCTGATAGAATGATTGAAAAACAAATCAGTTTCTAGATCCATTAATGTTGGCATCGAAAAAACAGGTCACCTGAGACGAAAACAATTAATATTCCAAGAATAAACTCATTCCATGCACCGATACTGTTTTATTGATATAAATTTCACTTGTACATTTTATTTTTTGTAAATGCAACGATAAGCTTTATATATTTAATTTTATTGAATATCTTACTGGTAACTCCATTTATTACGAACACGACTATATGTAGATAAAAAGAGATACAGTTACATAAAATGTCTGTAGACAAATATAAACATGAAAAAATAGAAAAAATTGAGATTAAAAGATATTATTCGTAAAGAGGGATATCCTCCACTTTGCTCTTTTCCATTTTCCCAATAGATATTTATTTTTGGATTTTTGGTAATTTATTGGATACACTTAATGAAAATTAAAATGTAACGAGTGCTTGTGAAAGCTTGAAAAACATCCTATAAAAATTGAATCACTCCTTGTCGAATCAGTAAAACTGATCTAACAAAAAAGCAATAGGCTCTGTGCCGTGGAAATGAACCAAACAAAAAGTTATATAAGCACCCGGATTTGTCCGCATGTCCCCTAAGCTTTTTAATCTCCAGCGGCCACGCTGCGTACAGGAGACTCCACAGCCTTTTCAAGGAGATCGTATTACACGACTCTAGTTGCAATAAAATCTTAATCAACTTTCCTAAAACATCGAATCACTCAGTAAATAACAGCAATTGTATTTCAAAATTGATTCCAATATATTTGTACTTGTTGTGATCAAAATAGGTAGTCGATGAATTCTATTACTACATATTACAAAATTAAAAAACGCAATTTTAATCGTAACTCTGCAGATTATGTAAAAATGAAGTTTTATATAACATTGTAATGTTTTAAATAGTTTACAATTTGTATTTACTAAAATAAAAATACGAGCAAATTTTAGATAATAATATTTTTTGGAATATCTTCCAATATATAGTTTCGTACTTCTCATTCATCAACTAACGCGACATTAAAACTATATGTATAAATCCAATCGATACCTATCTTCTTGATTAATAATTTTTTTTAAGATGTAATCGATATTGAAATGTTATATCGTACGAGCCTACCTCATTACTAAGTCAAGCAGAAAACATCTCTTAAAAAAATTAGTTTGGTAGGAAATAAGCTGAGTCATTTCTAATAATAAGATATTTATGAAAAAAGCTGCATGAAAAATGTCTTTTTAAAAATACAAAGGTTACTTAATACATTTATATAAAGTTTTATATTAGATAATCGATGTAATAAAATGTTCAGTGATATTATGCAAATATTTATTATCTATGTACCAAATGAAAACAAAACGTATAGAAAAGATCTACAAAGGATTTTTTCTTTGTCTGAGATGAAAAGGACTTTGTCTAAAATATTATGAAGCAATGTTGAAGCACGCTAAGAAATGTATCTAACAGAAGGATTTATGAATTGACATTCCATATTTTCTAATATTCAGACGTGTGTTAATCGCTCCTATCAGTGTTTACAAGCAATTTTGTGTTTGCGGCGGGGCTTTGCCGCGCCGTATTTAATAGTTAATTTATAAGTCGACTCTCGAAATAGTTCTTGATGTTTAACGTCTGATAATGTGTCGTCGAATAATACTGCTAAAATTTTCCTAAAGTTCCCGAGATTCAAGCTCTTACGATAGCGTTTAGAATAATGAGAAAAAAGTCTCCTCGTTTTCTCCAGTTATTAATAACAATTTGTTTTATCTATGTAGATATATAGCGACTTTAAAAACATATTAAAAAAATTAACTACGAATGAAACTGTAACGATTGTTGAAAAACAAGGTGTAATTAAAAAGCAAACGTATTTCATATATATTACAAACAACCACCTAAGCTTTCATTTATAGAAGGTACACCTAATAGAGATTTTATCATCACTATATGTAGGTGTCGGAGTAACTATAACGATCTAAGAGAATCTCTGGTCAAAACTAAAGTTGACAATGGTGCACGCTGCTAATGCGGTTGTGAAATTCAGAACTTACAGCGTAAAATTTGACAATGCCAATACTATAGTACACAAAGAAAAGGTTTAATTAGATCTTTGAATAAGTTAAGGTACTTTCCATCCGTGGATCGAATGTTTCCAAAACCAACCGAACTCTAACGTAATCAAATAAGTCTATAGATTCGTAAACACATTTTGAATTACAACGTAGACGTAACTATATTTAAGATTTACATAGGTACTATACAATATATCTTACGTTTCTGTTTCATTCATACGTGTAATTTTTGTACCAAGCTAAATAACTTTGTACATTCAAAGTTAGTAAAGTGATATACCACAAAAAAGATATTTTCTTGGTGTGAAAATAAGGTACATGACTATAAGCAACGTTCAGACTATAAAATTAATGAAAATACAAGCTTTTGACTGGATGGCTCATCGACAAAATTTGATGATGTCTGAATAGTGGCATCAAAATGAAAGATACGTAAAAGGGGGCGCGGAGGTACACAGCATCGACGTGCATCGATCAGATAGATAAGTCAATGGCGGCTTTGTAATACGATGCCTACTATGACAGGATTGGAGCCAAATTAATGAAAACCGAGACGATGCTCGCCGTAGCTGCTAAAATGTCATCTGATGATTCGATACGACCTCTGGATATTGTTCCTTGTTTTCAACATTAATTTTGGGTCCAGCAACACTGAATCTTACAAGCATGTCGTTACTAACTTTGCCGAGCAATTAATAGATCCAAGAAATGTAACTTTTAAAACATTCTCTACGTAAATATTCACTGCAGCTTTACTAGCGTCGAGCAATATTTGTCAACAAAGCAAAAAAAGAGTTGATTCAATAGTTAGCCTGTTGCGAATATGTATAATCTATGATATAAAAAAACTATTCTTAGCGAAATAAATACGTCCCAACATCCATTATAGTCTACAATATCTAGTTTGTAGGAAACCCGGATTATCGCAGTGATACAAGTAAAAGGGGAACACATGCAGTACGATAACGTTGGACAAACGGCTGATAAAAGTAAAAAGGTGCCGATTTACGATAGGAGTCGAATTCACGCGTTTCTCATTGCACTAAAGTACTCGAAACCACTGTGGATGTTCCTTCCTCTTGAACGCACTTCATCCACTATACCTCACATCTCGAGTTATAGACTCGACCACTCTTGCGAGGCGAGTGGCAGCAACAGCACCGTTGGATACACACAAGCGTTGGTAAGGCCCTTTGCTTGCCCCTTCCGTTCCCCTACCTACGCGTTCCCGCCGCAAACTCTCGATGCACTAAGCTATCGCTAATGTAAATTTGTCGTATACATTTATCGGGTGCTCTTGTCTGGGCTGGTGCATTAGCGCAATTACTCCAGAGCTGCTTACGCGCTACATGGACGCGCACATAGATACAGCTCGAGAGAAAGAGGGTTGGAAGGGTGGCAAGAGGAGGGAGAGAAGGTGGAAGGCCGGTGTGAAATTAACACCGCTTTCACGACCACCACCGATACACAAAGTGTCCGACGACCGCAGCGCATCGGCAAACCGTCAATACCTCCTGTGCTCTTTGTTCAGGTTTTTCTTTATATTTTCACTGAACACACAGTCTTTGAGATATAGCTTCCGATAAAGTATACGCAGAATAGTTTGACAAGTCGACCCTATAAAACGTTCTGAAAATAAAAAATATAGGGATATTTTACATTTTTCGTATGCCAATGTAAGAGACTATCATAGAAAATCAAATTTTTCTTTCAAAGGGCAGCACTCAGCGCCGCAGTTTCAGATTTTCTTTTTATATACGGCAATAATAATAACCAAACATAATTTTATTTCTCAAGTATCAATATGCACTTTTAGAGTCCAACATTTAAAATTGTCCTATGCTGGCTTTTGTAATAGTGAACCTAGTATTTTCATGCTTTTATTTAAATCTTATATAACATGGCAATTACTTCCTACTGAGATCTTTGTATCTACCAGGTGACACTTAATGTAACTCTAGTTGTAATAAAATCTTAATCAACTTTTCTAAAACATCGAATGTGAGTTTTATTTGACCAAGTCCAGCTGCTAACACAACCGTGTATCGTGGTCCTCTCATTAGCCTATAAACAAATTAATCAAGGGAAAGACTAGCCTAACTTAAAGCATTGGTAATCATTTTTTTGTGTCGATACGTTTATTAGTACGTTTTTTCCTACGACGGTGTATCCCTGTATAAATTGTTAATTTGAACCTTAATAGATGCAAACTTTGAATGAATACTAGCAAATATGTCCATGATAGTTAAACTTACATTCTCTCTAATAACAAATGGTATGCTTCTAGCTACATCACAAATAAATAATCTCACAAATGTGGAATGTTCAACACTAAATAGCATATACCTTTAAACTTGGCGTATCCCTTTTGTTATTAGGAAAAATTTACATTACTGGTATTTAGTGAATAAACTTGTGTGTTGTCGTTTGTAATTTTATTAGCTAGTCCTTCGTACACAGAGCCGTATCTAAAGAATTACAAACAAATCGTGGTAAATTGTGCCAACAAAGTATATCAGCCGTCTGTACCTGTACAATGCTCATCGGATAACGTAGATTTAACATTGGATCTTAAAATTGTTTTGTCAGTGTTCAAATTAAAAGCAACGCTGCCAATTTGTAGAGTAATTTTGAACAGGCTATGAAGAAATACATTTTTCTAATTGATGTGGAAAAGGTTATTGACGAAACGAGAGGTTTACACCACGAGCCGAAGACGAGATGTTACAAAAGGTGGATGTGTAACACTAGTATGGTGGGAATTATTTATTTGTAATAGATTCATGAATAGTTTAGTTGAATTTACTGCTGCTTAAGGTATATAACAAGTTTCTACAGCTAACAAAAATACAGTAGTTATGTTAAGAGTTATGTTCGACAGTTATGTCGCACAATGGCCAAAGAAAAATCAACCATAGCTAAGGATAGTAAAGTTAATTATAGCAAATGCATGGTGTTTATATTTCTGAAATCAAAACATTATATAATCATTTTGTGTTTATTCATTAATTTTCTTTTTCTTTTTCGAATCTCAAATTATTGATCAAATTGCGAAATTTACACTCTACTTGAATGTACAACTTTGACATTTTTTTATTTTTATCTTTAGATTATGGAGTGATAAATAGGCAATAACTTTAAACGCTCCAAAGTAATGATCCGATTTAAGAACAACAAAATCACCTAATTTAATTGTTGTGGGTAGATATACCCATCGCGATATTTCTTAGATTTTATTGTAGACGCTATTAAATTGTCGTATGCTAATTTTTGAATGCCAACAAGTCTGCTAACTAAATCAGTTATATAACCTTTTCAAGTGGGTAACATATCGCCTTCGCGTAAATGGTTGCTAGACGGTACGCAAGTATTATAATTTAAGATAACCGTGTCTATCCAGTCATCTCAATTATCGTCACTGTCGGTATATTGTTTAAGAAATTCTACAAGTGCATGATGAAATTGCTAGAGCGAGCCGTCAGATTGCGGTTAAAAAGCGGGGGCTTTTAATTTTTTAAATGAAAACGTTCCACAAAACATGTCGTACGTGCACTTGAAAAAATTCTTATTTTGATCTATAAAAACAGACTTAGAGCAAACAAGTATATTTATGGATTGGTAGCTATTAATATTAATCATCGAAGCTAAAGTATTAAATAGTACTCCAAAACAAAACTTGTTTAACTAAATTTGTAACGTTACGGTTATAATCCATAGCTATGTGTCCTTTTATGTCGGTTATTATCATAGGTTGTTTTGTCTATAAAATAGTTAATTTTTTAAATTGTCATTTAGACATTGTTACATTCGCCTTTGAATGTCGTTTTTTAAGTCTTCTCAATAATATTCTTGCCTAATCCTATAATAAATCTTCGAAACACCACAATGACCTCTTATAGGCGGCTTGTATAATTCATAAAATATTACATTGCGCATTTCTAAAGGGACATATTTGCTTTTCTTATTTACGGCTAATAGAATCGTGTTATTGTTAATTATTTGAAAAATTAAGAAAATATTGACGTAAATATGTGCAATGTTTTAAAAATCAGAATAATTTAAAGTTCACCAAGCAAAAATCGATTTTAGTGTGAAAAATTCGTCGGATTTGGTACGAAATATTTTGTAAAACTCTTTAGTTTCAATTCATTTTATATACAAAATTCCGACCATTTTTATGTTAGTCTCAGATTACTGGAATTTTACATACTAGAATACCTTTTTCTTTAGTTAATAAAATATACGTTTTTTAGAACTTGATACGAACTTTGAAAAAATGAAATAACAGAAATTGAAGTACGAAAATCAACGAAACACGAAGTACTTGTCTTAGTGTCATGATTTTTGTACCTTAACCAACTTTGAAACGAAATATTTTTTATGACACTAGTGATTATTATATTATGGTTATTTTTTTCTTCGTAATATCAACACATATACATAGAGAAAAAGTGTTCATTTTTATGGGACTCTTAACACGACACTTAACAATAACTGATCAATTCCAACGGACCCATAACAAATTTGTATGACGCCATCGAATAAAAACTATTTTGATACCTTTCAAGTCGAATAAAGAAGATTGTTGTCTTTACATAATTCTCTGTTTCTATCAGGTATCAAAGATGTGATCGAAATATACATTATTATTCTTAAGAGTATTTATTAGTATCTATGAGCAAGTCTATGAGTAAAATTCATACGAAGCAGATACCGTAAAAGATAATGATATAGGAGAATGATATAGAACCGTGATGCATACTTCGTCGCATAGGCCTTGTTATGTAAATGCTATTAAACTATACATTTATATTGTAGGTATAACTTCAAAGCGATTGCTGCAGGAAGAATTACCATTATAGGAATTTTATGTTTTTTGATTTCTTTTTAATTACAGTAATTTTCTTATTATGAGGTAGTATTTTAAACCGTCAATCAAACACATAACAGAAACTATATCGATCGTGCAAACGACTACTTTTTCGTGATAAGTGAATGTGAATTAACGCGTGTCAAGCGCAGTGAGCGTAATTATAAAGCCGAACGGCGAGTAAATCAGAGTGAGATAAAACGACGTTCCGATTTTCGTTCCCTTTTTTAATCGATCTGTAGAAGTGGGAACCGAAATACAATGCGTAAGTACACTCGTGTGACTACTTACGTTATGCGAAGACGAATAATCTAATAATGTGAGTACGAAGCCGGCCAGCTTGCTTAATAGGCTTACTTTTATAACATGGAGTACTGCCATTCCGACATTTCAAACGTGTTTACGGATATTCGATGTGATTTGTACCACATCGACATTAACAAATAAACTTTACAATATTGTATTTCTACATTATTATTTCGAAATGGTAGTTTAATTTGGTAGTTTAATGGTAGTTTTACTTGTATGCGTTTCGTGAAAGACCTCTTTAAGTAATGTTACAAGTATAACGTTTACTTTATTCGTTTAAGACATTCGTAATATCGACAGATCACCGATTTCTCTATGGCAATATTTATGCGCTGTGATTACAACACATGAAATATACTCATTTTACGTAATAGACATTCGCTTTTAAGTACCTAGAATTTACGTACTAAATATTCGTGACCAAATGAACGTATGGAGTAGAGAATAATTTTAAATCTAAACCTCGGATACTTTTCGGAGATCTATGTTCGTTAATCCGGAAAGAGGTTATAAAAAGCATACAATGCATAATGTTACGTGATAAAAATGTCAACGTCATGGCGACACATTGTTAACAAAAACTCAAAATTCGCTGAAAAATTGAGGCAGCATATTTATCTATAGATGAACAGTTTTACCATAAAAAAAGATACAGTTGTGATTATGTTTATTTAGCGTAAAATTACACTGAGCCCTTTTGCACATTAAGAATATTCTTGTCTCGAGGAAATATCTTTCATAATAAACACGAAGAATAGCATCTCTTGTTACAAAGAGAGAACCTGTGAAAAAGACAGTGTTTTCGCTTTATTTATCAACAATATTTTTATAAATGATAACAGTAATATTATCAAAATTAATATGGGAATCAGATCTATATTCTTCAGAGCTGCTCGCTGGTAATGTTAGTATTTCACAATGAATAATGAATCGGGTTGAGGACAGAAACAATTCATTCCGCTATAAATATATGTAGGATAGTATCGTAATGTACGCTGCCTACTACAAAAAGTATAGATTTTCAAATTTTAGAGTAACCGCTAAGTAAAAATGGTATATTGTCGCGTTTGCTGGTTTTTATTCAGCACTCGACATGATCAAGAGGTTGTCAGCATGATTTTCAGAGCGAAACGAGGACATCGATTCTCTACTTTCCTTCCAATTTTTTTCGGTTGTCTCTATTATGCACGTACACCCAAACTTTCTCTGGTCAATCAAGTAATTAGATTTGTCGTTCGTTAACATTTAATCCATTGACGACCTATATAAAACTATTACTGCAAAAGACATTTACGTACAATAACGTAGATTATGAGTTACCGTAAACATGTTTTCCAAGAACGGCGCGTTTCTATCCGGGTAACGAATAATATTCCATTGGAAATCCTCTCAAATAGATTTGCTATAAGTATGTCAGTTTTGAACTAGTTACGATTAACGGATGAATGAGTCATTTTGATGTCTGCTTAAAACTAACTAAAAACTAAACTGTTATGAGCGTTCTACCATCTTTACTACGGCATGTGAAAATGATTGTTTTGATATGTGACTAACGTTTAAACAACACGTTCAAACAAGCCCGTATCACGCGTAAATATTCTTAAATAATTTCTAAAATATTGAAAGACAATAAGTAGTTTTGACGTAGAAAGTGTATAAGTAGGAGAAATCATGTTTATTTTGCTACATCTATTATGCTTCTTACACGTTATTACGATCGGCCCAAAAAGCTACGTAATAAAAAGGAATGGAACGTCATATATTACAAATGTGCTACACGTATTATTCAACAAAACAAAACTTACTAATGTCAATACTAGTTTACATATAGGCAACTTGATAGGTAAATAATCCAATATTTTGCAGCGATAATAAAAATTGTTGATATATTGGCAGAATGATCAAGGAAAATAGTTCAATAAATAATAGCGAGAGAGAGAGAGAGAGAGAGAGAGAGAGAGAGAGAGGAGCAAAGAATGGCAAATGATTGTACGTATGTCGTAAGACGCAGAGCGAGGGCTGTGCGTGAAAATTTCGCCTCGACCGGAAATCCATCGGTAATTCCTATATATTAGCTCGTTGCCAAAGAGCAGGGGAGAATTTAAGGCTAAGAAAGTAGTATAATGATACAAGACGAGTAGGCGCGTTCGGTGTGGTGATGGAATCGGCTAGGAATCGTGCTAACGAAAGGGAACGAAAGAGAGTAAAAATAAGTAAGGTGCTATTGTTATAAGGCTGTGTCTTACCTCGAGCATGGCGATCCTTTTCCATTTCCCGCTTTTGCGCTCCACAGCTAGGACTGCCGGCACTTCTTTCTCGTTTTCTTGCCGATCAGTGCATCGCCGCAGCCTCGACGCCTCATGCGTCGTCACTTGCCTCTTGTTTCTCGTTTGCTCTTATCGCTAATGGCGCTTCTCTCTTCGCAGTGTTGTCTGTCTATCTGCCTACTTGCCTACCTGACGATATATACGTACAATACTCGAGATTATATGTATGCTCGTGCGGCGGCTGTGCCACCGCTCACCACCCGCCTCTCGCCTCGCTATTTGCCAATATGCTATCTCCTTTAACGTTTAATGCTCGACAAATTTTATCTCACCTTCAAAATTCCTAGCTCTCGCCCTCTCCATAATTATACATCTTTATAGCTTCACAACGGAAAACTTACAAAATTCGTGTGCAGAAAATGCACGCGTGATTACGCTACCTCGTCAAAACTTTTCTATATTTTAATATTAAGCAAATTTAATTTCATTCTAAGGCTAATTTCACGTATTTCGCATCAATGTTTGTTTCCCTTTTCCGTCCCTTATTGTTTAATACTTCGGACAGATTGTACAATACTGATTGCAATCGATTACGCTCGTTCGACAGTACGATTGATCAGTTATTAAGTGGTTTTCACTCGAGGCATCCGTACCTCTCCAGTAAGTGAAAATCGAATAAACATTTACGATAGATGCTGTCGATATAGCACCCGAAAGTTTAAATTAGACCTTGATTCGACAAATAATTAGACAGCATGACAGAATTTATTTTATTGACGTTGAATATTTTACGTGGACATTACATCTGTCTATTAAAATACTACAATCGAATCAGAGCGAACAACAGGATTAATTTTGCATACATATTTGTAAAGATCGTCAAATATGAGTTTCAATTAAAGTTCGCTTTGTGGGCAGCGAAAGTTCGATTCCGTCAGCGTCATAATTCACGGTTCAATTTAAAACTCTGTACCGCGTTCTGAATATAGATTTCCATCGGTGAAATATGAATTTTAATTAAAAGTACCGTTGGCGATGAACGTTATTAGGGATAATAATTGCATAATATGATAAGCGCCATTTGGGGTGAACGTGGCGAAAAGTTACAAAAATTTGCTCGAATAAATTACCCAAGTATTTAAGATACTTAATCTAAAGCTAATAATTTTAACTCGAGATGATAAGTCAATTGTCATACGATGTTGCTACTAGTCATAGAGCTTACGACTTTTGCATCGTCGCACACGCAGGCAGCGTGTTAATTTATTTAGCTTGTAGTTGAGCAAAGTTCTCACGATCCCCGGAACCGACGTAAATTACAAAACAGAAAAAATATTCCGGATTAAAATAACTCAAATAACCTAATACCGTGGGGTGATTTTGATTTCACGACACAATCACTCGGTTGCGAAGCACTTTTGACGACAACGACTACTACGACAACCACGAAGATACATTAAGCGCTATACCGGCACAGTTACACGATGATGACAAAGAAAGCAAGAGGACCATCAACGAAAATTACGTCGGATGGTTGGCAAAAGCGAGGTTTTCGGCTAGGATAACGTGCACTTTTAATTCACCAATTAGCGCAGCTGCTGTTCGGCGTCACGATACGCGCTGAGTGACGGCTGAGCTCGGCTGAGGCGCTGAACGACTGAGGGCTTCGTTCAGAGCGCGCCTCCGGACTCGCGTGCAGCCAGGCTCTTGTCGCGCAACCCCACTCGCGCACATCCCTCTGCTTGCTCTCTCTCTCTCTCCCTCTCTCTCTCCCTCTCCATTTTTCTCTTGCTTTCACTCTAGCCGCTAGAAGAGAACGTGCTTCCCAGCTTTTTTGCCTCTCTTTACGCTGCCGCTACTGCTGCTGCTGCCGAAGAACCGCGCTGAACCGGGAATTCTTGTCTTTTTCTTTACCGCTAATTGTTTGTTCTTTCATCCATAGCCACAGCATTTCTTCTGATTGCGATAAACAATTTTCCTTGGTGATCATTGATTACAACAGCTCTATTCTTTTGTCTTCTGTAACTTAAAACTTTTCAATTCTCTGATTTTTCTCGGCATAGTGCTGTCTTATTAAGATCAGCAAATATCGAAGAAAAAAATTAGTTATATTGGTTTCAGGTATACAATTTGATTTTTACCGTAGTAGAACAAACCAATTGGAAATATGACTGAAATTCAATTTTTTATGTCACGATGCGTGCAAATTTTCTACGCGAGTCAGACTAACCGAGCTATAAGCCTCGTACGGAAGCTCCAAAAACTACAACTTTTCACTAAGAGTGTATAGCGGCTTCCGTTGAAAGCTAAAATTGGCGGCTTTTCGATACTACTATCTGGAGGTATTCTGTGTCGAATCGCGATAAGTTTGTTGTTGCCACATTTCGGCTGAAATTGACGAGTGCGGTAAGGAAAAATATACTTGGCCCATCTTGACGACAGTGAGATAAAAATAGAAAGCAGACCGAAAAGAATAACAAAAGGGGGTGAGCGACAAATTAGTTGAGAGAGTGAGCAAAAAAAATTCAAAAAACTGTAAAAGGTAAAAGAATAATTGAGAATGTCTGGCAACAAATACGATCGTAAAGGAAGTCCCGCATGTACGCTAGTCACAAAGGACCTAAGGACAAATGAAATTGAAGGGAGCAGGACGACGTGGCTCAGGCAACAAATGGTATATTGATGGACCACACCAACACTGATTTTCCCTATTTCTTAAAGTTGCGTCAATCTTTTTCAAACACCCAATGGAATTTGAAAACTCCACTATGAATGGAATAATAGCGAGAGTTGATTTTTGCCATATCATAAGACTAATGTTATATTTTAACAAAATTTTAGGCTTTATTTTTCACAGACATTTTAAGTATCTGAGTAACAATGGTAAGAGTTAATTATATTTACCTCCAAATGGCTTTCAACAAAACAAAGTAATTAATTTGTATAGATCTTTTGAGAGTAGAAAACGATCAAATTAATCAACCTTGTGGAGCCTAAAAGGGAAGCCAAACGTAGAATTTTGAATTTTAACCAACAATACATTCAAAATAAATTAGATTGAACATATAAATCATTCCATCTGAAAACTTTTTATTCAGATATGCACCGTTTTTCACACCAAAGAAGAGAGTATTGCAGTGAGATTTATTAGTATAAATAAAACAATATTAATACAGGAAAATGGACAATAGAGCTCATTGACCTCAAACTCTATGGTACTGCTGTATTATTTTCTTCCACTAACATGCTTTACAAAATACCTATTTCGATAAATGATAAACGCGCACGCGCACTTCCATTCGTGTCAGATTTACCTTTTATAATCCATACTACGTATGAAAATATTATATCGGTCGTCATGTCATGCTAAACGATGAAATTAAATTAAACGAGAGTAGCATAAGTAGCGGCTACTTTGTTAATTCCGAAAAATGTTTAAGTGCACGAGGAGTATATTTTTGTAACCGTGCTATTCACTCGGATGAAATATTTTTCTACGAGTACATCACAGGGATGTTATAAATAACGTGCAACGAATCCGGAGATATGTATAGATAAACTGCATTTCCCGACGAACGTGCCTAAATTTTAAAAAACACGAGGAGCGGCAAACATCAGAGAGAAAGAGAGAGAGAGAGAGAGAGAGAGAGAGAGAGAGAGAGAGAGTGGTTTGGTAGCAAAGAAGGACCGTTGATAGAAGAGCTGTTCCTAAAAATTGAACGGACGAATAACGACAGAAAGAGGCCGAAAAAACCGATGATGCTATTGCCTTGGGTGCTTTGGATATATTAATATAACGTATGTAAAGCAATGGATAGAGCGCGCGCGTGCACACACACAAACACACACACACACACGGGTACGTTCGCATACATGGGCAAGAGGCTTTGTCGTGCAGCCGCGTGTAACGAGCCCTGGCTTTGGCGCCCTTCCGCGCAACCCCGTCGACGATACTTTGTAGCTGCTGGCGCAAGGTGAAGTGCTAACTAAAGGGGATGTTTTAATGGCAGAGGTAATAATGTGCCGAGGATGCGCTTCTATTCCTAGCGAACGTTCTCCCCTTTCCCTCCTACCTCTCCCTCTCGCTCTCTTGCTGGCTACATTGGACCTGCTGCTATACACCTGTAGAGATTCTACTGCTAATTGGCGCAGTGCTATTCACAAAAGCTCGCGCCGTTATTGCAGCCCAGCTCTCTGACGCACAGGCACAATACTATATTTCTCGCCATCGCTCTTCTTCCCCCGTTAAATTTCTCTATAACTTGCATCGACATCTCATTCAAATAATTATTATAGCCACCTTTTCGATCTCTCTGCGTTGAAAGTCTGTCGTTGAAAAATCTTTTTCTATCAACAATGTTCGGCATGTTTGTCCTGCACGAATATCTCGTATAAAACTGATAAAAAAGTTTATTAAGCCTTCAATCACGGGTTAGAAACATATCTATTTAAATGGGGACTCTGACGAAAGAATGTTTCTCTAATAAATTGGTGTTTGTCTACCGAAAAAAGTGAAAAAGAAAAAAAAGGATAACAAGAAACACAGCTTGATTAATATTTCAACCGACGAAAAATATGTTCTATTCAGAGCAGAATCCAATCTTTTTTAATCGGCGTTCCTGCCTAAGAGTACTTCTCATCCGAAAGTTGCATGTAGATATAATTAAAACTGTTAAACACGAAAAACGGCAGTGCTTTTCTTTTGAATAATAAAAGTAATTAATCTCTTCAGCGGCTTAACAGCCTCAGAGGAATAATTAAAAGTAGCGTAATTCGATTTTCACCAAAGTTTGCGAATTCCTAAATAAGTAATTTACATTTTGTCTTAGCTTGTTTCACAAGTTTTAATAACTTATAGGGTAATATGATTTCCACTAAGGGTAAACCACAAAAAAGCCTCAATCTTGCGCACTTTTCCCAAGTTGCATGTAACCCAAAACGGTCACTCAAAAAGTTGACCAAGTGTCGTAGAAAAGTCGCCTCGAAGAGGAAGAGAAGAATGAATAAAAGTAAAGTAGAAAGGGGCAAAAAAGGAGGAGGAATGTCAGACAATTGAAAGAAGAAACAAATATATGCAATGGCCACGAGGCAAAAAGTAATAAGAACAAGAGAATTCATGCGCGACCTCGGAGATTCATACATTAAGGCCATTCAATTTGCAAAAAGCTCAGCACAACGGCCGAACTAGCAAATAGGCTATGTCGCTACATAAAATGAGTCTAGTTTTTCAGCTGTAGAGTTTTATCTGTTCTCCTCCTTATAAATCAGATGATGGATCGATATCTTTAATGACCGCTCCCAGGGGGAGCTTGAGCCCGATGGGCTGCCACCACGACTATTAATATCATTCGATAACCATTGTACCGTTAATCGACACGTCCGCGAGCGCGCCGTGCTACCACCTCCGACGGTATGTTAATTAAAGTTAATTTACGCACCTCTTCCTACGACTTTATCATCTCCCTTTAGGCTCTTTCAGCGCGCACTAATCTTCGAGCCAGTCATGAGTAGCTTTCCGATGACCTTCTTTTCCTCCTCTACACTCCCCCTCCCCCCATCTCTCTCTCTCTCTCTCTCTCTCTCTCTGTCTATCTCTGTCTATCTCACTTTGATTCTCTCCCTTTCACTCTCACTCTCATTCTCTTTCTCTCTTTCTATTTTACATTCTTGTCTCCTAGTTATTAATGGAGGGCGGTCCCTTGCTGAACAAGTCCATATCTTCATTCGCCAGTCTAATGAACTCTGAAAATTACACGGGCCATGATATCTCAATGGATAGCCACGCATTTGTTACTCCTTTCGTAATTATATTTATTATACATCTCTCCATAATAGTTCGCTGTATATTTTCATTTAATTTTTCATACATCAATTATTCATAAAAAAATCGTGCTTGATCAGTAGCAATACGCGTTCGAAATGTTACAACTAAAGTAATTTTTCATTTCTTACTAAAATCTTGAAAATGGGATTTCCAAAGTGTTTCTAATGTTTATAAAGACTATCATGAGTTCGTTCTTTTTCTTTGAGGTAAGAATCTTTTAAATGAATATATACGCTAAGCAAATGAATTAAAATATATGAATGGGGGTTTTGTCCATTCAAATGCCTCGGACAAAGAACTACAAAAAGTAGGCGCAGGACGAACATTATAAAGAGAAGTTTGAAGAGTCGGACTCGTTTCCCTCATCCATTTGGACCGGGGGCTTGAGACCTCGTGGTGGCAGTCTACGAATGCAGTTCCATTAAGCAAGACCTGAACTCCTTAACTTTTAGTCCCGACCCGAATTCATCCTCAGACGAAATGACAAAGAAAACGCTAATTACTCGTTGAATGGATCCGTGTGCCTGCAGTCTTCCTTTTTTTTCATTATTTTAGTAAAGTACACGTACAGTAGAACATTTTACTGCAATGACACTCATCGTATTTTCTTTTCTTACTATTTCTTCTTGTTACTTGCGTGACGAAAAAAATGACGAAATGGTACGGTCAATGAGCGTTTGGAGCACCACTCTTGTTTCGCTTGTATTTGCATTCCCATTTTCCTCATCTCTTTTTCTCAACGAGATTACATGTCATGGAAACGTACTTGAGTTGAAGAGCGCGCATAGATACGCTTGCGTAAGAGCGAGTCCAGCTGAACATCAAAATACCCTAGTTCTTTCTATCTCTTTTCTCTTATTCGTTCAAATCGACTGACACTACAGTTCCATGCAAGTCTTTATCTCGGTATTTCCTTGCATCGCAATCATTTCGAAAAAGTAAAAGAAACAAAATCCGTGGAAATCTCGGCAATACATCTGAATCCATTTGCCTGGGTGTTGTGCGTCTGACTAAGGCCAAGTTCTTCTACTGTAACTGACGAAGAAGAGAACATATGCATACTCGTCACTTTTCCGAGACTCTTTCAGTACGCATTGCGAGCTTCACAAAGAAGACCTTTTTCCCGGCTCTTCTTTAACACGCGATATCTCCAGATAACGACACTAAGCTGGCTTTTGTAGTTTTTGAAGCTGAGATAACTTGTGTCGAAATACTTCGGAGAAAATTGTATCCCACGTCATCTTACCCTAGCCTTTTTAATATCTAACTTAATATAAATTACCAAATCAACTATTAATTATCCTGACATGTTACACTACGTCATACCAGATACTATGCATGTATGTACAACATGTTGTAACTTAAAGAATACAGAAAAGGCAAAAAAAGTAAAAAAAAAAAATTACGAGAAATCACAAATTAGGATTGCCTGAAATTCGAAGATATTTATGCCATTCTGACTTAAAATTCACCATTTCATCGCTTATTTTCGAAATCTCATAGCATAAGATGTCGTTCAATACTGAGACGTAAAACTATTATTACTAAAGAGCCTTTGACTCCTAACCTAAACTTCTTCTCTCGTAAATAAAACCTTTTCGTACCCGTATCGAAAAATATTCCATAATTTTTCTTTTTATGCAAGGAATACATAGAATGATATTAATAAAATAAGGTAAGTGTATCCAATAGCGCTACTCTAAGGGTAAACAGACATAATTTTGTGCTGTAAACATATGAAATCGACTTTAAATGAAATCCACGTACATTCCAGTTAATGATATTTTGCCCGAGTAATCAGAGTTTTGAGGACAACATTTAGCTTATAACACTATTTTAAAAAAACTATACGGCAACCTTCAGCTTATCATTAAGTACCGAGTTAATGCTACAAGACGATACGGCTGTAGCACACGTAAATTCCGAATTCGAGTAAGTTGTATTGCTGAGTATAGCTATTTTATTTAACAAAACAATATTTCTAGTCGTACATATGATCAATGACTTTCAAAGGATAACAAAACATTCGATTAACAGTAGAAAAGTGAAATTTAGTTAACAATAAATTAAAATGAATAAAAACAGTATCAATATTTGAGAAACCCGAATCGATAATGAGTAATTGTTGATAGATTCGAAATGTAAGAGAAACGGATGAGAGAGAAAGAGAGAGTGAAGTTCGAAAACAATTTGATCGAATGGAGAAATAATGACGTGCAGAGAGTAGTTAGTGAAATACAAATGGGCTTTCATTATCTCATTTATCAAGCGGTAGTGCAACGATGCAGAATAGGTATAGAAGACGATTGGAGCAATGCAGTGAGATTGACAAGTGGCCCGACGGCTGGGCGTATATGTATACGTATGTATTTGTGTGTATTTGAAGGGAGCGCGCATGCCTGGTAGATCTCATTACCGGCGCCTAGTACTTGACCCCGTATTGTTAATTATAGCGCGGGGTATAAAGCCTGGGGCGCGTGCGAACCTATTGAGAAAGAGAGACGCAGAGCGGGCACAAGTGCCGAAAAACTAGAGAGCAACAGAGATAGAGAAAGAGAGAGAGAGAGAGAGAGAGAGAAGAGCTCGAGCGAAAGTGACGAGGAAAAGGGGCCAAAGAGTAACAAGAGCCCACCACGAGAGGCATCCAGGTCGAGTACAAAAGTGAGAACAGCTTACTTGTGCACGTCCTTTCGACAAAGAGTTGCACGTGAACCCGTTCGCAAGTTTCTACTTGGCCAAGGATGAAATCGCGTAAGCAACCAACCAAATAGACAACAAAAATCTAGCCGGAGCAGTATAACTTCTCGTCCGATTTCAACACAGAAACAAAAACCCCTCGTCACCTTCGCGCTATACCACGCAAGGGATTTGTCTCTCGTTAGCTTGAGCCTTCGTTAACGACCGATTTTCTCGCTCCCGTCTAGTCGGCGCTTTCTCTGCTCCACTACAACTAAGTGCCGTAATACTCTGACTAAATAGAGCAGAGGCATAAGGGCTTCTCCAATTACACTATCAATGAAAAATCCTTTTTCAACCTTATCGATTGATCAATTGTCGCATCTCTTCGATCTTTTTCGTTTTCACTCTCTCTCTCTTTCTCTGTCTCTCTTTATTTGTACGTTCTTGTAACTCTCTGTAAATATTTAACCGAACTTCGGCTTGAGTTGAAACTCAGCCGCTTACTATCTGCTGTTTGATTTTGATCTCTTTGATTACCCCATCTGAATCACGAATGCACTGCGCTTGACCTAATTTCTGCCTAAATTGTACAATTACTTTTCAAGAGTTTTTCAACAATTTTATTTTTGGCTTTTCTACTTGCATACTTTAGCTCTAAATGAGCTCAGTAATGATGTATACTACTTCACAATCTATCAGGTGCAATTGAAATATAAAATTAAATTTTATTTCACGATTCTTCAGCGTATATATGTAATTTTTATGCGTTGATTTGATTTGAAGTCATTGAATCAACATATTACATACCCAATGCTTTATCGTAATTCAGCGAATTAAAAATCTGCGAAACATATTTGGATGTTGTTTAGAAATCAAATCAATTTAAATGCAAATACCACATTTAACTGAGACACCGTTTGAATCCAAATAATGCAGTAACCCATTGTGGGGAGTTGTAAGAAAGAAAGAGAATTGGGAAGAGTGTGCTGACCAATCTCTGCCAACCTTCTGCGATTCCCACAAATGTAGCCATTAATCGGAGACTCGCCGCCGATATGCATCACTGCAGGCAGCGACACGAGATATGACAGAACAATTTGAAAATTGAGGAAAATATTGTATTTACGAAACGTCAAGTAGCATACACGCTAAGTCGTGTACTTCTAGAACGAGATTGAAGGCAAATGAGAAAACTTACAAGTCCACAAGATTGCCAGAAGACCACTTGCTCCCGGCCCTCATCTACGAGCTAATTCAGTTTTAGGCACGCAGTCGGGACGCTTAAGAGTTAATGCGTTATTATGGTGTTAGGCAGTGTTTTCGTCTTTCCATATATATATATATATATATATATATATATATATATATATATATATATATATATATATATAGAGAGAGAGAGAGAAATGAAAACACTGCCTAACACCATAATAACGCATTAACTCTTAAGCGACGTATATATAAATACACACACACACACAACCGCTCGCTCGCTTTCGAAGAGGAATCTCTGACGCTACACCGTGTATCAATACGCAGTGCTTGCTTTGATCATAATCCAATTTGCTCAAATGATAGTTGACTTTGACGCACTGGCCTTTTCAACTAATACTTACTACCGTTGAGATTTCTAGGACAAACCACAAGATCAAAGTGCTTGTGAATCTGTAATGACGTACTTTTCTTTGACATTTGAGTAAATTTGGAAACTTTTTTTTAACAACTATGTTTGGCAAAGTAAATGGTTGAATTATTTATTCAATTTTTTCCATTTTGTAAGTTAGTTCGTCCGGAAAGCGAACGCTATTTATCAACATTTCATTAATACGTGCGAGTAAATTAATAAATTATACTCAACGAGAAACTTATTCAGTAACTTGCGCAATTCTAATTTCTCCCGGATGACGCCAAAATCGGCTTATAAGTTTGTGTCTCTATAGGAGCGTGCGAAATTGTTGATGCAAAATTGCTTAAGCATACACGTGGAAGTGATCACGGAGCAACAATGAAATTATTTATCGTAACTAAATTACGAATTTCGATACAGGATATGTATTTTATTTTCCTTCCGTTTCGCCTGAGCGTGCACTGACCTTGTTCACTGATTTACGATAACGAAACCTCCCATGCCATTTTTTATCAAAAAGTAATTTCTGTTCAAGAGCAGTATCGAGTCAGCGTAGTGATTCAGCTACTCGTTCGTTTTATACGACAATAAAATATATATATATATATATATATCGTTACTGGGATCTCGCAATCACGCGAAAGTCAGCGCAGAACTTTCCGCAGTTTGCTACTCTGTTAGGAGAGCCTTTGAGCACTAGGTTTAATATTGATGGACACGACGTTGATTCCACCTCTTCGATGCGATGCGATTAATGAGTTATACGGCTTTGAGAAATTTATTAGATAGACTATATATTTCTGCCTCAAAGTTACGTCAAGCCACAGCGTGATTTCATATTTTCTCTTTGCGTGGATTTTATTGTCTAAGCTTGCGAAAAATAAACTTTTACTGTGGAGAGCTCGAATAACTTTTAAATTTATGATCCGAAACAACGGGAGTATATTGCTATAAAATACAATGCAAATCTGTAAGAACCATGTCACAAGCATGACAAGTATCTCATAAAAAATTTGAAAGGACACTTCGTTTACGACGTTCTTTCATCTTGTGTAAGGATAATAAGGAAATTGATAAGATTATTGTTGTTGCAAAATGATAGGAAGAGAGGAAGCTTCCACAACTTGTTTCATCGATCGAAACAAGATATTTTTTAGTAATAGGTCGGAAATCATTAGAAAGAAAAGAAAAGAATAAGACGAAAAAGGGAACTGCCGAGAACAGCAGCAATGGATGCGAAGCGTTGATTGACTGCGTTCATTATATCGTGATAGAGCGCACCCTGAAGACTATAGGATTCCTGAGAGTTCGATTAGCAAATGCCATTCTCTTAATTCCCATCGAGACTCGGACTTTCTCTCACTAATCTGAATGCTCAAGCCGTCTCGTCCAACGTACTTGCATTGCTTTTTCTTTATTTGCGTCTTCAGCTCTCAACGGTGACACTACTGGCTTTCCATTGGTCCACTTCGATCAAGCACGCAGCAGCTCCATTGACATAATGACCCTTCCTTTATCTATTGGCCTCTTTTCTATTCTTTTCTTCTTCCCCCTTTCTCTATCTCCCTCCCTCCCTCCCTCTCTCTCTCTCTCTCTCTCTCTCTCTCTCTCGTACGAAAAGCCTTTGGCCGTCGACTTTCGAGAATTAATCGAAAAGCGAAAAGCGAAAAAAGACATCCCCATACCAGATGGAATTGTGTCAAATTAAGAAAGGTAGAAAAAGAGAGAAACTGACTTGAAAGAAATGGCACAGCACTGACGCGTTGATTAAACGAAATACTGGGAAGGCTACGCTGCAAGTTCTAAATACAATTAACGCCCCAACGATCCTCTGAATTTCTCGCTATGTTCTCTTTGTTCACGTTTTCATATTTTTCATCGACGTTATTTGCAAGTTAATTCATAAGTTGAATGGTATCAGCTTTTAGCTCAAATACATAAGCATACAGAAATCGTCATTTTCAAGTCATCAATACATTGAAAATTTTCAATAAAGTTTCACGTGAACGCTCTTATCGGGAAAACAATCTACGAATGCAAAATTGATCAGAGCTAAGGAATGTTGAATAAATTTTTTATCCGTAGTGAATATTCATGCCACCGTGATGCTTGCGAATCTTTGGCTAGCTACGCCATTCAAAGTGGTGCATTATTCAACAAAAACTATAAATTTCTAATACAACTTAATACTGGCTATACGAAGCAATAAAAATCCATGTTCTTCAAACACGTTCATCGAACTAAAAACCCTGAAAAAATAGAACGGCAAGTCGTAGGTTTCTCGATTTCCTCGAAAAGCCATTTTTCTCCTCTAAAAATCACTTGTTCGTAAAAAAATAAATAAATAAACAAAATTGCATCCTAAAACGATTTCAAGCATCGCTGCATGACAGTACAGTGTATCAGGTAACAAACAAACAAATGCGGATACGTTGAACTTTTAATATAGAAAATTCCGGACAGGAAAACAAACAGTGTGGCCGTAGTATACTTGTATGTACTTATATATATATCCGTAAAGTAGAAATCCGAGCACGCAGGCCGAACGCTAACGTGTCCCACAAACAGTTTGTGTGTATGAAAATTCATCGGCCCGAGCCTCCCTTATTTTTTCTCGGCTAAAATGCAAATTATCAAGGGGCGTAAAAACCTTGAAGCGCGGAAATGAGAGCACGAGAGAGCCTCTTGCAACGTTCCTCGAGTCCATGAAACCACGGTTCGCATGAATTTATACATTTTCTTTGTTGAATGAATTGACATAGCGCGTCTTCCCGCTTCGATTTAAGAAAAATTTAAACGGTACAAAGCCGCAAAGCTAGGTGGATCAGCAGTAATAAAAATCATCGTAGTATACTATACTATAGACGGAAAGATGTTTTTTAATAACTAGCGATATTCACATTTCGAAGGTTAAAACAAATAACAAGTAGCCGCGGGTTCTTGACTGTAGATTTCAGCTCCTTTTACAGCTCTCGCGATGACGAAGCCATCGATCAATATAGCTAGTTTACGGAAAGCTTGATTCTCTTTCGATTTATCGAGCATCGACCCAGAATTGCTCGGTCATTAAAAGTTAGCAGACGAAAATGCGACGCGTCCTCGTGATCGCTATTTGGCCGCAGTCGTACATTCGCGTGCAGCAGCATTTCGAATTTTGGTCTGTTTCACGCCGCCAGATGACTGTTCTAAATTCTCACTAACTAGAGACTATTTTTCCGTATTGATTTTGGTCGAATGCGCTTGCGCTCGTTTGCTGAGATTAAAAAACTTTCTTTTTATTTCACTCGGACTGTTGCATTTCAAATTTTTCATGCTCGCCTGAGTGTGAATTACCACGCATAAAAGCAGCCGTTTTTATCTCTGTAGAACACATTTTTTTCAGAGAGTGTGAGAGGAGGGAGTGAGGAAGGAGAAGGGAAGGATAGAAGAAAAAATAACTTGCTCGCAAATGATATTAATATTCGAGAACGTGATAACTTTCTAAAATTCACAAATTACATTTCACTTGTTGCAATTGCATCATCTATCAGTGTATAGCCGTTAAAAGATGTATTTCAAGCTTATTTCACTAAAAACATCTACTCTCTCTCTCTCTTTCTCTCTCGGTACTTGAAATCAAGGGTGCAAATGGAGCTAATGAAAAGTGATGGCCGATGAAACAATGGAAATTTCGATTACAATAAAGTGTCGTAGGATTGCGTGGACAAGGGATAGTAGTTGGGAATGAGCTTAATTAAAAGCGATTCGCCTTAGGCCAGAGGCAAGATTAACGATAGATTCAATTAACGTTAGAGGGGTGGGGGGGGGGGGTGCTTTGAAGATAACGGAGTTCCGCAAAGCGCGACGTATTTCCTCTTTCGGCCTCGCGTGATTACGGTAAAGCCCGCGGGAGATAAAGCCGAAGTCGGTTGCTGCTGCCTGCAGCCACTACCACCGTCATCATCACCACCACTCTATCGCGTTATGGCCTAAACTATATTCCTGATGAATTTCGCTTGTTATCTTGCGAAAGCAACTTTTCTTTCACCTGCTCTGCCACCGTCCGATTGAATATAAATAATAATCCTCGAAGAGACGAGGTCGCTTTAAGATTTATTTATTTTCTTATTCAGCTACGCATTACACAAATTAAGTTTTGTGTAAAAAACTGCAGCTAGAAAACTATATTTTAACATAAATCTTTTAAATTTCTAGAGGACAGTCTTTTTTGGTTACTAAATGAAATAAATTCGAGAACGAATTGAGCTTTTTTTCCTCTTTATCTATTTTTCTATTTACACAAATCCTTTACGTTATCGTTAAAACATTTGCACGGCTCTTTTAAATGTTTCTGGTCGTATAATTTTTAATTATAAAAAGCTCTTACAAATGGTATCATTACTAGGACATTTTCACGCCTTTGCTCATAATTAAACCATTTTTCTCGTTCTCTCAAGAAACGATACGTTTTCCTTGATGCACTAAGCTAGTTTAAGTCGGATAATTTTTTTAAAAACATTTTTGCTGTACAAACGATCGAAAGAAGTTTAAAAAATGAATTTAAAAATATGCTATTTTGACTATTTAATTATAACGCATACATATATTAATTGAATACAAACAGTGCCCAGTGAACCCGATAATATTGCGATTTCATAAATACAAATACAATATACTAACTAGAATAACATTGACCAATCGATATTCTGCTCTAAAAATAATGTATTTAAATGTCGGCCATAGTTATACGTAAAAAGAAACATTAGAATTTAAAATAAGTGGTCAGGTGACAGTTAGCCGATTGAAAGTAGAGAAAAAGCTCTTTGATTTATCGAAGCCTACAACAGTCTATCCATCACTCTCGCATGGTACGTCGGAATGGTACGCTACGCCAAAGAAAAGAACCATGGCCCCGAAAGTTCGCTCGAGATAAATGCCGGGTCTCTTTTTTCAGCCTTGACCGGTGTTCTTGCAGAGCATCGTTATAGTGCAAAAAACGCCGAAGAAAAAAGCCAGCTAGTATAAAAGAACGTCTACGTTCCGGTTAGAAAGGCTTGATTGATGGTTCGTTAATAGTATAATCGATTCCATATGCAGGCTAATGCTGTAATTTTTAGCGTGTACTCGATATCGAAATAAACGCTGGGTGACCATGCTCAGGAATAAAAGTAAAACCCTCTTAAGAACTATTCAAACAAAATAGACTCGACAGTGAATATTCTTTCTACGATAACGCTTCGCTACTGTTACTCTCGTCAAATTGGATCCATAGCCATTGTACACGTACCAAATGAAAACTTTCGAAAATTACGTAAAATATTGCCAGAACAGGATATTATACAAATCACTGAAATTGCAATGTTTTTACTAGAAGCATATAGTGTTGAAAATGTAACCAAAAACTAGAACAAACCTCAGGATTGCGCTCGTTGCAAACGATTAAAGAGATACATTGCCCCGTGTCGGTAAAATTATTTCGAAAAAAAAGTACACTCTCTGGTATTCAAAATCACATATACAAAGAACGTTTTGATTATTTCATATCTGTATAGTGCTTCATTGTGTAAATCGCTGTAAAAAACAGGAACACTTACGCGGTACGAGCATAAAAGTCCGCTGAGATCGTTAAATCGTGTGAGACATGATGCTGCTGTTAGTATTGTAGTCTAAAGAGGGAACCGTGTACGTATACTTCGAGAGCACAAGGATTTATGTTCACACGATAAATCTCAAAGTGAAAAACGAAATGTTACTGTGCCATTTATATTATCCTATCCCGACCACGAGTAATTGAATTGATGTTCTGTTTAAAAGGTTCATAAATAACCGTACGGTATATCGCGCGTTCAGCATACACATATTTTATTGCATATTCATGTATTGATTTAAAGAATACTTTCGATATCAACCTATACACTCGAGTTATTATAATTAGCTACCCTAAAGAGATATACCATGCATAGCCACTTTAACTGACAAGATTGTTAGCTACGTTTCGCTTTTGATTAACGTATTTAGCTCGTCGGAGCACGAGATTACTGTGTTCCATTTATGTATGTATATAGATGTGAGCAACATCGCCGTTTCGCGTGTAGCTTTGTAAATTTCACGTAAAATCGAATAAAATGAGAAAATCGCTAATTTAATGATCTCTCGTAAAATTGTCGGTCAACATTGTTCACTATTAGCAGGTGCTCTTTTTGCTTCGTTTAATTAATGTATTGAAGCATAAAACTATTTCAGCAATTGTAATTTGCGTACACTTGATATTACTAAATTTCATGCAAATTTGTTTTGCATTTTAATGTTTATTGGCGACACTAAACTAGAAGTCCTGGAAAACAGAAGAAAGCTCTTTATACAAACACAAGGAAAGCACAACATGCAATTTAGCTGCGCCAAATGAAAAACGGTAAAACGACTAATGAAATTCGTTTATTAATAGGAGACTCGGATAACGAGAAAAGAGAGAAAGTCGCAGGGAACGCGATAATCACATTCGAAGGTAGTCCGAAATAGGTGCAATGGAAGTGCGTGACAAATTTCGAGTGCGCAAATGAAAACAGCTGAAAGCCGCCAAGCGAATCCCTGCAAATAGTTCCTATTCAAAGGGAAATCCGGCGCCAACCAAACACAAAAAAACGAAAACATCTCCGAGCTTTTATCCGCTCATATCCATTGCCGTATAAGCTCAATTTACGAAGATGCCAGTAGTGCGTCCTTGCCCACTCTCTCTCCCTCTTGATCTGTCCTTTTCGCAAAGCTTTCAACAAACAAGTATATAGATCCCGACAAAGCAAGTGAGCACTGGCAAAAATAAGCCCAATAAATATTATCTCTCCAGCTACGAAGATAGAAAAATAGAGAGATGTCCTAACATCCAAGGACTGGCTTCGAGATGAGTCTTTTGAATAGAGAGGTCGAATAATAAAAAAACACAGAAGCGGGGTGAAACTCGGAAAAGAACCAACCTTAAAAGGAAATCGCGACCGAGCGGAGCCAGTAGACCAGCGTTAAAATAAAAAAAAACATGATTGTATTATGAGCGCAAGATAAAACTACTTGTCGTGTACAAATTTTATGAATGACTATTCATGTTTTCCCGAATGGGACTTTTTGCAAGCCATTTTTACAGTTAACCTGTGAAAGTTTAACAAATAAAATATTTAATGGATTCTATTAACAATGTAAACAAAAAGGGTGAGAATGAATTATTATTTATTTAGAAAATTGGTTCAAAAACGTTAACCTTTCAGTCAAGAAAATTGCTGAAAACACCATCTTTCAATTATGATTATTCAAACATAAGAGAATAATGCCCATAGCTAAATTAGCCCCAGCTAGCACGAAAAATTTTATGGAAAACCAACTTTCTGTTAGGCTCATTTCGACTTAGTACAACTGGACTCATAGGTAGGCTAAGCTTCGCAAGAAACGTCTTTCTGTACGTTGCTGAAGTTCATTGATTGTGAACTAAAACTTATTTCTGTTTTATCGTCGTTAGACGAGACTCCCGTCGTCGTCTCTTTACGTCGAAACTATTGTCAAAGACAATTTGAACTGTAACTAAACAGTATTACAATTATAAATAGTTGAAACTGTGATAATATTAACGTTTGAAATATACATGAGAAATTGCCATTTGTGCCATCATTTTAATGTAATTAAAATAATTTCTGAAAACATTGCTAAATTTTTCTCAAAAAACTAATTACTGCTAAAATAAAAACATAACTATATTATGAGCCTACACTATTCTATGTCAGATTGTCTTATATAACTAGTGTATAATTCGAGATTCGTGGTATATTTGGAAGTTTGGGTTCATGGATCAACGGAAGATTAATTTTTTTTATCAGGTCCAAAACATAGTACAAAGTATTGAAATAAAAGTGTTCGGTTTCACTCTAGCCTCATAAATTGAATAACTAGTATAAAAACATTAAATCGGCAGGCAGATTTGAAATTTAGAGCAATTAATCTTCAGTAAATACAATATACACAGATTGGATTACCGCAGTCGCGACTGTCGGTAGAGCGTTACGCAAGGGCACATTAATGTTATTGATGTAAACTAGATAATTAACGAATCGTCAAATTTTAAAGAAAGGTTAAAAACTTAAATCTATTATTGTAGAAAATGAGTAATTTCTAACCCGCTTCAAGAAATGACCTGCAAATAATCAAACAGATAAAATTTGAATTTAATTTTAATACTACAAACGAACATTTATTGTTTTATGGATACGACTTATTTTGATTTAACCCACTTTCCATTATCCATGAAATACTTTGTCGTCTTTTTTTTACCATTCCGCGTACGTTCAATAAATGAAATAAAAAATAGAACAAAGCTAATATTTCTAAACTGACATTTTTTACATCAATAGAGCAATAGAAGAATAGTGTATCCTCTTATCATATTCATACCATTTTGTATCCCGGTTATTCGACAGTAACCTACTTCCAGCTCGTAAAAGAACGTCCAATGCGAATATTGTTAATGAACGCGCGAGATCGTCATTAATAAGCGGCATTGGTCTGTAATTAATGTATTTGAGAGAAAATGCTGTTTGGTCGCCATGGCGTTATAATTTGGCAATTCAATAAACGCAATGTCGTTAAATAAATAATAAATTTGGTCATTGTTATGTTGTGTATTTAAAAATTCGTTTCACTAACAATCAATGAGTTATGAATTATCCAGTTACAACGTTTAAAACATCTATACTTATCAGGCACAGAAATATCTATAGTTATATTGCGTTCATTGCTGCGTTCTACTTGACCTTTTTAGAACTTCTTTGAAAAGAATTTAGTGTATATCCAAGCTCCATCATGCTATCGCAAGCAGAGTCATTATTAGCTGTATACGAAGATAACGGCAACGGTCGCGATATTTTCGCTTCGCCGGCGCTGAATGCGCATTAAACGAGGCATTCGTACTTGCATTCAGTACAACGAGCTGTATGTACAGTCACTAAGACGGATAGAAATACGACAAACCTGAAAAGACGACCTAACGCACGGTCTAGCGTACTCGCGTCACTTCAATTATAACTCAACGTGAATCACTCAAATCTTGCATGCACATATTTCGAGCAGCCGAAAGTCACCGAGGACAATCTAGATTGATAAAG
Organism: Chouioia cunea; assembly: GCA_030064505.1. NCBI lineage: Eukaryota > Metazoa > Arthropoda > Insecta > Hymenoptera > Eulophidae > Chouioia > Chouioia cunea. Next base: position 15,066,981 of record JAOPFQ010000001.1, on the reverse strand, counting down.
AACGTATAAATCACTCAAATAATTGAGTATAAGTAAAACTTGTAGAAAAGCTCGAGTGTTGCTAAAATAGAAAACTAACGAAACTAACAAATATAAAACAACCACAATAAAAACAGTAAGCTCAAGTTGACAACAATAGTTTTGTACCGTACGCGTACTTGGATGCAACCTATCGGTGCGACTGACCTCGACAATATACCGCAAATACTGGTAAATTTATTGACAATAATAGTTTCAGAGTTCATTATGACTAACAAACCACCGCAATTCTGCGTTAGCCAATAATCATAACCACGAAACCCACTGACACTTCACGATTGAACAATTTGGAGACAAACTGGATTCGTTGCTACAAATACATATTTACGTGTTACCATCGCATTTATCGTATTTGTTTTTCATTTAATTTATATAAATTGCTAACATTTTGAAAAAATAACGTTTACCAATAATTCATAGTTTTGATAGAACTTTTAATTGGTTTAATAAAAATATGAATTACAACTATTATACCATAAATACTCACCGATTACAATACTGAGTTTTTATTTCCATTGGGTGTCCCAATATTGTCATTTTTATTTTTATTCTATTGAAGAAAAGTCGAATGATGGCAGCTAAATTGTATTCATTGACGTGGTTTGAATATTTTTCAAAATCAGTACTTTCGTGTTTTCAAAAGTTTGGATTAAACTAATACTAGGAAATACACTCGTTAGTCGACTGTTTATTAGAAGCTAACTTACTTTCTTTTACATATAATTACGAGTGCATCATTCTAACTTTTCGTTTGTCGTTTAAAGCTGTAATACGTTAAAGTTATAATACAGTTGAAATTATCTTGATGAATAACCGATTTACTAATTTAGTAAAATACATATGAAGTCTCGGAATTCAAAACTGCTAATGACGGAAAAATAAATATATGGGCGTTTTTATTATTGCAAACGATATATTTCTTTAGCCTTAATGGAACGGCAGTGCCATCTGGCGAATAATCCTGAATTTTCTGTTGTATACCGTTTGATGGTTACATACTTGTCTCTTATACAAAATTATCTAGCTTGCTGAAAAAATTCGATTTCTATCTACATATTATATATTTCAACCATTTCTTCTTATAAAAGAAATTTAATAGGGATAAATTACGTTTATTATTTAAACGTGAGATATTTTTGGAACTATCGATATATTACGACGAATTGACATAATGATGGGTATGGTGACATTATAATATTATATATTACTACTCCAGACGAGCAGATGGACACACTATTTTAACGTTTTTTTCGCACGTGTCCTTATTGCCATAATCTCAAATGCAATAAACTCCTATAATAGGAAGTAAATAATAATAATAAATGAAATGGCAAAAATTTTTAAGTTACCGTGTGATTACATTATTATAAAAAAAAATAAAAATTTTTATTATCCGTAGGTCTTTTTTTTAATAAAGTCACGAGTATATCTTACAATATACAAATTTTTTATTTTCGAAAAAACATTAAAGAGTAATAATCGTAAAAGGAAAGGAGCTACGAGAGAAGATTTGGAACATGATAAAAGAAAAGCACATTTTAAAATTTTTTTGTAATTTATAATTAATGGTAAAGTTTTTCTCATCTTACAGTAATTAAACAGTTATATCAATAGCCTAATTAAATTTCAATTAATTTTTATACAAACAAAAAAGGTGAGTTACACTCGTCACGATATAACGTGCAGACCCTGCCACCTTCAATCGGGCACACTGGAGAGAAAGTAGAGACACGGCCGTTTGTTTTTCCAGAATACGTCCAAAAGCACAATTTCGACTAGGATTTTATCAAAAGAACAATTTTCTTGAGATTACTTTCGCTCTCTTTTTTGATCAAGCGCGCATCTCACTTTCTTTCCCTTAACCGAATTTGTCCTCCTCTATCTTCTTTACTTTTTTTTTTCATCTCGCATACTTTTATATCGCGCGCTCTACATCCTTTCTTAAAACTCTTTCTTTCCATACTCTCACTCATTTCTCTCGCGCGCTCTCTCTCTCTCTCTCTCTCTTTCTCTCGTTTTCTCTTTTTTTTCTCCATCCCCCTGTAATGATAACGTAAATTTTAATAATTGTAAAAAGAGGCGGTCTCGGTCATCTGTATTTTCAAAATACAAATTCACTAGCCGGAAGAGATCTTTACACGCGATCGCGTAGATGAATTTTCGCGCACATTGCGCAACGTTTCTAATTCAACATTTACATCCTCGCCATCGCGTTCATTCAGATCACTTCACGTCATCTTTAACATAAACAGTGTCACCTTTTAATTTTAATGTATTATATACGTTTCCAAACGAAATCAAGTGGTAACCATTATTTTTGCTACGCCATTTTATTTCCATTATCTTTCCCGAATTTCCTCTCTCAATTATCTAAATGTGTGATGAATAATCTGACAAAAATAAGATTTAACATTCGTAAAACAGGTGACTATTTAGTTGCTATTGTTAAGGCATTGAATACGTTTAAACGGTTAAAAAAATTAAATATTTATCTATAAACGAGATTATTCTCGTATCTCTTAATCTTCAACCATATTCTCGGTATCGAGAGAGGAAACAACAAATAAGTTGATTTGCGATTACACGTGCTGCCAACGACGCTCGAAGCTTTACAATAATCAACCACAGCGTCGTCTCGTTTTTGCAACGCATGCAATCACAAATGCAACGCAACATCGTACAACGTCGGTCTATTATAGGAATGATACTCAACATACAATTACGTGCAGGTCACAATACAAAGTTGAAAATGGGACCGTCCGAAAAAGGAATAAACAGACAAGCTAGACGTGAAAATCGCTCAAACTTTCGAAAGCAAATGATCGTCGAAAAAGACAAGATTTTTTGTTTTTTGCTTACATTTAATTTTTATCTTTTATAAATTTTTCCCCTCAGCATCTTTCTTCAAACCACGTAAAATCTAAAATTTTACTTCCTGTTCTATGTCATTTTACATTGAGTATACGTTCCCACTTACAGCTCCCTTCACAACTCTTTATAATTTTATTTTATTTTAAAATTTTAGCGAATTATTTTTCCTTTATATTATTTATCGAAAATTGAAGGTTTTCTCCACTTTTATTAGAAGTTTTATTAATATTCTTTTTTTGTTTTTTTTTCTTTTATTCTTGATCGTCGCATTGCGAGACGACGGGATTCTGGGGCGCCTTATCATCTAAACAAGCATGTCTTCTTAACGCTAAGTTTAATGTTTATGGTATATCATATAAAATGTACTTCTCGCATAGCGCGCGCTCGCGTATTCGTGTGATAATATTTTCTTTGCAATATACTTAACATATCTTTCGTGTATGTCGTGTTCGGGAGGGACGTGAGGGGAATCATTCGAGGAAATCTTTTGTTTGAGATCTACAACATACGGACTAAGTTGGGATTATGGTAATTGTTTTGCGACCAGCGCATATAGGAAACATAAATATTAAATAAATATATATATATATATATATATATATATATATATACATGTATACATATATGTATACATATATATGTATATATAACCGGTTCTATGTACAATCTAGCTGAGAGATGAATGGAGGGAACTCGTGCAAAAGAAAACTGTCGAAGTGTTCAGTTTGAGAAGTTACGGGTACGTAATAAGAGCCATAGTATAACAAACAAATAAGACTTAACGGCTAAACTAACGTCAACATTACACAACTTAGTTTGGCGAAAAGAAAAAGACGAGTTACTGTAATACTTTAAAAGTCAACTTACACACCGGAATTAAACGTTAAAAATAACATAAATTCATGCACGATAAATGAATATAAGGAATCGATTGTACACGCGAATGCAAGTAAAGAGGTAGAGTGTTTTCGTATACTTGATTATACGTTATGTCATGTTGGCAATGCCCATGATACGGTCCACTCTATGTGCAAGAAATGCGTTTGCGTTTGCGTGTGTATGTGTGTGTGTGTGTGTGGGGTGTGTCTACGAGTTACGGAGTATCGTTTTCATCACGATTCTTGATAAAAAATAAAAGACTACTTTCCCGTACACGCATAACTCAACGTGAGATTTGCAAAAGTGGTTCGCGGTACGTGTATACTGGACACGTTGATCGTTCAATGTCGAACGCGCACTACGTTTTAATCATCGTACGTTTGCCAAAATATGTGTAATTTGTATACGAGGACGACACTAATAAAATAGATTTATCGAAATGTAGCAAAATGAAGTCGAGAATCTCGTTATTGAACACGGACTCATATCTTTGCGGCCTCGCTTATTTAACTATTGCGTAGCTTGATCAATTATTACTTGAGAAAATGTTGATTATTAAAATTCATCTTTAACTTTGACATTACTTATAGACTATTATACTTTGTAGTTTGTACTTGGTTTTCAACTATACCTGAGAGGAGGATTCGCGCGCGAGCGTGCAGACGACAAACATGATAATTGGCGGCGATCCAATCGCGGCGCACTCTCGATTTCATCTTTTATTACTACGCCATCATTATATTTATCAATAATAATCATTGTCGCTATCGTTATTATTATAAACATTAATAATCTTATCATTTCATTAATTAACTCTTGACTCTAGTGTGAATATACTTAAACGTCAACGTGGTATCGACAGAGTATCACCGTTTATCACCGTCAGATATCAATCGTACTATTCATTATTATTACAATAGATCGCAAAATACCGCTGTGTTGCTTTGTATTTAGATTCCCGCATAAAATTAATACGTATATGATCATTTGTCCGAGACGTCGTAAGCTTTATCGGTGTGCACCCTGTATGTCGTGATTATTTTTATTCTTCATTACTTGAGGTAGTCTTTGTACTCGTGTATTTCATATATTATTATTACAGTATGTTATTGGTAAAAACATTCATTTGCTTTGCCTCTTGGACATTCACACGATCGAGCAGATTTGCCTTTGATACAAGATTCATGAAACATTATTAACACGTTAATACTTTATCGTTCCAACAACTAGCGATCACAACTGTAAATAATAACAAGTAAAATGTAACATTGAAGCCCGTTTGTAACAATGGCAGTAGTAGAGGTAGTAGTAGTAGTAGTAGTAGTAGTAGTCGTAGTAGTAGCGGTAGGAGTAGAAGTATTAGTAGTGATAGTAATGGTAAATGGTAGTAGTACAAGTTTGATAAACATTGCATTGTTCGTGAACGCACAAAAGAAAAGAAACGCAACAAAAGAATTGACGTGTTGCATTGGCAAAACCACTCGACGACATTTAATGGTCAAGCAAACGAACGGTTTATTCTGTTATTTTGTGGATTCACATATACATCGCGTACGCAGACAGACAAGTCGTAATAATATAACACATCTCTTTCTCGCGTAAATATGATCTGTTTTTCTTTATTCAGATTAACATTCTACCTTATTTCTTAAGAATTATGATTATTTTGTACTATGATTCAGCGGTGAACCAACCGCTAGCTGATTTTTGTTATTTTGTTTACATTTTGCCCCGCACAAGAACCCATCGCAATCCCGCGCCGCTACAATCAACAATTTTTCTTTTACCTTCATATTCGCCATTATAAACATTATGTTAGTACACTATTACAGTATATAACGCAGCGTCTAAGCGCGCGGTTATCACGTCAAGATTTTACGTTAACATGCACTGTTTATGAAGTGATGAATGAAACTCGCTTAATGTCCGGTTTACAGTAAACTGATTTCGTCGATCGCTCAACGTGCCGATTTCCATGTTAACCTTCGTTATTTCCTCCATCCATATACAAATATAAATATATTATTTACGTATATCTGCAATAAAAATATTCAATCATTATCACTGTCGTAAAATAAGTTTCTATTTGTCGTTTCTGCGCGTAGATAACTCTCACGAAAGCATATTGGAAATCGCCACGAGCCGACGACGGTCCATAAGATGTTTCGCTGTGTACATTAATCATCCAATTATCGAGCGCTATCAAATCGTCGTAACGATCAATCGACGACGGCAATGACATGAATTTCTAGTCTTCGCTCGCCTACCATCCGTACAATAAGTGCACCAATTTTTCTACGTTTTTTCTCTACCTAGCGTGTCTTTTGTAATTGAACGAAAAAAACCACAAGTTATAAGTGTAATAGATTCTGTGCGTGTGTGAGTATGCGTGTGAATAAGTGACACATTTTCGTGATGAGTGAGCGTGAAGTTCGCATAATGACGACATCAATTATTTAAGGATTATTATAAATCGCTCTCTACATGATTAATACTTGATACTTTTTGCCTTATAAATTTGAAGCACAAAACGTGTTTGATCTCGTCCCTCGATTGGATATCTCAATCCTTTATTCGATTCGACATGTTTGTCTTTTTCACATCATTGTCGGATTTGTCAACATTTTTAGAATAAAAGTTTCCCTTTCCCACGTATCGAATGTTTCAATGCGTATGTGCCTTGTTATCTGATTATTTTTCCCCCATACATACGTCGCGCAAAAGTAATTTTCTTTTTCCTTTATCATTTATGCATTTATCAAGAAGAGGAGGTTTCTGTCGGATACTCAAACGATAGCAATGTCACTCGCGTACGGTAGCCGTTTCGAAAAGTATAATGAACGTATTTCTCGCCTAATGAAGCACGCGCACGCGTCCATGATGTGTCATACCACCACGACATCAATTACAAGGATTTTGAATCCGTTCAAAACACATATTATATAAACAACATGCAACATTTTATCCTATAGCGTATTACATTGCTCGCCTAATCCAAGCTCTCGGTATATACTGCCGCTCTCATTCCACCGTATCCGTGTTTTCTCCTAACTCATGTTACGCTTGCTATGTCCTTTGAATTTGCCATTAATATAATTTCACGTATGAATGTTGATTGATTATATATATATACATAGGCGAGGGACACTTACGCGCGCACCTGAAATCGCAACGCGTATGCGCGCAGTGCCTATCACGATGCCGTTCCAAAACCCCGCGAAAGGCTTTGGTGATCGGCCGAGCTGAACGATTGCCGAGATTTCGCGACAAAGATTTTGCGAAAATTTTTCGTTAAAACAATTCCTTTGAATGCCGAAACGACTCGAGTTTCTCAAACTCGAGCTTGGGTTGTTGCGGAGATGCGCAACTTTTTGCTCGTCCTCGTCCAGCTCCGCACAGTTGCGCTGCGCGACTGCTTCTTCTTTTATTATTTTATATATAACCGCCCAACGCGTTTCATTAATAACTCTTTGAACTAATTAACAAAAACAGAATTGAAAATCCAACAAATACGCGTGATCTCGCGACAAAGATTATAATCAAGTGTAATTTCACACGTTTGTGGTATTGTTTCAACGTTGTAGGTATCGACAAATATTCTTACGAGATTAGCATTTTTTGTTTGCTTACGATCAAGTTAAAAAGAAATAGAAACAACAAAATGTCTTGATACACGAGACAGTGAACGATAGAAATAAATCAAATTTTTACTCTCCCGTAAAATTTTTTTTGTTTTTGTTTTTTTGTTTTTTTTTGTTATCGAACCATACCGTTATTCTTGACTGTGTAAATAAGATCACGAAAAGGGAGAGATATTTTTATCTGTTATGCCGGCCGCATTACCAAATTAGATATTTTTCACATGCACATTTACAATATAACTATACACGGACGTCTCAACGATCTTCGCGTAATTTTTTTTTTCCATTTTTTAATTTTTTTGCGATAATTATAATAACGTTTGATACTCATAGTAATATTTTTTATCATTAATGCAGTATATACTTTTCATCTTAGCTCCATTTACACTGGCATTCACAATCTCAATTTTACATTTATTTCTTTTGTATTATGCCAAAAATGTATTATTATACTTGTCACGAACACGCAAAATTTTTCTTTTTATAATAGACATTATAACGCGCGTTACTCCAAAGTATGCTGAAAATATTTTAGCTTTTAATTTTAATGTGTATGTTTATACGTGTACAATATTACCATTAAACTAGAAAATGTGTCGATTTTTTTGTTTACATGTAATCCCTAATTTTAAGGAGAATTCATTTAAATAGAAAACGCCGAACATGCCTATCAAAGCATTAAATTACGTGAATTTATGATTAAAGTTAGTTTTTAATTATACGTCTATGTACAAATTAGCAAATCATATTATTATAGTAAGCGCTAAATTGTCGTAGAGTTATACACATAATCGACACATTTTCAGAGAGAGAAGAAAGGCTCTCGCGGATTGTTAGCATAATTTATAAATCAACTCCACATGCGTAAAAAAGTAATGAATAAATGTAAACATAGTAAATGATTAGATCGCGTGGTAACTCAATAAACTTATAAACAAAGATTAGAAAATTAACACAAATTAAATTTCAGTTACACCGAAAAGAACTAACGTTCAATGAACTTCGATCTCCGTTCAACAGAGAATAATAAAGCGCTTGAAAAAGAATATGAATATTTGTAAAACACTCAAATAGAACATTTCTTTAATTCATCCTATGAATTAAAATTAAAAGAAAAAAGAAAAAATATTATATATATACATATATATATGTATACAAACTATAAAATTAATGACATTTTGCTTTTGATTGACTGTCATTTTCGCACACTTTTCTCTCCCTCTATTTTTTTTTAATTTCGCACGTGTTTTTCGTGTCCAAGAATACATGTCAAGAAGTTTATATAAGTGTCAAAAGTACAATACAGATATAGTGCGATTAATTTAGATATACCGGCTTTATCGAATTTTTTTCGAATGGAATCGAATAATTTCGTAAATCAAATGCCCGGATTGAATCTTAGTAGATTCAGTTTTATCTTGCCCAGCCACTCCTGCAAATTTCTATCCTAACCAGGAAATCAACTTAAACGCTGTTCAATGTCTTTTTTAATTTTAGCGCACTCCAATTTTTCACCTCTAATGTAATATCATTCATACTTGTATTTCAACATGCATACAATAATATACAAGTTTTTATACGTTTGTGGGCGTGGAATTGGTAATTCTTATGATCAAATTTTTTTGTATTTTTCAGTGTTTTTTTTAATTTTTTTTGTTTTTTCGTCTTTTTTTATTTCAAGTTGAATGAAAGCGATCGACCAAATTGTAATAAAATATAAATTTTTCTCTTTTGTACCAGTGAGTTCAGTGAATATTCAACAAACGAAAGAATATTTCTGCATCTCGGCTATTATGAATACCGAGTGTATGAATTGATGTTTCGTATCACCCGAGTCATTGTTGTTACAATTACAAAAATGTAAAAATAAAATCTGTCTAACAAACTATTTATTCTTTCATAACATAAATAAATATTTTTCCGCATTCTACCCGGCACATCGCACCAACGCTGCTTGTTTCCGGGGCTCATGCGGAAAAATACCGTCCCTAACCGATGCAAAAAGGCTTTTCGACGAAGCTTGTTACTGCACTCGCCTTCGACTCGTTTCGTCAAAGAAGCCTTTGCGTACCCATTAGGAATTGTACTATTATATCTACCTTTCATGTCAAAGTGTTGGTAATCTATAATATTACGACCGATCGGATAAATTTCGAAAAGAAATGTTATTGTTGATATTGTATTCCAAAATCAAGTGCTTGAACTTGGTGTGATTACGATGGCATATGCTTATATAAATATAACGGATTGCTCAATGTGGCGCATAAAATGACGCACATTGTGTTGCGTGACTATCAGTTCTGTTAAAAGGCTCTGAGGTAGTAGATTCCATACTTTTGGCAGAATTATCGCGCAATCATCGACGCGGATTATGTTTACGGTGTATTTGTTTGGTACTATTAATTGATTATTGTTCCGTTTTACTTGATAAATTCGTATATTATTATTACTTTGTTACTTTATCACGGTTCATTTAATGTAATGACTCGACTGTAAAAAATGCCTCTTGTAACATCTATCCTCCATGATCAATAAACAGTTTAAATAAATCTCTATTGTCTATTGTCTTTGATATAAATAACGTTTTACTATTATAGGCATATCGTTGTTAGGTAACTATGTGCGAATCGATTATAAAAATCGTTCTGTAACAAAAACTATTGAGAGGAAACGAAAGATAATGTTTAAAAGCGTGTAAATACTGCAACAATTAATATCGCGATGCCATCCTGACTAGGAATATACCTAACTTTAATAAATGAGCTTCCGTGTAAAATACAATCGGCTATCGCTAATTCATCCTAAATCTATTGAGTACGCTGGTGTGCGTGCGTGCGTGCGTGCGCGCGCGCGCTCGTGTGTGTGTGTGTGTGTGTATGTGTATCCGTTTGTGTTTACGTGCGCGTGTGAGTGTGTATAAATATATATATAAATGTATATATATATATATACATTTATACATAAAGACATGTATAATATATATCGCAGTTTAAAAAAGTGTTCCAATATCGTGCCCCTTGATTTGAAGATATACATGTATGTAATATAGGTATAGATATAGTCACTCGAAAAGTTCGCAAGTCTCAAGTGAGAGTGATCAAATCAGTTGAGAATAAATCGCTGACTGGAGCCAAAGTGAATCACGAGGGGTGTTTCGATCTTTCGTTTTGTTTTTTGTTTGCTCATCGTTATTATGAAAAATTTCGTTGATAACAATTTGGAAATGTGAAAATCAAGGACGTGAATTGGCAGCGACATTTTGTTAAAGCGCTCCGTGAGACCCGGCAGTGTGCTGCGTGTCCACGAGCGAGAACAGCACTTTGTAACGTTTGTAACTCTTGCCGATTAAATCATCAATTATAGGTTCAATAACTATTTCATTTAATTCTCTGGCGCTCCGGCGGCTACTATGTTTAATTATACTCTTTGTGTTTACTTTGCTTAAATATTACCTATTAAAAATCGCGTTTCACTATTGCTCCGGACAAAAGTCCGATCTGTATTCATTAAACACTGTAAATAGTTAACAAAATGATATTGATTGTTATGCTCTGTTTTATGTTAGTCGCGGCACAGGCTCGCGATTGCCGTGTTCCGTTCGCTTGCCTGTCGCGCGTTGAAGTCTCGTGAAGGAGGCGCAAAATCATCACCCGTTCATTAAGGAAAAAACAGAGAGTAAACGCATAGCTCCATATACCTATATAATATATATTTCATCATTTATAAACTGCGTGCTTGGTCTGTGTAGAAGTATAGCTTAGTAGTAAATATCAGGTAAAACGTTTATCGTTACGGAGCCGCCACGGCGGACCACGTAAAAAGGCGCCCTGCATTGCATTCTATAATAATCATCGTCCATCATCTTACTATCATTAACTATTGCACGTAGGGAAACAGTCGATATATATAAATATTGCAGTCTTAGTTACGATGCGCCTTATATCCACCCATTTGGGAATCCTTCACGAAAGTTCAACCTGAACACGCCGGCAATCGCGCCTGCCCGTTTATCATCCTTTAATGTTTCTTTTCATTTACTATTTGTTTATTACTTTAATGCTTTAATAACGTGGCTAGTTTCTGTTCGTCCATAAGATTATAACTCTACTATGTATACGCACTCTTTTTCTCTTTGTTTCTCTTTCTCAAGACCGACCACCGGCCGACTCGAGCAAAACATACCGCGAGTGTCCGCTTGTCGCTACTGACACTCTTTTTTCACTTTTTCGCCTTCTTATTTTTGTCCTCTGTCTTTCTTTCTTTCGTTATCTCGTTCGTTCCGTCTCTTGCGTTACGTATTCCGAGTACGCATCGTTCCGACCATTGTACAATCTACTAAGATGTAAAAATACGTGTCGAGAAAGTGAGTTGAGTTGTCGGGTTTTGCATATAATGTTTTGGCACTGTGCGCGTATTTGAGTTGTCGAGTTGTCATGTGTGACTTAGAACGAACGTAATGCTATTTTGTACATCATTGTCTCGTGGAGAAAAAAACAAAAGAACAATCCTTATCGGTAATGACAAACCCGCGCCGGGTTGTCGGTTCGATAGGCTCAGATAAGTATATCAACGGTTTTACAGCATATCTCAATAATCTATTTATCGTTTATAAAAAACTAGGATCATATTAATCGGTTTATCGCAGCTCGGTTTTAATTTTATATTAATCGTCGCCTTCTCGTCATCCTCTCTTGTCAACTATTTCCTTTCTCGCATCTATAAACTATAGTCTTTGTAGTTATTGCGGTAACGATAGATTCTCCACCATTAGTCACATTAATAAATCGCAAAAAACCTCTCAAATCCGTTTGTCTCGTCTCGGCTCCATTGAGAATCACTTGGCACGAGTGGGCCGTTCTTTAATTCGCGCAGAGCACAGTGAAGCAGCTAGAGAATTCAGCGTCAACAGCATCAGCATCAGCATCAGCATCAGCAGCACGCACGCACGCACGCACGCACGCACGCACGCACGCTCGCACGCACGCACGCACACAGTAATGATATCTCATCTCGGCATCTCTCGTCTGTCGATTAGTAGCGTTGCACTTCGATTGACTAGCTTAGAGAGTGTGTGTGAGTGGGGTGCAAAGTGGATGTTGGTGTGAGGTGGGAGTTGGGGCGAGGATGGGTGGCCGCGGCAGTCATGTGGTCGTGAGCAGCTTGCTCTTCTTGTTGTTGTTGTTGTTTTTGTTGTTTTTGTTGTTGTTGTTGTTGTTGTTGTTGTTGTTGTTGTTGTTGTTGTTGTTGTGGCTGTTGGGCGGAGGCGCTGTGCGCCTTGGCTGACCGCGGAACGATGCAGGCTACTGTAGTCCGGCCACCGTGTCCGAGACCGCGCGATTCGTCGCTTGCAACGTCTTCAGGCTAGCCTCGGTCTTGTGCTCGCGCGCTATGTGACGGCGCACGGTGTTGTTGCGGGTAAAGGTACGATGACAAAATGGGCACGGCACTCGAATACCTTGGTGCCGCTGGCGGATGTGAGCTCGTAGATTTGTCTCGTAGCCGTACAGCCTTTCGCAGAATGGGCATTTGAGCTTTTTACCTGCAACACATAAATCCACTTCAGTCTTTTCTCTCCAATACTCACAACTACAATATCCTGGAAGCAAATTCGTCGTTAATACACATTTATTCATGAATGGACACGTTAATAAAACGAATAATTATTCAGTTTATTCGGGATGAGTGTATATTGGGGGGGGGGGGGGGGTACGATGCCGTTATTATTACTTAAACATGACTTCGCGCTCAACCGCATAACAAAAGGAGCACAAGAAACATGACGAGTGTACAAGTTAGGTTGCCGCCTCATGGAACACTCTGAAAATCCCATGAATAGTCGAAAATTCAGTCATGCGTCCGTTAATACCCGGTGTGCACAGAGCCGCGGCGAAGCCCTTCGTGCGTCACCGTCAAAAGAAGGAAGTGAGTATGTACGCGCGCGAAAGAGAGAGAGAGACACCGAGAAAAAATGCGGAGAAAACGCGTCGCGCAGAGATAAAAACGTTCCTTTGAAAATTAGGCGGGAAGCAGCTCAGCAGGTCTATAGTAAAAAAAAGAATAAAAAACAACCGGCTGTTCCCGTGGACTTAGAGTAGAAGCGTTAGATGAACTATCGGTCAACGCTGCTTGTACATATAACCACTTATATATTTACCGCATTGACGCGATTAAACCATCCACCAAAAGTTTGTATAACTCGCTTGCATATATATATGGATATGCGTGTGGACTGCGAGAAAATAAATAAAATTCCCTTGACATTCCACTACGGCATGAAATAGGCGACCTCGGTATGATACTACTAATGCTAATGCTAATGCTAATACTAATGCTAATACTAATATTAATACAAATGCTGCTGCTGCTGCTACTACTACTACTACTGCTACTGCTGTTGCTCCTGCTGCTGCCTCGTGATGTCACAGACTTTTCATCGCGCACGTGTCACAACTGACGTATATGTATACGTGTGCCGCTTAAATTCGTCACGTGACTCGTGTATTAGATTAGACATTTTCTTTTGTCTCGGATAGCTCGTCGATAAAATTTATTTGCTTGTAAGCTCCATGAAAGAACAATCAAACTTCCTATTTTGAACTATTCTACTCGTGTGAACAACCTTATAAAAAACCACGACGAGTAACTAATTAAATTAGTGTGAGATTCTAGATGGGTTCACGATAGAATTGAACATTGACAAGCATACGATATTAAATGAAGACTTTCTTAATCGTGAACACCTGCTTTAAACGTCGCTTTTACTGCAGCGATAACATTTCCTCGGACGCTCCCTCTCTTCCTCTCTCTCTCTCTCTCTCTTTCGCTATCTTGCCTTTTTTACAACCCTGAGATGAGATTGGACATACCAAACACGCGGTTGATTCATTCTAGACTTTTTCCTACTCTCTCTCTCTCTCTCTCTTACCACTTGGATTTTTCCGAATACGTATACTATTACATTCCTATAATATTAAATGTATTCTTTTTACCAAAACCCATGGCTTATTATAATGCAAGCGACTAAGCTAAGCTGATTTGAACCAACATCTATAATGAGTCAAAATTTTACATCAAGGCCAGCGTTAGATGATTCCAGGTATTACAGTGCTATGCCCTCGTGTTGCTTAACTTGAAGCTGTACATTTGCATGCTTGCGGCACGTGTGCGTGTCTACGTGTACGTGTGTATTAGTGTTGCGTTAGATTTGAATGTTCTTCTGTCCTGCGATAACGTTTGCACGCTCACTCGCTTGGATCACTTTGTATTCTTTGCGCCGAGTGCAGAAAGGTCATTTTTTTACGACCGAGTAGCCATTAGAACGATCTTAGATTGAAAATTACCTATCGCCATGGTCATAACGCGCTTTATTGATAGAGCGTGAATAGCAACCGACAATGCATTACATTCGAAAGTTTATTAATTGTAAATTGGTTTGTATCACGTTGAACGTTGACCCTGAAAGAGCATGTAGCTGAAGTTTACAGCAAGCACGAGTACTTCCTGTTTAGAACCGTCCCATTCTTCACGGCCGCAGTACATTACCCGTTTAACTGCACGAAGGACAAATCTGAAAAAACTACATACCAACCCTGCGTTAATTTTCAGAATCATCGAGGACTCGATGAATGATTTCAGTTTTTATAATCTACACGTTTACGTACGTTGAGATTCAAAATAGACTACCTAACATGGTACAAGTATTGCATATTTATAAATTTGAATAGAGGAAACTATAAGTTGGCAATTAAGTTTCGCTTATCGTGAATTACAATGTTGTATACTTGTCCGCAACCGATACAGTATATATCACACGTGAGTATAAACTCCGCGTGGACAAGCCACTGGAATCGTCAACGAGTCGACTCTTAATAATCCCATGAAAACGCTGCGTACCGTAGTCACAAATAATGACCGCAAAAAAAAGAGAGCAGCAACGCGAAAAGCCACTACACGAAAAATACAGATGGCTTTTTGAGACACTTGAATCTATAGCGAAGAGTAGCAAGAGCACATCGAGTGGCATTGCACATCCTATACGAAGAAAATGAAACAAATTCATCCGTCACGCAGCTGACTTGCGTATTGACGTAGAATAAAAGAGTAGTGTGTAGTTGCGCACAAAGAGCGTTCGCTTCAAAACAAAGGGCCAATCGCGAAGACGCCAATGATTAATAAAGCCCCAGGCCCGGCAGCCTACAAGCCTATACGATAGGATATATTACGATAAAATTGAGTTGAGGTAGAAAGAACAAAAATAGAAAAAGAATAAAGTGGAAGAGAGGACCTTCACGCGCATCGACTTTCGAGAAAAAGCAACGACGGATCCCGACGTTGCCTTGCAAAACTGCGACTTCTATTGTTATGTACATATATACCGTACCCCGTATTTTTCGACAGATGTTGCTTCGACTCGACTCCTCTCTTTGGGTTTGGGCTTCCGTAAACAGCCTTCTCGATGCTAACCATGTTTTCTTTAGGTAAACCGATAGTTTTGCTCTTGCGCAGATCTTGGAAGTATCGTGAGCAAATTTTTTACGTCGCATCATGCCTAAAATTCTTTTTTTTGCGCGCTGAAATAAGATATGAGTCTTCTAGTAGCGTCCTTAAGGTGTAAGTAATCTGTATTGTTGACGAAAACGGAAGTTCCAAGTCAATCGAGTAAGGTGAGGAGTCGTTTATTCCTGCGTAGTAGAAACAACAGGATACGTTCAGTCGAGTTTTCCGACATAGGCCCTCCCCACGATTCGTTTTCATTAGTTGTAATCACAAAGTTTTTCCTTCCAAACAGCAAACGACTCAAGGAATTAAATAATCATTTCTTCGCGACTATGAGAATGGAATTGATAAACGAGGGTGTTTTCGCGTAATCATTGAAAATAACGTTGAAAAATGCGGCAAAGCAGACCATTCTAGTTCTTCAAAAAATATTTCATAAGAAAGGAGTGTAAACGAAGAGCACGGATTTGGAAGTCGGCCTTCGTGACGCCTCCGAATCTTATTTGTGTCTCCTTTTTCTTTCTCGTTGCTGAGAAAAAAACGAAATCGTGCGAAGGGTTTCCCAAAGAGTTAGGAAAGTCAATGGAGACCGCGCCTTCGTACGCATATGAACTTGCAAGAGGCAAGAGAAAACAGCAAGGTTAGAGATTACGAAACAACGTCAGCATCCAAGGCCTATATATATATGTCTATTCGTACACATATATATCTCATCTGAGATGGGCTTTGGCTGACTACAGCGCTTCTTCCCTAGTAACGCGATCTCTTGATCTCTTTCCCGATTGCCTTCCCACACGCATCAATATGGATGTTTTGCTCAGCTTTATCATCTGGGCCCCTTTTACTCCTTTCCATTTGCTTGTTTTCTCGGCTAAGACACAAGCCAGTTGATATAATGGCAAGGTCTTGAGCAAACAAACTACGCAACTACGCTTGACAAGAATACGACAATTACGGACAATTTATGACGAGTACCTCGAAATGTACGAGGAACATTACGAAGTATTTGCGATCATCAAACGTCCGCATACACCGAGGATTCGGATAATTGAATAAGGAACGACATTAATTTTCTAGCTCCATGCGTTGGTCAAGATTGCTGAGTAATTGTCTAAGTGAAGAGTATAGATGCGGATCTATCGATGAGTGTGACATGTCACACTCGTTCGTCTCGTCGAGCATCGATCGCGTTCTTAACTAGGAATTGCTTAAGTTCCATAAGGAATGTATGAAATCGCTTTCTCGCACTGAATAATTATTTCGTGTCGTATAAAGCTCACTTGTAATAGCAAATGCAGAGAAGAAACGAAAGCAACATTCCTTATGTAATCCATGACGTTCAATTACATAATGATTTAGGTAACAGTTGTCTTCTGGAACGACAAAACAACTCGACTGGAAATTAATATTTCGATAGTGCAACGGGAATGACGAAGCAATCTGGTCGATTAATAATTTTTTACGTAATATTTATAACGACTCGCAAGCCTAAAAGCTCGATAAAAAACTGTAGAAGCATCGAGAATCTTGAGATTAATTGCGAGTAAATGCGTTTTTTTATTTTTGTTTCATGTCGAAAAGCACATCGAGGGGGAAGGCCCGGGTTTACATAAGAATCAAACACGTCTGCGCGCATGTGTATACGGCTAAAAAAAGCGTAGACAACGCCCGGAACGGGGAACGGCAAAGGCAAAGGCGAAGGAGCGCAGAGAAGTAGCGAACGTGCGAAATCGTCTATGTGAGTGAGAGAGTCGCAGGCCTTGACCTATTTCGCCGGCTGGCGCCAAATCGAGCTCTCCTTAGGCGCCCTACGACGGAGAAAGAGATACGGGAGGGGGAGGGGGCAGAGTGAGTATACGAACAGCTCCGAAGGAAGTCGTAAAAGAAGGACGAAGAAGAAGGAAGAAAGAGGGTGGGTGAGAGATGGATAAAACGAAGAAAAAAAAGCTGAGCCGAGCAGCGGGAGGGTAAAATCGATGCGTGGGCTGCTATGCCGTTGCAGTCAAGGGAATCGCGGCAAGCCCAAAGGGGAGGCACGCCACAGCCCCACCTCAGGATACTCTGCGAGCGCAAGGAAAGCGAGAGTTTGCCCTTGCCGCTGCTTTCTCTCGCGCGTCCTCATCTTTGCGGGCAACTGATTCGCGTTATATTTGCGCGTCGTTCGAACATGGGAAGGGTAGACGAACCGCCCTCCATCACGCCGCGCACCTACAGCTATGCGTGTATCTTTGTATATCTCTGTGCGACTGGCTACGATTACCGTCGAGAAAACCATAACCTACGCAATGGTCCATTTTCCATGGGTATCAGGCGCACCGCGCTCGCTCACTCCCGCTTTCCTATTCTCTCGAGCTACTTTCCTCGACCTCCCTCTCGCCCCGAATACCCGTTTCTCCTTTTCAAGGTGGCCCTTTTATCCCAAGGTCGCGAGTATATAGTAAGTCTCCGCCCCATTTGTACGGTCGTCTGACAGTAGCGTTTCGATATCGCTTGCAATTACACTCTCGCCCTATACTTGCCATTGCGGGCATTCGAAGCAACCTAAAAATATCGTCAACGAAGCTCCTCAATAAGTAATCATAATCAAACGTGTTGTCGGTGTATATACAATGTACCTGACGGAAAGGGACTTTGCGTGCAACAAATGCGTCTAGACGCGCGATAAAACGCGATGAATCACGGGTTTTCCCCAATCGAAACCAATTTTTTTGCCATTCTAATATAGCTTGCACTTTGCCCGAGTACGGAGGCACTTGCGTGCCTGTACGCCCACACGATACTAGATTTCTTTCTGTTTTTTTCTTCAAGGCAATCGACGCAAGGCACGCCTGCATCGCTGGTTTATTTCGCTAGGCTCCGTATTATATTTCCCGCGTTCCCTTTTATTAAGTCTCTTCTTTCTTTAGCTTTTTCGAGCCTCCGGCCCCAATCCAAATCTTAATTCTGGTTCAGTCGATTGTACGTGTGTTTATTAGAGAAAAAATTAAAAAGCTCCCGTATGAAACTTAACTGGTTTGACCAATTGGAAAGCTTAAAAGAAAAACGTAGCTTTTGCAATTTTTTCGACGAGAACGAAGTGCGTCTCGTTTTTTCCTTTGCTTTTTCTCTTTCTCTTTCCTCTCTTTCTCTGACCCCTCCTCGCCTGCGAGATTATCAATTTCCTCTGTGGCGCGTCCGCGAATATTTCCCAGCGTGCCCTCTCGAGCTCTCTTTCTGTTCCATCATGGTTTTTTTCCTCTTTCTACTCCGCTCTCCCTCTCTCTCTCTCTCTCTCTGACTCGTGTACGCTTGATTCCGCTTGCGCCCGTTAAATTTTCGTATTGATTCGAGTGCGTGCAAGGCAGTGGGCAGGTGGCGCGGCCTCGCGAGCGCGTCCAAAAGCTCCAGCAATGTCGCCGCACGCAATGCCACACGACGCACTCTACGTACGTATAGGTATACATGTAACACGTACACAGAGTTCCACTGGCTGGCGCGAGCGGATCAAGTGCACGCGCACCCTAGCCTCCCCTATCAATTCGCCCCTCCCCCTCAATTCGTACAAGCAGCTCGAGTTAAACAGTTCGGTTTACTGGTGAAATAATCATTAACGACGAAATTATTCAAATTTGTAGTATTCGACACGGCAACGTACGTGTGAGCGATAAGAAAAATCGAGAGTAGAAAACATTGAAAGTAAAAAGCAGCAAATTGCGATATCTTTAGAAGCCACATAGAGAAAAATAGAATTATTGTCAGTGCGTTCGCGCTGATAAAATATTGATAGCGCGACCTTGCTTGCGACGTAACTTGCCACGCTAAGGTTGCTCCACGTGCATGTGTATTATGTACGCTATATAAAGAATCGCTTGCGTGACCTAAAAATTCTGTGTGCGAGTTAACGATGAGAAAGAAAAAAAACCGCGCCGCAGCAATGAGTCGACTGATAGCAAGGTATAGCTGTACGTATATATGGGTATAGTAGTAGTTTGTTCGAGAGCCACCCGAGCGCGCGCAATCATCAAGATTTTATCGATGCGAGAATGTACGAAACGCAATTTTAGTTGAATTGACTCGGTTTTATATATATCACGATCTCGCAGCTAAGAGTATCGATCCGTTTGTAGAATTTACAACCGTCGATAGATTCTATTGAGATATGTTACTAAGGAATTCTCACGCGGAGAGGGTACGCCTGTGCAATCTTTCCAAGTGTTGCGCGACTCGATAAGCGTGTATCGTGCGTTATTTGTTCGACTCTCTTCCTCCATTATAGTTTTATTAAATATCAAATTAATCGGAAGAATCGCTTGCCTCAACTACACTGTGAGAAAGTATTTAAAAATCATTGGGATATGCCGCTCATTTAAATGCTTGAAATGTCAATGATCACTGCAGTCGCGTACGTCATACACAAATATACGATCCCTATATATTTCATATATTTCCAATTAGAAACATCAAAAACGGAGAGTACGAGCGATAGTCACTCGTTGTAATAACCTCTGCGTCATTGTTAGCGATATAATCCGAGGGAATCGCATCAAAGGATGGATTTTTTATTGAAAAGCAAAGCTGTATGTTAGCCGGTTAATCCGTTATTCAATTATGAAAAGTTACACGTACACGCGCACACAGCCGAGAAGAATGAATGATACGAAACGAGGGTGCGGGAGTCGAGAGCAAATTTTTCGCGAGTGCAGATGGCTGATGGCTGCACCCATCACTAATGCAACGGGCGCTATGATTCTGTCAAACGTGATAATCGGCCTCCGAAATCGCTTAATTCCGTTCCCTCTGAAAAAACAGCCTCGGCAAAGCTCGGCAAACAGCATTTAATTTTATTCGGTCGCGGGAGGAAGGCACACGTACATGTACGTATATAGCTATATGGTCGCGCGCACGATGGAAAGAGAGAGAGAGAGATAGGGCTGCGGACATAGTACACTGCGATGCATATGTACTACCGAGGGGCATCTGTAATAATGGCGGGCACGAGCCATCTAGCCGCAATTTTCTTCGAATGCCTTAGCGAGCTTCAACTAGCGAGGCTACGCTCCCGATTATTGCGATACTACATACGCAGTATTAAGCGACGAAATCGAATTATATACGTATAATTACGTAACGACGCTAGTATTAGAAATTTCTTACGTAAAGATCCTGCAAAAGAGCAAAAAAATAAGAGCTGAAAACGCGAGGAACCAATTAAGCGAGACTCACGCACGTACACGCACGCACGCTCAAGAGAGTGCTTTTGAAATTCAAATCATACAGAGAGGAGACGCGTGTGCGACCCATTAGAAATAGAAAGACTCTCGCCGGTAGTATATAAGCTTGGCCTAGAATCAAATGCCGTTAATCATTGCCAAGAGATCGCGATCCGAAATTCGAAAGAGCTGACGTCGACGCACACGCACGCGCATGGACACACACACATGCATATACATATACACGGTGGTCGATCGTAAATCACGGCAGCAGCGAGAACGAGCGGAGCGTTCGCACGCAATAACAACATCGCACGGCTGTGCCTATATCCGCCGCAAGCATTAATAACAATAATCGCACACAGCACACATGAACTCTGGCGCAAAGGCTATACAGCATGATCGACCTCGAGAAAGTCTCCTTTGCTCCGTTTCATATAGGTAGATCGTTTGAGAGAAAGACGCACGTTTTAATTTTCGACTCTTTTAGCCCGAGATTTTCAAATTTGATGGACAATTTAATTGAGTATCGCCTCTCCAAATGCTTCCGAGAATGCGTTCGAAAGGGACCATGTTTCCAGGGACTTTCTAATATTAGTGCGAACGGCTGTGCAAGAAGCGCGCCAACATCGACGTCTTTGTACGGCGTCCTCGTGCACAACGAGAAAGCTGCATGGCTTATAATCGCTCGTCGGCAATTCACCAAAACACATAATTGCACGCTTCGTTTTAATAGGAGTATTTTTTTCGAAATCGCCCGTCGTATAGTACGTGAAACATTCAACAAACGCGAACGAGATCGATGCCTTCGAAAAAAACATACAGGCGGTGTAATTAATAAGCGAAAGAAAAAAGGGGAAGAGAGAACGTGAGCGCAGTGCGTACTCGGTAAGACAAAGAGCGCAACGACGCATACGCGTACTGTAAAAAATAGAAAGGAGGGGAAGGGGGAATAGAACTTTTTCGGAAAGCATTATATGCCACGCACACTAGTGTATACATATCCGGCAAGTCGCGATGAGCATTTGCGATAAGCGTTAGATCGGTCGCCCCCGCAGCGCTCGCCATCGCCACAACGACCGTTAGTAGCGCGCACGTGTGTCTGCGTGCCTTATAAATTTGCTCGCAACGCGATTACCAAATGTGCTCTGAAATATACACGAACGATAGACCGAGCACGTTCTTTGGCGACTTGCATTTCTAGAGAATAGATTGCCAAGGGGGCTACGCGTGTACTTTTTAACGTTTGAAAGCTACTTGCACCGAGCACGTACTATGTCGCAGTCGTTGCTATTACTATGATTCGAGGCACTGTCGACGAGGAGCCTGGAGCAACGACATCAATTAAATACGTCGAAATAGAATCATACGCTGCTGTATGAACAAATTGAACGACAGCTATTACAAATTTTAATCACGATTAGAGCGAGTCTCGGAAATTCCCGGTGAATTCTAAAAATGCCTAGAGCATACATGAAAGGGTGTACGGGCAAGGCAAAAAAGAAAAATAAACAAGTAGATGGGTGGGAGAGAGAAGCGAGAGAAAAGAGAGGAGGGAAGGGAAAGGAGGAAAAAGGTATCAGCGCCAGCATCGCTCCCATCCAACCAGCAGACGGGCGGGAAAAGCTCGAAAATTAAAAAGCCCCCGTAAATCGCAGAATATTACGGACGGTATATCACCCAGCCACCACTGCCGTTGCCGACTACGACGTCAAGCGTGTATACATATACATATATATATTAAAACTCGGCAGCGAGAAAAGGGAAAACGAAAGAGAGGGAAAGAGAGAAAGAAAGAAAGAGAGAGGGAGAGGAGAGAACGAGCTTAATTCGGCTTACGCAGCCTGGCGCATATCGGCGCAGTGCTGCTACTGCTGCTGCTGCTGCTGCTGCTGCTGCTGCTGCTGCTGCTGTTGCTGGCAGCGCGATCAATACGCATGCGAACTTACGGGGGAACGTCCTTGTCTCTTGCTCTTGCTCTTGCTCTTGCTCTTGCTCTTGCTCTTGCTCGCTCGCTCGCTCGCTCGCTCGCTCTCTCTCTCTCTTTCTCTTTCTCTCTCTCTCTCTCTCTCTCTCTCTCTCTCTCTCTCTCTCTCTCTCTGGCTCTCTATCTGTCTCTGCCTTCCTCCTACTCTCCGTGCGTTGCCTAAAAAAGGGAAGGCGAGGGAGGACGAGAATGCACGCGGAAAAGCTCAGGGACTGCCAGATCGAAATGAGGGGGCTGCTTTTGTATGCCGAACGATTCGTATGGATACGCCGAACTCGAGTGCATTTCTTTTGATTATGACGGACTTGAAAATTGAGTTTCACTTTCTCTCTCCTCTCAACCACCAAAGTTTATTCTCTTTCGTTATATCTACGTGCATGCGTGTATGTGCGCATTGCACAAAAGATGAACCGTCTTCATTTTGATTTCGATTGATGTTGCAGTTTTTTTATTGCATTAATATACCAGCTATTTCCTATGATCTAATACTTATTACTTTATTGTGTCTAGCGAGACTTCATACGTCACTCATATACGAGTATCTCCGTTCGCGCGTTGCCTAGATACCTTCGCTCTTTCGGATCTGCCGCGTGGTATTCTTGCTGTATTCAAGAGTGACAGACATGTGTCCCTAAAAAACCTAATTTGATTTCGACGCGCTTAAGTAAAGGCGAGTCCAATTTTTTCCGTGCCATTTCGCGCAAAGATCCGTCCAGGATACACCGAGTGCCCCTCTTAATTGGCTTGATCTCTCGCCATCTTCGTAGTCTTTAATCTTTCAAATGGCCAACGTGACATAACGTAATCACATCAGAAATTAACAAAAAATGATAAATGTACGTCGCGTCTACGACGAAAAATTTTAACGTGCAAAATCGTTGATAATTTGAATGGAATAACCACTACAACCAACATCCGAGCAAGTAAGTCCTCCCTGCGTTTCACGATTACGATGTACATATGCGCAATCATAAAGATCGTTGGTTTGTTCGTTCGTTCGTTCTTTCGACCATGACCTACTTCGTCCATTAGAATTACAAGCTCGTGCCTAATTTAGAATATGTTACATCGCATCTACATGCGAATTCAGATGGCTACACGATAACTCGATAGTCTTTCACTGTGAACGCCGAACAAGCATCCAATATAACAGTGAATTTACATAAGTTTTCAAGAGACCGTGTTATCCTTCCGTGCATTGTCAAGTTCGAATTTCAATTACGAACACTTAGACGAACTAATGAGTGCCAGCGATCCACCGTTTGGAACTTTTCGTTTTAACAATATGCTCGACAAAGTTTTCATCGAAGCAATACTTGCGGTAGAATAGCAATTATTATAGAGAAGCGCGCCATTTGTTCGATAATTACGCGCTTGAAAAAAAGAGAGAAAAAATAAAGGCCCGCAAGAAACATATAGACAATGAACGCATGTCTCGCGAGTTCCGCAGGCTTGTTAATCTTTAATGGCGACAAGTTTCGCTCGTGCAGCAAATTGCAGCTCACCCTCGCGTCGCGATTGTGCTGCGCCGTAATCATACGACTATATACGCGAAGAACGCAAGTGATACGCGCCCGACTGCTCAACTCTACTTTGCCACACATCAATTATGTGCACGGCACAACGATTTTTTCATCAAGTTCTTGTTACTCGTGTCTCTTTCATTGTCATTTGTCAATTTCCGCAAGTTCCTTTACGATGTCGATTATGCACTTGGTACGATGTACTTGTCGAGATTATCTGTGTTCAACTCGATGCTTGTAGTTAACGAACGTTTAAAAAGTTTAGAAACAAAATTATGCAAAGCTGGCTGTTATTAAATTTTTCGAAGATTACGGGATCTTTTATACGAGTGTAGAACACGGAGGTAAAACTTCGCATCTAACTTCTAGTAACAACATTGACTATACCGTGTTAACCGAGATTTTTGTTTAGCAAAGATTTGTTAATTGACTTGGGTGAAGTTCAGTGGAAAAGTTCGATCGCTCGTAAAACAACCGACAGGAGGTTCGAAAACGAAGCAGGCAGCGGAAAAATAAGGCGCAAAACAATCCTAACGAGGTCCGACGAGCGACTCGATATAGCGAACATCAAGGAGAGCTTGCAGGTTCACGCTTGGCAGAACAAAATTACAGCACACGGCCCGGGCGCGGGCTCCGAAAAGTTTTTCGGACACGAAAAAATTAGAGACCGACGGCAGTGGAGGGAGGTGGTGCGTCCTTTGTGGCTGATAATTCGGCAAGTTTTCGACGTGCTCAGGCTCGCTGAGTCGAAACAGACGGCCAACAACGCTGTAGGTGCAACATTGCTGCATCACATCCTCTGACGTTGGCTCTTTTCGTGGGCAGCGGCCTGATCGCGTAAAGACGCCTCTTTTTTTCTTTGTATTTCTTTGTTATTTTTTTAATCCACCACCACGTGCAACAACAACACTTTGAGGAGCTTTGATAAAATAAGGGGATACAGCGTTCACTTTGGTATTACAGAGACGCTCGATGCGCATATGCATCAAAGTCAAGTTTTACAGGCCTCGACGCCCGCTCGCTCTTCCGCGACGATGAAAACTTTGTGCAGGGTGAAAGGAGCCGCGGCGATAGTCGAACCGAGGCAAGGCGATGCGCTTCAGGTGAAAAGCAGTTGCCCCTCCGTCTTTCCACGCCTTTTGTCCGTGGCTAACCCGTTGGGGCCCTTGCTACTTTCACGTCTAGTGCATGACTGCACTTTGCCTCTCCAATGGTTTATCAAGGCGATAAAAATACTTTCTTTTTCGCTACAATATGCGAGTCGAATATTGCCGATGCGTCGTTTGAAATATTTTAAATGTTAGGATATTACTCGGGCCCATAAGACAAAATAGTAATAATAACGTATGCACAACGGAATGTGCGAAGAAATGTAACGCACGAAAGTTGAAAGTGAGAGTTACGATGGGAAAAGCGAACTGGCTGGTATGTATTAACGATCGCAGTGGTATAAGCAACGCACGGTTGGCTTTCGAAATTTTACGACATCCTAAAATTGGACCATTCGATATCCGGCCAAAGTAGAGCAAGCAGTCTGGCCGCCACGAGGTCGCAATAAAAAAAAACTTCTCCACGCAACGAAGATAGATAGAGCGTGAGTGAGAGAGATGGGCATAGCGCGTCCACGTGCCGATACGTTGATGAGCCGAGACCAGACGGTATGATGCAAGTGTGACGTCGTCGGCTGCAGCATTTTCTAACGGGACTTATGCCTTTCTATCGAGCCACATATTATAAATGGACGAGCCTTGGAAATTTAACGAGATTGCCGCACTGAAGATAGAATAGGCTAAATCACTGCGGTAACTCTTCTTTGTGAGTCGAAAAAGCGCGGACGCGGACAACTTTCACTCTTCTCTAACGAACGTGAAGGTGCAGCAGGGACGCGCGTGAACCGAATATTTTGGCTCTCACCCACTGTCCCGTCTCTTGAGCACATGTCATGGGAGCATTGTCGAGGTATCATCGTTATCGTTAGAATAAAATAGACAAAGTATCGAGAATGAATGTTACCGTCAGGCGTGCTCACAGTACCGGCTCGATTGATCTTGGCATTCCACATGGCAGGATTGGGGGGTGCTGCTGGAGGTGGTGTAGGCGGGTGAACTGGAGGTAAATTGGCCATTGCCGGGGCAGCGGTACTGTGTTGCATGTGCTCGCTGCTGTTGCTGTAGTTGCCGTTGTCGTAGTTGCCTCGACTTCTCTCAGCAGCAGCAAACCGCTCGTATTTGTCGCCATTGCGCTCGTGATGGTTCCGTTCGTTATGTAATCCTGGTTCTTGTTTTATTCGCAGATCTACAATAGCGTGTACGTTATCTATTAGCACGATCCCGTACCTGAGATTCTATTGTTATCGTTGTGTCGGGATCGGGCTCTAATTATTTTTTCGATTATTTTTGCGGAGTATTTCGTATTTCTTCGCGGGGAGAAACACGTTTTTCTTTTCTTTTTGCTGAATCTCGAAAGCTGCGGGTAGGTACGTGGGCAGGTACAAAATGGCGCAGCAGATACGAAACTCACCTTCGGCGACGCTCTCCCGGTTACTGCTGCGCTCGGCTTCCTCGGATCGAGCACGTTCGTGCTCAGTGGGCGTGTGGGGTGCCGTGTGCGGATGAGTCGGAGTATCCGGATGATTGTACGCCGCTTGATACAGAGGATTCTCCAAGAGTTGTGGTTGAGGCGCTGAAGCCGGACGGAAGGCTGAGCCGTCCCGCAACACCGAGGCCCTATTAAGGCTGTCCACGTCGCTCGGTGATCTGCATTATAGAATAGCAACGAGCCACTTATAAACATTTGCGTGTTGTCATTTCAGATTTATTACGAGAACAATCCTCAAGACCGTTGCTTGCCGCCGCGATCGCACTGCTGGCTACGCATTTTAATAAAATGAAGGCTTCTCCGTCATTTCGGTGGCGTTTACGGAAACTTTTACTCCTCGTAATCATAGAGTTGAAAGTGGCAATTACATAGAGAAAATATGGAAGCATGCATCGAGAAACGTTAATTGCATCCTATTGCCTTATCCAACTGCGGGGGATAACCTGGGAGAAGCCATACTCCTTAATATGGTTAAAAAGGCCACACAAAAAACGGAGAGCAGGTATAAGACCCAAAAGCCGGTTTCGCATAGCACTCGCGTTGTTCGATAAAGAAACAAAGAACCGAGAAAAAAATAGAGGAGTCGCGAATAACGGCAGATGAGAAGAGCCGAGAAGAGAAGAGAAGGGAAGGGAACTAACTCACCTCATTAGCCTCTTCTGAGGGCTGTCGTAATAGTGGGACGTAGAGTAGACGTTCGGCAGGGAGAAGGTCGCGGCTGGAGAAGCTGGGGGACTGCGCTTGATACTCCTACCAAGGAGGCAGCCGGAGTGGTCATCATTGACCTCACTGCCGTTGTTATTACTGACAGAGCTACTGCCAGAGAGCGGGCCGTTGGAGCTACTCGCGCTTTCGCTGCCACCACTGCTGCTGCCAGCACCAAGACCACCGTTCTGCTGTTGCACATCCATCGCGCTCGTGTTCTCGGCCGCGATACTCTGTGCCACTGCTAACTTTTCGTGTTCTATCGACAGACCTTTCACCTGCACGCAAATAACAAAGCCACGTTTAGCAAGAAATTAGTGCGATGACTCGTACATTCGCCGGCTGCGTAACTTTCGCAACTGTTCGCCGAAGCGCGCTCGATTCGCAGCGCCTCTCGTTACACGTTCGCAAACACATGTTCTCTCTCTCTCTCTCTCTCTCTCCCTCACCTGCAGGCATTCAGCAGCCTTGAGGAAGGAATTAAGCGACTGCTGGGACACGTGGACCTCGCCGCGGTACATGAACTCGAGCAGAGCTGCCATGTTATGGACACTCGTGCCATCGAGGATGACTATGAGGCCAGCCGGCGACGGAGGCATACCCTCGAACAACTCTTGAAAATGCTTGCTGCATGCCGCCAAAATTAGCCTGTGTGCTTTGAATGTGACACCTGCAAGTATATAAAAAGATCCAGATTAAAAATAATCAAATCCTTCGTGCGACGTGATCATTTTAACGTTTACAATAATACGCGTATAAGCTGTCAACAAGGTACAAGAGAAAGCAACGAAATATTCGTTAACTTCGAAACACGCAAGTTCTTCTAACTAGAGAGACCATCTTGCAAGATAATCTAATCCCTTTGTGCGGCCTAGTATGAATGAAGTTTAAATGAACTTCCTTGTTGAATGCAACAAGAGGACCATTTTTTTCTCAACATCCCACGATTGTTCATTTTTTTTCTTGTTTCCCGCTACTCACTTTCCCTTTCTATACGCACCTACGTACAGATACACTTTTTTCTCGCTTCTATAATCTTTACTCGCGAGGTTTTTGTCCGATTGAAAGAAAAAAAATGAAAAACGTTCCCATAATCAAGCGCATTTAAATCACAAAAAGGTTGGTAAAACTCAAAGTGGAAACGAAGACCCGGAAGGCGCTCTAAAAACAATGGCATACGCACGTCTGCAGCGCCCGCGTTACTCTTTAATTTTGTATGTTAAGAAATGCACGCTCGCCGCTTTAATAATTAACAGTTCTCTGCTTATTTTTTCCTACACCCGGATGTGGAGGCGTTGTTTTCTTCACGCGCTTGCGTAGCCACGAAAATACCGAAGAGCTCCCGAATGTTGAGCAGCGTGCGTTTCCTCCAATTTTATACCGCTTTAACAAGCGACTGTTAATCCGTAAGAGGGAAGATCGATTTGCGCGGGAAGCTCTCTGATCGCAACGAACGAACGAACAGACGTCAATGTATAATCCCACTTATCTCCGGTATAATATTACCATTACCATTGCGACATTTGAATGCCCTCTTGGTCGAGGGCAATTCTCACGCATTCATCTTTCGTGTATGCGTGTCTCCGCTTTGCACGGAAATGTTGACCGACCGCGCCTGCGCTCCATACTACGCATAAGAAACCCTTTTTTCCTCGATTATTTTCTGTTTTTTGCTCGCACTCGCGGAGCATGAGGCAGACCGTGTATATGTTATTTGTATGTATATAATGCCCTTTTTCTTGCAGTTCGGTGGCTAAGTAGGCCATCTTGGAGCTTGATCTCATGTGAAACTCTCGATGAAAACGAAAGAGCGCGGGCGCATACTTGATGAAGGTAACACGATCTATATTATATGCGCCTATGTAGTCGCCTACAGTCGCAGCTAATGCCTATACTGCCGCCCGCTGCGGGCTTCTTCCTGCCTTGACGCGCGCACGCGGGCGCAAGGACGAGCAAGCGAAGGAGCTGTCAGTCGGACAAAAAGAGCCGAGAGAGTAACGCTCCTAACCGGACAACTCTATATAATACGAAATTTCATCTCGACAACTGCTCATAGCTTCTTCTACCACTTCTGATGCTCCTTCATGCTAATGTCATAACGGTTATCGATTGGCTTGCACTTGGCCGCACCTGGCAAGCTATTGGCTCGGAAAAAAACATTGATATACAAGTCTTCTTGGAATGTATTTCGGCTCAGTTGGCTTTGCAAACCCAAACGAAAAGAAAGAAGATATTATTAACAACACGTATAAGAAGTCTTGTCATGGTTTAACAAGTATGTAGTGCGCGGTTCACATGCTCGAAAATAAATAGTAGACAAAAGAACCAAGAGGTCTGATTTCCCATATATACATATAAGTATCGCGCTCGCGAAGGCGTGGAAAGCAAAGTGGCAAGGAGAAAGAGAGAGAGAAAGAGAGAGAGAGAGGGGGGGGGAGGTGGAAGGTGACACGAAATGGTGTACCGCCGCGACCAGGTGCAGCCATAAAGAAGAGCCACCTGTCTTCCTCACGGCTTCACGGCTTTTGAATCCTCGATTCTATCCCATCAATTCCCTGGATAGAAAAAAGTCGTAAAGCCTATACGCAATTCATTGGATTTCCCAGATCAAACTGTAAACCACCATTTAATTAGATAATATAATCGGGTAAAAAAGCATTTGGTCGATCATTATATAAAGAAAAAAGGACGCACACTTAGCAATGCCATCAATTTTGTCAAGCACTATATAATTATCATTGAGAGACAGGTCTCCTTGAGCAAATTATATCTCTCGAGAGGTGGATAGAGATTTGATTTGTTTGTGTATGCCATGGTGAATTGGAAATTTTTAGCCTCAAATTAAAGACCTACACCGCTTCGACGTGTTATTGCACTCTTCTTCGTATCCGAGGCCAGCTGACGTCGCAAAAAACCCGATTACACAATAGTAATCGCGATAAGTTTGATACATCAACGAATATCATAAACATAATTTAACCGATAAGCAAACCGTCGCTCAATTCTGCAAAAGATTAGAGATCACGTGTGCATCGAAAACGTTCGCGTGAAGTTATCTCCAACAATTTCTCACTGCGCTAACTCGTACCAAAAAAATCAGACAATTGTCAGAAAATCGTTTACTCCCTCTAACGATGAAATACGTGTAGGTTTTACATGTCTTTGCGTTATTTATCGAATTAATGTTGACGATCGATAGTTTTTAATGAATATATACATGATTGCAATACCGATATATGCGAGGGAACCATGACGCGGCAAATAACATGTGTGCTTTTACGGATATTTCCAGTAAAAGCTTAAAAATAGATCAAATATTGACAGAGAGAGAGAGAGAGAGAGAGAGAAAGCGTGTGTATTCTCAAGGCAAGCAAAAAGTTAAGCACGAAATTGAACGGTTGCCCAATTGGAAAAGAGGTACTCTTTCGTTGGAGCACTGCTTAGAAAAGTCTTTTGAAGAGGGTTGCTTGTTTGAGTTCGTTAGCGTATGTATATACGTATGATGCAGTACACGCGTCGAAAGATCGGTTTACTTCACCTTGGTTCCTCTTTAGTTCACTCTTCTCCTAAATCCCTAGGCATCATTAACCTCAATTCGGAAAGATATAGGCTGCGCGTACGGTAATCGCAAGCGAGCCACCGAGGAATGTCTTTATCGTAAGCGAGACTTGTGCACATGTGCAAATTCAAGAACTCGATAACTGATAACGAGCGATTGGCAGATAACGAAACTCTTGCGCGCGCGGTGAATGTCCGCAAACACAAACATGCATATATATATATATATATATATATATATACACGATAACACCGGGTTTTTTGCAGTATGACAAATCGACGCGATCGCGCCTGTCTTATCAACGATAAAGAGGTCGAAGCTCTCTCTCTCTCGGTCTCTTAAAAAAAAATATTTTTTTCGCACAACGTTCAAAGGTGGCTAAAACGATTGAAATATCATGCAAAATGTAATAGAACGAAATGATCCATCACTGTAGAAAAACAAATTAAATAACAACTTAGTAGTGGGAAAAAATCTTGATAATTCTGTCACGAAAAAGATTACGTCCAACTGAGAAATTGATTCGCAAAGTGAATGTCGTAAGCCGGTCTCGTACAGCGCAGCGAGCAGTCAAATCTCTCTTTCTCTCTCTTTCTTTCGATCTCAAAACTGTGCCATTATCAGCACATACGCATATGATTCTCTTCTTTGTGTGGAGGACATCGTTCGTTGCGTGAATCGGCAAAGTGTGGAAAGAAAAGAGGTGAGTGACCCCAACGGTGTGGGCGCGCACATTTTGCGCGAGTGTACGCGTGTACGAAACACACGCATCTATATCTATATACGCACAACGTCAATGGTGTCGCTCGCTCTTGTTGCCGAAAAAGAATCGAGGGAGAAAAATCATTCGAGATGAATGGATTGAGTGGCGAGTATGACACGCAATGACTCCACACAAGGGTCGATGACCAACTTGCAAGGTCTTAGGTATTCGGTTTTATCGCTCAAATTTTCTTAACCACCCGCAACTATACCAGCAATTACCAGCTTCTTTACGACAATATACTTGGTTTTCAAGGGGTCGCGGCACCAAGAACAAGTGAACGCGAGTAAGCCGTTTTACGTAATCGTGATGTAATGCATTATTTCTGCGAAGTAGGTTGCTATATGGCTTCCAACATCCGCAGCCGGTCAACAACTGTTTGGCAATCCTCGAAAGAGGATCAGAGCGCGCATGCGAGCGACGAGAGCCTAAGGGCATCGTTCTTCCTGGAAGAACAAGAGGAAGAAGAAGAAGTAGGAAAAGAAGGAAAGAAATAAAAAGATTAAAGACACGCCATGCGAGAGAATGTACGAATAAGGGCCATAACGTAACAATTTAAACTGCTATAAGATTGCGTTTGGCATTACAAACACCACAGCTCGCACGCGTTCCGCGGCCGAAAATACCGCGAGTTAGTGGATCTAGCCATTTCGTCGCAAAGTTCAATGCACCTTATTGCCGGCTGTACGTGGCGCTGCTCCCGCGATATGTCAACCGCGCTCTACTATCGGTGTTCGGATCTACAATAGCCTACAAAAACGAAGCTCTCGATATTTTTCTAACGAATGCTCGGTCAATCAAGCACAGTTGGTCGTTGTGGTCGCCGACGTCGCTCCACAATTTTGGTTCGTTCAACAGCCCTAATTAAAAATATATCCACGCCTAGTTTTCGCCTTTGGACGTTCACCTCGCTTCACTACGCACATCGATTTCATTTCCAAGGACACACGCTCTTGCGCGCGCTCTCTGTCTCCCTCTCTGCCTCTCTCCCTCTTTCGATGTCTGTGCCACCGCACGATACGTATATAGTTATGCGTTTTTTGTTTATCGCAGCCACGAGGAAAACGTTGGCGTAGATCTAGTATATATAGATATAGTCGGTGAGCAATAAATTGATCGAGCAAGCGAGCTAGCTGGCGCGCGTGCGAGCTCGTGTCAAGGAAACATGCAGTGTGCAGGGGTCGACGACCTTGCTCCTCACGGCGATGTAATAAAGTCCGCGTGCGTAATCGCGTATTTTTAGACTCAAGGGGTTGGGACGTCCGAAAAAAGAGCTATAAACCTTACACTCTCCGCTGGTCCCCGTAGCACACGCACCACGCGCAGCACACGCGAAAAATCCTCCGTTCCAAGCCATCACGCTTATTACATAACTTGCGAGTCAGCAGTTGTATCTCGGACACCCGGATATTCTCTTTCGCTCCGGAAAATCGACGAAAAAAACAAGCATCGGAGAGTTTGGGATCGCAGCACGCACAAAAGAGCCTATCCTCAGAGGTCAGCCGAAAGAAAAAAGAGAAAGGATCCTTGCTATGGCTTAATTGATTTCAGCGAGTAAGGAGCTAGAGAAGAGGAGCGGCCTGCCAGATGGAAATTAATGCGGTGAGTTTCTGGCGAAACTGCGTTGGGGACCGGTCGCTCACACCGAGAGATTGGCCAGCGAGGGGCCGAGGCACGAGAGGAGTTGCGGTGAAGGTGGCGGCGAGGAGCCGGATTGCGCAATGGCATGGCGCGGTGCAACTTAACTCTGGGCGTCTATTCATAAGCCGAAGGCCAATCGACTTTGGCAGCTCGCTCACGAGGGGCTAACGAACTGTCGGTTCGATATGGCTCGCAACGCGAGCACGCGCGTGCGGCTGCCTTGATGCGCTGTATGGATATTTCCCAGCTCTCGCGAAGCGGAAATAACAGACGAACTTGCGTGAGAAGAAAAGATGGCTCGCGAACAGCGAATCTCCCGATAAGAAGTGGTCCTTTCTATACTTCGTGCGAGTTGCGAGGATTTCGAGAGGATGAGTAGCGTTGTCGCCACGATTTATCAAGTGCGATGGCTTTGTAACATAATAACACACATTGCGCTAGAATCCGAGAACGGCTGCGTAGATGCGCGGGGGTGGGGCGGGGGGAGGAGGAGGAAGAAGGAAGGGATTGCCGGTCAACGGCCTGCCAAGGTCGAGCTGCAAAGCTCTATCGCGCCCAAGTAAGTCATTTCGGCAGCAAGGAGCTTTGCTTGCTTGCGAGCGCACACGCACACGCACGCAGCGGCCAATAACCGCGTGGGATCAAGGTCGGTTGCCGGCTCTTCTCTCTCTCTCTCTCTCTCTCTCTCTCCCTCTCTCTCTCTCTCTCTCTGCATATATATATATATATATATATATATACGGACGTGTGTATACACATTCAACCTCGATACTGCAGATCAACGACACTATCAACGCAATGCTTAGACAACAGCGCGCGTGGCCCACCGTGCGTTGTAACAAACTCGCCTATGCGTCATTACGAAGTATACCATGGCATTTTACGTTTGCAGCCGCTCTGTGTTTGCGTGTATATTTGTTTTTTCTTCGACCAACTTGAAAGGAATTCCAAGTGACTTCACTTGTATTCTTTGCTCTCTGTTATGCGTAACGGATAAGTTTCACTTCCGTCTCGAGGTTGTATCCCTCACCTTGAGCTTCGCGATACTTAGCTTTCTCTTTGTACGCGAAAACAACAAAGACGAATTTCGCTACTCCTCTTCAAGTTATACACGTGTACGTAGAGTCTCAGCTTTTATACGCAAATACGCGAACGTGCGTTGAGGCAGTTGTTTTTGAATATTTTCGCGGTACACTTGCATCGCACGATAAGCTGGTAAAAGTCACCAATCGCACAGTTTTCTCTTATCGAGAAAAATAATTAATGTCGGTTTGCGCTGTTCTTATCTATCCAGAATAACGCTATATCGCGCGCGCTCGATATTACGATCAAACATTTCCTTGCTAATTAGACGGGTTACTTGAAATATAGGCACTGCGCTACTGTCTAACAGATGAAATCGGTTACTCGGATTAGTTCAAGTTTCCATTATTTCGGCGAACTTGCGTAGTAGGCGCCGTGAACCGAAATAATTAACGTGCATCTTTTCGAAAAATATGAAAACCACTTGTCAATTCGAATTACCAACACCTTGCTGATCAACCAAGATAAGACTTTTTGCATCGGGGCGCAATAACTGTTAGAAAAGAATATTCGAGACTTTTATCTTTGACTACTCGAGTGGAACTCTCTTAGTAAGAGTTTGGTAAAAAAAGAAAGAAACAAGCTGTACATTCAGCTTGGTGGTGTAAAAAGACTTATCGCTTACTTGAATAAGCAATCTCGACATGCAAGCCTTCAACGCGCAAGCTTCAGATGAACATTCAGGCCTTTTGAGCAACCGATACAAATAAAGGCTTTTCAAAAACAAAAACGTTCTAACGTTCAGCAAATAGATATGTCGTTTGAGTACAAAAAGGACCGTGCGAACAGGTGAAATTAGTTCGAGCGTAAGGAAAATTACCGCGACGTATATAACGTGACGTACAGATAGAGATATAAAACGAGTGAATCGTGGCATTATTGCGCGTGCTTACCGCATCGTACGAGTCAAAAGTCGCACAAGTGCGATAATAGATAATGCTGCTTATTGCGTGAGTTGCCGCTAGTACGACGCAGCTTAGCTTTGGCTTTCGCTGACTCTAAAAATAAAACGCTACATCACTCGTTCCATGAGTGTATGAGTGCACGGAGGCGGCCAACTTATCTATTGTGAAAAAAAGGCTAGAGAGCGAGAGCTAGAGAGAGAGAGAGAGAGAGAGAGAGAGAGAGAGAGAGAGAGAGAGGAACGAAGCAAGTCCAAAGCGCACGTGTATCGTGTTTCTCGGAACCAATGCCAGCGCCAAACGTGGAAAATTGCTCTCTCGCTGCCTCTGTCATATTCCACCGCATACTTTTTATCGCCAGTCACCGAGTCATTTCGTTCGACTCATTAATTCGAGATGGAAAATCGGCATACGAATAGGCATTTTTTTGTTACTCTCTCTAACGCTAACTCTGCTGGACCATCAGTTGTCGAAGAAACCGGTTCTAACGATAAACGGGTTTTTTTTCGACTGTTTTTTGTGTCCTTTATAGAAGTGCGATGCGGTCGATAGATAAATTTCACTATCCACCAATCCACGCTCAAAATGTTTTTGCGATGGTTCGTCAAGTTCAAGGTGTTTCTATACCTATACTAGCGGAGCAGAGATGTCACTGTCGATTTTTCTCTACACCATCCTTCCAAATACATTCAGCCGAACGAACTTTAAGATCGTAAACATGTCGTGATAATGAGGATTCTCGTGGTCTTCCGAGTTAGCAATAAGCCGTTAAAAATGTACATTAGAAATAAAAGAGAGAGCCGAGCGGACAATATATCACGGACATTTCTCACGTAGGCAGATCGGCTTAAGAGCGCAACTTGGAATAAAAGCGTTTACGCCAACAAGAGCAGCAGGCCGCTAGTGGCTTCTTGGAAGGCACATAACCCGCGGAAATAAAGACTAGTAGGTAGGCGTTGCGCTCAATTTTCGCGCCACGTGCGCATACACGCACGCACCACCAGAGTACGAGAGAGAGAGAGAGAGAGATGTGAGCACGAGTGTATGATGTAAGTCTTGAAGCGATTTCTCAGTTGCGATAGCAGCGAAAAGTCGTATGTACACATGCGAAAAGCCCGAGGGGACTCGGAATAACTGCGCGTATGTGTGCGTGCGTACAACTCGTCCTCGTTGTCTTATCTTCGATAGCCAACAAGCGGGCTTTCGAAACTATCTAGTTTCCTTTACCCTGAAACTTTTGTAGATATGGTGTTAGTGCGTGCAGCTCATCTTTTCATATTTTACGATTCCAAGCAGCGCCATAAACTTGAGCTAGTTTGACGCATTCATTAGAGAAGTTTTTATTTTTATCAAAATTACCATCACCCTTGTTCTATTACCGAATCTATATTAGACAGTCCAAGTTGCGCTTAATAGTTTTATTTATTTATTTTGCTTTATGACCAGTTTACAATTGCAAGCAACATTGTAGTATGTAGATGGACGTATCCTGGATTTTATAGTTGCATCCTTATCTCGTACTGTAATTACTAAATTGGGTTATTGAAATCTTTATCAAAGTTTGACTTCTAATCAGTGAAATCGTACAAAACAACAAAATATAACGTGATGATTCATCAATACTACGCCGTCAAAAATAAAATCTTGCTGAAGTTGAAGACAAAGTAGAAGTGAGACTTTGGGCAAGATAAGCTAAAGTGTTCACAGGTAGGTAATGTATGGAGATTGCGAACATAGCGACAATAGTATTAAGTGAAAAATATAAAGAACGTCAATGGCCGCGTGTTATGTTGCATCAAAGCGCTAACCTTGACTCCTCGCAGGAAGTATATACTTTGCTCGATGTGTTTGCTTTCCAAGTGCGTTCACTCCCGTTGCTTGCCTCTCCCTACCAATTCTTCCTCCCTGGCCTCACTCTTTAAGAGTCGACCTACTCTGCCATTCGTTGCCCTCTCTCTCTCTCTCTCTCTCTCTCTCTCTCTCTTCTATTTCGCTCGCCAGCCTATTCGCTGCTTTTTTCTCTATTTCTATTTCTCCACTCTCCTTTGTTCCAGTCTCACTTGACTATTTCTACTGCGCCGATTATTACGCACGTCTTAGCTCGTAAATAAAAAATAAGATGAAAGAGGTGCTTCTCGAAGTTGGTTTTGTTGTTATCGTGATTGATGTAAAACAAACAATGGTCAGATGAGAAACTTTATTCCAGCATAAAGAGTGTTTCGAATAAAACACAGTATTCTTGTCTAAATTCGATAAAAATGAATCGATGTAACCCTCGCGAATTGGCGGATATTATGCCCTCCGCCAATAGCGCGAAACAAAACATTCAAAATTCGAATACTAGCAAATTTTGTCAACGCAGTATCGTTCTTTGTCTCATGGTCGTAGAGTTAGTCACACGGACTGCCTCGTTCTCCGTCTAATGCTCGTGTTGCCCCCTCTGGCTAGCAACCAAATCCATCTCTCCATCCGGCAGTATCTATTAGTTTCTCACTGCTGCCTCTCTTACCTTCGACCCCCTTCTCTAAGTTAGCACGTACCTCTCTGCTGTTCTTGTCGGTTGCGCGGTCACACACCTCTGTGCGTACCATATACGATTCTCGGGTTTGCTGTTTGCGCTATTCGCACTCAAGGCTGCTTGCTCCTTGACTTCTTTCGACGTGGTCAAGTGTCTTGCACTCGTACACGTATGCCTATTCTTTTTGGTCTTCGTTATACTCGATGCTAGATGAGAAATATATACGCGCGCACCGGCTTTGAAGAAAAAACTTGTTTCATCTATCGTCTCAACATCGTTTCTTCTCATTATCGATTTTTTTCGTTCTTTCTCTCCAACGACCAATTACAAGACGCTCACGGGTTTTCTTTGGCTTGAGCGATAGAACGTGTATTACACGCTTAGTTGCGTAAGCATGGCCGAAATGCGTGGCTCTTGCGTGCTATTCGTTTCGAACGACCTGATCGAACTCGCTCTTTTACGATTACCGTGTAACCGTACGTTATTGTTGTACGTTATTGTTTCAATAGTTGCTTCACTTTTGGTTTTCTCAATTTTCCTTATGGCACGGCGGATATTTCGCACTTGGCATCGTAGAAAAAATAGAACGATGGAACTATTTTGGATGCAGTAATTATGTTTGCTGGCGGTCAAACGATGTGTTTTGAAACGTTCTATATCCGGCTCTTTTAAGTTTGTATTTTAAGCAATAGAAGCGAATTTCCAGCTTGGACCGATGACAAAATTCGTAGACGTAGACGTCTGCATCATAGTCATTCGAGTATAGTTATAGCTGAATTATCAATAGAAGCGGGCGCCTTATAAACGCTCCCATAGGCGAAACGCCGTCATGGCCGATTACGACTCAATCTCTCTTTTTTTATCGCTACCAACGTGAAGAGTAAAAACGTGGCAGCGAGTGACGACAGTGCATGAGTTTTGTGAGCTAATGCCGTAGCTTTCGAATATAAATTAAAGCCCCGAATTCCATCTCTAAGCACCGCGTGGAAATGAATAATCGAACCGTGAAAGAACCTTGGAATATGCTCTATGTAAATAGGTACGCGTTCTATTTTAATAACACACCAATGCATATTTACACACCCGTATAATGATAGAGGCGAAAAAAGAGGGAAATGTTGAAATTGCGTGTCTCGTTGCCACACGTGCGTGATCACTTTCTCTCGGAGCGTCCAAAAATGCAACGCCTTGTAGAAAGGGAAGGCGCACGCGCAAAGTGGCTAGATCAAGATAAATGAACGAGAATGGACGGGTGCATCTCATATATAAAGAAAAGAAAAGAAAAAGTAAGAAGCTCTCGACCTAGATTCTCAACTGGAACTCGGCAGACATAACAAATAGACAAGCGCGCACGAGGCGTCGACGCAACGCAACGCAGTCGATAATTCGGTGCTCGTTGCATACAGCACACCGCATGACCTACTTAGCTCTCTCGGCCCCTGGTATTTCGTCGTCGTCGTTCATTATCCAAGTATGTAGGTCACAGCGCCACACGCGCGCATCTTCCGATGCCGCGTCGCAGCCGCAACTCGTTTGATTTTTAATGCGGCATTTCATTTTCACTTGGGATCTCTATCATCCGTCGTGACGTTTATTTATTTCGATATCTTCCTCTAGTCTGAGGCCATCATCATTGAATTTCAATGAATGCCTGTTGCATCGAGTGGCCCCTCCATTTGTCACGTGACCGCGTAGTAAAACATGTATTAGTGCGAGACAATGTGAACCGAGGGTCTAATGTTTCATTGAGTAGAGACAAATGATACGAAGACAGTCTTCATTTATCGATTTATAACAAGTGTTGTTATCGTGGATTCTTGATAACAAAAATGCTGCCAGTAGGTCACCAAAAATACAGATATATCTATCTATATATATATACGAGAGAAACAAATATAAGCTCGAGATCATTGAAATATTTCGAATGCAGCGTTACAACTCGGTAAGCTTGGCCGCCACTTCAGAAGTTTCACATCGTAAAATTCGGCTATAACCTTGTGAAAGCGCTTAAAACTAAATTCATTGCACTTTTACCGAGAGTTCTCCCTTACGTACGCCCTCCCCCCCCCCTTCCCGCCCGTTAACAAGATAAAAGTCACATAACCTCTCTCTCTCTCTATTTAGCCGTATATATAGGTATTAGGGTACGCTGACGTCACCGCGTACACGGTGTATATGTGCACAAGGCGTAGCGGCGCAAACACCAGAAAGACCGCGTAATGCATAAGTGCGCGCGTATATGGACGTGGTTATTTTTTGTTCTTTTTCTTTTTTGAAAGCGGACGTCGCGCCCTGTGCATTGCGTATGAGTGCCCGCCGCGTGGCCCGTTCTAGCGGCAGCCAACACTGTTAGATCTAACTGTAACCCAGACCTACTTTGACTTCTTTTGGTCGCTCGTGCTAGCTCGCCCAACCTGTCTGTCTGTCTCTTTCTTCCTCTTTTCTTTCTATTGATCATAAAGCCTCGCTCGCCGACAAAGCCATCGTTGTCCTTCGAACGATCTATCATGCAGTCACCGCCATTCAAATTTGCATATTTACTGCACATAAAAGGCCGCTGCTCCATTTGATAAATCGCTGTTTACTTATTGTTCCCTAATCTGTAGTGGAATCGATCGGGTTTTTTCATCGATTGATTATCTTGCACGCGCGCAACACGCATTGCGCCCGATTTCTATATTTCATCGATCTTTGTAATATATATATATGTATGTACATACATACATACATACATACATACATACATACATACATACATATGGCCAATAACGTCTAATTGAAAAAGTACTAACAGACGACGACACAAATGGCATCTCTTTATCAAGATTTTCACTGCTGAAACGATCACGAGGTACAAAGTACATTTTATCTATTTTTTTAACTAGCCCAACTTCGATATTTCGAGTGTCGATAGTACGAAATCATATAGGCCGGAATCGCTAATAAGAATCGACGAAATAATGGCTTATGCAAGCTAAAACAATATTTATAAAAAGACATATGCGCGAAGTGTTATCTAGATTAAACAAGAGAGAACTTGAAAAAGAGGAGTAGAGTAAACTGTGTGCGTAAAAAGCGTCGCTTCTAGACTTTATTTCTCGCCTAGCAGATATACTTATTACATATACACATACACGGGCGTAATACACGTACAAGAAAATAAAAAAGTCAATGCAGATAGCAAATCGAAGAGCGGCTTTGGAATTGCAGAGTCTCGGTTTATCAACAGACACGAAGATAATGCCACTTGTATCGGCTTCCACGTGCTATAGGCGAACAATTATTTATCACCGTTCATCGTACGTTACTTCTAGCTGACTTGGCCGAATAAGTACACGAGAACATAAAAATAACACGCGCGAGAAAACAAGACTATTTCAATTTTAATTTCACTATTCTAATTGCAATAACACTTTCCAAGACATTCGGCAAACGCGCACGTTTTCCGACGATTGTCACGTTAATTAGCCTTTATTTCACTACACAATGCTTGTTCGCACACGTATACACACGCCTTAGGCTAAAACGAATCGAGCGTTTGGCCTCGTTTCGCGGCTACCGCACATTTGCATCGTAAGATTGGCAAGCACGTATTCCGCTTTATCGTCGCGAACAAATGAAATACAAAAGAAACAGTGATACGAGGTAGAAGCGCGGAGTTGCATCTGCACCGGCGTCCACGCGAGTACTGACAGTTGCACTTAGTGAGAACGCCAAGTATAATTTTGCACGTGCGCGCGTGCGAGAGTATTTGTGTGGGCATACGTATGCATCGGAACAGTAGAGAAGGAGAATTCTGCCAATGCAGCATTGGCGAATGCGCGTGCTCGGCGTTCGCCATTGGAGAGGGGGCGGCGAGTACACGAGACCACTTGCAGCCAATCTCTTCCCTAGGTGCATCCCACGTTGCACTTTTTTCGCAAGCCGCAAATATGGCCGCTTGCCGGCCGGAGATTCGCACGCCTCTACTGCAGCCAATGGCCATAGCCACAGTCGCTGTGTCTATTGCTTTCCATTTTGCCGTCTTACTTTCTAATTTTTGTGTTATTTTGCTTGGCTTGTCCAACTGCTTTATCCGCCACTCTATTGTCGTGGATCTAACGATCAAAATTGAACCCGCGGGACTCGGATTGCGAAAGACGCTGTTGGCTAATGGGCTCGTCGATTGATGTTGGCTTTCTGCAGAGTCATAGACCCGCGTAAAAATATATCGAGTCAAGTAGTGCAAACGCCCGAGAGGAGAGAAGCGCTTCGACTCGGGTGAAAGCGCTACTCGAATGAGTAATGTAAGCATGTTGCAAAAATGCGCCGCCCCACTTAAACACGTCTATTTTCGAAACTAACGCGTGCTTCGA
This sequence comes from Chouioia cunea, assembly GCA_030064505.1. Lineage (NCBI taxonomy): Eukaryota > Metazoa > Arthropoda > Insecta > Hymenoptera > Eulophidae > Chouioia > Chouioia cunea. Next base: position 15,024,232 of record JAOPFQ010000001.1, on the reverse strand, counting down.
GCGGTTGGTGGCAGCGAAATCGCAACGCTTTCGCTATTGCTAAGATGCGGACTCGTTTTTCTTTCTTCAGCTTTTCAATTATTCGTGAATATACGTCAACGTACGTAGATTGCATTCAAAATGAAGATGTGTTAAACAACGGATAACTTACCCTCGCAGAAGAGGGTGACATCGGTGAGACTCTCGCTTTTGAAGAGACTAGCGAATGTCGTGGCGAGGTTGTTGCCGAAGCTATTCCACTTGAGACAGAATTGCTGCGAGTCCATGTTATTGTCGCTCATCGCGCCGAGCCCGTGGCCTTCGCCACTCCTATCGGTACCACCCTCCAGAATGGAATTGCCCTCTCGATCGCACCCGTGTCCGACTGCTCCTCCAGCTGAAACACAGAGAAAACCCAACAATTATATTTCGAACGTCATCGCGCGTTCACCCCATCGTTAGATCCGTGCACGCATGATCGGTTGATTTCTTACTCTCGCGCTTAGCCTTTCTTTTTTTCTTTGTACCGTTCAAGACTTTTCAAAGGCCATTGCCCGCGCCAAAACCAACCTTCTAAGTCACGTCTAATGGGAGATATAGCGGACCACGCGCGATATTAACCGAGTGGCGGCGAGAAAAACTCAAAGAACCCGTTGCGCGCTAAAATTCGGCAGTTAGCTCGCACGAAATCCCACGAGATGGAACGACGAGATACGTACGACTTTTCTACTATGCGCCCGTGATCTACGGAGCGCGCCGCGCAATCTAGCACCTTTCTAATAAGTCAAACTTGTTGCTGTGGCTCTGCTCCGGCGTCCTACTAACCTCAAATGAAAAAAAAGAAAAAAATTTTTTTTAAATCCTCGAACGTGGTTGAGAAGCGTCACGCCGTTCTTTGCTCCCGCCAATCTCTCTCTCTCTCTCTCTCGCTAATTTAAAATCCGCCTGTGCAGTGTTCTAACGTAATGGTCTACCGTTAGCTTCTTAATCATCGTATAAATTCCAGTTTGTTTTCCGTCTCTTTCTCATTTTTGCGAGGCTTTCCCCGCGACAAATGAAATTCTGCCAAATCAGCACTACTCAATGATCTGTTCGAGAAATAAGCAAGAAATAATTAGCGATTGCGTTCTCGTGGTTTTTACACGAGACCCGTGTAAAAATGTAAATGTAAACGTAATTATTACTCTCTCGTAATAACGTATCTAGTGTTATTACGTACCGTTTGTACACTGCCCTCGATTGTCTATACAACCAATGGTATTGGGCTGCTAGAGTTTGTGGTAAAATGATCGATTGCGGTGCAGTCAACGAGTTAGCCAAACGCTAAGGAAAAAGGAGATGCGACAAAGCGGCTTCAAATAAGAGATCGTTACGTATGAGAGTGAGCGATAATCGGAATGCCCACGTCGTGCAATAGCCCGAGTATGTGCGCGCGTGCAACTGGCGTTAGTTTTGCGTAAAGTATCGTAAACAGAGCGTTTTGGAGCGGAGAGGAAAAGAAAAAGCAAGAAATAAAAGCGCCTAATTAACGTACCAACAACCAAGTCCTCCTCGACTTTCGGCCTTACAAGGCGACGAGGGGGGTTTTTCCTACGCTGAATTGATTCATTCATATACGAACAGCTCGCCTCGTCATACTGTCCGGGAATTTTGCACAAGGGAATGTTAGCGGCCGTGTTGCCGAGCACCCTCAACGGCGCTCTCTTTTTGCAATGTTAACTCGACGGAGCGCGCGCGCACGCAACTTCACTCTCGATATCTCTCGTTCAACACTTTGTCTTATTGTCACTGTCGACTTTCGACGAATTCACGGGTGCTCTTGTTGTCCAGAAACGACAGTCTCTTTACGAATGCAGGTACAATATTTCGTTGAAAATTCGTAAAAAGAAACCGCGGTTCCTTTTGACAATAATACGTATCACTTGTCACTTGTCACTATAAAATACATGTATCAAAAATTAAAGACAGGTAATCAGGTACTCGGTTGCGATTTGGACTTTGGAAAAAAGCACGTTGCTGAGAGTGAAGCGCGCGTTGAAAGAGAAGTGTCGAGTATAGAAGAGTTATAAAGTAGTAACAGTAGTGGTAGTAGTAGCCTATAGTAGTACTAATAGTAGTAGTAGTAAGAGAGCGTGCTCTCGGCAACGCGTCGACCGACGAAATGGTGAGAGGCGGTACGAGCTCTCGTTGCTGCTGCTGCTGCTGCTGCTCTTGCTGCGGTTGCTGCTGCTGTTGCTGCTGCTGCTGCCCCGCGACCTCGCACGCCGCCGCGGTTCGAAGCGCCCAAAAAATCGAGCCTCTCTATTGCTCTGCTACGAGCTGCGCGCGCCGCGGCCTTAAATTACGCGTAGCCATACGCAGCTGACGTTGCGGCTCCGCGTTGCTCCGATCTATGCTGTACGTACTATATTGTACGTACATGTATGCAAACAAAGTACCGATAACCGAAGAGAGCTTATAGTTGGAGCGTGAATCTTTGTGTGCCAGGCAATAAGATGCATCGGATGTTCAATAGCGGTATCGCGTGATATGCGACTAATTGGGTCAGCTTCGAGTGCATGCCCAGTACGTATCGCTCCCTTCCACCCTCGTCGATGAGAGCTGTATTATAACCTCTGTTGCGCTTTTAACCACGCTTCACTTACACAACTAGACGCTATCATCAGAACCAGATTAACGTTCTATTTTCAGCGCGAGTTAATCGAATTAGATTGCTCATTTCGGCGCCGCATATATTTTCTTTGTTTTTCAACTCGTCCGGTCTAGGTTTCTAACTATAGATCCCAATATGCCAGCTCTGCCCTCGATTGGGCGATCTCCTGCTTTTTTCTTGTTCGTCCGACGATCACTTTGCCTCTGCATCGCAGTCGTCGTTCGCAAACTATAACTATAAGCCACAAAGAGGCGAGACCGACTAGCGCTACGAAGCTGACCCCCTTTGGGCTGCATTTTGTCGCGTGTACGAATACGAGCAAATGAAAAAAGGAAAAAAAAGAGCTTGCGCGTCGAGGAAAATCTGCCGAGCATCCAACGAGACACGCGCCTATCGGTGTACGACGAGGCTTGCCCCACTACGAGGAGTCGATGCCGCGGCATCGCGCAACACAGCGCACGTGTCGCCATCCAGGGCCGCGCGGCGCATTCCGGTGTTGATCGAATCGGCTACACAACGAAAATCGGCACAAGTCTTTCGCGCTCGTACTGCGCATACTCGGCTCCTTTGTTTCTCAGGCTCGATGCCAAAATCCCAGCTGCGCTCTCTACTCTCTCTCTCTCTCTCCCTCTCTGTCCCTCCTCGCAAGCTCTCGGCGAATCGTCGTCGTTACATTGCGCGCGCGAGACCAGCCATTTCCCCGGCTGTTATTACAATTGCGAGCTTCTCCCGTGCACTCGCGGCATCTCGACAAACACCGGACACAAGGTACGGTCGCTCGTCGCCCGTAGCAGCTGTAGCAGCGTTGTCCTCTTTGTAATCTAACGTTGCAATAATTATAAAATGACGCGTTAAGAATAGGGGGAAAGTTACGACAAATTAGAGGATCAGTCGATCGAAGTAGTGGCGGCAACGAATCGCTGAGGTAGCGAAAGACACACCGAGACAAAAAGCGAATGAACGCGAACGTAGACACATGTAGGAATCATTCAAGAAGCTACGACAGATGCGAATGAGATAAGTGAGAAGAGAGCGAAGCGGCAACAGTGACGTAACACATTGTGGATAAGCGGATAGACACAGATCAGCAACAGGCACAAGCGTTAATGGAGAAGGTAAACCAAGCGAAGCATCGATTGGCGTCCGAGTTCAAGGTGACACATGGTAATGGGGGGAGAGTCGTTTTCAATGTACATTGCATCTCGCTTGTCAGTGTCGAATCTCACGTGAGAGCACGCTCGGGCAGCTTCCTCGACATTCGTCGACAAACAACTAGACCTTATCGCTTTACTTTCGATTGGCATTTGCAATGTGGCCCGTCAACTTTTTATTTTTCACTCGATGAATAAAAGGATGCACCCAGTAAGTATATTTATTATACATTCTCCGCGGCTGAATTCGTTGAAGAAACATTGCTCCAAGAGAGCGCGTAACTTTAGTGTGACCATGGTATCCATTTGCATTTCGCTGGAAACTGCTCAAATAACCGTTTGAATAGCTAATGAACTTTCGACAAGTAGAAGCGGGAAGGTGTCATAAGGTAGGCACGTGCTACATTTGTGCTGCATCTGCATCGAACGTATTGTTTCCATTAGACCAAAATCACCATGAATTATCGTTTAAAAACTCTGTAGGAATTCAAAACGCATACAACTAATCCTTGTTTTAGTTAAAATCTGTCAATTTTTTCACAGCGACATCGTAAAACAAAAGCAAATACCAAAGTACTAGAGCTAAATTTGAGAAAACATAACTGAACCGCGATAAAATAATGTTTAAGACTAGGACGAACAAATTGCATCGCAACTAGCTTTTGCGAAAGCGAAAAAACTTGGGCATTCGAGCAATAAAGCGAGAGAAATTGAGCTCGCGGCGAGAGAAAGAGTCACACGGGCCAATGACGAAATGATTCATGCGATGATCCGCACGTAGGCCCTGTGCGCATTTTTCGCTATGCGCGCAACAGTCGTAAAAGTGTAGAAGATAGAGCTCGCACACATGCGCACTCTCATAGCTGCGTAGAATGACATCATCGTGGGGCCACTGCCGAATACTATAAGCAAGACCAATACGCACACGGACAAAGCCACGTACGTTTCATCCGTCCCCCCTTCGTCGCTTTCTTGAACGCTTGTACATGCACACGAGACGCAAATGTCGCTGCGCGGCTGCCTAAACGCGACTGTGTATATGTATCAATCGTATCTTATTCGCGCTCGTCCCGTCGTCTCGTCAATATGCTGCAATAATGACGTCTCCTATACTGGACATGTATCTTTCTCGCTCTCCTCCGCTATACGTACGCAACGCGGCCTTGATATAGTAGCGCAAGCATTTAAGGTTGCCACCACCTCCACTTATCAATCGCATGCGCGCGCGCGCGCGCGGCATCCTTCTACGTTAAACACGTATTTGAGCGTCTTGTTCGAGCTTCACGCTACAATTGCTTTTCTCGCAGTCACCAATTGTGCATGCATTATTCTCACTCGGACAATCATCAGAACGATCTTTTTTCCACTCTTCTACGATCGTCTACTCTACTCCCCGCGTGATTGCTCTTGTATCTCGCATCCATTGCGACTGCAAGCGTTTTAATTAAAAAATCAATTTTTAATTAGCATTACGAACATCGAATCACGTAATTTTTGTCAATATGACGTTTGTTAAAATTTCCGGCATCTTATAGTTTCCCCGTCTGTTTCAAAAAAAATATGTAAACAAGTTCCGATTAAAATTTCGAACGGCCACTTCCGTTTGCTACATATCATGCGCGCATTATACCTCTACGTCGCCAACTTGCATGGCATGCATTTTGAGCAAAAGCATCGATTTGTTCGTTTGTCCAAATTATTCTTGTATTATTTTTCACAGAAATCGAGATGACTTATTACTCGTTGCTGGTCGCATCCTCGTGACTTGCATAATTTTAACCGTATAGAGCGAATTCGAATATGCGAAAAAATAATTAGTCGCCGTACATGTGCAGAGCAATATATCCGACCGTTGGCATGAAAAGTCGTAAAAGTTGTTGATTGATTTAGTGTCACCTCTTATCATGGCGCGCGTGAATTGAAAAGTAGGTCAAGCAACAAGATGTAAATGTGTATATACATACGTTGGAGAGAAAAAACATTTTACCCGAGAAGCGTATCATCGTCGAAAGTACGCGGATAAACGCCATTGGATGAAAAAAAAGTTGTAACATGCATCGCTATATGCGATCTGAAGCAGCGTATCGAAACGTAGCTCCTTTGAACGATTGAAAATAAAAATGAGAAGAAACAAGAGCAACAATCGTTCGATGCAGCTCTCGGTTACCTTCTAGATTCAGCAGCAAATCGTACATCGCACCAGTGAGTCTAATACGCGTGCAGCCAAAGGGTGCAGGCAATGCTCGCAAGCTACGTTGTTACGAAATATGCAACGAAGACGTATAAACAAATGCTGACGAATCTATCTCAGATAATGATCGTTGAAGTAAGGAAGTATTTGGTTGTAGAGTCAAAGCGTGTTAGCGGCAGGTTGAATGTAGACTGTTGCGAGGATCGAAAAAGAGGCGCGCCGGCGTATCCGGCAAAAATCCGCACTGGCTATATGCACTCTGCGTCGTCGTCCCTCTCTCTCTCTCTCTCTCTCTCTCTCGGTGGCTTAGGCAAATCGGCCTCTCTTTCTCTTTCTATCCTTGTCTATCTTTGTTGGCGCTGCGTTCGCGCGTGCAACACATATACATGTATAATACACAGCCGAACGAAAGACAGCCGAAATTCGCGCGTGCGTGGGGGCGAGAGTGGGGGCTCGAGCCCAAGGTCGCTCGCTATACGACAGCAGCGGCAGGGCCGCACGCGCGTTTCTCTCTCTCTCTCTCTCTCTCGCTCGCTCTCTGCATCGCTCGAATTTCGTGTGTTTGCGTCTACCTATATAGATACGAACATGCGTGCGTGTGCGTATGCGCGGGTGTGAGCGATTAGGGAGGGAGAGGGAGGCAGCCAAGCAAGCAGGCCGCAGCCATAGAGCCTGGCCTCAGATAGCAGCCACTGCACACGCTTTTTTTCGTTTCGTAATCGACGTAACTTTTTCCGCTACCGCCCGCCGCGCCGCTCTCCCGAAAAAATATATATATACGTATATGTATACATTTACACAAGGATGCCGTTCATTAAAAATAACACTGCAATTTTCAACGAGTTCCATCTGATATATACAGCGTCAAATTATGTAATGGGCGGAACTCGCTCAATGGCCGCGCACAAACACGTATTTTTGTGCACCATACTCCCGCGCACAAGTGGCTGACGTCACTTTTTGTTTAGACTGGCCTCTTTTTTTTCACATTTGTTGTTTGTGCAAAAATATCAATTCTCGCCCAAAGCGATGCAGTCACTCTCTAAAGGCGTGCAACGGATCGCGTTGAGTCATTTTATAAAAAAAAGCCCGATTGCGAAAGCTTATCTCGATTTATCGAAACTTCCGCGAACGGAATGCATTGCCTTTATATATCAAACATCAAACAGCTCTCGCAGATCTTCAACAATAAGATATACTTGTACAGATGTATATATAGTGCTTGCGCGTGTGCAAAAAAACCGAAAATTCCCACAAATTTAACGCAGATTAGAAGTTGTAAACAGCTCGCGATAAGTGATTGAATAATGTAATATGTAATGATGACTGACAACTTAGTACACGTCCGTTTGTTTCTTATTATCGATTTATAAGGAATGCTCATTATTCGAGTGGTGCAGCTACTGTATCAATGGGCGTGTACGAACGTGTGTGGCAACCAAGGCGCTTGTCGAAATGAGTTTGGCGCTGCTCGATAATTTGCATACTGCAGTCGCAACAGAGACAAAAAAAGAAAACAGCCAACAAAGAGCTCTCGGCGACCTCGACAAAACTTGTAGATAGAGATTTAGTTGAGGAGGAATAAAACGAAACAAAAAAAAGAAGAGAAAGCTCTTCGCGTCTAGTCGGAGGGAGCAAAGTCGCGCATTGTTAGAGTATGAATCCCAGCACGGCGATGATTAGGTTTCTCTCTCCTGCGGTTGTTGCATACCGCTTGCGTAATCCCCTCTAGCAAGCTAGTTCGTTCCATCTCTTTCCCTCTCTCTCTCTCTCTCTCTCTCTCGCTCTGCCGTTTTCGGACCAAAAGTTTCGGCTGCTCCCCGATAAATCTGCCAGTCGTAATACGCACACGTACACAGCAGGCACACACACGAGCCTTCCGTCCTTTTTTTCGCGAAAGAACCTTCGGAGGAGGTTTTATATATAGGCACACGAAGCGCTGGCTATCCTCTCCTCTTTCTCTCTCTCTCTCTCTCTCTCTCTCTCTCTCTCTCACACACAATCTCTACTCTAGTCGCTTGCTCTGTCCTCAAGAGCAGTTCCCATCCCTTTCCCGAGAGAGACGCCTCTTTTGTTTACAACGCTTTGTTTGCCCTATATATATGTGTATGTGTATATCACATAGCAACATTTTTCATTTTCTGGAATTCACAGTTTTATGCCAGCGACGCTTTTATCGCTCGCAAGAGCAAGAAAAAACACTCGGCAGCAACAGCATCCTTACGTAATGCTCCGCTTCTAGAAATTGGTTTTTGCGAGTTTCGAAAATCAATGGGCTCGTCGATTTTTCGAAGACTCGAATGCACCCACAAATTTGTTGACGGCCATGTCAAAGAGTACTATAACACAGACGATCAAACCTCGCTGCCGAGGGAGGGAAGAGGAGCCAGAGCGAGAGATGGAGCGCGTGGATATTTTTTTCGTGCGCAGCTTCAAGGTTGTGCGTAACGGGTGTAACGGGCGTACAAGCAGCCGTCGAATTAAGTCTTATGTATATACAAGCGTATGCGCTTGACTCAGCACTCGACGAATCTATCTACTGTTTATCGCTGCGTCGACGACGCCGAAATTCGAGAGTCGCAACTGCTGCAACGCGTCAGCGTCGTTTATTATATCAATTGCAAGTGACGTGTGCGAGCGGCGCAACAGAGGAACAGTTCGCCAAGCGGCCATGTTCGTGTTGGGGAATCCCATGTCGAATAAAAAGACAAGATAATCATAAAAAGAAACAAATCGCTCTACGCAGCGCGCAACAAAGTGAAATTCCCGAAACTAAGGCAAGGCCATCACCAAAGGGGAGGACCTGCATCGAACGAGAGAGAAAGAAGAGAAAACGAAATCCGGTGGAGTGGATGTTTTGTCGGTGACGTCATGGAGAATTTCTACGCAGAACGCAAACAAAAAAAGAGTAAAAAAAACGAAGCATGTAAAATAAAACGAGCTGCGAATAGCATGGTGTGCTGTTGCTGCTGCTTGCTGCAGCAGTGATTCTCGAAGACGGAGGACATGCAGCCGCTGCGTGAGCACGTATAATATGGGATAATAATAGGAGTCGCTTTGCCTAAAAGTATAACGCGCTCTCTCAACTGCCGATCGTTTCTGCGAATCGCCGATCGGCAAAATAAAACGTTATAGAAGCGCCCGCCTCCTCTTTCGCGCTTTGCTCTCGCATCCTCCTCCTCTCTCTCTCTCTCTCTCTCTTCTCTACTCCCCCCCCCCCACCCAACCCGACCTTACACTACCGAGCGCCGCATATAACTATTGCACAATGGCCGAGCGGCGCCTGCTGCTGCTGCTACGCGCTTGCAACGTACCCACGTCTTATTGCTCGCAAAAGCGCTCTTTCAATCGCACGCTTTTGTCCGAAGAATGCCGATGTATGTGGGCGTTGAGTGTTTGTTACACACCTTACGCAGACTAACTAAGGACGTTATCGATTAGAGCAACTCCAAAGGTCCTGGTACAAATCTGGATTCCTATTTTTTTCCACAAGTACATCGACGACGTTCGATAAATCACAAAGGATTTCCGACAATTTGTCGAATTGCCAGCGCCAAATTTACAGTAACCGATAAGCTCGAACAATGTGCTGTTATAGGTCCAGTAAGAGTAAAAGTGCGTGACGACCATAACCCAAGGATATAATTAAGAAAATGAAGTAGTATAAGCACGATATGCAGCGGCGGTGGCGCCAGCAGCAGCAGCAGTTAGTGGTGCGTTGTTTTGGAAAGTCACGCTCGACGCGAGAGCCCGCAAAATCGACTGCGCGCACGTGCAGTCGCTATGGCGACCGCTAGCAGCTAGAGAAAGAGCCCACCGCGTCTACCTTCAATACTTCGCTTTGACTGCCTCTGTGCGTCTGAGAGACGCTATTCATACACGTATACATACACATATACATAGACACATACATACATATTCACGGTTGACGAATAAACTGACTGCATCGTTGGTAAATCGCGCGCAATTTTTTCCCCGTTAATTTGATCGTCCCCGTCCTTAAATAGACCGTCCGTTTTTGCGCTTCCGAGGTTTTTGGCGGAAACACGCGTGTACATTTTGAACGAAGATATGATTCGTTATAAAACACGAGAGCAGACACGAGAGGTTGTAACGCTCCAACTCATTGAAATTAAATACACGTAAAGATGAAATCAACGGTAACATAACAAACTTTTAACGGTTGTTGATCCAACGGTAGAAGGATAACCGAGTGATCGGGAAGGGAAAATATCTCGACAGCCCAAATGATAGTTAACGAGAGAGCGAGATGAACTTACATAAGACGAGAGTTGAGTTGCGCAGCGGGAATATTAAAACGGCAAAGGCGCGCGAGGACATAATGAGAGAGATTCCATTATTAGCATCCGTGCATACAATACGAATGAGCCTGTGCAAATTTCCAGCAAGGCGCGAGGGTGCCTCGCCATAAGGGCGTAGGCTGCAAGGCGGAGAAAGAGAGAGAGAGAGAGAGAGAGAGAGAGAGGAAGTCGGACCGTCAGGGGATGCAGGATGGATGACGTAGTACGAGAGGGAGCGAGGAAACTTGCTATGGCTATGGGGTGGCTTCACCAACGCTTTTTCACCCGGGGTGAACTTCATCTCTCTGGCAATTCCCTCTTCTCGAATAATGCAACGAAAACTACTCGTACACGTGCGCCGCTGCTGGTATAAACTTTTCCTAGCTCGTTAACCCGCTCAAATTAATCGTCCAGCTTTCGCGTGGAAAGCAAAAAAGGCGCTTAAAACGCGAATCGAAGCGCAAAAAGTAAAGCTCGCTCGCTTCGTTATCGATCCGACAGAAGACTGGTTTTTCATTAGAGTGGCGAACAGCTCGCGCGGTCATTAAAGGCGAAAAGCAGCAGCAACAGCAGCTTCGACCTATCAATTTTCCAACGCCCCGCTCTCTTCGCTTGCTGCTTCGTTGCAGGACTCGTGGGATGTTATTCTTGGCAACATTTTATTCGAAAGAATTTTAGAGCCCGCAAGCGAGCGCGCGCATGTTCATCCCTCTCTGCCGATTGCCCTCTCTCTCTTTTCTCGGTCTATTTCACTCCCCAGTCCGCGTCGTTCTACCTCTCTCTCTATCTCGCTCTCTCTCTCTCTCTCTCTCTCTCTCTCTCTCTCTCTCTGTTGCCGTGGGGGGCGAGCGAACAGTCAATACTGCAGCAACGCACCCCAATGCGTACACGGGGCTCTCCGCCTGCTTTCTACCCTCTTCTGCAGCACCCCTGCATAAGCGAGCGAGCGAGAGAACCGACGATGGCCGAAGGGCGAATGCTAGACGAAGAGAGCGCGAAAGGGGTCGCTGCCGCCACCGCTGCCACGATAGAAATTCTGATGAAAGCGCAGATTCTCGGCCGAGAGGCGAGAGAGAGAGAGAGAGAGAGAGAGAGAGAGGGAGACGTCGAAGCCAGCGCCGCGGGGGTGCTATACCCACCAACGATTGAAAAAACGAAGAGACCAAGCGAGCGAGCGAGAGAGAAAGAGATGAGCGTAACGAGGAAAAAAGCGCTGATGCTTTTGACGGTTTTCCTTCTTCTTCCGTTCGGCGCTCACTCACTCGCTGTGTGCTTTTTGTTAGCCACCACCACCGAACAAAAAGAACTTCAGCCTGCGCTAATTAAAATCGCCGAAAACTTTTTTCAGTCCCTCCGCCCCTCTTCCCCCGTCACTTTTTTCGCGATATGCCATTATATACGGCGATAGACGCGCAAGCGTCGTGTCTAAAGTCGATATGTATTTCAATTTTTGCCATTGTGCAGACCCAATGTCAAACGCGTGCCTCGCGCGTTCGGTCTTTGTATCGTGGCTCAAATAATTGATATTCATATTCACCCAAACTTCTTTTTTTACGCCCTGCAATGTTCATACATTCAACTTTCGACGGCATTGAACACACCGGATTCAACATAAATATATTATGGATCGAGTCAATTGTCAAAACGTTTTGCAAGTGCATCATTGCTCTCGCAGTTGTTTCTTTTGTCCGGACGATTATTTTACTTCCTTGTTTTTCACTCACCGTGAGACAAAAACTTACCATTCATTTGTCTCTCCAGAAGGAATACGTCAAATCGAGAATTTAATTCGCATAAAATATGCATGAGCCGCGTAAAACAGTAGAGTTACGCTTCAACATTCGCTGGAAGAATATGAAAATTAGTCAAGTGACTGGGTCGATAAACTGCTAATAGTGCTATGCGTTGCCTACTTGTCAAAATATATACAATTACGTTGATATATGTTCAAATTAATAATAAATATTGGGGCAAAGTCGTCATCGAAAATGCTCGATCATTCGTGACACTTTGGCTACGACAACCACGCACAACTGAAGATCGTGTGACAAGATTGACAAAAAGAGCGATATATTATACATAGAGTACGGCCAGTCGAATCTTAGCAGCAGAATGGCGCTCACAAGTCGAGGAAGTAATAAAATTGAAACGCGGCGCGAATCCGTGATAGTCGCGTTGCGCTGGCGCAAATAATAAGATGCATTTCGGTTACGCGGCGCCGCCTAGCCACGTCATCACTACCGGGTTCCCTGCGGCCAGGGTCTCGAGTACGGAGAGAGAGAGAGAGAGAGAGAGAGTGAGAGAGAGAAAGAGGCAAGAACCGGTAATAACGCACCGGCGCGCGACATCACAGAGAAAGACGAGAAAGAGGACAAGAACGGACAGACAAGTAGCCCTTCTTCCGAGAGCTGGCAGGTTTGTCTCTTGGACGAAACTAGGCTAATTCATCTCTGTCGCGCTTCCTGCCTCACATTTGCAGTGTTCTACTGGTGCCTGCAATTGCTTTATGCGCGTCGAGTTTCACGCTCTTCCTCGAGCTTCAAATTATTTTATCGAGCGGCTTCACGTTAGAACACACGAGTGTGGCTCGTTAACAAGGTGCCAACGTGCAAGTTGGCTAAAAACTCTCTCTAATCATTTGACGAACTATTTACAAACCATTAGTAAACGTGATATTTGCTCTACATTTTGAAGGATCGTACGACGTTCTATTATTACAAACGAGCGAAATGGAATTATTCAGTGAGTCGTAGAAAGCAATTCAACGATCGAGTAATGACAGGTATGCAACGGAAAATTACCGGGATAGATGTATCGACGTATAGAGTACATACGGATATAGGTGCGATCGTGCAACAATGCAATAGAAACGAGAGTCGGGAATACCGGTATCACTGTCCATGAGAAAAAAGAGCGCGCACAATTATAGGTGAACGCGGATCAAACACATAAGTACACGGTTATAAAGCAGGTGTTCCCATCGCGCTGCACTCGGCGCGAGAGGGCAGTCCTAGACGAAAAACGGGCCCGACCGGCATAGGGAGACCGCATATAGTGCGTCGCGATGAAAAAAAATCGATGGTGCGACGAGTGCATCCAGCGGAGAACAGAAGCAAGAGAGCAAGCGAGCAAGCGAGTGAGAGAGAGAGAAGCGTGGATTAGGGCTTTCGCAAGACCAATACATAGAGCCAGGCTTTTATTTTTGCGCGACATGCAAGGACCCTCTCCTATTGCCATTATTCCCAGACGTCTAGTTTTCTAATAGACGTCGTCAGGCGTCTGTAGCCCGTGTGTATGTATGTATATACTCTCGCATGCACACGAGGGTCGCGCGCGTTCCGTACCCGAGTTCTCTCTCCCTTCCCTCTCTCTCTTTCTCTGTGACTTTGCTCTATGCGCCCGTTGAGAAACGTTTAGACCGTAACTGCGCTCTTATATGCGCGCCTCGCCCGGCCCTTTATACCAAACAGCTATTACTGCTAACATTGTAATCGCGGCTATTCACAGCAACTAATACTGGTTTTCATCGTTTTTGTCCACTTATTTATCTTTGCCAAAGCTCGGGGCTTTGAAATTGAAATTTTGGCAAGTTGAAAAGAGCAATCGACCAACGAAAAGAATCACAAAAACTAAAACTACGTAATGCGCAGGATTTGCCGCAAGACCGCACCTTTCTCATTATCGATCTCTCAACATACATGCGTGCCATGCATCGAATGGCCAACTCGCTCGAGCAAGTTGAGAGTATATCCAAAAATGCGACGCACTCGACTGTACCTACGCATGTATACGTATGTATTTACGTGTATGTACGTACGTACGTATGTAATCATACAATCGAAAGCTCGCGACTGCTCGAAATTCGTAGAACGCGCAATAGATTGAATTCCTTGAAATAAAGGCCAAGCGATTAATCGATTCGCATAGTAATCATTATACATGCTTGCGTGTTTATCAAAATAATAGGTAGTTTGTAGAAGGTGCGCGCGCTGTTGTTGTTGCATCGTTGCGGCGCCCTTCTATCGCCGACGCGCCGCGCACTGTTCCACCTGTGCGTTTGTTTATCGACGCGGGCCTCGATGTACGAGTCATGCTGTAAACTCTATAGCGATGACTATGATTATACTCGATGGAAACAAAGAAACTATGTTCTTCTGCTATGACAGTTGGGGTTTATAGAGATGGGCACTTGCCTGCACGGAGCTTTTCTCCTTGTTATTTGGTTCTTTTCTCTTTTGGTACGCATAGCTCAACGTTTCAACTCATGATTGGTGCCGCTTTGTCGATTTTGTGGTAATGCGAAGCGTGCATTAATAGCAATCCGAGACAAAGATACTGCAATCGTGCAATGTGAGCCTTTCCTTATCAAGGCGCCATCGTTTCATTTAGCGAGCGTGAATACATTTCAATATCGAAACTGATTATGTCACGGGGAAATCACGCAAAAGAGAATGACAACACAAACTATGGTTGGCCTGCAATGAGCGACAATAACAAAAAAAACAGGAAAAAAAATTAGTATAAGTGAATGCACAACATAAACAGAGAGGAAGAGGGAGAGGCGCCGGTACGCGCACACAAGCACAAAGGCAGCGCTCGATGCATGTTTAATCCCTCGCGCGTGACTCAATCGGCGCGTGTGCGCGCGGTTCCTTTTGACGAAAACACAAGGAGAGGCTGCACGACAGCTGAATCAAACATACAATTTGACATTCACTTACTTGTATATGAATGCTTGTTGAAAGGTCAATAGAATGCGAAAATCCGGGCGCAGTTGCAATTTTCAACAAGTTCCTATGTCAGTGAACGCACGAAAACAACAACAACGCGTTCGCGTGCTACTGGTGGTGCTGCTGCCGACGTTGCTGCAATTGCATCTTATCGTTGCGGATATAATTTATACGATATAAGTATACAGTCGCGAGGTAAACAAACGTCGAATGCAAACTAAAGAGAAATGAGCTGCCAGTACTGTACACTACTTACATGTAGAAGAGAGGAACTAATATAGTAGTCGTTGTAGTTGGCTGATGGTGGCGCGAATGCGGCTCGAATTGGACTGAGCCGAACGCACGCACATTTTCCTCTCTCTCTCTCTCTCTCTCTCTCTCTCTGTCTCTTTCTCCGTTGCCGGCATTAGCTACAATCGTCTTTCTCTTTCGCACTCGCTCGCAACTTGCTTCCCTCTCTCCCTCGCGTGTGCGCTCTCTCTCTCTCGCTCTCACACGCACACTGGACAAAACTCAAGTTTTAGGCCGCATAGACAGCACTCAAACTCAACGCAGCTTTTACGATGTACGTGTATAGGTGTGTAATACGCGCTCGTGCCTCGTTTGTATGTATTATATAGCTTGATATGTATGTGGCTACGGCTATCGTTAAACACACGCGAGCAAACGCTAGCGAGAATGCGCCCTGCGTAAATTACCGGTTTTTCGGACACGCGAGCCTCTAATCATCCTTATTGCCGATCTATACCTATCTTTGCTGCCGACTTTGTTTAGGATTTTATACGTACCGTCGTCAATCGCGATGACCCTCTGCTCCTCTCTAGCATTGTCCCTGAGGGTCGTGCGAGGTTCTTAGAACGAGCAGAGCCTTCTCCGCGATTTTGTTTGCCGTTTTAATTATCTCTTACCTTCGCACTTACGCGCTCGAACGTTAGAGATCTTTGGCATGTGTTTTGGATGTTTTGCATAAATTCATTAATTCGCGTTATGACCACCCTGAGGCCTAGAGTTTTCATCGATAAACCATGAAATCTGCCTGAAACTGTACCGTTGTACTGGCTCCATTTAGTATTATCTTATAATTGTATTATCATTGTAGTAATGATTACAGCGGAATCAAAACTGCAAATTTGATTGAGGCAGAGGAAAAAAATGCGGGTCGGAAGAAAGTGCTGCGTAATTGATTTTACTCAAAGATTATTGACGGACATAAGGGCGTCCCGGCGTCCCGTTATATTACCTATTATCTACTGCACGTACCTTTCAAGCAAAACTACAAACATTACAATTTCGAATTCGACTTGTGTTGTTTCAAGTGAATCGCGCATTTTCAAATGACGCGTTCAGCTACTTTTATACAAAAAACCTCATATGTAGGTTGATACAAATGAAATTCTAGGTAATTTTTAATTCGACAATTATAGGCTTTGCGCTACTTTCGTCTAATGAAAAATATTTAATTAAGGAACGAACAATTTGAACAGTCAACAGTCATCCACGTAATTAAATATATCTTCGAGATACTTTCTATGCTACTCGTATTTTCCAAGCTTTTTATGTCGAATAGAAATGTAAACAATTGAGCGCTATATACAATTACTTGCTAGATATGATAATATATATTACTATCGTGAAACATGGTTGGAAAGCGTGAAAATATTTAATCCACAGCGATCAAGTAGAGTTATGACTATTGAAGTTGCTATGCTCACTAGGAGCAATGAATAATGAATTGTCGCGAGTCTATACCCACCCGTCAAGTGTTACGGTAAAGGTTCGAAATCTGATTCCACGATATCCGAATCGTCGTCTTTAGATCTCGAACGAGTGATACCGATTATCCTTCTGAATGATTAAAAGCTTCCAAATCAAGAGCGCATCTCTTTATAGATTTATGTCAATTACCGCCTAAGTCAAATTCAAACTTCAAACCACATTTATATACTCTTCGTATTCTTGCGTGAGCGCAAGTGAAAAAAAAGAAAGCATTTATAAATGTCTATGACTAATCTAATGTATGTTTTTCATGTTGATTAGCATGCTGTCATACAGCGCCAAGGACACGACAGAAAGAGAGAGAGAGAGAGAGAGAGAGAGAGAGAGAGAGAGAGGAGAATAAGGAAGTGGACGAGCGAGCGCACAAGGGAAGGGCCCAAGGTTACGAGCGCAAGAAGCAGAATGCAAAAAAGTACGCTTGCCCACTCAATGAATTATGTGAGAGGCTTAGGTAATAGACACGCGTTGACCTTCCACTCAGGTTATGGACGATATGATATAACGTGCATCAATTCATCTACTTTTCATCAACAAATTTATTTCACATCCAGGATCTATTATAACCCGACGGACGTGGATTTTCTAATGTAACAAACTCTGGCATCTAATGAAATATGAATTTGCGTTAACGATAAAGCACTCACGGTGAACAAATTGTTATTTTTTACATCGAGCTTCACATCGCCCAAGACATGCGAGGTCTTTTATAATCGCATCTACGGAAGAAAAAGAGGTGATGTGAAAAAAACAAATGAAACTTCACTCGAACCATTCACATAGGACACGATCGAAAAGCGTCTAGTCACTGGTGTTCACTACAATATTCAACGCGCGAAAAAAAGAACAAATAAAGAGAGTTTTGAATGAAAAAAGGGATGATGAGTGAAAATACGCTGAAAGCATACGAGTACGATAATCAAACGGTGTTTGCGCAATGTGAGTTCGAGCTCAGCAGATAGCTAGAAATTAGTAAGTGCTAGCATATATACATGTATGTGCCTAGCATTGAACTCGCGAAGTACCCACGGATACGTACAAATGCGCGTCTCTCGTTCGTTCTTTTTTGTAGGTGGCCATCCGACGTCGCTAGAGCGAGGAGCGCGCGCGTACAATTAACATCGCTTCAAGGAGCATTCCGAAAATTAAGGCGTCAAAAAGACCGACGTGATTTTGCGAGTGTTGGCTCTGTGCGTCTAATCTTCCCATTGTTCTGCACTGTCCGTAAAGGTCATTACTCAAATAGCGGTGCATTGTGCTCTTATTAAGAGGGCTCGTGATCGTTTCTACGAGATACAAGAACATTCAATTTCACGTTTGAATATGCTACCTGTGGAGTATGCGTTTCCAAATAAAACATCGGCAAGTTCCGTACGTACCTCTCAATGTTATATTAGAAGTCGTCGTGACGATTTCGACGAGAAATTACATACGCAGGTTGACCTTGAAAATCCGACGAACGCCATCTTAAAAACATCTTACAAACACCTTGGAACCGCGCGCGTCGTGCCGACTTGTACTTGTGTGTGTGCGCGCGCGCGCGCGCCTAAGTGCCACCTTCTTGCCCTCAGACTTCCTCCCCCAATAACCCACAATGCGCAAACCAAACAGTATACGTGTGCTATAAGTTATCGTGCGTGCTCTATTGAATTCCAGGTAATTTTAGTCCTTGTTTATCGAGAATGTACATCGTAAACGTAATGGGAAAGCGGCCTCTCCCCTAATCGACGCGCTTTGTTACGGGGGCTCCGAAAAATACCATTTATTTAGCATACGCGCTACAAAATTCTGGAGAAACATTCTGCCAGAAAAAAGAGCAAACCTGAATCGTCGTCCCAAAATCAGGTACATCACAACCAAGTGCAAATTGCGCAAGAAGCGACGCGCTGATGGTCAACGCATAACGTTGCAGCAGGGGGTTTCAAAAAACGTAAATAAATAAATAGAAAGAAAACAGAGGCCGCAAGAATGCATTGGGTACGACGTGCGTGGCACGGCTGTGCGTGAGCAAAATAGAAACGTACCTGGTGGATGAAGCCACCACGAATTGAGCAGGGACGAGTGGTGATTGTTGGGGCCGTTGCCGACCGGGGCGTACATCCTCCTCCGACTACGTCACGCCCGTCACTGCGTCTGAACGCTGACGGCGGCTATATCGAGGGAGCAGCCGGCTCGCATAGGCTTGCTTTCGCGCAAGTTGCAAGCGCGCGCACTCACGCACCCCTGCACGCATAACCCCGCCGCCTGCTACTTGCTTCCCCTCCTTCCCTTCTTTTTCTTCTTCTTGTCCGCCTGCCTGCCTGCCTGCCTGCCTGTCTCCCTGCCTGCCGAGCGCTTGCAAGGTTAGCGCGGCTGCCCTCCCACAGCCACCTTCTTTTGCTGCCCCTTCCACCGTCGCGAGGCAGCCGCAAGAGAGGGCCGCCCACGCCGCCCAGACCATCACTTTCGCTAAAAAGTACTTTCTCTTTCTCCCCCTTGCTGCCCTCCTCTTCACCCCCTCTGCTCACGCTAGTCCCGAATCCCATTGCGCGAATTTTCCCTCTCGCCTTGGCACGTTATGGCTGCTCCCCAGGAGGAGAGCTTACAAGGTTGCCAGTGCCGGCCGGCTTGAACTTTTTTCGGGGGCGAGCGTTCCACGATGCTGACTTCTTTATTAGTCGGGAAAACTCCTCGACTTTACTGCCGAGGAGCCGATCAAAATCGATCTACGTATCTCCAGCTACATCGTTTTTGAGCTCATACCCCATAGATTTTGCAACTCGAATTTGTCTGTGTATTGGAGCAATTGAAGCTCGTCGATTGAATGCAAATAACTCGTTACAGCTGGAATTAATCAGTCGGAGAAACTTGTACATCGTAAAAATCTGCCTCAAAAGTCTGCAGCGTTTACTTTCCGCGACAAACCTCGACCAAACCTATTTATACAGCGAAAAAAATAGGCAGCCATATACACGGATGGACGGAAAGGGAAAAGTCAGCGTCCAAAAGCGGAAGAGTCTGAGCAAGTCAAATAATGAATTCGCGAAAGAGAGAAAGAGGAGAGAGAGAAAGAGAGAAAAGCATTTTAAAAGCTCGAGTTCCGGACGTAGTGGTGAATGCGGATGC
This sequence comes from Chouioia cunea, assembly GCA_030064505.1. Classification (NCBI taxonomy): domain Eukaryota; kingdom Metazoa; phylum Arthropoda; class Insecta; order Hymenoptera; family Eulophidae; genus Chouioia; species Chouioia cunea. The sequence goes on along the minus strand of JAOPFQ010000001.1, from coordinate 15,004,349 downwards.
GAGGGTAGCGCACATAGAAATGTGCACGATGCTTCAAATGCATTTGTTCGAGTGGCTTATTATTCTCGGACTTTCTCTCCTTCTCCCTCTTTCCCTCTCTTAGTCCGGTCCTGCGACGAGGAGGGTTTAACATTTTTCCTGAAATTTCGCGTTGATAAATGTCTGTTGTCTATAGACTACTCTCCATTCACACGAATATAAGGCTTTAATATTTTTCTCGTTTCAAAAGCTCTCTCTCTCTCTCTCTCTCTCACACGGTACGCTCTATCTCTTTGGCTATTGATAAAGGAAAGCATATATTTTTAACATTCGTATCAAAGTTTCAACGGTGTAAATCATAGCGTCTAGAGTTGTTTTTAACATTGAAGAGCGAATTATCGCGATCATTGTGTATAATCAACGCTGTTCATCGTACATATATTTCTGCAGACTGATGTGTCTGACCTATTTGAGACTAATCTACTGAAAAGTAATTGGTGAAGTTGTAAACATTTCCAGCTTAGCCTTCACATCTGAATATTTACTTTGATAAACAATGGTACTTTCCGATCATCCTTTTAACAATCACCAACAGGTTATAAACATTTGGGTGAAATCACGAAATATGTCTTTAATGCAACGTTGAAACGAGTAAACGCGACGTTATCAAATTCCATTCGAAACCCTCCCAAATGATTTTACGCTTGGACGTGCGAGCTGCGCTAGGGAAAAAAGCAAAGCTAATATTCGTTGGTAACTGGAATAATGTAACTGTGAAGCTATTGTGCAATTTTGCAGTCGCAAACGAATCAGCCGCAAATAGTTCATTGACAAGTAGCAAAGGAAAATGGCATCATGGTAACTATGCTTGCATAAGTGTTTGGTAAAAGCTTAAACATTGTAAGATAGGGGGTGGACGGGAGGGAGAGAAGGAGGATGAAAGAGAGAGAGACCGTACTGTAGCTACATCACTGGGTTGTTAGGGGGGTTCGCGTAACTGCGAAGAGTAGGGAGAATAACCTTGCATCCCCTTGCGGCGAGCGCGTCGGATGCGCGCGGGAGCTCCGAAAATTGTTCGGGAGGTAGGGAGGTGGCGGCCAAACGAGAGAGAAAGCTCGGGAGGCTCTTTCGACGCGGCGGCGGTGGCGGCGGCGGCGGCGGCAGCAGCAGCGTGGTATACGTACACAACTATATAGGCATGCGTATGCATGTGTGCGCAAATCGTACACATAAATATACACCCAGAAGGAGAGCCTGCACCTGGCAACAGCCCCTGCTACACTTTGCGAATAACTAATCAGTAACCTCCTTCCATGATTCTCCAATCACGACCTTAGCATTTACCCTGTCGTCTTGATAAGACGTTGCAGAGCTTTCGGGCATTCACGTACCCGTGCACTTGCGCGGATAGATGCGTATAAAGTACAACTGCGTACCGATTTGCCGACTACCTTACTTACAGACTTCTTTCCTTGTTCTGCTTGTCTCTCTCTCCCTCCCTCTATACCTACTTCGTTGGATTTATGTACATATAGCTAGCGCTTGTCACGCTTTTCTTACTCCCGTCGAACCTCACTTTCGTGTACAGCATTCGAATCTTGGCGTTATATATCACTCCGTGGCCTTCGCCTCCAGTTTTGCCCTTTTGACCTCGAATGTTTCCTAACGTTGCATCGGAATTTCATTGTCGCCCAACAACTCGGACTTTTCCTCGCGCGAAACGTTTTTGCGAAAAACATTGTCTATAAAAACGAGCTCTCTTTTTATTGCGCAATTCAATAAATTAGCTTATATTGCAATCTGCCGTTCCGCAAACAAAAACAGAAAAAGAAAAATACATCTGTAAACTTTCAATTTTTCAACATGTTTATCGGTCGGGAGTAAAGTAATGCTTCAGCCAGAGTCGCTGCTTTTATTGACTTGGAAAATGACCAGGAATTCAGAGAGACTATTTTCACGATGCATATCAGACGAAGCTGTTTACTATTCACGTGTTTGATTGATTGACCTTACTTGTGAATATTTTTTAGATACGTAAAGACCTTTCCGCTATCAAAACAAATTGCGAATGTAGATTTTGTCGAATTGTTACATGTATCAATATCCAAGTAAATGACGCGGTAAAACAAGTGAGATATTTAATTGATTTGATTTGACGATGAAATGATTTAACGAATAAATATACATGTAGTTGATGTATGCGTGACGAATAGACTTTCGTCGAATTAAGTACGATAAACGTGTAATTTACTCTTTATAAAATACATAATATTCCGAGTATTCCTTTTCCAAGAGCAGTCAATGCATGTAATTGTCGAATGAGTTGATTTTTTGTATTTTCGATTGGAATGAGCGAGAACGAACGTGATGGTAAAAGAACGTATAGTTATGTAGGTAGAGTGGAGGAGGAACGGCAATTGGAAAAAGGGAAGAAGGAGCAAAGCCTGCGGAGCGTGGAGAAGAGAGAAAGGAGAATCGATTTTTCGGCATACGAGAAAAAACAAGGCTCGAGGCGCGCACACATAGGTACTTGAACCATCGCACGGAGCGCGTCGTTGTACGTGTGTTAGTGAACGATAAGGGAGGAGAAATTCGCAAGTGCACTATACTCTGCCAACCGGGGGCACGTCAACGTGGCTGCCAGCCGAGATAGAGAAGGAGCCCCGAAAAAGGCGAATACATATAGTCGAGAGCCAGACCTGATACGAGACGAAGAAGTAAGAGAGTATAAAGTATAAGGGAGCCCCTCTCTCTCTCTCTCTCTATATATATATATATATATATATATAGAGAGAGAGAGAGAGAGAGAGAGAGAGAGCACGCGGAGGGGCAAGATGCAACGCGCATCTATTGATTCTCCGTTGCCAAGGGTTGGCCCACTCACTTTCGAAAGCGCACGCACCAACTCTCGCTCTCTACTCCGTCTCTCCCTATGTGCACGTAGTACTTGGTTGTGTAAGTGCACTATTCGATGCGAATACATACATATACGCAATCACACACACACACACATAAATATATATAGGACCAAGGGGAATTGAAGTCTCCGTCGAGCACTAAAGCCTAGAGAGCCCACGATGGGAAGTCGAAGAAGGAAAACTGGATTCTGCAACCCCCGAACTGTACGCTCGCTCTTGTTCTACCGCTTGCATAGCGCACACCATCGTGCTATGCGCAACATTTATACATTCTCGCCAGACGCATTTATCTATATTGCACGCCGCCATTATTTTGTCTTCTTTCGTTCGTTTAACTATCCACTTGTTTTTTCTTCACATTATTCGACAAACAAACAATCGAATTTTTATTCTTGACATTTCCTATTTTTTCGTCTTCTTTGTGTTCCACGTAACAATTTTTTCCCCTCACAGCTATACACTTCTCGCAAAAAGGAACAATCATCAACGTTAAAATGCGGTTATATTTCATTCTTACCTGCCAAATTAAGAGAGCATGCTACCCAATTGTAAGAACACTCAAATCGATCCCGACTACGAACATATTATAGCTAAAAATTTGGCGAATATTTTATTGTACCTCGAGCTTACGTAACTTTCCAAGAAAAACCACGATTTTTCAGATGGATGATGTAACGAAAATCACTAAAACAACGTAATGTGTTTATATATTTGTATATTAAATTATACCAATTTGTCATTCTGATAACAAATTGTCGGGCAATATACTCAACATTGTAAAATCGGCGTACACACTTTCGTGTAATTATCAACACTTTTCAAAATGGTTCACACAGATTTTTCATAAAATTAATGAACAATACTTTTTTAGTTCCTAAACAGCTAAATTAATTGCTATAAATATTTATTTATTATCGATATTATCTTAGAAATGTATTAGTCTCTCGGGCAGATGGCTTAAGCACATGCACAAATCAATAAGTTATGTCGTTCGTGCACGTGGAGTAGAGATAAATGATGTCGCGTACACCCGAGAAATGTTATAGACTGTAATCATTTATTTTAATGAAGTGAATATAGAAATTGACGTTACTTTGTTCCAACTAATCCTAACCTGTGAAACAATGTCAAATATAAGACTCACCTTCTTCTTGAAATTCCACAGGATATCTCGAGTTGATGCAAATCATAACAAAGATCCAGAATGTCAAGTTTTGATAAATGACTAGGACGCGAGTGCCAAATCCAAAAGAGTATTGTCCGAAAGATGAGACTTTGTTTATTTCTTTTACGTGCACTCGCGTCTTTCTCGCGCTGCCGGCAGCGAAGAAGACCGACAACTGCCGTGCGAATAAGCGCGTGTGCTGTGTGTGCGTTTCAACCCCCCTACATAAAAGTGCGCACCAAGTACCTCGATCAACGTGAGCTCCGAAATTTTATGATGCGCTCGATCCTAGCGCCGCCTTGCGAGATTGCACTCGTTCTAATTTCTAATTGTAATACTCCCCCCCCCTCTACCCATATCATATAGTTGACCTCAATTTCTCCCCCAAATTTCCTCACAATCATTGCATCTCTGCATTTCTATGTCCTTTATCTCCCCCCCCCCCTCCATAACATTCATTCCTCACTGTTGTGACGTTTTTATTTTTCATATAAATTGCCGTGGATTCATCTCATGATTTAACAATCAAATTAACAGTGAAATTATAATTGACTTATATGCTTAATTCGTATCACTTCTCTACTCGGCATTCTACCCATAATTAATTCCGCAAGCATTCTACAATATTTCTTTGGATTTCATTTCATCGATCTATTTTAAAGATGCTACTTGAAAAAAAGACAAGGCTATATACTTAGCAAAAACTATGATGTTTGTTTATTTTTGTTTATAAAGTACTGACATTATGAGATAATGCTGTCTCTACTTTAACGTATTAGCCGGTATTTTGCAACAAAAATAAATAATTAACTTTCGAAATCATTAAGTATTTATTTTAACGACTGTACAAATTAGTTTTCGTTTTGAAATGACGAGTCATCGTATTCATTCACTTTTTAATCGTCTAGAGCTACTGATTAACTTGGTATTTTATAGATCGTAATTTTATAATATTGTAAATCAAATTTCAGAAGCGATTTTTCTCTACTTCTTCCGAATTCTGCAGCTCAGAAGAACTTTTAAATAATTAACCGACTACAGCAAGATTGCCTTGTATCTCGTACTCAGGAATTTCAAGGTTGAGAGGAGCAGGTCCTTTCCTAATCCTTCCACTAGCATCATAATGCGAACCATGACATGGGCAATAATATCCTCCAAATTCACCGGCATTCGCAATAGGTACACAGCCCAAATGTGTGCAAACTCCAATGACAATAAGCCATGCAGGGTCTTTCACTCTATCTGCATCAGCCTGAGGATCGCGCAACGATCCAACATCGACAGATTTTTCTTTATCAATTTCACTTGCAGTTCTGTAAATTGAAAATATTCATTATGATTTACTTGATTATTTTTCAATTGATTCTTCTTTCTTACTTTGTATTATTTAATTTACTTCTAATTTTTCTAGATAATTGATTTTGTGAAAAAAATTATTCTTGAGAAAAAGAATTCCTTCTATGACAAATAGACAAACAGCCAACTTGCTGTAAACAAATTCAACTAAAAATTTTAGCAAATTTTAAATTTAAACAAGTTATTTGTTTTCGTTATAATTTTATACTTATAAGCATATAAGGTAGTATATTCCTAAGTTTTGTACATGTAATTGTACATTTTGAATAATACGTAGACACAAACCTGTGACGAACAAACAAGGGCTTTCCACGCCACTTGAAAACTACACTCTTTCCTTCCGGGATGGTATTAAGATCTACTTCAATTTTAGCCATGGCTAAGACATCAGCAGATGCAGACATACTTGAAATAAGGTCATATACAATTGTTTTTGCTATGTAAACTCCACCAACACTAGCACCTAATTGAAGAAATTATACAACAGGTTAATGAAAAAGTAAATAAAACTTAAATTATTTTCTCAAACAATAATCTTGCTATGTACCTGCAGCGACAAGGTACTGAATAGATTGACGTGTCGGTGCAGAATCACGACTTCTAACAGTTGGATTTTTGAGCTCATCTCTGCGGTACTCACTAAAATCTGGCACTCGAATATCTGTATGTGCTAACCTTTGCTGTATCACCTGAGAGCTCACTAAACAGAAAAATAGCTAACATTGGTATTTTTAAAAAAATATTTGTAAAAAATGTAGCATATAATCAATCATAGACTTTTAAAATACTTTCTAAATACTAGTCATATTCTTATATATAAATATCGATTTCCTATCAGATAAATTTTTGTTTACAATTTTTAATAATCTAAGATGCTATTTTCATATTCTAATATCTTTTGAAATGTCAATAATTAGATACGAATGCTTGCAAAGGTGACCAATTATAAATGTTCTTTATTATAAATTATATAGTTTATGAATTCATAAGTATAATATAAAATATATAATAATAATATAAAAATTTTTACAAAGTTTATAAATCAATTATAAATGAAAAACACACATGACAGTTCGGATTATTATTACGTATCATACCTAACCTCTAATAAAAACTATAGAAAAACAATAATTTTATTTAAAAGGCTTATCATGAAGTCATTGAAATAAGTATATTAATATAGATATTTCGACGCACACAAATCAAACGCTTTACTTGAAAATAACTTTTTAAACAAATTTCTAAGACGGTATTTCACATTCGAACGTAATTAGCTCCGTTGATAACAAAGTAACCTGCATCCTTCTCGCAGCTCTCTGAACGTTGTTACATAATTAACAATTGAAAATAAACACTTGTGTTCGACAGAGCACTTGAATCGAGGCTTTTTATTATATTAACAATAAGAGTCTTACCACCGATTCCTGAGCTCACACGTAGAGCCCCATGTAACCGCAGGTCTTGACTGAGTGTATAATTCAGCAGCCGTTGGACAGGACTGACCGATACAATCTTCTTCTTGGCGATTTTGGTCACTGTCTTCACAGGCTCCGCACCCACAGTAATGACATTCACCGTGGCTTTCGCGAAGGGTGCGATATTTGTTGATTTCGTGATCACGTTCATTTTTACGGGATATTCGCCGTAAAGATCGTACCCACCACACCAGACGACAGAAGACACGGATGTCGCTGCTTGTCGACTATGATCTCCAATAAAGTGCTGGCACTCTTTACAAATAAAATGTCCCTACTGCTATGCCTCAGGCTGGCCATGCAGTGAGTGACCTATATTACACCGCTAAGACAAAATATTTCATTTTGACATTTTGTTTGTTTAACTCATAAGATACTTTATCATTAACACGGGAAATAGTCGGTTTATTAATAATATAATGTTTTATTCTGAAAAAACATTTTTATTATATTTTACTCATAAAAAATGTCAGTCTTGAGGATTTTTACATTTGGTTTGCTAATACATTAAATATTACACAGCATATAGAATAGAGTTTAATTGAAAAAAACCCAATATTAAGAATCAACATTGAGCATTGACCAATTGATTTACATATTGACGTAAAATAATCATCAATAAATAGAAATTGATTAAGTTTAAAAAAACATCTGTAATCAAAATTTTGTATAAAAAGATCATATTTCAGAAAAACAAGCAATTGATAAAATACTTGAAGTAATCAATATAGTTATAATTATGTTAACACAGGGTACTTTGGTTTGCTGGAAAAATTGTGCAAAGATGTTATGCAAAGAATTGGCATTGTCCTAAAGTAAGACTGGTCACCGCTGCAAATGTCAATAATAAACACAGGTACCTGCCTGTTATTGGAACTCGAAATAGTCTTGCATGCATTTTTAACGACGATGCGTATAAAAGCAAAGTATCTAAGTCTTCTCCAGGAGTACCTTGATATACAAAAGGTCTCACACGCACTTCATGTCCAATACTTTGAATAATAGAACAGGCGGTAGTTAAACGTGCAGCCTAAAATGAAATACAAACCATTACAGTTTAACAAAAGCGAATAATCTATTCAATTACAGGTAATAAATACCTGTATAAATGGAGCCAATGATATCCAAATCCATAATGTAACGTTTATTATATTGGCATAAGTGATTGGCTCCATTCGAGCATTTGTACTATCATATTTCAAGAGCCAAGCAGTACCAGACAATGCCCAAGATACATTCACAACTGTATATATACAAACTGCAGGTGCATATTCATCATTGAAATACTTTAGTAACTTTCTAAAATCACTTATTTCCTGAAAAAAATGAACAATTAATGTCTGTGGTTATTCAAATAATATGGGTATATCAAATAGTATATAATACTAAAAATAGGTAAGTTGAGATTTAATCGTTAAATTACTTTCATCCACTCTAATCCTGGTATAGTATGTTGAAGTAACTTCACTCTTAAAAAATGTAAGTGTGATATTAATAATTGTCCTTGCATGCAATAACTTGTTATTATGGTACCTTGTACCATATCATGCCATAATGTGCACAGAATAAGAAAGACTTTCAAAGCAATTTTGATATCTAAAGGACTGAACAAATATTTTGTTATTATAATGAATGAAATATAAGTAAAATAAAAACTAGTAGGAAAAATGATTACCTGGATTTTATCCACTGGAAAGTCACAACGTCCTTATTGGTCATAAAACTTGCAGTTATTAAAGCTACAATTATCCAAATAACACCTAAGCCAATGAATAGCCATAATATTCTTACAAGACGTTTTTGACCACCATGGTTTGCCGGATTAGAAGATAATAGAAAAGCTCTTTCCATTAGAGTTTGCAATTGTTCATTTTCTTTGATTCGAAATAAATAAACGGTATACAAATAAGCCACTAAATGAAGAGCACTGGGAATGAAGTAAGCAAATATGGCACTTCCATGACACGTTTTATCATAAGTACGTGGTCCTGAAGACATTTCAATTTTTAGAACAGATTCTATGTAACAAAATCCTCTATCTCTCCTGTAGAATAAATTAAAATTGATGTATAATATTGCACTTATCTTAAACTATTATCAGAAATGATTAAAAGAACGTCCAATTTCATAAAACAAAGATAAATTATATCACCTATAACAAGCCATATATTGTAGAATATATCCCAAGCACATGAAAATAATCACTTGAAATGTATGAAAGTTTGCTAATATGCAATAACGAGAAAAATATTCAGTTTCTTCACTCGTAGGACGTAAACCCATGACACCTAAAAGTCGTAAATATGGTTTTAATATTTTATGTTTACAGTAGTGCAGTACTGCCGATGTGCTCAAAGTTTCATAATCTGGCATTTCTGCTATTTCTCCAATCTGCAAAGAAATATAATTACAATAATGTATGTACATAAGTATTCAATTCTACAGGTATTTCTCTGCATACTGTTTACCTCAGTACTTTGTAATTGTAATTCTGACAATAATGATGGTGTAGATGATTGGCAGGGTTCATCGCTTAATTGCAAAGAAGGTGCTTCTTTACCTTTAATTGAATCACTACTATTAGTACTTGTCTGTAAACAAAATGTTGTAATCATCAATCAACATTGCGACGATGATAAATATAATAAAATGACGTACACTTTTGCTTTTTCTCATTTACATTCAAAGGTTTGATGTTAAAAAATACTATTCATAGAGAACAATTACCAAAATTACTTTGCTTGTGCCCATTTTGTAATAATTCAAAAAGTATGCATTTGATTAATAAAAATTTACAAACGTGAGTACGTTTTGAACCATAGAAAACTAACTATTTATAATCTATACACAAACGTAAAAATTCAACTAAAACGAGGAGCAAGTAAACATTCTATAGTACCTTCATTATAACTTGCTAGTGACTACAGAGTTTATCAACACAGCTTCAAAATATCAACAGCATTTAATAATAACAGGATATCCCCTTCAGTCTTTGGTCAAGACTCATTATTATACCTGTTGAAAATAATTTACTCCAAACTTAGCCATATTTCCGTTCTACCTTTATCTACTCGAATATTTGCACTCACGCGTCGTAGAACTATCTTTGAATACCGACACATTGAAAATCACATATCAGCAGTCCATGATGACATTTCACCTTTCACAAGAGATATCACTTGAAGCAAGTTAATACATTTCTTTAGTCAAAAACATAATTGGTAAACAAAAGTAAACATTATGATAAAAAACAAATAAATTTTATTTACAATTATACAATAATACATTTTTATTTAAGCATTTTTCATTAGAATTTCATTTTTTTACCCCTTCCTATATTTTTTGCAGGCCTTAATAGGTGTTTAAATTGTTGTCTGTTCGTAGTACTTGGATCTCTTTTCTTGTAGTTTTTCTAGAAAAAAATCGTCATTCTGTCAATTTAAATAATTCTCAATTTTTTAAATAACAATTACTTTAAATACCTTTCCTATGGTGAATGTCATTTCTTTGTTTCCTCTTGAACCAGTCACCGTACTTCTATATTTTTCCTCTTTCTCCAATCTGTCACCAAGACTAAGTCTGTAAAGGAAAAAGTAATGATATTGAATGACTTGATTTATTTGGAGGTTGATTCGTCCCTACAAGTTTTATCTTATAAAGTTATTAATGCTTGATCAGTTGACTTTCACTTACTTGGCTCTCTTTCTCATGTATTTTGGTCCATCAATGGCAACACCATCTTTCAGTTCATAAAATCTAGGTCGTTTTCTAGAAATTTGTTCACTTGAGTCTTCTTGTTCTTCTTTATTTTTTCTTTCTTCCATTTCACGTTGTCGTTCGTTTTCTTTTACTTGTTTGTATTGTTTACGAACCTCTTTCACCCAAGGCTTTTCGTCATCTGAACTATCAGCCAAATCCTCATCTTCAGAGTGTAGATTTTCTAAAAATTCATTTTCGTTAATTATTTAAAAATAAAATAAAATACCATTCTAAATTAAATTCTTTTGTAAACTGTATAAATATATCATGTTTTTTAACACTGTATTTCATAGCCAACCAATTTTACTAGTAAAATCTAAGAGAATCTATAGTTTCATTTTGTACAGTAAATAACTTGATGGTATATTATATATAATAATAGTTATAATACCTCATTAATATTTATAAACAAATTTTACTACACAAATAATATTATTCTTACCAGCATTATCACTTTCATCTTTATTATTATCTTCACTCTGCAATTTACTAGCTTTTCGTTTCTTTGATTTGTCCAATTGTGAAATGACAGGATTAAGTAGAGCATATTCATCTGTATTTACATCAACTTGGAAATCAGGATTCTCAAACAAAGCTTTAAACCGATTATCTTTCAATAGATTTGGTGTGGCCTTTTTCTTCTTCTTTGCATCAGTAGTTGTTTCATTTTCCATATGTTTCATAGCCAAATCTTTATTAATAGCTGGTAATTTTTGTATCTATAATATATTAAATGTTATTATTATTAACTATGCTAAATAATTGTCATTTAAAGTAGAAATGAAATTTTACCTGTACTCGTTTAGGTCTTTCTTCCTCGATCTTCTCCTGTATTTTCTTCTTTTTAAACTTTTCAAAATCAAATGGATCCATAATACTCAGTGCTTTTCTGTACAATCTCATATCTATGTAAAAACCATGTGCTTCAGCTCTTAAGCAAGGAGTGCCTTTGTATTTTAATAAGTCTAATTTTTCTAATTCCTCTTCTGTGACAAATTTATAATAATCATATATATTATCATGATTTCTTTCTTCCAGTTCTTCTGTAAGACTATCCAGGAAATTACACCATCTTGGTGCTGGACCAAGGCTGGGAATGAAATAGGTTTGTACTTTTTTATCTTCATTAGCTATGAACATCAATCCAGTGTCAGGAGCAATACACAAATCATTGAATTGGGTTTTTGATTCTGCTTCAATGGACGTATATATTTTGCCCTAGAAATCACCACCAACAGTTTCAACTTATTATATTAATATAATTACAAAATTTATTGAAGAAACACTAGTTATACACAAGATACTTACACTTTGTTTTTCCCATATTTTGACAATGTTATTATCCATAGAATAAACATAATCCATACTTTTATGGAATTCTATATTCCTAATAGGCTCACCATACATGTGATCTTTTATCATGTAAGGACTACTGGATCTTAAATCATACAATAGAACTTGCCCGGTTACAGTTCCAACACCAACAGTTAAACCACCTTGACAGTTTAATGCTGTAATAGATGGAATTCGATCTATTCTAAAATTCAAAATACATATTTTAAAATATATATCAATTTACAAGAGAATCTTTTTATTTGCATTAAAAAAAATTACCTGTTGTCTTGTTTAATACAACTAAAACCACAGTCAAGTGTTCCTACTTTATTTCTGTCACGAGGATCCCAAGCTTCAACTTTACCTTCCTCATTACCAATTAATAGTAAATGATGAACTGGATTTATTGTACATTTATTTATTGTTGAGCTTTCAGAATTAAATGGTTGCAAAAATTGACCTCTTTCTAAATTTATTCTGTAGATCTCACTGCTGTAATTTCATTTTCACAAATCAAATTTTGAATTAATAATCAGATTGGTGTTTTTAGCATATAGTCTTATTAAAAACATGATTATAAAATGGACATGAACTTGAAAATTACCTGGCTCCTACAACGAACAAGTCAGAAGATGGATAATGATATTTCATATCTCTACCGAATCTTGGTATCCTTAATTTGTAATATTTCCCATGAGCAGCGTGAAACTCAATATTTCGGTCATCATGTAAAAATACAAGCTGCAAATAAAAGAAAAATTCATTAAAGCTTAACTTTTCTTCACATTATCTTCATCACTTTTAAGCAATGGTATTTTTTAATTTCTTACTTTGCTGTAATCATCTGATAATATATCAAAAGTAACAACCTCTGCATCAAAGCATCTTTCGAATTTGATTGATAATTGATTGACATCAAAACATTTTACTCTGGGCTTATATATTCCAGTTACTAGAACATACTGCCCATCTCTAGAGGCTCTGACAGATGTACTAACCCCAGGCATTTCAAAATCCTGGATTAAGTTGATACTATTTCGCATATCTGAAATGTAATACAATTAAAGACATGAAGAAATATTGAGTTATTAAACTAATCTAGAATCTATACAAATAAACATTTAACAATAAAAACTGTAATTTGATATTAAAAACACTCACCAGCATTGCTCTTTAGTAATTTTCTTCGCTTCCTTTCAGTTAGCCACTGCAGAAAAATAGTTTTTTATATGAATAATAACACATTGTAATAGAAAATTGTACGAAAAATTTATGGAAATTGTATTGTAAACAATTAATTCCTAACCTGAAACCAAATAGTTTTTTAAATAAACCTACCTCGGGTATACTTTTTCCCACACTCAGATTATAAATTTTCACGTCATTCGGATTTGACATAAACATTTTGACGGTGTATTATCGAAAAACTATTAACATTTAATATTAAATTGAAGAAATAACGCACCAACGAGCGACATACGAATAGTTCGCATTCGCATTGACACAACACGTGGGTAACCTACTGTAGATGCGTATAGTATAGTATATGCCAGTGAGTTGATACCAAGTTTCAGCCGCTTATGTGCTGCGCATGTGTATGTATACTACGTCAATTTTTTGTACACTTGGAGCTTTTATAAGATTAATAATTTGTATTTTTATCATTACAATATGATCATCAATAAACGAATAAAAAGGAATAATTATAATTTAAATGGTTCAATGAAACAATTCTCTGAAAGAAGAACGTCATTGACATATAATATAACATTCAATATAAAGTAAATTGCCCATAATTAAATATTTTTAATAATTATTATTGTTTTTATGATCTTGTCTAATAGTTAAGTTATCCAGCTCGATTTCATTGCGTACTGGGAAAAGAAATTGAAAAATATCGCGCTCAATGAAAGCAGAGCCCTCGTGTCATCTCGAAAAAATGGCCGCTTCGAAATGATTGCTGCGCGCGCATCCTAGTATACAGCCGCGATTGTGTGGAAAAGTCGTTGGCTCGGTCGAACGTATGTGCGTCCTTGTTGCACTCGCGCAAAACAAGGTCGGATGATTCGTGGCTGCACGGTGACGAGGACGGCAGGCGGTTTGGCGAGGGGGTGTGTAGGAAGGGGGGGGGCGTAGCGCTGCGGTGGCGCAGCGAATCTCTGTGTGGAGCTAGCTGGCCGTGGTAGTCGCAGACGAGCCGAGTCAGACGGGTGACTGGTTGATAGGTCGCTGGTGGCAGTGAAGTTTCTTTCGCCACTCTCTATCAGTTAATCGCCCTCCCCCAATCGTCGTATTGTTGCTGTTTCGTCCTCCCGACGAGCCAACAGTCGTGCTCTCGAGTCAGTCCGGAGTGTTTGCGCGGCCTCAGCCAACGAAGCAAGACAGAACCTAGCCGACAGAGGCTATCCTTCATTGTTGTTTCGAGTCGCAGTGAAAGAGGCAGGCAAAAAACAGACACAATGAGCTGGCAGGATTACGTAGACAAGCAGCTGCTCGCCTCGAGGTGTGTGTCCAAGGCAGCGATCGCCGGACACGACGGCAACCTCTGGGCAAAGTCCGAGGGCTTTGAAGTGAGTACTCAACCAAATACTCCAGCACTCGCAGTCTTCGTCAACGATGTTAACGGAGAAAGACAACCAAGCGCGATAGTCTCTCCCCCACTTTTCTTCCTTTTTGTCCCAGGCAATCGCCACCACTGCTCAAAAGTCATAATCAAAAAAAACTCATCTGTCGTTGCCGAGTTTCACAGACGATTCTGCTGCCGAGTCGGCAACGGTTACAAAAGCGAGTGCGCGTTAATAGAAAGAGAGCGAGCGAGCTCAACCGACGTTAACCTCTCCGAGTCGGGGCCTACTTTCCAAGTGTCGCGGACAGATGCTCCGTTTTTGGTGGCGCACAACCGCCACGTAAACGATGTTACTCCTTCATTTTATTATAAAAAAAGTCGAATTTCAGACAAGAAACATTATCACGTAAGCATGTATGAGCGTGCACGTACGGTTTTTTCACGCTCGCTTGCTCGCTTGTTCTCCTTCTCTTTCACACGTATCGATCCGTCAACGTTCTCTTCTCGTAGCCGGCGTGCGTGCACGCGTCGCTGCCACCGCACACACACGCTTTTCTCTCTCGAATTCGAGACTGACTGTTCGTTTTCTTTTTCTAACAAGCATGGTCGTGCTTTTTCTATCTGGTGGCAAATTGTTTTAGAAAGAACAAGTTGGACGAATGAAGGAGGGTATGCATGTGCTTTCGGCAGCCACCAAAAAGGCTTTCAGGGTGTGGCGCCGCTATCTCTGCGGCGTCTATCTACACACGCGGAGTACAACTTAGCTTCCTTTTTGGTGCTTTCTCTCTCACTCGCTCTTTCTCTTTCTCGAAGAAGGAGCAGGAGAGACGACACGATCGAATGCACACCGCTGAAAATAGCGCACGGCCCTGTTCTTGCTCGTTCGTTCTTTGTCGCCTGTTGGAACAACGGCCAGAAAGAGAGTGTGAGAGAGAGAGAGAGAGAGAGAGAGTGAAAAAATGACTGGGTCCGTGCGTGAGGAAAGTTTCGGGTATTAGAATGACACGCGCACACGTCGTAAACCTCACGACGACGAGCTTTGTATTCGTGGTGAGCATCCTCTCTTCCTCTCTCTCTCTCTATTCTCTTTTCTCGCGAGCTCTCCACTTTGGTCGATTACGTCAGACTTGCTTCTCTTACTCTCCATTTTATGAAATCGGCGTCTTGGCGCATAGTAGTACGAAAGGACGAAGCATTGAGGTTATTATTTTGCGAAAGCTAATTATTGCCGACAAATGCTTGACAATCGCTTACTGCCCGTAATTGTTGAGATTAAACGTGGAGTGTTTTGTTTCACGCGCATCTCGTTGGCAATGAATGACGACAGCGCGCTGAGCAATTATGATAATCTCTAATAATCGTGACTAATTGTTTGAAGCTCTAGCTGCACGCGGAAACGAATGTGTCTCGTCTCTTTTCGTAGAAAGACGTACGGGGAGTGCTGCTCGTAAATAGTGTACTTTCCTTTGGTTCATTTCCTAACCTGCTTATCGTGACTCGGAGGAAGGAGATAAAAGAGAGCCTGTTAAAGTTGCATAAAATGCAAGGATGAGCCTCTTCTGCGATTCTCTCGCTCGGTCTACCTAACTCCGCTTTGCTTGTGCACTCCGTGTGTCCGTGCGTGTGTGCATATTACCCCTTGCGTAAAAGCGGAAATTGGTGAGAGAGAGAGAGTGCGCGCGCGCGCTATTCCGATAGCCGGTATGCGCGCAAGATAGTTTTTTCGGCAAAAACGGAGCAGAGATAAAATTTGACGGTGGTAGAACGATGGTAGGATGTGTAAAAGAGAGGGAAGAAGAATGAAACAAGATACACACTTGCCATTTCCACGACGTGCGCTGAATGTGCGAAAATATGCTCTTTTCAGGTCTCTCTCTCTCTCTCTCTCTCTCTCTCTCTCTCTGTCTTTCACACACATACACACATACACGTCTGCCAAAATGGCGGCAGCCGGCCGGCCGGCCGGGCAGCAACCCTGCTCCTGCTACTACTCTTGCCAGTGCCGTACCTAACCAATTTTTACCAATGGAGCCTCAAGGTCTGTTGCGATCTCCCATGCTATATATCGTTGAATTGTTCGATTCGTTAAACGACCAGCTTATCGCGCGGCGACTTTCTGCTTGGTTTGTTTGTTTAAAGCGTTTGTACCATTGCAAAGTCGGTTGTAATTGTTCTTAATAATCGTATTTTTCGAGCGGTAAATATCAACAATTTATTGTTCGTTGAAAGTTATTTACAACATTGGATTTGATACTGATAAACTTGAGTAAAATGCAAAGCTACTACTGTATATACGAGTGAGTCATTTCCGGTGAAAATTGTGTGGTTATAGATCGAAATACACGGTTTCGTTGATTTATCAAATGTTGCGAGTGTTTAATTAACGTTAAATTTGAAAACGCTATTTTCAAAATGTACAAGCTCGCGATGAATTTAATTGTGTGACTCATCGGTAGACCACTTGTACGAATCGTTTGATTATAAATATCTAGTAACGAAGGCGAAACCGGCTAGCAGTAATAGCCGAAACAGTCTTCTACGTGCGGTTTGACAGAGAACTTGTGTATTGTCCGCGTGAAACTTAACGTTGCACACAGGTAATGTCGACTGTAAAAAGTTCGCTTTCTTGCAAAGACAGCGAGGGGTCAGGTAAATATAGCTAGAGTACAAATTGTGGAACGATCTCGGTCGCGTAATCGCGGAGATAAGAAAAATAAACGTTATCGAGTGTTTGCACGATTGTATTGTAGGATGATTGTCGGGGCACGTTGCAGCGGGCGCACACTGTAGACGTAGCTTTCTAACAACGAAAATGATCGAGCAGCCGAGATTGGCATGTTGAACGGTTCGTATAATTGGTTTTTGAGGAGAGTGAAATCTTGCTTGGCCAGTAGCCAGAACGTTTGTTTTATACAAATTGCGAGTGCATAATGCAACGCGAAAGCGATGAATCGAAGCGTGCGCCTGCGTGCATGCACGGCCCTGGCAAATCCATTTGGCCGTATGTCGGTCAAGATTCGAGCGCCTCGCAACGTCTATACACCTATCCTATCCTACCTATACATCCGAGTACGTAGCCGTGATTCATCCTTGGCAAAACAGTGTAGGCTACTCAGCATCCTCGAACCCTGTGCCAAAGCGAACGTCAGCCGATATTCCAACGGCGTTGAAAACGACTGGTTGAGGTTGAACTGGAAGGGCATTCGAAGTCGGGTGTTTCCACCCGATAGCCATTGCAACTCCGGCTTTTGACGCACAATTCTTCATCGAGATTCCACCCGTTTCTTGTAGCGAGCGAATACGTTGAATTGCCCTTCTACTAAATGGATCGAGTACGATTAAAGGCTTTGCGAGATTATTGATCGTCAGGTGTCTTTGAATTGTCAGTGCATCTGAAGTTGCGTAGCAGCCTTCATCGAGACGTAAGACAGCTGCTTTTCCATCCAAAGGAAATTCACCTTCCACGGACACACGCACACGTACAACTCCGGTTTGTTAGACTGAGCGAGAGAGAGAGAGAGAGAGAGAGAGAGCGCGCGCGCGCGAGCTGTTTTCCCACTCGCATACGAGACCTTGAACTAAGCCAAGCGCACATTGCGCCCGCGAACGCGATTGCGATCGTACTTCGGGTTACTTTAGGCCTTCCCACGACATCTTACACACACACGCGCGCACGTTGGATGTTATATTTTGCAAATTCGAAATCAATGCCGTTGTTGTATTGATTTCCGCTATTGCAATCGAGTAGATCAAGTAGGTCCGCTTGGCGAACCTTACAAATCGCGTTGTTCGCTTGACAATGGATTTGACTTTTAGCTAGAGCGCATTTTCGAACGGCCAACTTTTCGTCGTTATTCTTTGTATGCAAATCCATCACTCGAGGAATTTACAGGCTATTGTTAATTGAACGAACAATTTCTCGACAAGATGCGCACAGTTGCCGTTGACACACGCGTTTAAAATATCTTACTTATAGATGAGTCTTGGTTGACCTTATTGTCAAAGATCCGTTCGATACGCATTTTTGTCACTTGAGAAAGAAATTCAGTATAGATTTAACGAAATAGTTATAAGTGGCATTTATTTATATTTTTCGCAAATTGGCGGTATTTTCGAGTATACAATGAGTTCGTCTCGGTAATAGCCACTATGAATAGCGTTGACGAAATCGAGACGTAAACAACTGAATCAGCAAAATATCTTTGTAATAGTTGAAGCAAGCGATGTACAATTATAGACCATTAGACACACGAGTAGCGTAGTTGTGAATTTTTATTCGTTTATTATATTGATTTGTTTGTAAATCGCGCTTTCAGAAATTACCTTTTCACTTTGTTATCTGGCAAAACGACATTGAAATCGTAAAGGTTACCCACTCCAAGGTTGATCGGAAAAATCAATATGGGAAGCCTCGTTATTAATTTGCTCGTTTGAACAGTGAGGAGTGAAGAGCACTTACATATTAATAAAGCCCAGTGTCTGGCATTTCATGGTCCATTAGCCGGGTGCACTAACGAGATATAGCCGACAGATCCTAATCTAATTTATATACGGTCAAGAGTGACGCGCTAGTCAACTAAATTAATTTATGAGGTTTTTTTTCTCCTTATCGCGACGCTAATTCCAAGTCGATAAGTCGATAAATATGCGAGTTGCTGGTAAATATGTGCATTTATTACTCATTTCGCTAAGTGAATAACAAGTTGGACGTACGAAAGCAACAATTCAGTCAAATCAACAGTGGCCGAGCAAAATATTACGAGTCTCGTTAAAAGAAAAAAAAGAAAAAATCAGACCGATTACGAGTCACATTGTAAAATGCTAATCTATTGCGCCGATAAAAAGGTCATGCCGCGTTGCCTTGTTTCCTTTAATCGCTCACGTTTCTGCAGTGATAATTCGGGAAGCGCGCGTGCCCAACTACAAACACATATTTACCGACGTAAATCGAGCCGCACAACTAAGAATGCGACTGTTACGCATTGTCGCAAGGCTAACTATTTGGATAATAATAAGTGCCTCTGCGGAAGAAAGCGGCGTCAAAATAATTTTGGCGAAAAACAAGCGTAAGGTCGTCGTCTCGCTGTTGGCCGTGAGACTAGTGGCCGCACAAGTCTCGCGAATCTCGCGAATCTCGCCACGACCGAGCCGAATAACAATCGTTTTGCCGCTTCTTCCAATCGCAGTGCGCGCGCGCGTGTGCCCTTGGCTTAGAAAGTGTGTACCTTATTCGTGAATCAGAGGTAACGTCGGCAACGCGTAGCCTCTGCGTAGCAGTTGCAACGGGCGCGTGGCGTTGCTTTGTTGATTGAGTGGTCTTTTGGTTTTAAATTGGGGGAGTATTTAGACCGTTGTGGTTTGTGTTGCAGGTGAGCAAAGACGAGCTGGCAAAGCTGGTGCAAGGCTTCGAAGACCAGAGCGTACTGACGTCGTCGGGTGTGACCCTGGCCGGCAGTAGGTATATTTATCTGTCGGGCACAGACCGAGTGATAAGGGCAAAGCTTGGCAAGGTCGGCGTGCACTGTATGAAGACGTCGCAGGCAGTCGTCGTCTCCCTCTACGAGGATCCCATCCAGCCACAGCAAGCCGCCTCCGTTGTCGAAAAGTTGGGCGACTACCTCCTGGGCTGCGGCTATTAGGTCAGCACCAAAACACCACACTCATACTCTCACACTCTCACACTCTCACACTCCTGTCCCTCGATCCCCCAACTTTTCTAACACGCACACACACGCACACACACACACACACACACACACAATCACGACAGGCGTGCGTTACTCTCGCGCCCCAAGGCTGTGCCTCCGTGCTGTGCGCCGAGAGAGAAAGAGAGACATACAGACATATACAAGAGATAGACAGAGAGCAAAACGAATGCACAAACTCACACTTGACTTTTGCCAGCCAAGCTGTACTTGCGTGCTGCATTCTCGCCTCGTTATGGAGAAAACTCTCATTTTTTACACTTAGTAGAATTCGATTCGATATATATCTTACGTACAACTTTCCACGGGATTATTATCATTATACTCTTGTTTGTTAATTATCGTGTTGAGTTCATGTGTGTAAGCATCGTGTCATCATCTGCTATTTCTTTCCCTTCTACTTTTTCTTCTGCTTCTTCGTCATCTTCTTCTACCTCTTCTTCTTCTTCTTCTTCTTCTTCTTCTTCTTCTTCCTCCTCTTCTTCTTTTATCAATTTCGAATGAAAAAAATGATTAAAAACTTAAAAAAAGAAAAAAAAAACAAAAAAAGCAACCATTGTATTTAATGTTTCACTGTGCGATGATTTTGTTCGAAGCCGACAATTGTAATTTTACGAAAGACATTGTGTACTTTTTAATGCTATTGTGAAGGTATGCTCGGTAAGGATTATATTGAACAGAGAGTATGGCTATCTAATTTGATGTTAAAACCGATTCTCAAGATGATTGTAACATCGGAACAGCTGAACAGCTTTGCAAGGGCGACATTTACTATCATGATTGAATAAATTTTATAAAACTTTGAACTAATTGGCGACTTTTTAATTTCTTAGATTAGTCAAAACCTCCATCACCACGTAATAACGAATAAAGAAATCGTCTTAGCGAACAGTTGAAGAAAATTGACAGCCGGCGACTCGGTAGTAATAAGACGAAAAATAATTCAATTCAGAGCACGCCGCGCCAGATAGCCTCGGCGAAATCGCTTATTACACGTTGCTATAAACGAGAGTCGAGGAGCAGCTAGATCTCTTTCCTAACAAGGACTCACCTTCAATCTGCGACGCGACCGAGGGATCGATGCAGCGAGCCGGCGCTTTATTGTTCATTGTGCACGAGCATGATGATGCTTCCGGGCAATTGACACAATTTTCATACGGATACACGCTTGCGCAAGGAGCCTCCTTCTTCTTTTCGCTTTTCGCTTCGTTCAGCTCCTCAGTTCGGATATTGTTAGGCTCCATTGTCGAATATTTTCGCCTTTTGAAATGCTCCTCCTCTCTATATAGGACTCGATCAAGTCGTCGACACTCGTCGTCAGCACTAGTGGTCTTTACACGAGATATCCGAGAATTATTTAACGCGATGATCGATAAACGGATATTCCTCGTGAAAAAAAAACAAACAAAAAAACGCGACCAGTCGGTAAACAATAGCATTAAGAACCGATATAGTACTGAGTCATGCCACTCTCCTCCTTTAGCAGTAAAAGGAACGAACTAGTCGCGAGATACGTACTCTTTTGCGGCGATAAGCCGTGAAATCGCGGAAACTCACGAGCCTAATCGATCGAAGCAAACCTCGCGTTCATTAGTCGTGTGAAAATGACAAAATTGTATAAATTAGTCGGGACGTGCAATGGTATATCTTGCTTGGTGGTCGTGATTTTGTACGGTGAGTAAGGTAATAACGGCATCGCCGAGACTGTCGATTCTGATGTTCATAAGGCGTGCCTCTAGGGCAACAAAGTTCAGTCAACGCCGGAATAAAAGGCCTTGTTCATTGTCTCCTTGAGCTGGCTAATAAGTCCGAGCAAAATTTATAACTCACGACTCGAAATAGCGAGTAATAAGAACGTACACGACCAAGAATAA
This sequence comes from Chouioia cunea, assembly GCA_030064505.1. Classification (NCBI taxonomy): domain Eukaryota; kingdom Metazoa; phylum Arthropoda; class Insecta; order Hymenoptera; family Eulophidae; genus Chouioia; species Chouioia cunea. Next base: position 14,982,217 of record JAOPFQ010000001.1, on the reverse strand, counting down.
GAGAATCGTTGTTGATAAAATCAAAGTTGCCAAATTGTGGTTTATCGCATTCTACGAAATTCGTGAATTAGGTAAACTCGTTACTTGTGTTGTCGCAGGCACTTTATTTAGTACAGGTATTTCGATGCAACAATTTGGTAGTTTCGTGAAATCGCACGTGTGCACGCTATAGAAGGCGATCGCGTTCGATGTCGTGAAAGCCGCGAGAGAACGCTACGCGAACTGCATTATTTCCTACCGACTGTTTTTGCTGCTATGTTGATGTGCTACTATCGGTGTGCCGATGAGTCATGAGACAGCGTGCGCGCACCCGATAAAAGGCCTTTCGTGAGTTTAACAAATGTTATCTATATGTATACATGTATATATGTACATATACATGCATGTACATATCCATACGTTCATAGAGGGAAAGAGTCGGCTGCCGAATATCGACCTCGCACTCAACCGTTCGCTCATTAAATCAGGGAAATGCTCTTTTTATCGCCACTTGATTAAGCTTTTCGATGATACTACTTATGTGTCAGTTGAAATAATAAAGGGGAAAACGTATTTACAATCGCCAATAATAACTTTGAGACGTTTAATAAGTTGTTAATGTTTTTTGTTTTTCGTTTTCAATATTATCGGCATTACTGACAAGCCTCGAGATTAGCTCGTATTTCAATTTGATTTAAAAATTTCTTACGAAACGACACAATGAAATAAATCGTTTCGGTAGTTGATTTTGCATTGAGACCTTGATGGCGTCGATGGCTTCTATAGAGTGCTTAAATATAAATGCCCGCTCCTTGCTACGGCACATGAATATTAATGTCTCGATAAAATTGACGTTCCAAATAAACACATAGTGGCAAATTTAAATATATATCTGGTTAAATATTAATACAAATGTGTGCATATGGCAATTGGTCGTAGAAGTAGTCGCTCGGGTGATAACTCTTGTACAACTGAGCTATCTCCGGCTGAAGCTGAAAATGGTAGATGATGTAGCGCTTTGAAAAATGACACAATATGACGTTACAATCTTATTGAATGTACGTGACATAATTGAAAATAGTACTTAAAGCAGTCTCGTAAGTTTTTCCTTTTTTTACGAATATATTCACGAAGTGTCGAGTATATTATGACGTGGCAACGCATCAGTAATGTATTTGTTCATTTTTGTTATCGTTGTTACTAGGTAAATGTCGTTAAACGAAATCAATTTATACGTAACGTCTAGAACAACGTGACTCAGACATCAGTGATGTCGCATACAACCATCTATATGCGTGACGAAATCGCAATATAAAGAAATTACCAAATGAGATTAAGCACGGCAGCGAATAATGAAGTAAATTGCGAAAAAGAAAATGATTGGAAAGTGCCAGTGGGAAGTCACCTCGAAGTAATTAATTTGAAAAAGTAGTTGAATGGCTGATAGCGCTTTTTCGATGATCACTAGTAGAGATATTTTACAGCACACGTTGACGAGCGTGAAAATAGGAAACGGTAATGGAGTATACTCGGCTGATTTGAACGTGGTTAAAAGGCGATTATATCGAAGTCGAGGTGTGTTAAATTGTGAGATGTGGAGAACGTCGCTGCCGGCAGTGGCGCGAAGCCCCTGTTGAACGCGAATACCGTAAATGAGCGTGACGAACGATCGCGGATCCACTATTTCTCGTCATGTTCGCTACTGCTTGAATTTCTAGTTCAATTGATATTGTCGATAATGATCCTTGCAATATGCTCTTTTTCCACGGCGTATGCCTGTTTTTACGATTACTTTTTTCTGGCACACGCGCGCTGTACTCCGCAAACTTTCCCCACATTTTCGCAAACGACAGGTGGAAAATTTCAAGAAAATTTGGTGGTCGTGCGTGTGCGCGCTCTTGCCAGAATTTAAAATTAGCCTTTCCTTGAAATTCGATATCATAACTTTAAATTTGTTAGATTCCTCCAGAAATAGACTCGCCACCACGGACAAACGCAACGCTTAGTTGATAAATAAACGTTAATAGCGTGGCTCAACTACGGTCCCTCGTAATTACGACGCTTAACGCTGTGACTGCAACACTCAGCCACACGATACGATGGAATATTTGACACCTGTCGCGTACGAGACGACGTATAGTTTTGTACAGTTAAGTGATTGCCAAGTATCGAGCGGTACGTACGAGTGCAGTCGATGAAATCGAATCTAGTAACCAAATCCCATCACGGGATTTCAAACCCAATCGCGTCTTTTCAGTTCCCCAACACTCAAAGCTTTTATACACTGTCACAGGATAATTTGACTACTACATATACCATTCTACGACTAAAATATTTTTTCTGTCTTGCAATGTTTCAGTGATCTTTGGGACTCAAGCACACAAATATCCTTAATTAATAATTGAAGAAAAAGAAAAAAAAATCAGAAAACTAAACGAGCGGATGCGATCGACGATGATTTTATAAAATGAAGATGTAATAGGAGAACAGATAGAGCAGCGATCACGGCAAGAATGTGCGCCGGCGCTACGCACGCGGCCCGCTGCCCATCACGATTTAAACAATAGACACACACACACACACACGCACACACGTACATAAATATCGACACTCAGACTCGCCGCCAAGATATATTCGACGAGAATTTCGAGAAAAAGGCGTGGGTCATAAGGAAAAAGCTCACAGCTACTTCCTCTTGCATCGTCCCTGGCCATTCGAGGGCGCCTTCTTCTCTTCACGTCGACCACAACAACAGCAGCCTCCCACGTCGATCGACCTAACTCAGAACCTAGATGCAATTTTGTTGTTTCGTGTCTTTGTCTCTTTCTTTCTCTATTTTAACGAGGAGGCAAGAGAGACCAGCAGCGGCTACACTTTCCCTCCACGACAACAATTAAACACAATCATATTCTTCAAGGCAATAGTGATATACGAAACAAACGAATGATAATGGTCACTTTTTATTATTGGCGGTTGAGATGAGATGATTTGAAACAAATACATTAAGGTTTACATTTTACGAAAAAAACGACTCTATAGATGTGTAATTTGAATAGAACCCCTTCAGTCATCATTTTACTCTTCGTTTTTCTCCTTTTTTCCTACTTACTCGTTTTTTTTCACTTTTATTCGTTCCCGTCTATTCCTCTTCTCCTTGCCTCCGTATTTTTACACTTCCCAGAGCGCCCGCACCAATATAACTTTTCTGTGTTGCGCGCAAACTCGGTGCTTTTATTTTTTGTTTCGTATGCGCTCCAAAGCACACGCATTGACAGACTGACGCGGTGACGGAAATAATATTATAGTGATAATGTAATAATAATATAATAATAATAATAATAATAATAATAATAATAATATAACATTTATAGTATTGATAAATAGTAATAGTAATAATAATGACGATATTTTGCGCACCGAAACATTTTTTATAAATAGTAAAGAAAAACCGCGAGGATTTTTGTACAAGTATTTTGATGACCGAACTCATGGACAATGTAACGATGACGACGACGACGATGATAATGACGGTGATAATAAGAGCGCTGCTAATGCGTGCGTTATTGTTGTTATTAGCATCAGACGATCTGTTGTATTGGGTTACAGTAACAGCCTTACTACCGAGAACTTCATAAAGCGCGCGTGCGTGAGTTGAGATGACAAGAGGACGAAATAAAAGGCGCAGACGAATAGCTAGGAAAGGCTCCACTTTTACGTAGCTTATATTGCGGATGCTGCGCCACTATACTATAACCGAAGCAAGGTGAAGCTTTGACGGACGAAAAGAAGCTAATCTTTTAACGAGAAAACGAGCGCCGGCGGATACATACGTACTCACAATACACACACACGCACGCGCGCGCGCGCACCATAGAGGACTCGAGGAGAAAGTGCTCGTGGGTGGACGTGCGTGTAGTTAAGAGTGCTCTTTCACTGTTGCTCTACACTCACTGTACCTCGAATTAAATCTCATCTTATACACTTGGCTTCTTGCACTATCCGACCGAGCGTTTCGCTTTTCTACTTTTAATGCATCTGGAAACTTATGCTCACGACTACGCGCGCCGCATCGCGTCTTATTTGGAAGACCAATTCACAAGCGTCGTGCCGCGATTCTATCGTGTCAGAATGGAAGAGCACTTTTGCAACTCTGCAGAGCACCTGCGCTCTTCGATCCCGACGAGGTCTGACGCATAATCTCTTTTGTTTAGCGCTAGTTAGATTTTGAGCAATTTACCGTTTCATTAGAGTTGTGCGCGTAGGTAACGATTGAACTGGGTGAAGATGCGGATCAAACGGGAAAGTAGAAGGATTGCCATGGTTGGCTTTGAGCGTCGGATTGGAAAGGTCATTGACCGGGAGAATCAAAGCAAGCTTTTACTGCCATGAGATTATGATTATAACTATGAGGACAACCGTCACGAGTCATGTACACGATGAGATTTTTATTATTATTATACGACATAGGAAGAATCGCGGACGCGTTTAATATTGAAGTTTAATCCATATAAAATAAGTAAGGACGATTAAGTCAACACCGAGTCGTCTATTAACACTCTCACTCGCTCACTCACTCCATTCGTTCATTCGCGCTCGTTCTTCACACACTCGCAAAAATACATTGATCAAAGAAATGTTTTATATGCCTAGATCATGGCCATTAAATTACACGTACGCTTGAATACTCAGGAACACAAGCATACACACACACATACGCGCACACGCATTGGTTCATGCATTTCTTGCGCGCCACGAGTAAGAACAAAAAAGCGCATGATTCGTACACGCGAGCAGAATGAGGAAACGCGCGAGCGGTGCGAGCAACGCAATCGGAGCTTTGATAATAATAGCGACTTTTGCCATGATAACTATAATATATATTTTCTTTTTCCTACTGCTGAATGTGACTTGAGTTTAAAAATAACCATTGGAATTTATCGATATCCTCGGTGGTAAAACTTTCCAGCTTTCAATAGTTTGTTCGATGTATCCGACAAAGAGCGAGATTTTCGCTCAGCCGCTCGTGGAATATCGAGTTTCGCTCGTTATGCACACTCTCATTGATTGTCGCTCTCTAAACTGCTACAAAATACCTATTAACTACTACTGTAACTACTACTGCTACTATTACTGTAACTTGTAAAACTGGTTGCTTGCCGATTTGTGCAGAGAGACGAGGTGCAAAGTCTTACCAAGCAACGGCTCGAATTATCTATGTAACGATTTCTATTGATAAACAAGATGAAAACCGAGAAGGAATAAACATTTTTCAGTGATAGATATTGTGAAAATAAGCGACATTTTTTTTCTTTTCGTCTCTTTGTATTCTTTAATTGTGAGGGTAGGCTTTATCTGGATCTCGTAAAAGGCTAAAAATGATATTTTTCAAATATGATTTACATGATTGTACATGATTGTATCGAGAAAGATGTACGACAATCGCTTAATGAGAAATCACATCAAACCAGCCGAATCGACCCCATCTAGAGTTATTCGATCATCAACTATTTTTCAAGGGACGCCTCAGTCGTCATCGAAGCTTGCGCAAAACCAAACGAACAAGTCCTTCTACTAACCAGATTAACCCTGCGCCTGTGCAAACTTTCGTCGATTTAGTTTCCAAATTTCACTCGTTTGCTTAATGTATGGGTGTGCGTGTTTGTCACGAAAACATAAATCAACGTGTTTTTTTTGCTGTGAAAAATTGAATCTCAATGTTTCTTCGTAAGAACTTTTGTGATACACGTTTAGAAAAAAATAGCTCAATGATTTTTTATAAAGACTGTCCAAACGTTGGCATTTACATTCACAGGCCTCGATTTAGCTCCATTCACGAGTCTTCGTAATCTTCAAAGCTCGAATATAATTAATGTTATTGGAAATTGATGCTGTAAAAGATTTTGTTAATATTATTAAACTTCAAATAAAAAATTTAGATACTTTGAAAACATTATCAATCTCTTGTTATTTGTCTCCGCATTTGACATTTAAATCGGGTAGCGAGTACGTTTTGCGGGCGGACTTTTCGCTCCTCAAGGTGTGTGGCTTGACTATGACATACGTTCAGAAACCACACAAAGTTTATTGCTACTAAACGAACTTTTTTGATTTTTCTCGAGTGCAGGCTGAGTAAGAGTACAGTTCCGTGTGACATTAAAAATGTGTACAGAGCTGTGATAATCGACGACGGATTCCTGATGTCAGAGGGATAGCAAAAAATGAGTCGAGCGACTTACCTCTCGATCCAAGTGAAGTGGCAACGGCTGTCAAGAATATTAGAGAACAAACAAGGAAAACAATAACAACAGGGTCTTACAGTTTCTACGATTAATTTATTTCATAAATTAAAAATTATATTAAATATAATAATCGCATGACCGGTGATCGTTTCATCGTAGTAATTAATATATTATCAGCTAGAATCTCGTTAATCGTGTATTCATCATTCATATAATGTCATTAAGAATATTATTACCGTTATCGTTAACCACGACGTGTAATCGAATTATTAGCAACATTTCAACATGTTAATGATCCTATAAATTTGCGACCGTATCAATAATGTTGTATCATTAACATTCTCTGTCTTGAAACTCTCCTACACTTACATTCTTGCAATTGTCACTCGTTCATTCACTCTCGGTATTTGTTGCCTCGTATTCACTTGCAGACGCTTTCTCAGTCGTACAACGCGCTTAAATAAAATGTGTCCATATCGTACTCGAAATACTTTTCAATCGTTACAGATAACACTCCGATTATCCGACGTAAAAGTATGTTGTTCTGTTTCAATGAACACGGTTTGTTTCGATAGTAATGACAACCATTTCATTGCTATATTGCATCAAATCGATTCGCGGACGTTCTGAAATAATCAGCTTTTTTCTTCTCCGTTCTTAAAAAGAACACTGCCAACTTTGTATTCACGTGAATTCTAGATTGTTCACTGAGGTACAAAGAGACTGAATCAACAAGGGCTGCAATTCGGAATTAAATGGTACATATAGATTACGAAACGGTCGACCTTATTATCGGCAATCCTCTTAAAATCAACGGTCGCTAAAAACGCTTTTTTTCTGAATCACATTGCATACATTTTACATGGTCTGTGCGAACGTTAACACATTATGTATATTCGGTAGCCAGAACTTATCCAGCTTCACGACAACAAAGTTTTCATTTTTTTTATTTATATTTTTTTAATTTTTTTCGTTAGACTCACCAGAATGAAACGAGACAAGAAACAAAATTTCTACACCAGTGCAAAAATGGCTTTAGCCCCTAAAAATTGCAAGTTACCTTTTTTCGTCTTTCTTTTGTTTTTCTGTTCTTATCTTTTGCGTGTGTTATTATTATTCGCTCGATTCGCGATCTGGAGCTGGACATTCGGCCCGATTGTACATTCTTTTCCTTTTCTTCTTGCCTCGTACCTATACACTTTTCATTTTGTTACCATAATATAATATAATATAATATAATATAATATAATATAATATAATATAATATACGATAAGTATGACAAATTATTCAATATTATTGAGTTATACACAAATTCGCGCCCCACGTTTAAGACAAAATGTCCTCAAACACTGTTTTGTTTTTAAATCACACTGTCATTATACATATTTTTATCTATCAAAGGAACAGATATAGTCGCAAAAAAATCATACAATTTCACTCGGAATATTCCTTCGCGAATCCACGAGGATCACAAAATAAAAAATACCAAACAATGCAAACGAAGCATCTGTTTACGATTGCAAGCAATCACACGAGCTGTAAAAGAAGAAACTGTTTGCACGATGTAAACGAAAGACATCGAGTCGAGCACCCATTGGCTCGTGTCAAAATTAGAGCAATCGACTATGGAGCGCAGCCGAAGAATTAGAAGGAAAATAATAAGAAAACGCACTATACATTCGTAAAAAAGAGAAGAAAATTTAATTGGCACTAGCCCTTGTCATCGTTCCCCCTCGAGAAAAAGAGGGAAAGCACCTCGACGCCTGCTCCCAAGGTCCATTCACCGTGGCGCTCACCACTCGCTTTTCTCGTGTTGGGATCTCATTCTTGTAAAAGCTCGTTATAAACGGATAATCAAAAGGACCAACGGAAATTTTTATTAGACGTCAGGGTAGACAATCCATCGACGAATGTCCAGCGACTGAGAAACTCCTGTTTATTTAGTTTTATCGCGTTTCCCATTGAATAACGATCATGTTTTTATTTTTCGCGCCTGTCTCCGAGTGCTTGCCTATCTTTTGTCGCTTCTCCATTAACAGTGGAATGGTGTTTTTTCTTTGAGCTCTAGCGTTAATCTTTGTCGTTAATTATCGACGTTCTAGCGCAACAGTCGGCAATACACCTTGTGGCTAAACTTTGTACATCGACGTAGGTGTATCTGTCAAGGATCACGGGATTCGCGTTAAAAGTACACACATATATATATTAAGATTGTTCATTCAAAGCAGTTCTGCCTCCTCGTTTCCGTAATTAATTCTCGATAAAAAAAGCCAGCTTACTTAGGTTCGTAAGCATCGACAGTTGGATCTCAACGCGAATTCCGCGTCTGCAGCTATACATGGTATGAAGGAGTTTGATTAAAAAATCTAAGTGTGTCTGTGTGCGAGTACGTGTACGGGAGGGCAATGGGGTGACGAGGGTATTGGACAACAGCAGACATTCTGCTCGTGACCGGACATTCAAACGTATGTATACTCCAATGATTAGGCGGGTGACGCTTGTAAAAATTGCACTTTCAGGTATAAAAAATGCCGCTTAGTCGCTTGTAATTAGCAAGTAAGCGTGCGCGTACATGTATCGAGTTAAAAAGACTTTGAATATCCGGTGTGTACGAGACACTGAGATACCTGTTGCGCTAGTTGCCATAGAGTCGCGCGCGGTATAGCCATTAAGCATCAGTGAAAAAAGTCGCGTCGAGAGAGGAAACTCATTCTCGAAGACAAGAAGATAGGTAGACATCAGGCAGGCAGGCAGGCGAGGTTGCGCGCGAGCAGCAGCGCGAGATTACTTGTTCAATCGGCGTTGTTCTCACTGGACGATGCAGCAGCAGGGGTTGCTGGATATGGCGGTGGTGGTGGTAGTGGCGAGTTGCCGCTGTTGTCCGTGCTGATGGGCCTGTCGCTGGCGATTGGCTACCCTGGCGCACCTGGGCTATTGGTTCTCCAGGGAATAGTGGCGCGAACGCTTCCAGAAGTTCTTGAAGAAACCTTTCTTCTTCGGCGCCTCGCTCGCCTCGACACCTGCAACAACTTTTACAAACAAATTCGTTCACATCCATTCGCTATCACTTTATCATTTTTTACAGTATGATAGCGTGTTCAGCTGACGACGCAAAATTATATCGTCGATAATATTTCACGGGCGTTCATGACGCTTGCGACGTGTCTACAGGTGAGGCGACTCTTGAATCCCAAGCAGCCTCTCTTCCGCTCGTCTGCTAATGCTATAGCTCGGACAATCGGACGCGTGTGGGAAACTTCCGAGATATCGAGACCGTGGCGCGTCTATATCATACGATAACGGCCATAATTTATTTGCTATACCAATTTGTTTTATCAGGTATTTTGTCGAGAATCTAAGCAAGTCCCTGCTGGCTGTTAGAGGTACTCGTTGAGAGATTATGAATGTTGTCGAGAAACGCGCCAACGAGACATAGATCGTTAATATTTATTTACATAGTATTGCGGTAAAGAAGAGGCGTGAGTAGTTTGGTACAACACAGTAAACGTTATTTGTCGCGTTTTTTCTCGAACGAGCGCATGCACGAGCATTCACAGCCAGTTGTGCTGAAGCCGTGACTCGATTAACTTAGTAAAAAGAAAAGAGCTGTTTGTTCGACTTCTAACAAGTTGAAAGGAAAGGACAGAAGCATATCGGGAAAGCACTGGTCCAAGTCCACGAGCACACAGCTTCCCTCCTCGCCCTCTTGCGCGGGAATGAGTTTTCCTCCCACGACACTTTCTAGTGGCACGCTATGTACTGTTTGCGCGGGCTCATATGCATAAGTACATCGAGAGAAGAGGCCAATGAACGAGAATGAGGGAGGGAAGGAAGGAGAGAAGGAGAGAGAGATAGACAGACGGAGAGTGTGCAGCGACTCTGATGTGCAGCGCGCAGCACCCGATCAATACACCACTAGAGGCTGCAGCCAGCCGCCACACGAAGAGCGAGCGCGAGCGCGCGTCGGGTGTGTCTCATCTTGCGCTCTATATAGCGCCCCAATACAGCACCACCCTGTCGCGAGTCTATGCGTTTCCTTTGTCGTGCTCTCAACTATATCGCTGATATATATCAATACGAAAATCGATTCAGTCAATTATCTCGAGGCCGCCTGCACTTTCCAACTTTTACACCACTGTAACATGCCGCGCGCACACGGAGTGCCAGCATCGCGAACATCGGCACTTGACGCGCTCTTTTGGTATTTCTCGCGCTGATGAATATATTATAATGCCAATCGCCCCCAGCCTCTGGCTGTTCAAAGCCTTCATCTTGCGGGATTATGGGAATCATCTCTTCACTATTGTGTCGCTGACTTTCCTGGAGCATACATCTCACCGAAGACTTTTCTTACAAAGCAACAAACAAGTTTGATGAGATCCTCTTGAAAAGTATCGCAGGGGAACAGTGACGCATCGAACGCTCAAAGCTCCAACTGAACTTTTTGTTATTGGACAGTCGCGTAAAAACCAAAGATACGTTTTGACGAGCTTTGATATCCCGACGGCTGAAGATCGATTTTAAAAAGAAAAATTAAAGCCGTGAAACAAAACAAGTGCAGGAGCGGCTCTCCTCCGACGAAACGAGACAAGTTCCCCCTCCCCCACAAGAATAACCAAGTAATATTAATAGGCTGGCTTTGCGCGAGGGAGAGAGCCGAATGCCACGACTCAACGCTGGGAGAGCAGATATTTTTGATCGCTATGACTCCACTCTCTTTCTCTTCCTCACTCATACTTATGTATGTGACCACTTTGCTCTCGCTCGCTCTCGGCGCCCTCACTAAATACGTCCCTCTCGCTCGAGAGCGTGAAAAAAAAAACATTTTTTTTCGTGCACGCCCTACATAATCCGCGCCGCGGCTCCGATCTCCGCTTCTCTCTTTCTCTGTCTTCCGTGCGCGCTTCACTTTTTATATTTGACTGGATAGAACTTACTCCCTAGTTTTCGGAAGTATTTTTTTCTACGATAAATTGATTCGGAAACTGAATGACCCAGGAATACTTGTCTGTTTGCTGCGATACCTTATTTTAATACAGCATTGTGTTCAAAAGGATCGAATCTGGTAAAAAACTGAAAAAGTTTGTCCGAGATTGAATAAGCTTCTGCAATGTAATATACTAACGACGCGAAGGAATACTCGACAAAGTACGCTCAAGCAAATTCAATTGGGATAAACGATGGTAACATAAGAAGAATGAATTTTTCTGGATAGGCATCGCGAACAATGTTTTGAACAGTCTTTCACTTTGGCTGGCGCTGACCGAAGAAATGTACGCCGAAAAGGAGTAGCTGGTCTCAGACTCCGTACTTTTTTCCATTTATTCCGTTAATTAAGCAGCCAGGTATTTCGATCGCTTCGGCTCGCTTACAAAACGACTTCGACAAAGTCGCGGCTGCACTAATCGTTGATGGCACGTAATGTTTAGGCATTTCGAAAGTAGCATGGTTAATGACATTGTAATGTTGACGCATTCCGAGAATACTACGAATGCTGCTATATGATAGCGAGTAAGAGAGCGAGAAAGATAGAGCGGCAAGGTTTGACTTATTTCCGTCCAAGCGAGGCTCGAGCCGTGGCAAACAATATTTTAGCCACTTCTCATTGCGCGCTTGACGTAAATCTGGCGCGACTCTAAAATAGCCAGCGCGGTTTTCGGTTTTACCCCCAATAGTCGCCACCAACTGCTGCTATCTGCTTCTATATACCAACGCGACAACTGCCTCTACTGGCATCACTCGATATTTCACTTTTCACTTTTCCAGACGCGCACGCTATATACCCACCGAGACACTTGGCATTCTCGCTGTCCTTGCCAGAGAACTTTGCAAGTTCGTTGCATTGACAGACTGCTCGCCAAACGACGTACTTAGTAGTCTTTTACTCGTACTTCCTTTCTCCCTTTCACAGTACAGTAATATTTTCGTTCTTTCTTTTTATCTGCATCGTTGTTACTTGTTTTTTCTAATTCGTATTATTGCTTCGGAGTACCACACACTTCTACCTCTCGTAATATACAAATTAACCGCTCTTGACGTTTTAACGACTACGGAAATAATATTAAAAAGGACGCGAAGCGACTGAAAGTAGCCGACGCGCAGGCGATAATGGATAACTTACCAGCATAAGGGCCGGATGGCGAAAGGTTATCCTTGCCATTCTTTCCATCTTTGCTTCCACCTCCTGAAACAACAAGATAAATAGATGATTAGTCGAATAAATATTGTCCTTTGATCGAAGAGCTTATCTCTGACAGAGTAAACATTCGTATACAGAAAGACAAAGAAGACGAATAAAAAAGACAGAGTATGAGTGAATAAAAGAGCAAGGAAATGGGCAAAAGCTATGTCGTGTTGTTTAGTTATTTCAGCGACAAACTCTTGTTTTTTTTTATTCCGATTCATTACTGCGACATTGAAACGTCCATACGTGTTAAAGTACATTGAACTGACGGCTGTTCCTACGCGATACTTCTCGAACGTCATTTAACGACAAATTTAGGCGAAAAAAATCGTCTTCATCACACCAACGTTACTTTCACCGTTGTTCAACTTGCAGTTGAATTTCTTATGTATCATAATCGCTACTGTCACAAACGGCTGCAGCAGCCTATTTTTTGGCATGACAAGATGTAGCGCCGATAGCACGTGATTGAATAGGACAAACATTAGGACACGCAACTTCCTGTCAAGGCTTGTCATCAAATCGTTTTCCTTCTCTTTTGTCAAAAGAGAGTACATCGTTCAAACGAATAAATATTAAAGTTCAATAAATTCAACACTTGGGAAGATAGTTAGAAGACGACTTATCCTTACAATTCCCGGATAATACTAAAACATTTCGCTAAGTAAAACACTGAACTTTTGGCCTAAATTCAACTAATGACTGAACAGTTGATCTAAAAACAAAAATAAACATCTAAAACTACAAATTACGTGAATTTAATTCTAGAGTGCTGCTATATTATGGCTCTTTGAGGTAAATAGTTGTTTGCATCTTTTAGTGGCGTATTTGATTTATATACAAATATTTTCTCAATTTCTCTTGATAAAAAATAATTAAAACGTATACATAGTTTTATCTTGAAAAACTTTTACCATTAAAATCTTGAGCATTAGATAATTATCGAGATATTTTACGAGAAGAAACGTTGGAACACGAGAGAGCTTTAAAACCTGATGAATGTTTTTAAACGATGATAAATCTCTTATGTAACTTTTATGACATTGGAAATAAATTTATAATGCCTTCGCTGCATAAATGCGATATGAGAGATAGTAAGAGTGAGAGCGAGAGAGGGAGAGAAAGAGAGATGCTTTATACAGTCGCGGCGCTCAAAAGAAAAACAAGCGAATGCCGCAAAGAGGCGAAAATTGCAGTCCTAGTCATTAGACGTGGACGAGCATATCACCTGCCTCGCTTGCTAGCACGAACGACCAGTCTACCCATTTCCCTACATTGCCGCTTAAGGAATGCGGTGAAAGCAGAACCGATATCAGCTCAAACGTAATTACTTCCTGAGCGTTGATTTGCTGGCCTGAACTTCCTCGAACTCGCAAGCAGCCAAATTAGCTTATCCATTAGGAAAACTTTGCGCGAGTATTTTCAAAGTGATTCTATAGCACGTGGCGTTTGGTACGCGACGTAGGCCGGAACTCTTACAAAGACAGAGCAGGAATAACCGACGTTCTTCCTTTAGCTTGGAAATTGAGTAAATTAAGGACCGGTGAAACAGGGATTGTTTCATTGATGTTCGAATCGCACGAAAGGGTTCCATTTTTCAATATTGTTTGTACCAAACCGACGTAACATACGTACTCATTGGAATCCTGCGATAAAAAAAATCGATGGACAATGTAACTCGGAGTAGAAGCGAGAACGAATGGAGGCAATGCACCGCGGCGTTCGCTCTGCGCTACACAGACGTCTGGGCTACGCAGCTATAAATCAATATACGGGAGCTTCGAAGGACCTGAGAGAAGATGAACAAACGTAAAACAAACTCGTCGCTTGCTGTTTCATTGGAAACAAATTCGCAACTGCAAAGCGCTTTGTTGTCCAGACAATGCATCGGATGTTTATTCGAGAGTAGGTCGATATTAACAAGTGTAGCGGAGCCAATAACAACAAATTTCAGTTAAAATAAGAAGGTAGTCATATTGGAAGATTAACGCGCACGTAGCCTGTTGAAACCACCTGTCACTCTCTCTCGCTCTTTCGTGGATTATCAATGATTTACATAGTGCGGCGCGAAAGGCAGCTGAACTTTGCGTACCTTCAACAATCGTTGCGACGACGCACAACGCTAGATCCTAAGTCATTTTTCCTTCGCTATATTCAATCTTCCGCCTAGAAGTCGTTTTATGATTTTGATTTCACATTAATTGCTAAGTTGAGCGGTTGCTCGGAGTAGAAACGCAACGCACGTTGAAAGTGCGTAGAGGCAAGTTCGCTTACGCCGACGAGAAGCATCTGTCACTCGAGTTGCGTGGGAGGCCGTGAAATTTCATCTATTTATAGTAGGAAAGCAAGGCTCTCCTGCAGCCTTTCAAAAGAGTCAAGCGTGTACACGCCCGGCGCTTAGTTCCACCGTAAAAACTCAATTTTATTCGTGTAAACATATTGAAACTATGGTCTTTGTACGATCACGACCTTACGATGTTCGGATTTGTTATAGACGCTTCATATTTAAAAACACGTTGAGAATGAATACATTGCAAATGTAATAGCTCGAATCATAGATACATTTAATTGTATGTTCTATATTGTACAACTCGTGGTGCGACTGGTTGCCTCGGTCATGCGCACATCTTGGCTTCTGCCACATCGTCAATATCCTTGCTTGCACTAAAGCTCGGATCGCCTTTACCGATAAAGGATTGCAGCGCACGTACTAACAGTGGCTTTGTTCGCCTCGACTCGAAAACGCAACTGGAAGGTCCTTATGCACGCCGATCTTTTGTCTTTAAAGCCGCGATGCTTGGATTACAAAATACGTCGATGTAGTCGAGAAGAATCTATCGTAGATAGCTTGGAAGTACAAATGATTTACGCGAAATCGTTTATTCCAATGCAAACGCATTCTTTGTACACGCGTTTTTGAACGAGTTAAAGCGCAACACGAGAAGCAGTATCGATTGCACTCGCTCATCGAATTATTTCACCTTGAGTCATTCGTTTTGAGATCAATGTGTGACCGGTTGAAAAGAAATTTACCTTGATAAAAATAAAGTGACGTAAAATTCATGCGTTACGTTGCGCTTGTTTTCAACAATTTAATAGCGATTGCCTAACGACTATGGGCTATGCTGCAGTCTGCTGTTGATTTGGCTGTTGCGTTAACAAACGGAATCGCGCACCTATCAACACAGGTTTTAGTAAAACAGCCATCAATTTTTAATTTTTACAAACTGTTCTCGCAACTTTTGTCCTACCATGCATAGCGCTTGATACGTCAGACTGCGCCTATAGAGAGTGTGGACTTCAATACGGATGCATGCACTTCCTCACGAAAAAAAAACAAAACAAAAAGTTGGAAACTTTGTACTTTCCACACACTGCAAGCCATACAGTTCCCGTTTGTCCCGTTTGATTTTATTCTACTCATTCAAACTACTACACCCGTAAAAACTGTTAGAAATCGGAATATTGAAATAGATGCATTTCAATGTGTATCAAAAAAATGGAATTTTCTGTAAAATGATTCGTAAATTTTGCGAGTCTCGTTTTTGTCGTGAAAATGTTCGACTGAATTAAACGGCAGTAACTTCGTCAGAATTCCGTCAAACCCAATAAAATAGTCGAATGTTAAGTGACGATCCAGAATTTATCAGAATCACCAATATTTTATAGCGAGCTTACTTTCAATTAGATCTGTTTTGCGTCGACACAGAACGTAAAATGTGCGCGTTCGCACACGTCGGCGCTTGAAGCCCATAAATTCGCATTCGCGGACAGCCTCGCGTGATAAGTTTCTGTTATATTACCAATAGCATTTAATTAACGACTACCAATCATCCCCCCCCCCTGACAGTGTACATGAAAACACGGTAAATCGTCCACTAATGTTTATTCAAAGCGCACGTCGCTCCTACACGATCGATTGTCTCACGATCGAGCTTTCGTATACATAAAAAGTCATACATCTTTTTGCATAGAGTCTCCAAGTATGAATCATCATTCTAGGTAAGGTCGTTCAAATCCTTTTTTTCTCATGAGCGATCGAGTCCGCCCGATAGCTCGCTGAATAACTTGTTTTCGATACATCAGTTTTGTAGACTTTTCATCCGAGATTGATTGATTCGACAATTTTTGTTTTATCGAAATTGTCTAGCCGTCTGATGTAAAAGTATCACTTTGAAGCAACTTGATTAAAATCTATCCATTCACTCTTGGATGTTCAATCGTTCTGAAAGCTCTAGCAAGTATCCGTAGGCTTTGCTATTTCCATAAAGATTATTGTGAAACAAGTACCTAACTAAACTTCAGCAACGCTTCAATTTTCACGGCAAGTCGTTTGAAAAGTGAATAGCGAGTTAGTCGGGTCCGAACAAAGCTAAGCAGCCGACATTGACTTTTACAAGTTTCTAAAACGTAATCGTATCTTTCTTCATTTTCACGAAGTAATTTACTGTTTCACGGGAAACAAAATATAACGAATCTACGTAAAAATCGTAACTTTTGGTCTACAAAAACAAATTCGTCTCGGCAGCTTAAGAAACAAGTTGGAAACAAAGGCGAAAATACGATCTCACGGAAAGAAAGGGGAATAATATACGAAATCTGTATATAACTCAGCAGACCCCATCAAAACAAACAACGGAGTGGCGATGAAATTCTAATTAAATGGTACAAACACACGAGCTGTGACGTTGATCGCACTTATATAGGATTCCTCGCGAGGATTCCATCAGCGCTGCGTCATCGTCTTTGCTGCTGTGCGTTCTGTGGCGACGAGCGTGGTGAAAAACTGATTTCTATCGAGTTACGACTCAGCTGTACGTATTCATGTTGCTGTCTGCACATACGAGCAATCACGAGTGTCTGTCAAACAATGTTGTAGGTAATATCGACAGGTTGTACGCACTCGCATACGTACACACACACACACACGTGCCAATACCAAACCACATGCTATTACCGGTGGAGTATACCAATGTATATCCGTATATCCTAACATATCCTAAGAGGCTCGTCCCATTCGGTTACAAATTCGCGAATTGATTTGACATAATTTATTGAAATCCACACCGAGAGAGTAAAGTTCATCCTTTCGTTTTTTGCCATACTATCCAACAATGACGCGCGTCGACTTGATCTGTGTACGTGGCGGTAGTAATGTCAAGTGACGGCGACAGCGACAACGAGAGGCCGAGGGCAATAGTCGCTAGCCAGCTCCGAGGTCACTTCTCCTTGGGGGTGCATAGCTTTTGTCAACGCGCTCCTACAACGATTGCGCAACAGCAGCTTCCACCCTCTTGCCACGCACCTCATCCGCCTTCGCATTGATCCTTTGCGACGCTTTTTACTCTTTTTAATAAGTTCTGCCCTACCAACGAACTTGAGTTGATCGATTAAATAATAAATGCTGCCTCCCTACGGGGTTTGCAAATAGTTTGCAAATTATAAAAGTATTCTTTCGAAAAGAATAAAATGTTGCTCTGCTATGCAAGCGAAAAAACTTGAAAACGACTATACTGATTAGAGCTTCGCTAATGAAGAATAACAAGGCCGTTAAAAATAATACGGGTGCACCTAGGAACGATAACAAGTGTCTAGGTGAAAAGGCGATAAAAAGATTGACCGAAGCACTGAAGCTGAGAACAGCACTGCAAAAAATGCACCTCACTTTGGAAAACGAGACGAATCATCGGAAAAAGCTGTTCGAATATTCGACAAAGATTCCTTGAGATACCAGAAAACGGGCTATTACGTTCATGACAGTTCCCAACACTCATATTTATTTACAATGTCATATTCGATTCGCGTCATTGTTATTGTTTGTTACGCCAACGTGTATTTTTACACGATGTATTACGGGTACGGAGCTCTCTATTTGTTTAAAACGGAAAAATGTGAAAATGAATTATCTTCGTTGTAACGTAAAAATTGCAACAAAGAAACGTACTGATTCTGATGCTAATGAAAATCTATTTAAGAAGTTCCGGATAAAGGTTTGTGGAACGGACGACGTGTACTATCGGTACTCAAATAAAAAAATCACTCTCCAAAGTGGCTTTACATTTCAGTCAAGATAATAACTATTAAACGCAGCGAGCATGTGTCGTATGACTTTATCGCTCCACAACAATCTGTGCTGAGCCTGAGTGGTGTCTCCTTTTGCACCTGCTTTGACCTTAACGAAAGCTAATTCGAGCTATCATTGGAGATTTGCGAAACAAAGAATTATCTATCAGACGATACATCTACATTTTCTATTTAATAGTTTGAAAATAAATAAAATAAGTAAAGTACAGAACTTAGTTTTTAGATTTCAGATCAAAGTAGAACCGTCAATCTATTCTATGAATATCTTTAGTCGACAAGCGGTACGTTTCGTTTGTATGAAATTCAAAGTTTCAAAACAGGAAATATTATAAAGATTCCTGGATATGTTTGGCTGCACTTAGGTTTACGCCAAAGTATACGCGATTAAACGCTAGAGAAAGAAAGCTGTGCAGAATCGGACGAAAAAATTGCAGGTGTCGTGAGACAGAAAAAAAATTATTTTCTACTTGTACCGTGCAAAGCGAATAGCTACACGATAAGGTTGAGTTTACCGGTCGGTCAACCTTTCATTATCGTCACGCTCGTGTTCGTAATGATGTTTGCCCGTTCTCTAATCGGCTCTCACTCTCACTCTTCGTCGAGGTTGCATTCGAATAGTCTCGGGCACTTTACAAGTCTCGCTTTTTATCCGCAAATGTGGCGCGGCTCTATAAATAAACGTTCGATAAGGAGTCGGCAGCAGCAGCAGCAGCAGCAGCATCGTTTGACGAGGCGCGCATTGTTCGACGCTCGGGCGACAATTTGCGAGTTAAACAACTGAAGCGACCAAACAATGCTGCTACTGCATCGACTGAACGCCACCTCGGTATCAATATTTGTTCCTCGCTCGCTCGTTCTCTCGCTTGTACGCACACTCCTGCTGAACCTCAGCGTTACCTACTGCTGAATTATAACTATTATATATGGCTAAGCCGTACTTTACGAACGATCGTTGTATCAACGAAAATAGTATAAAATCAGAGAGTTATCGTCGCAACTTGACGAAACACGAGCGAAACTTTATTGAATACTGTTGGATGTGAAACGTTACCGTGTTGTAAAGATAATCAACGGTGGCTTTATTTTAAAAATTACCTACACTTTTTCTGGTAAAACCAGCCAGTCAACCAATTGGTATTGTATGCTCGGACACTAGCAACAGATAATTAATTGAAAGAATAGGGCTATAGTATATGGGCGGACGTTGCAAGCTTGAGAACAAAGTTTTTTACGCTAAGGGATAATCATTTTAGAAATGCAAAAGCCGCGTCAGAGAAAATCCCCAAGAGAATAGGAAACGAGAGGAGAAGTGGAATAACGAAACGGCACCGAGAGTCTTGGGCGAAAGCAAATCGATAACGGAACTAGCGCCAACAGCGAAGGATAGTTCCGGCTTGTTCGCAAACTCTGCAGGTCACTGCGTCTCGTTGGCACTTTATCAGTATTATACCGCCAGTCGTTGCTCGATATTTTTTACGTATCTTGCGGATTTCCATTTAGTTTTTTTTTTCGAAAATATGCAACAACGCTGTTTGACAAATCTTTGATTATGCTCAAGTACTTTATTGATAACAGTATGATACTTTCAAGCGTTCTTCTATTGTATTTTTGCGGTCATCATTACACTTGGATGTTCTCGTTTTTCAAGAATAATTTATAGATTTATTGTTTGTTTGCAAAACGTTGGCAATCGATTAATTAAATTTTTCTCAACAGATTAGAATTTCTGATACATAAACTTTACGCTTCATTAGTACCGGTTGATACTGGTTAGTACAGTTGCAATGATGTAACATGTTACACAAAATAATTATCTAGTTTTTAAAGTTTCTAAAGTTTGAATTTTACAAGGCGAAAAAGTATTTATACGTTTGCGATAAAAAATAGCGCTTTTAATGACTTATAGATAGCAAAACGCTATTTTCGAATAAAAAACTAATTAAAATAAGTTATAAATCGCGCAGTGAGTCACGTCCGTCGTCACGCCACGTACATGGTATACGTAATGCATTACACATTAAGTGAATCTTCCCAAAATCTCCCAATATTTCGATGATTCACTTTCACACTTCATAAAAAATAGATATTGATAATGAAAGAAAAAAAGAAAGAGTGGTATGTATGTATATATATATGTTTATCAATGGATCAAACCGCGTGGAGGGGAGAAAGAAAAAAACAATTGGCCACAGTTGCAAGTATTACGTTTACTAAAAAAAGAAAAAGGCCAATGACTCATGAAGCGCTGCATCGAGCCAAAAAAGCGATCGAGGTCCGTGGCATTTGCAAGCGACCAACTTTGGAGCGTCGTGAATTTTCGCGAGGCCCCCTCTTGCTCTCCTCAGATTCAACAGATGAAATGGAAATTGAAAGAGTAGCAAAGAATATAAATTGTTCTTAATTTTGAAAAAAAAACAAGACAAAAAGAGCGAGAACAATTTCCTCTGATACTTTGGATAAAGTGATTCATTTACTAAGCGCCCTTAGCAACGTGTACATTGAACATAAAAGAGCGAGAGGCCTTGTCCTCGCCGTCATCTTTCAAGGTCGGTTTTTCTCCTTCTCTTACTCTCTCGACGAAGAGGCGCGCACGCGTTTCGTACGGCGTATAGGTGGCGCCAGACGATAACGATACCCGGCACACACGTGCTGGCGCAATAGCTGCTGCCAGCCGGAAATCGCGACTCGAGAGCCATCCCCGTCGACAGGTTTCTTTCTTACCGCGCAACGATTCTATACTGCTTTATCGGCCACCCCCGCTTTCGAAATACGCCGCGAAAACATTCACAAACGATTCAACAACGACACTAGCACTTTTTATTCGTTGATTTCCAAGCTTACGACCAACATTGAAATGTAAAAAAGACATATGTATACTCTAATACAAAAACATGCGGTGCATCTATAGTTGCACATTGGCAGTTTAAACAGTTTTCAGCAAAAATATGACGATCAAAAGTGATTCAACAGCACACAACATACTGATGTAATGTGTCTAAATCTAAGATTAATGAATGTCATGGAACTGCTGATTTCTAATGAAAATGATGTAATGATGAATGAAATGATTTCTGTAACGCTAAGTATCGTATAAAAGTGTTGGAAGCGCATAACACCTATGTGATATGTATATAAAAATTGTTTGAAATGCATGCGGTTTGATATCTACCTAAAGGGAGTTTTATGCCACGAAAGGTCACCCAGATGATCAAGTAGTTAAACAATTTTCTCTGATTAATTTTAAATACCGAAAGTTATTCATGTTAAGACGGCGTTGAAAGCAAAAACTTGATGAACGATATTTTTACAGCTGAGTCTGTTACTACTTTGACAATACATTAACAATATCTTAATGACGGACGTACAATACAAATGAGTAGATGTTTTTTTACGAAGCGATATTTAAAAAATTAGTTAACAAATCCGACTAATAGTAACTTAAAAATACGTCAATTTAGTAGTATTTCCAACGTTGTATGTGTTATAAAGTTAAATCAACGTATTTAAATAGAAAACGCTGTAGTTGATAAAAAGTAGCGATATTGGAACGAGAGAACTTGAAACAAAGAGCAAATTAACGAAAAGTGAACATAACGTATGGACAGCTGCACAGTCCTTGCAATGTTGCAATGCAATGAAATGTTGAGACACGAAGGAGAATGAGATCACGAAAAATGTGAAAAATCGCGTCATCGAGTTTTCGCAAGGCCGCCAAGAAGACAGAAGAATTTAGTGATGCTGTTTAGTAGAATCGCTGAGGCGGATGTCTATGCGAGAGTCCGCTTTGGCAATAATCAAATATAATCCGGCGCTTACCTTTTTTGATGAGTAAGCTAGTGACCCTCCGTAGCGCCTCGCGTGTAGTGGAGGTGGAGGTGTGCTTACTTTGGCCGAAGTACTTGTTGGGCGTGATGTTGGTTGGCAAGGTGAGAGGCTTCCTCTGCTCGCCGGCACCGGGTAGCCTCGCCTCGTACGCGCTGTTTAGTCGTTCAAGGTGCTCGATCGACGCTGGCCGTGGTTGGTTCGATTTGTTGCGCGTTGGATACCAGCCCCGATTGGGACCACCGGCCAGTCGTAACAACTCCGTCCCGATTATTGCCTGCTCCAGTCCTGGATTATTTCTTCGGTATCTGCAATCGCGTGGATCGACAGTTAAAAACTTGTCGCTATAACCAAACAAATTGTTTTAGAAGCTCAAGCCATTCCAGATTTTAAAATACATTAAATCATCCTACGTTAACGCTTCTACTCTAAACTTTAAACCACTTAAATTTTTCGAATGAAAAACAAGAAAAAACAGGATAAGTGATAATTTTATAATTAGCAGGAAGTAGCCGAATGGAAGGTCCACGAAAACTCGTTTTCTAGAAAAAAAATTAGTAATTCGAGTATCAGAACCTACCCAGTAGTGGCGGTGGCAGGCGCATACCATCCGGGCTGTCTTCGGGGCTGTGTGGGATTACAGCTGGCGTGCTGTGGTGTCCTCGGGATGTCGCTACCTCGCGCGAATACTGGCGTCTCCGGTAGCGAACAACTAGTTTGCATTCCCGAGGCTTGAGCAGCTACTGTTCCACTACCGCTTCCGCCGCCTCCACTGCCGCCAGAAGAGCAGGCCTCCGTCGACGGTGAGTGTCTTTTCGAGAAAGGTCGGCGATGCGATGGTCCTGGTAAATCCGTCGGTAATGTTCTTCGTTCCACTGGTACCTGCAATATTTTTCGTTGTAATTCGTGACATGGATTGACGGTCGTATTCATTTTGCTAATTGATGACGTATTTTCTTATTATTTTTGTTTTTACATATTTTGTAAAGACAGTGATAAAGGTTACGGACATCCATCCAGAAAGCTTAAAACGACGGTAGAACGTGAGAATGACAATCGACACTCGCGTAGAAGCGTCATATCGAGTGCCGTCGTGAACAGACGAACGATGTACATACAAAGAGAAGAGGGCGGTCTCACCTCACGTCTATTCGCCATGCCCGGAGCCATCCTGCGTCGTCGTGCATAGGCTGCATCCATGGATCTCGTATTGAGAGAGCCTGTATGATGATCCCTCGACGAGTCGAGGCTGATACCTCGATGGGGCGGTACCCGTGGCCTATAATCGGTGGACCGATTGGCGTGGCCAGGTTTTGTTTTTACAGATATACTGCCCGTCGCCTTACCGTTGCAACCTGAGCCACCCACGTCCGAACTCTCTTCATCAGCCTCCTCCACTGGCGATGGCGGTAATGGTGGGAATTCGAGTACCTCCACGCTCACCTTGAAAAAAAATGAATATTAGTAGCTGTGAATAAAAGCTTGTTGTTAACGCTCGTAGCAATTAATTTAAAAACCTGGAAGTCTGGATTCTTGGAGTCCTCGAGGATAGCGTCTATCACGTTTTCGATCTGTTTCGTATCGTTTTTATGATTCTCAAGATCTCCGGGCCTCCTTCTGCCGGACGAGTAAGCGTCGCCGCCGTTTAGCCTTCTTCGGTCGAATTCAACGTCTGCAGCGCTCTTATTAGCAGCATCAATGACGTCGATCGCATGCGGTGGCGGTGGTGGCGGCTGTTGAGGTTTTTTTCCAGTTTGCTTGCTTTCGTACTGACCAGTTTCGAGCTGTTTGCGTTCGCAACTATCACTGTCAAAGCTATTCCGCTTGGAGCTGCCGTTGCGCCAACGTTTGGTGCTGTCTACAAAATCACCACTATTCTTTACGCTTTCTATTTCCTTGATCGCGTCGCTCACTTTTTCAAGTTGACGTCGGTTCTCGTTGAGTGCCTTCTTCACGATTTCGCCCTCGATCAACAGGTTAACAGGAATCTTGGATTCGAAGCGAGCTTCCGGTTGAGGGTGATACTGGTCGCTGTTGGCGGAACGTCTCGAGGAAACATCGTCGACTTTCGTACCTACGACTCTCGATACATCCAGACTTTTGGACGTGGTGATGGTTATGCCATTGCACTCTTTCGTTTTCTCAGCAAAGCTGGTTATTTTTATCGGCTCGCTGTCGTCTGGGCTATCGGGTAGTGGACGTTGTTCAAAACCATTTTCCAGGTTGCTCGTTTTCGTGTGCTCGATTATGGTTGTCTTGGTGCCAGTAGCCTCGAGCTGTTTGGACTTGCGCTTTTCATTTGGCCTACTAGACGGGTGCGTTATGGAAACGACGCTCACGAGATCCGGTTGGGAAACAGCTTGCGCGTTTGCGAACTCCGATGGAGGTTCTTTCAAGCATTCGAGCTTTCTATTCTCCTTGAGCAAGCTCTTGATGTTGTCAAAGGTATTGGAAAATCTTCGAACCTCGGTCAACCTACTTTCCTCCAGTTCATCGTCGAGACTCTTTGTAGGGGACTTTGGCAAGATTTTTCGTTCCCTTTTCCGACCACGGCGAATGACGTAGGTTCCGCTCTTACTCAAATCTTGCGGACGCAGATTATCCAAATCATTGGTCGACGAATCCGAGTACGGCGAGATGAGATCGTCGTCTGTTGTAGAGACACGAGGATCTTGCCAATCATCGAAATCGCGCAGTTTCGACGCTGAACCAACACCTAATGATAATTAAGAAAGGGTATTAGTCAAATTTAAGCACTACTCATGGAAATAAAATGGGAGTAACCAAGCACTCACTGGAAACGTCGCTGCTCTTTCGTCTCCTTCTTCCAACAACCTTAGTGCTACCGGGCATATAAATATCTTCGTCGAGTGAAACCTCCCAGGCAATGCTGTGTCTTTTGCTTAGTGCTGGAGGAGGTGGAAGCAATTCCTCGAGAGAGTCGTCGGAAAAATGTTCTTCCTCGGACTGCGTTCGGAAATCGGTCGAATTTCTCGT
Source organism: Chouioia cunea (assembly GCA_030064505.1). Classification (NCBI taxonomy): domain Eukaryota; kingdom Metazoa; phylum Arthropoda; class Insecta; order Hymenoptera; family Eulophidae; genus Chouioia; species Chouioia cunea. Next base: position 14,956,911 of record JAOPFQ010000001.1, on the reverse strand, counting down.
GGAGAAATCTGAATTTCTCGTTGAGTATATCTCGGAATATCGTTCCTCCCGATCGGAAGTCTGCGCGGAGAACCTCTCGCTGGAGTCGGCGTGGGGAAGATTGAACGAGACGAAGTCAAGGTTGCGTATGGAGAATGGATCAGCCGAGGGCACACTGCTTACATGGTCGTTCGAGCTGGCGCTTGCCATGGCTATCGAGAAGTCCGAGTGGAAGCGCTCGTTCGACATGGAATTAGCCCTTGAGAAGTCCGAGCTGTCGCAGTTGGCTCGCATGGAGAAGCGCTCGACGCTTACCGAGCTCGAACGCGGCATCGACGATCTCTCGGATTCCGAGTTTCGCGAAAAGCGTCCCTCGCTCGAGTCTGAATTGTTACGACGTCTACGGGCTGATGCCGAGCGCTCGCTGCAACCTGCACTCGTGGCCATTCCACCGTTGTGGTTTCGACTTGAGCTTGAAGCCGCACGAGGTCCATTGTGGTTCATCAGCAGTCGGTCCTCGACACTGTCAAAGAATAAGACAATTAGCATTTCGATGACGAGGGCTCTACGCTCGCATAAGACTATAATGTCGTTGTTACACCAACGAACCTGCTTGATTTGATGATTTCATTTTGTCTTGGTGGTCTTCGTGAGCCCGGGTGATGGTAGTGATGATGGTGGTGGCTGTTGTGAGCAGCAGACGCGGACCTTTCCTTCTCGGGACTTGGCCGATTCGATTGGTCTTCCGCGTCATCGTCGTCGTCGTCATCGTCGTCGTCTCCCTCTTCGTCACCATCGGCATCCTCGTCGTCGACTTCGTCCTCCTCGTCGAGACCGTCTTCGGATGACTGACGAAGGTCCTCGAGGCCGTCCTCGGAGGATTGTCGGCGCTTATTGTTGGCATTGGAAGCGCTGTTGACGGCCACGGCACCCCCGGAATTCACACACGCTGGAATCCAGTTGAAGGACACCTTGCCGTCGTAAGGCAGACTGGCGAACTTGCTCGGCGGACTCGGCGGCTCCGCCAGCCGGAACGGCTCCACCTTGTTGCCGCCGTTCTCCCAGCCGTAAGGCCGTTGATGTCTGGTTTTAGGCTACAAGAAAACAATGAAAATTAACGATACGTTCGGTACATTGCAAGCTTCATAAAGCTGCTTATGTGTATCATTTACAGGGGTTTTGATGAACGCGTACTCAATATTGTATGACCAATGGCAAAATAATGGAGTAAATCCTGACGAAAGCATTTTTTCGTAGGATCTATTCGATATTTTAAGCAAAAGCGCTTTACTCGACGTACATAAGTGAAGCGCGTTAACTAATAACGTACGGAAAGCTATATGACACTATATATACACGAACGGAAGAGGTTTTGTTGTGGTTGGTAAGCTTGACGCCGGCTGCAGTTCTTGCACCCTCTGTGTACATACGCTTAGCAACTCGCTCGCTTTAGCCACTTTCCGCGCCCGGCTATTCATTTTACCAATCTCTCTCTCTCTCTCTCTCTCTCTCTCTCTCTCTATACATACATACATATATATATATGACTTCTTGCGTTTACACCTCTCGAAATAATACTGGTTGCTACTACTGCTCTTGTATTAAACAAGGCCAAAATGCAGTATTCGGTTCTAGCACCGAAACAGTTTGTGGCATTTATTGGCATTTGCTCATCGAATGTTGTAGCGAACAGTTGCGAAACGCATCTCGGTACTCATATGTTCATATAAAAGATATATAGCCTTTATTTTAATTGAACTCAAACTCATCTATTTGTCATAGTTATTTCCGTAGATCATGTTCACATATTGCCGATTCGTACGCCCGACCAAGCCTCGACTTATTCTACTGATTTTCGTTTCCTCGTGATACTCGTTATATACTCTTAGAAAAGAACTTTTCTTTTGATAGTTAGGAATAACGAGGTCAAGAACAATCTATACTAATTATATATATAACTATAACTATACTAATTATGTATTGAATAATGTGATGTGAGACGTGAGTGTATTACAGCAAGAAAATGTGAGCTGTTCCAGTGAATAATGCCCGTGGTTAAAAGAATAAATAGTTGAACAAGGTTAACCGTCCGTCTAGAAACTCGCAAAATATATTCAATGCGGGTTTGAGAATAAGTTAAAACAACTGACCAGAGTTGTCTGCGTTGTGACAGCAGCATGTCCTTGACGCTTGAGGTCGTCCATGTTGATTGTCCAGGCCGTGCCTCGTGCAGTTCGACGGCCCGAAGTCGGTTGCTCTCGTTGGTGCTGCTGCTGCTGTGGCGGCTGCTGCTGCTGCTGTTGGTGGTGGTGGCCACTTCTCTTCGTCGAGTTTCCAGGGGAAACCCTGCAACAATGGGAACAACGGGTTGAGCCAACGATCCAAACACACAGCGATAAAGAGAAAGAGAGAGAGAGAGAGAGAGAGAGAGAGAAAGAGAAAGACCAACTAGGAGGGGAGTGCACAATTCGAAACTCACAATTCTCTCTGCAAGCTCCCTTCATAATTCCTGGGCCAATGAACTATACGGGGAGCAGTCGTTTAATCGACTGATCGCCTTTTCGTTTCTATACCCGCGCTCTTTTTAATTTTTTTTCATGAAAATAGACCTCCAGCACTTTTCAATTGATCGCGGTAAGCTCTTAGCGTAAGAAGTTTAACCGATCAGCCGTTTTCCGTTAATTATTGTCATTATACGAGACACTTTGATTGCTATGTCGATAGCTAAGCCAACTTTTACTTAATTGTTTCAATGCGCTTAGAGCGTGTTGAGAGGTATTTTGATACTCAATCGACATACAAAGTTACATCGCTCAATCAACATCTACCGTGGCAATACATTTCTAATCGAACGTTGAATTACCGAATGACCCTTCACTTTATTTCAAATATTCATAGCAATTCGATACGTATGCCTAATTCATTGGATTCTCTTTGATCGAGCTCATTGAGTAGACTTCTAATATCCGTGCATTGCAGATACAGATCGTACATTAGTTATGGGGACAGCGATTTATGAATTTCCCAGCGGGACGCGTTACGTCTGCTTTTCGAATGACTTAGTGCGATTGGATTGGCAATTACGAGGGTAGGCGCACGAGCGCGAAAGGTGCGCTTACACAGTTATGTGTGTTCACATGACATAAGGCAAGACTCGTTGTGTCGAGAGACTCACGGCTGTGCCATTTGTCGAAATGCCATTATAAGCGGCAAAAGTTGATTTATATATTTCGGCGGCGTTTTCCCATTAAAACGCCATTCGGTCTCACGGCCACTGAACTTGCACGTATCTCTCCTCTACAACGCGCACGGAATATTCAATACGTTTCCAACACATCTTTATTCGATTATATTTGAAAAATGAGGAAAAAATTCGGCGTGGATTTATGCCTAAACTTTTTTTCAGGAATATTCTTCCGTCTATATTTATTCATAGGATAGAGTACATCAAACGAGAAAAAATAAATTGTAAAAAAAAACTAATTCGTAATTTAGTGTTCTTCCCCGTAGTCTATATTATTGTCCCATTTGCATTTAGATGGAAAGGCTACGGAAAATATCGAAATTAATCGCTGAACCTTTCGAATATCTATGACTGGTTTTGGCGTATATTTGCAATACATAAGTGAAGTGAAAATCTGCGATTATCGAGTGAGAGGAGTCGAATTGCAAATAAATCTGAGGTGTTATCGCCAGCTCCAGACGATTGATTTATCTGTGTGGGGCTTTCCGTTCATGAACGCGCGAGCCGTCTGCTCGCGCGTATACTCTGCAGAAGCGGAGTTTGATTGTTCGTAATCGAAGAATAGCTGCCTGTCTCTCTCTCTCTCTCTCTCTCTCTCTCTCTCTTTCTTTCTTTTTCTTCACTACAATTGGCTACACCCCAGTGCGCGCAAATTACTTTTGGCGAGACAGGATTCTCGGAGAATAGTAGAAATCTTCGTTCAAAGAATCTCTCTTTCGTTAAAAAGCAACCGTGCTTTTGCTCAATGGAATCACATTGATTTCTAAACATTGCACAATGATTGTCTATGCGAAAGGTAACTTGTATTTAAAGCAGTTCATTATAGCCTCATGTTGCTTGCTGATAAGAGATAGAGGAAAAGAATCTTAATACTGCAGAGCTTTGCTTTCTCATTACGATTCAATTTAACCATGGAAAAATTGCAAGAGGATACATTTTGAAAGTTTCGGTTGTCTTTAATCATTTAATTAGATCAAACGAAACAGATTATCTTCGCCAAAAGCACTCTGGCGAAGCACTGAGACTGCACAATTGAGCTACTTTCTGACAGAGTGCTCGCGAGAGAGAGAGAGAGAGAGAGAGAGGGGGGGAGAGAAGAGACATCAAATTGAGGCACAAGCTCCGACAAAGTTCTTTGAGAGATTCAGGACGAAACCCTTTGCTGGCCTCCATCCCTCTTCTCCTTCTCAATCTCTTTCACGTCTCTTGTCCATGTCTAGTACCGGCGTGAAATTCGCCTAGCGCCAGCCAGACCGATTTGCCGCAATTTCACGAGACGATTGAGCGAGAAAGAAATAGCCTGTCGCTAGCTCAGCCATCATGAAAAACTCGCTGTGCTTTGGAATCCCAAGAGCTTTTTCAGTAAACCGGACACGTCTCCTTGTTTTTTCACGCACACATATTTCTATCGATCGCCGAATCTTTGCCTCTTTTGTCCAAGTGTCACGACAACGGTCTTAGCGCGCAAATCAGTTAGGATCTTTGGAAAAAGAAGTAATCGCATGGGCTTACATGGGAAGGAGAGTGGAGATTATTCGTTCAGCTTCTTCTGGTGGCGGAGGGAATTCCTGAGCTGGAGCTGCTGTGGAATCCTGGGGTTCTGGGCAATCCGGAACCGGACGTAGTGCTACCAATGCCATCTTTGCTTTCCGACCATTCATACTCATGTATCCGTCGTCCTCGGATTGGTGTCCTGTACATTCGATTCATTTGAAACAATAATTAGCATCAGTCAGACATGAAATAAATGACAACATAGCATATACCGCCGTGTAAAAACCACCGACCACGAAAGAAAGATAATTGGAGTTGAATGAACCGCGACAGCCACTTAACACGTGTCTGAAATTGAAGCGACGCGCGGCAACGACGGCGGCGCATACTCAACATACCATTCATGAACGAGCGAGCAGAGCAGACACTTTGTCACTATTATTCGCCGGTTGCAGACATATCTATGCCCAGCTCCACAGTGGAAACGTCAAAACGCGCTGGGCCAACTTGCAGCATCGGGACGCGATAGGAGGAAAAAAGCTCGGCGCAGGTAAAAGGAGGCAAAAGCTCGCGGAGTAAAAAAGATTCGAAGAGGATGAAAGAAAAGAGGGAAGAAGGATCCTCTCGGTCGCTTGGCTCTTTTTTTATTTATTTTTCTTTTTTCTTTTTTTTACCTCGCGGCCTGGGTAACGAGTGCGCGCCGGCCGCTATCTTTTATTCATTCGCGCTGGCGGCAGGCGCCGGCTGCTGCTGCATTCAGAGTGCACAGGTATACGTATATAGACAGCAGAGAGTAACTCGCTCGCATCGGTCCGGAAAAAGCCGATTCATTCGCTCGATTATGCACGTGCACAGGTGCGATTCTATAGTGATATCAGCGCGAGATTTGACTCCAGTAAGCTCCAAAGAGTTACACGGTGGCGCGCGAGTTTTCCATTGTCGTCGTAAGCTTACGCGGATAATCGAATTCGCGGAGATTCGAGCCTGCAAATTTTCGATTAGATTTTTCCGAAAGCATATCTTAGTCGATAACTTTCGTAAATTCAACGAAGAAAAAGGCAATTTAACAACGAGCTATACAGAATCGAACGTGAAATAATCCGACGGAAATGTACTGCAGCCGAAAGAGTTTATTGCTGGCAAGGAGGAGGGTAAAAGCAATTCCGAGAATGAAAAATGCAGGTGCTTGTGCATATCCGTGAGAGTTTGCTTTGGTGGTTGGTGGTCGTTAGCGCCGTAGGCCGACAGAGCGCGCGCGATGGTAGTCTTGCACCGATGGTAGCGCGGGAGGTTCGTAACGTTTCTAAGAGCATAGAGAAGTAATTAACGTGGCCCGGCTCCTACGTACATACCTAAGGAGGGGCTTTCGTCGTCCGGCGTGAGGCCGATGCTCGGCTCGGTACTGCTGCTGCAATCGGTCGTCGTCGCAAGACCGGCGCTGCTACTGACGCCTCCACCTCCGCCTCCACCGCAGCCCACCACGCCACCTTCGCCACCACCCTCGATCTCGTGCTCGTCGTATTCGGAGAGCACCTTGTCCAACAGCTCGATCGATCGCTGCACATCGTCACCTCTGAAACAATTTGCAAAATTTCTTTTCTTAATTATACCTAAATAATGCAACGTAGCGCCGTCAAATAATCGAAATATCAAAGTTTCATCATCTTCATTTTTATAAATCCACAATCTAGAATGGACGTTTACATTGTACAAGTTCGGTGGAGCTTGGCGAAGTTAGTTAGTTTGTAGCGGCTCTTCACTGGAGAGACGCATTCGAGGAAAACGAAGGAGACGAAAAAGAGTGTCTCCAAAGAATGACGGAGCGCTTAAGTCAAAGAAAAACTGTTGCCGATTATGCGGCTATATCTATAAGAGTATGCACTTCTTACGGAGACCAATCGGGCACAAACTATAGTTTCTTTGAGACTTGTGAAGAGTTGCTTGTGACACAGTGACGACTTTGTCCCCCCTTTCTCTCTCTTGCTGGATCAAATTTGATAGATTTACCCATGATAGAATATTGCTTTTCGCGCAGGTCAATACTTATGTATACCTATAGCTTTGCTCCCTTTGACAATCATTCTTGGGCCATCTCGTCTACTTTCTTCTTCTTCTTTCCTCATTCATTTCGCTTCCACGATCTCTCTTTCACACCTTTAATGACATCGTTATTCGCTGTTACACTTTCTCGTTTGATCGGCTGAGTAAGCATTACGTCGTTTTTCCAATTCAGCTGTATTTAGAGCGCATCCTTTTTTTATACGTAAATATTTGATCGGATCGCGTTGATTTATTCCCGATACAGTGCCATAGAATCGTATTTTCTCTTGGAAATCTCTAAATGAACAAAAACTCGAAATAATCGTAACATATAAATAGAGGGCTCAAAGCAACTTGCACGAACAAAAGTGTAGTAACTGCATGCATCTTTAATTTTTCTTCGGGAAAAAACCAGAGACATATCAGAGGCCGTGTAGAGTGACAGTTACGCGTGGTTTTTCTAAGATTAAGTCATAATTGCGCGGCTCGAATGCAATGCAAATGCGAGTCGGAGTATCGTGGTATCGTGTGTCTGTGCGCATATGTTTCAAGCCCCCGAGGAGTCACTCGCTCTTTTTCTTCTCTGTCCGATTCTAATCGCAACGCAACAAAGCACGCCGCCACCGCCATATTCCACCTCCAGTTTTTCAAGCGCAGCAACAAACATATATACGCTGCATGTATGCGTGCCTTTGTTCAAATTGACCGCGACGAACGTGACCCATATCTTTGCGTAGCACATACACTTGCGGCTTAATTGAGCAGTCTTTTCTTTTAAGTTTCTTGATTGATTATACCGTTGATGGGACCTGTTAACGCGATTTTACATTTGTACGATACGTTTGTACGATTCGAGACTTTCTCCATACCGTACGTTTTACACGACTTTGCGTATCGACGGACGACTGACCTCTTCTTTTTTTTATATCGACGTAAATACCGATAGGCACCGAACACTTTTAACTCGGAGTTTTAACGCCGGAACACACGGATCAACGGAGAGAAAAGTGAGCAATCTTGCAATTTATTCACAGAGTCAACTGCATAGTTTTCAAGTGCCAAACAATTTATAACTGATAAAATTTGCATCTGCACAAACATTGCAAAGACGTAAATACTACGATAACGGAATGAGAAGCTACGTGTCAATTAAAGTTGAAACTAGCGAGCAAAAAGAAATAATAAAACAGAAAAAAAATAACGAAATTTTCGAAAAGGCTGAATCGTGATTCGAGCCATAAAAGTCATACTCAACGCGATGCGCGTCCAGGCAAATTGGAATTTTTACGAGGCCATCATTATGCTTTTACACACAGCTCATCGAGGTACGAGCTGTGAGGCTCGAATAAATCCGCGAAAAGCTCGTAATTTTGCCGGGAGACGCGTTTCAAATGCCAGTAGTATAAACCCATAAAGGTCATTAGCATGGGCTGGGAAAAATTCGAACAATTTAAGTGAAGCAGGCCACTGCGGGGATTAAATTATAGCGGTTTAATCAACGACGTGGCGTCGGATAACGAGATACAAGCCACCTACTCGATAATTGCACTCGAAAGAGAAATAGAGAAAAAACCGCAGAAGGAATACGCGTGAAAAACAAATGTAAACAGCTCGGAATTAACAGGTCTTCTCGAGCTCACAGTGCACGTTGCAGCGTGATCGTATAAAGCCTCTTCTGCCGGTGACCAATTGACCTGATCAATGTTGTTGCCATAGCCAAGAGTGTGTGTGTGTGTGTGGGAGAGAGAGAGAGAGAGAGAGCTTCATTCATCGCCGGTCGCTAATTGAATTTCAAATGCTATTTGTTTAAGCAAGTTCCAGTGGAAGATGGTGTTTTCCATTGCTATGGATGTGTAATCGATACGGTCAAAATCAATGACAAATGGCATTTAGTTAATTAAGTTAATAAAGTATTTTTTTTTAAAACACGCGCAATTGCAAAATAATTCTTGATACGAGTACAAGAGAGAATCCGATTGCATTCGAACGAAAAGTATTTGGAATGGGCAATAAGCATAACAAAAGTATAAAGGAATCAAAGCCAACAAAGGCAGATGCTCACAAACTTCATTAGAGGCTGGGTTTTATCGGTTTGCTTTGGTTTGTATTCAGCGAGGCGTCGAGATGGCAGACATCAAAGTTATTTTTAGTATAACGGCAAGTAATGCGTGTTCGGAATTTGAAGAGTCAGCTAGTCAGCGGATCAAGCGTTGAATTAAGCTTTTGATTTGATTATGAATAAATCCACTCTCGTCCGCGCAGCCAAAACTATTTCGTACATGCACACTCTTAAAGCCCTCTATTTTCAGATCTAATGAGTCGGAATCACGTATTCTACTAGTAATATGCGTCAACAGACGACTTCGTGTCTGTTAATGTGTCCCTGGACAATTCATTCGCATTTTCTAACGACTCGTTCGTCGTGCTCGAGAAAGCGAGAAGAGCGAGGGGGAGGAAAAGAGGCACAAACAAAAGTAAATAAAAGACGTTGCAGTTGAGTGCTCGTTAAATTGAGATCGCGACTAATGGCGTCAAAGAGAAAACAACAAGAATACACAAATAACATAGAACTATTAGAGGTGGAAGCAGCGAGGAGCGCACATAGTGAACAAATGGAGCGCTGAGGAGGGTAAGAGGATGCTTAACAACGATCAATCGTGAAAATCGCTCGACGGTAAATTTTCAACAAACCAGAGATTAACGAGGAGGAGTAAGTGAGCAACTTGGCCTTCGCGCGTGTGCGACTAATAGTCGCATAAATTACGAAGGCACGCGCGAAAGTAGATGAGCAATTCGTTAGAGTGCGTATGCGCGTGAAGCTAGTATTAAGGTTGGATGTGTATAAGCTGGATAATCAGCCCTTTGCCAACGATCCCACACATCCCAGATAATTCGATCGCGCGAGAGGCGCGACTACGAGACCGACATCTAATCAGTACAACAAGGGGTTGTGCTTGAAAGGGCTAACTACTGGTCGTAAAGAAAGCAACGTACTTGTCGTCGCATTCCTGTTCGTTACTAGCTTGGATCGTGGCTTATATTCCACGTGGCATCTGTATTTCTCTTTTCAAATGTCACTTTCGGAGGAGGGACTGCTAATGAGCCACGCATAGATTCTAAGGCAAACAGTGCGGGTAAAAAAGGCATTTTGTAACAAAGCTGACGCTGCGCAACGCATTGCAATACCTCGCGGGACTCGTCACGAGAGAAACGAAACTTGAGGGAGTAAAGAAAGCCGAGAAAAGAGAGAAAGAAAGAGAGAGGGAGAGAGGTTGTACGAAAGAAAAGCGGTGGCGAGTCGACCGCATCGCTTTCGGGCAATTAGGATGTTGAATTATGTAACAGAAGCAACGCCACTCGGCTACATATGAAACTTTAAAAACCTGCGAGGCAAGCGAACGAGATATTTCTTTGTTTTATCTCGTATCCACTCCCTCGCGATTTTCCCCACCATGTTTCAATGGATCTACGGACAATGGAATCGCTAGTTAGCTACATCCCTTCAACTCTTTGCGGACCACCGTGGCAGACCATTACGTATATTGAAACATATACACGATACTTAATTCTACATTTAACAATCTACGTATTTGCCGGTGCTCTCAATGCAATTCGATGATTTAACCACGAAATAATGTGTAAAAAGTGGTATTCAAAATGGCATCTATACAGCTTCTACTCAACGCATATTCCGAGTCCGTAAACACGAGTTGAATAATTTACAGGCAATACCTGCTTTCCAAGTACTAACCGTAACACTTTTGTTCAGTCTCTAAAAAACAATGAAATCTGGTCTACTTCGCTCGAGGTGTTCTTCGAAAAATGTGGTTCGTTCGTCGTGTAATCACGATTGGTTAATTAGCTCGCGAATGCTCGGGCCATCAAGTTCGTCGCGAGAGAGGCAGCAGAATAGAGTCGACGAGTCGAAAACGGGCATTCGTTAGCGTCGTCGCGTGCTGGAAAAAAGCACTAAATTGGTGTGCTACGCGTTCTCGGACATAGGAGAGGTACACAATTGTAGAAATTAAAGTCTGGATTTGCTCGTTTGTCGACAACGAACATTCGTTACTACGACAAAAGCTGAATTTTCTCCTGCCTTATTCCAACATCGACAGCTATTTATAATCGCGTTAGGAACGTCGCTGGCATCTGCTGTGCAAACTTGTCGTTCGAATTATAGGCAAAGCTCGTTAGATGAAGCAAACAAAACCTCTTTTTCTCATTTAAGCATTGACATTCAATATAATCAGCATCGTGCCTTTACTATACCGTTGACGTGCTTTGTAAATAAATGTTCCAACGTCTGTAGAGTGTTTATTCTAATGGGAAAATTAATCTAAAATAGTGGATAAAGGACGCGTTATTTTTTATCACCGGATCTGTGTAATCAATGATCGTGCAGAAGACAGCTTGACTGAGATGAAATAGAAGCCCATGTCAATTATATTACGGAGTTGGGCTTGAAAGTAGTTTGAGTAATTCAAACATCACAGCAACGTTTCGAAACGAGCAAATAATGAGACAGACAGAGTGAAAAAATGAGCGTATATATAGTAACAGGAAAAACGAGGTGGAAGTGGTGAGATTCAAAGTTGTTGGAAGCGCATGGAAAAGTTCGTCGCAGTGTTCGAGGGGGGAAAGTGAGAGAGAGCCTTTGCAAATGAGAATTACGTATAGTCGGCGTTAGCGCAAGGGAAACTTTGAGTTTGCAAGGGCGCTAGACGGCGGTGGCCTTTAGCGCGGCAGTTCGGTGACGGTAGCACAATTTCAAGGACGAAATTGAATCGCGCCACGACTCGTGGTCACGCGAATACCGTAATATCAAAAGTTTGTCGTTCGGTATGCGCATAAAAATTAACTATAACGATTGCAATAAGCTACAGGCTTAAAATTTGGTGGGCGTTTGTCGAGGAAGTGAAAACTGTTGCGTTCGCTAGATGTATATAGAGAAGTAGTATATGGATTGTACAAAGTGCAAGCACACCAACAGGTAGTTATATGTGTCGCACGAAAGATCAAAGCTTGGCACTTGGGAATAACTAGGCAAGTTTGTAACGGGGGAGCGGATGGGGTCAGCTCGATAGCGTGAGATTTTACCAGTTGATCCACGCGAGAGCTGCTCTCTTCCTTTCATATTAAAAACATTCGAGTCTTTGTTTATTTGCGGGTTTGTCTCTCTCTTCCGTATCGAGGAATCATGATCAAAGTAAACGAGTGAAGCATCCTTACCGAGAAGATTTGCTTCTTCTTTGATCTGGCTCAACAGTTTCCGAGAATTAGCTCTCATCGCATCGCTGACTTTGCGTTTGCGCATACAACCATGCTCAATTGTTCACTGACTACATTTTCAAATACATACTGGGCTTTCTATAACAACCTGTAGATAGAGCGACTCGTAAAGAGATTGAAAACTCGATACAAAAAGCAACCGGCTAGCTGATGACAAAAAGCGAAAAGCACAGCGAGAATAACCACATTTCAGATAGGTTCATACTGATCGTGTAGGTGCAAAACGAGCGTGCGTATATCGATTGTCGCATCGTGACCCGGTTTCGGACGTCTCGTACATACACTCACAGCGTGCACATGCACGTAACCTATATAGATGCGTGTTATCGGCTCTTCCTGCTTGCATGGCGCACATATTGCCCTTTACCGGCCCGCCTGCGGCTTTACACTGAGCAAGCAGCAGCAGCAGCCTAAACCTTCTGCGTCGTTTGTAAGATCCGACGAGCGACGGGTGTCCAGAGCCTTTCTCTCCGCACTAGTCCTTTTACCGAACCTATTTTGGCCTATTTTGGCCTATTTTGGCCTACCACCACTGCTGCCGTTGCTCGCTCGACCCCCTATTTCGTATACTCGTTTGCACGCCCTATAAACTAGCTTGATGCGCGTTGTACTAGTTTCGAGTCAATGATGCTCGGATGAATCGATGTCAATCCCGATTAACTTCATTTATCCACGCACATTTCTGGCTGACTCGTAACGAACGATTATATTTGGTTTTGATGAGGGAACAATTTAATAACCATTACGTCGTGAATGAATCACTGTAGTACGTGGTTTATTACTAGCTTCGACGATATGTTATCGTTTCCATTAAACGTTTAAAATATCGGAAAAAATCATCGATAAAAATGTTGAGAGTTAATAAACGTTCAAAACTCAATACGGCGCGGTTTTATCTCATTTTTCTCTCAATTCAACGAGTTTAATCGAACTTGCTGCGCGGAATTTTTAACTCCAACCTCAATGCCAAGCTTTTTCCTATTAATCCTGCTCTCGAGATAACCCTCTATTTCTAACGTTCCTATGAAAACCCTTTGTTTTAAAGGTTGAGAGAAAAGGTCACTCGACATCCATTTTCAATTTGTCCATTTTAAGATTCGATTGGATCTTCGTTTTTACATTGCGTCATTTATTATCAGAGCTGGAGACTGATAGATTTTGTTTCTGCATGGAATAAAACAACACTTTTACATTTTGTCGACATCCACGCAAAACGTGAACAAAATTTTACAGGACATTCGCGGACAGATTGTTATTATTTCTCCTTGTTTTGCTTCTTTTGCTATCGCATGTAGAGAGCACGTTGGCTGCAGGTCGTAGTGGGTTGCAATTTTCCGCAACAGCGGCAACTCCAACGATGAAAGGAGAGCAACGACTACAGTCCCGTGAGGATTGGATTCTCCCTCTTTCATAGCCGTGCCTCGTAACACGCGCATCTATATAAAGGAAAGAAGTCGCAGCAGAGAAGGCGCGCAAAGAGTTGACAAACGTCCTTGCGTCACGTTTAAGAAGTGCGCACCCGGTGATCTCTTTCGCACGTTCGCTAGCCGATTCCCTTGATGATTTAGCGAACTGTGGATTTCGGTTGCACTTGGAAAGTCGACTTTGATCCGCTGGGATTAACGCTTAGTTGAGATTCAGCGGATCTGGAAATGGAAATGCACGCTAGTTTGCCTTTGCGCGTTCTCTATTGAATTAGAATCTGCCGTATTCGATGATATTTGCTCTCGGTAATCGCGTAGCTATTTCCACGAAAACTCGTCGTAAAATGCATGTAAATACACCTCTGCGTGCCGCTGCCTCGAGCTGTATCAATTTCTTGGATGAAATTCAGCGAGTCAATTTTTCGAAGAAAATAAAACGATCACAAGGAAGTACGGAGCTGCACAGCTTGGCCAAGCATAACACGCTGGACGGATTAAAGGCGCCAAGGTAAAAAAACAAAGGCTGCGCTCGACTACGAAAGAATAATAAATTAGCCGCCGCGACGTGGAAGCGACACCTTGCCTGTATTAAAATTCCAACCTTTGGAAGGCCGTACGCTGACACCTGCACTAATGGCAAAGCGAGGAGGGAAGACAAATTACAAGTTTAGTTGCCGAGGCCAAGACGAGATAGCAAGGGCGACGGACAAAAAGGAAAAAATAACACGATATAATGCAAGAAGGAAGGAAGGAAGGAAGGAAGGAAGGAAGTGATAATTATTGACGATGTTATATTGAAAGATACAATGGGTCTGGTGTACGGGTAGCGGTAGTAACGACGAGGCCATGGGTTATATAGTATATTGGACAGTCGAAGCACGCGCCCGCCACTATACGCCAGTGAGAGCTTTCGCCGATGCCAATCGTTTATATAGGCCTGCAATAATGCCACCGAGGTTCTCTCCATTCAATCGCGCACGCCTACAACGTGCCTTCACGGTCTATTGTGCTCAACGTGCTCAACGCGCTCAACGTGCTCAACGTACTCAACGTACTCAACGCGATTTGTCTCCTAGCCGATTATTTTCTGCTCGAAATTTTTAGCCAATTCTAACTTTTGACAAGAAATTCTCGTACTTTTTTTGTTGAAAGAAGTAAGAAGTCGATTCAAGATTGTAGTGTACGTTGTTGGTCAAGGTAAAACAATGTTTTTGAATATTCAAGTATATCATAATCAGCCAGATTTAATTGAGGATGCGCGTTGATTTTAGTTGGTAAAAACGTTTGGTCAATTTGTGCACGTTACCATCACAACAAAATGTTGCAACAGAAAGTAAACCGAGGATAAAGCTGGTCAATAATTTTTACCGTGCCACATCCAGGCTTTTGTGCGTGTTTGGCAGTCGTACGTGAATTTACGAGCCGCTAAACTCGGACTGCGCAACGAAATACAAAAAATACCCTCCTCCCTCCATCCAATACGTTAGTACGCGTGTGTATGTTTGAATAAAGAGTCGAAGGTTTCTGGTGTAACGAAGCGTAAGCTTTTCACTTTGCTCTGGAAAAAAAGCCTCACACTTACGCACTCACCTCTACCCCAGACCTTTTGTGTACCAAAGAACTACACGCCTTTCCTCTTTTTGCTTTTCTATTTTCTTCTCTCGTCGCTCGATCGAGCGTATCCTTACAGCCTGAACACAATGCCAGTTCGACTTTGGTTGGTCTGTTCGACCTAGAATGATTCGATTTTGTCGAATCTCAACGATGAATTTGTTATGCTAATGACGTTTTTTTCTAATGAACCATATCCAATTCGCACTATAATCAGGGTGCCCGAATGTCGTTAGAAAATAGAAGGTCACAGTTAGCGAATATTTCGTTTGATTGCTTGCTATAAGCAAATTAATATCACAGTGCACTTGGCTATTTCGGTATAACGATACTTTCGATGCGTGAAACGGGAGAAAAACTCAAAAAATTTAGCGAAGATCAACAGTGCGTCATTCTGTCGTGCATTCGCATTGCCTGCCCTCGTTATTTGCACGAGGTCTTCCAGGTGTAGGCAAGCTTGTCTACTTTCTTGCCTATTCAGCGGAAAATCCAGAGAGATAGGATGACAATAGCGACGCCGCAGTCGTCGATTTGGATTACGGGAACAATGGATACACGCGACGCAGCCGATGACTTTGAGGGATGCGGCTGCTTTGTGTTGATTTTATTATATTCGTCTCGGCTACTCGTACGACGTCGTTACTTTCTTCTTGCGCAGGCGATAACGCATCCCAATAAAATGTTACGGTAAAACGTTGCATTGCTTTCCATCGGTTTTTTTATCGGCAGTAATTTAACGAGTTTTGAATCAACAGGGACGATTTATTTGATCACTCGAGTCGAATCGATAACCATGGCTGAGGGTTTTTTTTTTGTTTGAACTTGAATTTATGTAGTTAATACTGCGAGTAATTATTGAAAGCTTTGCACGATACAACAGAGTTGGCTAATAATGATCAATAATTATTTGCAAAAATGCTTTTCACGTATGTGACATAAATTTGCGGTTCGTTGAAATTGAATAAACACCGAGTAAACCATAGGTCGATAAAGGATTTTCAGATGAGACGGAGTAAATAAAGTTTTTGTTAGCAATAATTTTTCTCGAACGAAGCTGGCATGCAGCATAGTGTACCGAAGCTACTTATTACGCGGAACAATGTCCATTCGCGAAGCGTACAACGTACTGGCGTGTGGAAGATATAGAAGGTGTCGGGGAACAATGCTAATTCTATTATTAACCATTAGAGTGAACCACGATACTCTTCGTGCCGTACACATACACTGCGGATAAGAAATATCGTTAACCCCTTCCCCCTCCAACCCTTACACACATATGCACGCTGCAGCGTAATGACAATTACAGCAATGACAAGGCTTTTTACCATTGCCCTCCGTTCATGTTGTTCTTAAAGTGCACTTTCACGTTACTCAATTATTCAAAGTTCTGTATTATTTTATTTCGCTAGTCTCATTGGCTTTTTTCTCTCTCTCTCTCTCTTTTATGGCAAAATAGACTTGTTGGAATTCATAATTTAATAAATAATTTCAATATTTTTGAAGCATACGAGTCGTTATTTTAATTATCATAATAATTTCATAAATCGTATTGAACGCATAGAACGTGCTTTTTTACATTTGCGTCAAATACGTACTATACTCTGCTTTACTGTGTTGCATTTAAAATGTAGAAATATTACTTGTTTCTATCACGCAGAGTTGGTGATATTGCGCATCGGATGTTCTTTTAATCAGCGCAAAGGCCGCTTATTTAATATTCTTTTCTCAAAGGCGTGTAACATAGAGCACATAGTGCAAGATGCATGTTGTCGAAAATGATTTGCCAGCAAGTGTGGAGTAGTGTTTTAGATTCATTGTAATGTCGGTCACATTTCTAGCTTTTAATAAAGCTTTGTTCGTTTTTCTTATTATAGAGGATTGAAACGTAGATGAGAATTACAAAGACGGCTGTCGTTATATTGTATTTCGATGTTTCTCAAATTGTTTATCAAATGTGCTATAAAATAGTAGGAAAAATCAGTTTCCGATAAAATTGCAATATTGGTATTAGCAAGTAATGAGGTAACGCTTGGCAAGATCTCGAGCAATGTAATTCGCTCTCCCATCTGTGAAAAATTGAAACTTCCGTACGAAACTTGAGAGGTTATTCAAGCGAAAAATCATCAGCGCTCCCAGTTTTGCACTCTCTCTTCCTTTTTTCTATATTCTTCTCGATTCTATAGCGTTTACCTACAGGGATTGCTCTCGAATCTCCCGACCTTATCGTTACTTGATTAAACTCTCTCTTTTTTCTGTACATACCTCATATATACATATCCGTTAGGAGGCTGAATGTTAGCGGATAATGAAGCAGCACCTGGAGATCAAGCGGGAGGGAAAACAAGAAAAAGAAAAGAAGAAATTTCGATTTTCGCCGTTCGCCAGTCGCCACTCACCCGTACGACTGGAAAGTAATATCCCAGAAAAATCGAGTGAGATGAGGTAATAGTTGCTGGCTATCCGAACACAATTTCACAGAGATTGCTTCGCTGCTTATCGTATGATCGTTCTGCATCTATCGCCATTTTTCAGAAAAAAAAACATCTATTTCGCCAGGGATTCATTGAAACGGCTATTTTAAGAAAACAAACGCGATCCGCGGGTCCCGTAAACATTCTGGTGAAAACCAATTGACGGACGAATTTACGCGAAAACATGTCTTGCAAGTCTTGAACTCAGGTTATGAGTCTTTTGACAAAGTCAAAAGAAGACTTAGAAAGTTCAAAGACATTTCACCACGATAAGTCGAGTTGTCTAGGTGAGATTCCTCTTTCGACAAGCTTTTTCGACTCTCAATTGTCCCCGCGTGTTCGCGCATCGACGGCCCGATGTCAGTTGAAACGCGAAGTCCTTATGAAAAGAATGAAAGATCAAAAGGTTCTTTGAGTTGCTTTTGTGAAATTCATTTGCACCACTGGGTACAAATGCTCTCGGCTTTTAATGAAAAAATTCTCTCAGTTGGACTCGCATTTACAGATAACGAGCTGAAGAATGCGTCTATCCGACGAAACAAAAAGGAGAGATTAAAGCGGCTCCAGAACGACTTTGTGATATATATCTCTACGAGCTGTTCGTCGAACTGATTTTCTTTTCCACATGCCGAGATTTTAATTGCAATCCAACAGTGTAGCGCACGATCATATTTTCAATGGGTAATAGACAAAAGTACGTTGAAAGTGACAAGTTACTGTCGTTGAAGAACTTTGACAAGTGAATGAAATAAAAAAGAAATGGCCTCGTCCAAATGAGAGAATAGGTCACAAAGCCCAAATTGTTCGTATTCGGCAGAGTGCAGCAAAGTTGGAACACGAAGCAAGATGAGAGACGCGAGAGTGTAGGAGTCCAGTGGGAGAGGGGAAGAGGGTAGTAGCTCTGCAGCGGAAGACAAAGTAGAAGGAAATGAAACGGAGTAACAAGTAAGTAATTTGAGTGTTGTTGTACGCGAGTAGGAGCGTTGAACACGGACTACCAGGCATTCGGCTTCTTTCGTGAATTCCCGAGTAGCTGCTGCTGCTGCTTCTGCCAGGCTTTCATCCAGTTTACAAAAGCCACGCTTTCACTAGACTTTGCTGCCGCCTCAGTTCTACGAATGACATACTAAAAAGCTCCTCGGCTAAGTTTTTCCACTCGACACGATTCAGAGCTGCTACATAGATATTACCATAGCCCAGTGTTCGTCAAAAGTTTTATACAGGGCTATCTTACACTCTCTAATTGCTCAAATAATGACAAATGAAACAATGGATGAGAAAGCTCATACATCTATGCTAGTAAGCCTTTGGCCTGGTAGTTAATTGGTATATCGCAAATGTAATTATAACAGTCGGCAAGGCAGTTACACACGCAGCCAGGTAAATCACGAAGCGTGATAATGCGGGTGAAGCTGCAGCGACTGTTCGCTAATAAATCGAATCGAATTTCAAAACGAGGGCAGCGCTTATCGGGCTCCGTAGCGAGAGTACGCCGGCGGCAGAAGCCGCTGCGTCACTGACAAATCTCAGTGCGCCGTGCACTCCAGAGAGAGGGAGAGAGAGTGCACAACAGCTTTTGTCCTCTGCTCTGACTCTGCAGGGTTCGTGTCCCTTATCATTAGCATTGTGCGAGCGATCCAGTTACCGAGAGAGCGAGAGAGGGAGAGGGAGAGAGATAGAGAGAGCTTTCTTAATCAGCAATCGCTTCTCCACTCCGCCTTCTTCTCTTTATGTACCATTATACGATTCGCCTTCTTGCGCATCTTTTCTGCTCTGATTGCGACCTAATAAATGTCTTTTACTCGAATTACCATGCAGATTTCGCAGCAGATTTGTTCGCTCTTTCGTTGACATTTGCTTTTCAGCTTAATCACTTGGATTCGGAGTTTCTTTGAAGCATTCTTGAAATACTGATTGTTTTAAACATCGCGTGATTTTACCACTGGGCTATAAGAGCGCGCATACGCATAATTAAATTTTCAAAGAAAGTTGTAATCTAATTAGCAGGTTATAGAGTGTTTTAAATCTCCAGAAAGTTAGCCTATCGTTCAAAGTAACAGACAAAGTTAAAAGAAGGAAAGCGCCCATTGAGGATAGGAGTATGAAGAGGAGCAAAGTTGCATAATTACAGTGGCTCTTTTAACTTTTGCCTATCGTGTGCATATATAGCGTCCCGATAAGACGAGAATTACAAATGCTGCGCGCATGAAATTTTATTAGCTCGTTAGCTATTAGTCCGGAAGCTATTCTTTCCTCCTCTTCCGCCCTCATCTCTCTTTCTCTTCCTCAAACTCGAATTCGCTCGAAACGAAAAAACAACTTGAAAAATGTCACGGAGACGTAGCACAAATCAATAATCGAAAACGACGTCCCAAAGTACTGTTGGTGGCGCAAGTAACGATTAGAAGCCGTTATACAGATCACCTTTCTCTCGCGAACACTGGGCAAATTAAGGTGGCCTTAGTGATCGATCGCTACAACGAACTGCATAGCTATTAGACCGCGAAGCCGAAATGCATACAAGTTAAAGGAAATGGCCGGATTATTTATGCTCGATCGCACGGAAGATTCGTCTTGTTCCGGTTGCCCATCGCAGTAGCTAAAGGCCCCAAGAGAGAGAGAGAGAGAGAGAGAGAGAGAGAGAAAGCGCAAGAGGAAGTGACGATTGAGCGAGGGACCAGCGATAGAGAAAAGTAAATTGCCATGGCTCCTTGAAGAGCAGCGAATGGATTCGACTGGCTTTTCTTATCGAGCGAACTTCCGTCGCATCTAAGACCATTAGAATCGGATCACGTTTCATCCTACTTCGATTTTTTCCTTTCTTTTTCTATCAAACGTTGAACAAGTACCTCGATCTCTTTGCCGCGAATTGGATCGTATATATCGTATTAAACTTTTTAAATGTCATTCTACGATAGTCAGTGCGGGGATGTGCGATGTAAACGTCGAGCGAGAAGTAAGCGCTACGAGATCGGCGAGATAATTCGAGCGATGTAGGTATAGTTAGGCGAAGAAAAAGCTAGCTAGCTAAAGTGACAAAATGGAAGTTAGCACAAAAGGAGTTTTCGTCTCTCGGTGCAATAACGACGCTGTGAGTCTATTCTCGGATTCAGTTTAATTTGGCTAGCGTTAACGCGCACAATGCGCTTCTGGATATTTACCAATTTTTCTCAAAGCTCGACAAAGTGGGAGAGAAAAAGAAAAGGAGAAAGAAGCTTGAAAGAGCCAATGTGGGTCAAGAAAATCTTCAGTGGAAAGCGCCGCTTCGTAGCCGTCAGAGTACAGCAGCAGCTAGGCAGGTAGAGAGCTATACGATGATGAAAAATAAGAATAAAGGCTTGTTTTCTGGTCTGGCAAACTTGCGCTCTTGTTTTGGACCCTTCCTTTCGAAACTCTCTTTAGTTCTCTTTATTTCACCACCAACGAGAACTAAGAGAATTTAAAACGCGCAACTACTCAAGGTAATACGTGTCATCTAGCAAAGAAAAGAACGAATATTAGTCGGATGAGGGTTAAAACGAATAAATCCAACAAAATCGGAGATAGACCAGCTGGGCCATTGATGGCTAGTGTAGGATCTCGTTTTCGATTAACTAGAAGTAACTACGTAGTAACTACGTAGTGACTGAAGCCGGCTTACCGGTTACCAAGCACGACCAATAATCCTGTCTGGCGAAAGTGATCGAAAGAGCCTCGACTCGTGCATTGACAAGGATGAACAAGCGCGCATACACACGCGCTTGTCTGCCCGTACAATGACTCGTTCCACTGCGGCCAGCCGCTTCGATCGTGTCAATTCCAGACTGAATGTGGCTTTTTGCACTAGACTAGAGCAACAGACGAACAAAACCAATCTCTTTGTTGCTCTGCCTAATGTGCTTTTTAGTCAGTCGCCACTACAATTTTGATTGAACTATTTTGACAATCGACTGTTATCTTTGTCTTACGAGACTACTCGGAAAAACCAACATGGTTCTAGAGTACGCTAGAAAGTAAGGAAGCAGGCAAATTGGGTTTTAAGAGATGGAGCAGCGTGCAAGAATGGTTAATTTTTCAAAGAGAACAAAAAATTGGCTCACCGCTTCATTTCTGGGTTAGTGGATAATTTAGTTTTACGAGAAAGAGAGAGAGAGAGAGAGAGAGAGAGATAGAGAGCGTTCATGTAGGAGAATGAAATTGGACGGTCTCCAAATTGCCGGAAACGATGATTCTTTGAAACGACTTTCTTAAAAAATTTCGTCAAGCCCTCTTTCGCTCTCACGTGCGCGCGCTTTCCACCTTCAGTCTCCATCATAATTCTCATAATGTAATACTAAAGGCTCCTCGCCCTCCCCCCTCTTTCTCTCTCTCTCTCTCTCTCTCCCAGCTAGCCTTCGTTTCTTCTTAAAGGTCTTGTAAAGTATACATCCTACACGCCAAAGTACGGGTAAAGTGATACGAAATAGCGCACGTGCGAGATATATCACGCAGCAAGATGGTAATTGTGATGGCTGTAACATTATAAAGATACTCTAGCGAATGGTTTTTACGAAACAGAGACCATTACTGCAGACGAAATGCACGAACGTGCAATCCATTTCGGTATATTTGATACGTATCCTGTTCGAGTTGAAATTATCGAGACTTGAACCCATCGGTATATTGCTAAAGCTACGTATATATACATATATTTATGTGTGTGTGTGTGTGTGTGTGTGTAACACCACGATCAATCGCGACTGATAATTATACGCGAGATAATTGGGTACACAAAGGTTTGACGGTATTCACGAGCGTGTACAGGAGATATCAACTGACAAAACTCATCCGTTGGAAGGTGAATACGTCAAAGAAGATAATCATATATTCATAGTCGCAAGACCACATTAACGTGTTACTCTTGGTGATATACAGTTCGGCGGAGCTTTAATGTCGAGGTACAAACGCATATGCTGCAAGTTGCGTTCTAATTAGGCGGACAATCATAATGTAGCTAAAGTAGTCGAGTTTCAGAAGCTGAAAAGTATCTCTTTCTCTCTTTCTTTTGTTTTTCACGGTGCATTAATCCTCGAGCCGTGCATGTATATTATTCGTTTCTTCTAAATGCCTGTGCAGTACTATAGTGCGTTGTGTTTTGGCCGGCCTAGAAACAGAGTTGTCGGATTTAACGAGCGATATAGCGCGCGGACGCCTATTTACTTTGTTAGAGCTCACTCGAGGGAGTATTTTCGCGTGGTGCACACTGCTATTCTCTCGCGCGTCTTAAGCTAACTCTCTTTCTCTTTCTCTACTCTGGAGTAGAGTTGCGGCGGCAAGTTGGCTCGTTTTCCAAAGCTTCAAGCTCGCTTGCTCGTTCCAAATGCATTTTTATACTTGCTCGCGGCGGCTCTCCTCAACGAGCCTTTTATTTACCTTTTCACTTTTCTCTCCTCCCTCTTCCAAGCTCGCTGCTCGCGCACGCCCTTAATAATCATCGCGATTAAAGTAGACGCCGGCTTTGGAAAATAATACCAAGCCCGACGTTGCGAACCGCTGATAACGCAGCTTTGTAAATAAAATACTCTATATATGTATACGTATAGGGCAAACGATTTTTCTACTCTCAATAAAATAGTTTCCGGGTGTTTTTTCCCAGTTCTGGCTTAACCATATATCAAAGCTATTTCCTTTCCCGTTCACTTATATTGCTTTCGAGGATTCACTTAAGCGCATCTTCGTCGAGACAAAGCTGGATTTCCAACTCAATGAAATAGACGTTCACCTTGTTTTCACGGAGCATTTACTCGACTCTCTCTCTCTGTCCGTCTGTCTTTCTCTCTCCCTCCCTACGTTTGTGTGTATGAAACCATGACTTTGGGGATTTGTTTTCGAGAACATAATATCGTACCTTCTGCCAGCTACTAATATTACTTTTGTTGACGATGCTTCCTACGTTTATTTGTTGTATACTTTTCCATGTACAATAGTTTGATAAGATTTAAACAACCAACATGATTCAGTATTATCTACTGTACGGCGTTAATACAATTTTAAATTATCAAAGACAAGGAGAGCGATAGGAACGACAGGTTTTAATTAAAACTTTTGAGATTTGAAACGCATATCCAAAACGTATAATAGCCGAGGAAATTCATTTCTCCGAGAGAGTGAGCATCGATAGGGAAGCGCGATTTCAAGCGATCATTAATTAAAATGGCCAGCGTGTGATTTACAGCGACTGCATTGCTTGGAAAACGAAAAAAAAATAATAGCCGGGACAGAAAGATAAATAAAGACAATCACCGTGGTACAGTTGGAAGTTGTGTCGCCGCGTTCGATGACCTGCAAGTTTCAACGGATCTTTGTCCGTTATAGTTGTTTGTCAAGAGTTGTCCTGTCAAGTAACGAATGTACATTATACGAAAACAGAGTGAGAGAGAAAGACAGTTGGCGGGGGATGGTTTGCGTTTACTTTGAACTTTTGCCGGAATAAGTTTACGTAGGGCGCGCAAGTGGCGTATGGTGCAAAGCGATTAAGACGACAAAGCTGCTTTTTGAAGCTCGATCATGCGTGAAGCGTACAATACCAAAGTTTCTTGTACACGTCAAACCACCGCTTATGAAGGAAACTGCTCCATCAGCCAAAAATCATCGGCATCGATCGATCGTTGCGCGTGTTAACGTGATAATTGACATTATTTGTCAAACGCAGTTTACCTCGCATCAATTCGCCCGCAACGACGAATCGTAATAACTGGCATTTGCGCTCTACTATCTGTGTAATCTGAAAATCGTCAGTACTACTGAAATGTTCAAGGATTTTGAACGTCAATAATATTTTGCCAGAGATTAAATGAAAAATTATGCTTGAAAAGAAAAAAATTTAATACTGGCGTTATGCGATTTTGTTGAGCGCTAATTTGATCAAGTTTAATAGTAGACGTGATTTTAACGTGAGAACTAACTGCATCGCTACAAGAGTAATTAACCAAAGAGCGAAGTTTGCCAGATTAACAAAATTTGATCGTTAAGACGTACACAGGCCAACAACATTGCATGGCGGGGGAAAACGATCGGGGGTAAAGCCAGCTCAAAGCAATCCTGCAATAATTGGCGAACAGCGTTATTCTCTCGTCTAATGCTCTTGCTCTCTCCCATTCTCTCTCTCGTCGTCGTCGTCGTCAACGGAGGCGCGAGTTAAAACGGATTAGGGGTGCCTTAGTTGGGCCCCTCCCGCAAAAGTCGTGGCGGCCGGAACTCCATTAAACTGCAACGAGACAGGGAGAGAGAGAGAGAGAGAGAGAGAGAGAGAGAGCAAGAGAGCCGGGAGCAAGATTCATGTTGATGCGTAATTAAATTTGGCAATTGGGATTATTTTCCAAGTTAACGATTAGAGCGTCATAGTGAGAGCGAGACACACCCCCTCGAGACTGACTTCAACTGTCCAGATTCGCCGTCTCGGACATCACTACTAGAATGTGCACTTAAGCCGTTGATGTACGTCCAAGTAGTGGTACACAGCTTGCGAAAGCTAAAACTAAACATCTTTGTTGAAACAAAGCGCGGAGGGGAGAAAAATAGTAGAAATGTATCGCTTGCACGATCATATTTTAGCAGTGCTAATAGTTGTTTAATTGAGTATTCATCGTGTCTCGGCAAGCTCGCGGATTTATTAATCCAAGATTAGCAGGGAAACTTTGGTTGATGCATTTAGCACACCTAATATTACCTGAAACTTACTTGTTGAGTACCTAAAGTTCAAAGCAAATTCGGTATGCAGATCAGTAGCGTTACCTCGGCACTGCGAATATGTCACAGGTTACCTCACCTTGTCTCGTCTCTCAAAACCAACACGGTTTGAGAAGCTCATTTTCACTTTTTATAATTCGTCTATATACATTTCTCGCCTAGTCGTCAATCGCGTTTACGTTCGAAATCAGGAAAATAGCAAGTTGTTCGTCGGAGAAATTAGTTGCAAGTATTGCCGAGTTGTTCGCAAAATAAAACGAAACGCGAACACGCACATTGTCTCGAACGTTCGTTGGACGACTCTTCGAAACTACAGCTGAGGCGAATTAAAAATCATTACTTGGTTATGTCACCGAAGCTTTCAATTAATTTGCATAATGAAGTTGAAAGTTAGGTAAACAAAAACATAAGCTTCGAATTGGGAGTGGCGTGGTAACGAGCGAAAAAAAGAAAGTCGAAAGCTATGCAAATTTTTATCATCTCTTGGGCGAACTCCCCGCGGGACTTAAATTAAATCAGTGCTACTCATTTAACTTATCAGCGATTTCTCAGCTGCTGCGAAACGTCTCATTTATGTAAAGTCAGGCTCGCGCGCACGGGGATATTGAATTTCTGCATTGGGCTGCTTGAGAGTTCGTCGAGCGACGACGCCGATATTGAATCACGTCCATCATTGTCGAGCCTTATAAATCTTTTAATTAAATAAAAGGAGAATGAAGAAGAAGAAGAAACGAGAGAGGGAGGAGAGAACGAAAAAAACGAATGTACACGAGTTGCGCGTAATTCGAGAAAGGCCGCGTGAGCTGAAATCGAATGAATCTAAGAACAATAACGAACCACGAGGCAGAGAAACAGATGGATAGATCCAGGTTTTCTCGTCAAGGTCGCCCAACAGACTTCACCCTCTGAGTACAGAATCCTTTTCGGTTGTAGCCCGCTTGTTTTTTCGTTTGCGCGCTAGTCTGATGAAGGATCGATAGGGGGAAGCTGGCGTTTTTCCCAGGCGGGATTTCCTCCTTGTTTTTCCGCGAACAACTTTCGCTTGATATACCGCAGACGAAATTAATCATCCACCAGCTTCTCCCTTTCGTTCGATTTTCTATATATATATGTATATATATACGACGATCAACTCGTCAGCGTGTGGTATTATTGTAACCGTTGCGCAAAGCTGCTTTGAGAAAGGAGGTAGGGAACAGCTCAAATCCAAACACGCGTAATAAGTTCAAAGCGCACGTTCAGCTAAACGTGCACATTATGCGCAACTTTGCTGACGGAATTAGTCACGATCTTGGCTTGTGAACGTCTCGTAAATTATAAAATTACAAAGCTGACCTCATCGTACGTGCTCTTATTCTCTCACTCCAGCTCATTGAGAAATTTACGTAGCAGCATCGCGGATATATAATCAATTTGTAATTCGAGCAAATTTAAATCGAATATGACGTCGGATGCTTCCTTGAGAGAGGTTATCGATCGATATTACAACGACGCCGAAAATCTCACGGAAATTGAAGAGCTAAGGTCTTGCGCTCACAGAGTCGAGAATTGATGTGCCGCGTTGCCGTCACCAACTGTGTTCGCGTGAACGAGATGCAAGTCTGGCTGCTACTGCTGCACGACGCTCGACAATCTCCCAGCGCCTTGTGATTTGATCTTACCCACGAGAGAGTACTTTTATTCGAGCCGATTTGCCACGTCGAGCATGCAATCATTTCACATCCTATTTGATTTTCAACGACACTTTCTCCTCTCTACTTCCAACACTCAAGTACAATCCTTGTTTGTCTCGCAAAGTTGTTTCTATACATATTGCGACTTACGAACGATCGGATGAATTATATACAACCAAAAAGAACGAGCATCGCGAGTGAACTTACCTGGAACAAAAAGAAAGAGAAAGTTGGCATTAGACATGTACGTGTACAACTGGATGGATCAATTGTTGTAGGCGTGTATAATGGCACGTCTCGCGAAGGGAAAGACTGGACAATTGTCTCGTAGGTTAATTTAACGGTGTCGGTAATGGGACGACGCGACGCTCTCCTCTCCTCGTCTTTCTCTCCCGCGAGACACGACGAGCCATACGAGCTCGTATAGGCGCCATGTAGCGCGTCTAATTGTTTGCTCTCGGCGTGACTCCGATCGCGATTGCTTGACCTGCTTGTATGACGACATACGTGTGCGTGTACAATGCCATTCGCAACTGCCGCGAGACCACATCGACAATTTCACCGGGGAACGTGCTTTCGCAAATCATCGTTATTAAGAGTGACATGCTTCTGTGCGCGTGGGAGGACGGGTGATTCGCAAAGATTTTGCGAATCGCCTATGGGTTTCGGTGGAAAACTACGCTTGAGACAACGTACTCCGGTTGTGTTACAGTTTGGACGAGTTTCATAGGAAAACAAAACGTTTCAAGTTACGAAACTATTGTATTGTCCTATATAGCGCTAGCACGATCAGAATCATGTATACGCGTTCGCATAGCGTGTGGAAAATTGTATAGTGTACGCGTGTATAACAATTTCGACGAGTTGAACGACATTTGCGTGAAAAAGAAGCCATTGCACTCTAGAATTTTGTAACCTAACGATAAACAATTGACCATAAATGCGGGAAAATTAGATGGGATTGAACAGCGAGGGCGTTGCCGCGCATAAATCATTACTGTCAAACAAATACTATGGCTCGTTTATACCGAATCGCACTCTCATAATTGTGATTATGAGGCTACCATCGCTGCGCTAATGACAATAAAATTGTTGGCGCATACGCAGCCGAATGCTGCTCCTGCTGTGCACGATGGCAGTAAACTAATTTGTCGAACGTGACTGCATCGTTAAGCGTCTACGTATACAGGTAGACATAGCTGTCGACGTTTTGATATCGGAAATACGAAAGCAAACATGCAGCCGTCATGTTCTACAAAAACTTACATGTCGTTGGTTGATTGCGAATTCATCGCGTCATCCGATTTGCTCGTTAATTCATCATCGAGTGCACATTTTATGGGAATTTTCAAAGGGTATCGTTTTTTGTTTAATTTAAATTGGCACTAGCCGGATGATATTTGGAGTGCTTGGAAAATCAATGGAAACGCTCAACAGTGTTTTCGAGCCAAGAACGATTATTCCGTAGGCAGGGAGTTGGCACTGGAGAGATACAGTTTGCCTATTCAGTACTGACCCAGTTACACTTGCACATTGTACAGTGGCGGTGGCGGTGTATATCGAAGAGCTAACGTACACGCGAGATATATGACTGATTGTGGTGAAGAGGTCATTTCGAGCCAATACGTACTGTTCGATCGTGTCGATCGTGGCTGAATTTATGGAACTACTGTATATGCGCGCGCGCGCGTGTGTGTATGCACAGTGAGTCAGTGTTGCTTGCACATCCGCGCGAACATTTTCTTTACTTTCTTGTATCTTCTTATCGCGCTCTGCGACGTCTAGTGACTCATCTGTTGGCAAGAAAACTATTAGATGGAGTCGTTTCGATAAATGCACGTGCACTCAACGATTATATCGTTGACAGTAGCGGGTGCATAACAAAGAAACTTTTGCGTATCTCAAAGAGCAATGTCTCGTTCCTTGTAGCACGTAGTTTCGACATACCTGTATATTCGAGCGATCGAGTGGCGCGAGAGCGAGATGCGCTTAAGAAATAGGCAAAAAAACAAGACTACACAATTAAAAGGAAACTCGACATAGACATTACCGCACGGATTAGTATCAGCAGTTGTACTAATTGAGATGTCAATGTTGAATAATTTACCGTTATAAACGATTTCATAGCAATATCTTTTTATTGATTAACGACACGACTTGTTTTTTTTACCATCTTAAGCGTCTCACGCGGTACGAAAATATACCAAAATAAAATAACGAGCAAGCATCACCTTTTACTTTGATTCATGTTTCGTCATGCATAATAGGCAACTAGTAATCTTTTATCCAACTACAACTGGAATCGGTGATTGTGTCGTCGTGAAATCAGAGTTGGCCAAAGGACGGTAAAACTTAATTGCGTCGTACCTTTATGACGGAGGTGTGCCATTATATATTGCGTGGCGAACGGGGAAGAAGAATTTAGTATTTTCTCTCGAGCATGGTCTATTGGGCAAGCATGCGCACTAGATTTTTCTTGTTATTTTTATTTGAAAGAGAGTTGAATGGATTATTATTTCGACTTTTTGTACCGCCACACAATAAGATGAATACAAAAAAAATCGTACGTTTGTTAGGTTGACGTAGTTTCGACATAACAATAGATTCGTGGTCAGAGAACAGTGCCAGTAAAGAGTAAGCAGAATTAAACGCGTTTCGCGGATCGAGCCATTATTTTCGAATGTGACATTTCGATGCTATTTTTACGTAATAAAAGCTCACCTCGACCACGAACTTACTCGTCGGTCGGTGCAAATTTCAGCATGACAGGTACGAATTTACACGAGTAAATACGATTGTATAATCTGTTTGAAGGTTTTATACAGTACGAAAGTCACGAAATCCCAATTATAGGCATGAAAAATTAGCCGAATGTATCATTACACGTAAAAGCCCGATTTATCAACATTACAGAACAAAAGACGAGGGGGGCAAAAAGGATTTCTTTTGCGGTACGTATGAGCGTACTTTGTCACTACAATAAAGTCCGGCACGATTTAAAAAAAGAAAGGTAGAGAGAGAGACTTTGAGCCGCGTCGTATCAGGCATTTTTCCTCTCATAAACGCGACATTCGGTGCCGTAAATTTGCGACAGCCCGGGTGAACCTATCAATCATTAACGGTTGAAAGATAACGGGAAGCTCTTCGCGTGACACGTTATATACGCGTTTTCACGATAGCTATAGCGAGCAAATTAACGTCACCCGTGCAGGATAAGACGTCAAAGTTTGTGTTGGCAAGAAAGGAGTCCTACCCGAACTGACATTGTTATCTATAACTGTGCAACTGAAATTTTTACAAATATACGAGATACCTACCAGTCACGTGTCCTACGACCCTTTACTTTCTATTTTACGTAGCTTTTGCGGATGACTAAGTTGCTAACGTGTAATATCTACTTTCTATTAAAGAGATTCGTTGAGCTATTAAACACATCGGTTTAATAGCTCAGCGTGTTTATCGTGACGAAGGACAAGATTACAAATGAATTGGCTTTACGAGATTACAGTACTTGGAAGACCTAACCCGAGCACAAAGATATTCCGATCGATTATGTAAAAGCGCTGAAAGTTGATTAAAAATTAAAACTTGTAATATATAGTAATTGGGCATCGAATGGTTTATTCACTGTAAATCGCGAATGAGTTTCGTAGTGTATAAATCGGCCAATGGTTTAGAGCTCTGTTACAAATCGGTGAATAAGGAGTTGAGGGCGGGCAGCCAGGCTATAGCTTGGATGGAATTTCCAAAGACTTTGGAAAACGACGAGGAAGGGGCCGGGGATGATGGTCCCGCGGCTACTTTGCATATTGTTGGCGCACACGCGACGGCGAGAGAGGGAGGGAGGGAGTGAGAGAGAGAGAGAGAGAGTCGAGTAATAGTTCGTCGACCCTATAATCCCAGCGTGTCGATTGGCTAAAAGCTCGCTGTACGATGCGCTCGCGCGCGGCTCGACTAAGAGAGTGCATTATACAATCACCGTATAACCGCCAGGGGCGAGGTGGGTGCATGTGCATCCTCTTCCTCTCCCTCTCTCGAGTGCATTACACCTTGGCCGCAAACTTTTTGCTCTATTGCGTGCCAGAGTGCAGCTATATATAATAGCACGCGACTCGAGCTTTTTAATTACCGTGGCTCTCCTCGAGTCCTAGCTATTTGATTTTCATTTGTCTGCAACGAACGACGACAACAGCTAACCCGGGGCATTGCACTGCACCACTACTCGCAAGAGACATGTGTATAAAGTTTACGCAATGTCTTGTATTTACAATGCAAGCCAGCATATCTTGACAATTTGCAAACGTATCTATCAGTTTGCCTTTTTCTTTTTAACCGATTTTTTATTGTTGCTCAATATTGCGGGGAGTAGTGCCATTGAGAATTGATTGTGCCATTCACCTTACGTCATCTATCTATGGTACAGATATTTGCGCCATAACCCACATTACCGGTGCGATGACTGTTTCCCCTAGAGTTCGCATGGACGACCTTGTCAGAAGCTTGACAATTGCCACTCTCTATGATATCGCGCATCAACCGAATTATAACGTTATCGTCTCTCCCCGCTCTCTTCCCCACTCACGCCGGACCTTTCATCGAATTACCTTGTTGACTGCAAAAATTGGACAATTATCGTAATCGCAACGACTCTTTTCAAGTGTCAAATGGACGCCCTGTCGTCGCCCTCGTCGTAGCCCTCGTCGTAGCTGTCCTCCAACTTAAGATGTCTCGTCGCGATTTGTAATTGGAAGTTGGCGATTTTGCATACTTGAGCTTTTATTATTTTCTCTTCGTAGGTTTCAATCGACTTTATTCTTTGCAACTGGTTGCGCTATATCGTGTGTGTGTGTTTATATAAATGCAAATGCAGCATAGTTCGCTTCGATGCTCCTCTACTCGACAGTGCAAAATAGTGAACCAACAGGTTGGTTGCCGGTCCACATCTTCAACAATACACAAATGCTAACGAGTGAGATATAGCAAGTAACCCGAGATTAATGAAGCGAGACAGCGAACGCAAATGTAGCGGCAGTCCACGAGTAGCTTTAATCCTGGAAGCTCAGCTTCTCCTACGCGGTTTTTGCGCTCGAGCTGCTTCAAGATGCAGACCTCTAAAAAACATAGACGTTCAACCGACCGAAGCAGGTCGAGAATGTTTTTTTCTCTGGCAGTCGACGCGAGCACGGATTTCTGCGGTTGGCGCATACTTCACGCAGAGTTGCATCTCTTCGCAGCAACGAGTCGGCGGGATGTTTGACATATTTCCGCAGCGTTACACGTGTGCTCGAGTGAAAGTGTTTGCATGTTATACGATACAGCTTCAAATAGTTTTACAATCGACTTTCGTCGAGAAGAAACGTGTCGTACCTTGTAGAGTGACACGGTTGGTTTTCATCACTTTCCTGATAAACGATACTTTTAAAATAGGTTATAAGCGCTTTTGAAAACTCAAGTGTGAGAGATAATATTTTTTCGTCACGTAAACTGACCAATTCATTTTTTACAGCGATTTCCTGTGGTCAAGCGCTTATACAACGATGCCAACTTTTTGAAAGCATCGTTACTTTTTTAATTGTATGGGCTCTAGGCCAATTGTGTGGCTCCGACAAAAAGTGCTCAATTTAAACCTGTAAAAATGGTTCGCGAATCGCGAAATTCCGCTAAAGCTAAACGAAAATATATCTCTTTCCGAACTATTATTCCTCGTGTTTTTTGTACATTTATCTGTTGTACACGTAATAAGATTAATTGGAAAGCAAATGTGATAATTATTTGCACTGCAATCGACATTAAACTCTTTTTGTTTATTCAATCGAATCGACATAATTAAGAAGTGACTTGTAAATTATTGATGACACGATTAACGATCATCCGTGAGACTTTGGCGCTAACAGATTTGAATGCAGTTTATCAATTATTCAAAGAACAGCAATATCAAGTTGGTAATATGCGCGTGTAAGCGCAACATATACATAATAATTAATAGATTAACCAGGCGAACCATGAAATTTGAACGTACATTAATCACTCGAGCCAACAATAGAAGCTTCGTAAAAATGATGTAAGTCATCCAAGGTATTGAACAATAGCCAAGAGCATAGTGGTAGAGGCTATTTCAGTTGCCTAATCCTGTGCCACCATACGCTCGAATCTAGATTAACGCGATAATGCTCTCGTCGTTCGAGTTGGGAATACGAGATCGAAAGAGAGACAACTAAACGCGGTACAAAGGATGCGCGCACCCGTACATTATGACAAACTTGTGTTTGTAGGTGTGCGCTCAATAGATTCGGCGCATCAAGCACATAATATCGTTAATAAAACTGAGTGAGTGGCTTTTTACGAGCCCATATAGTCTATGTAGTCCATATAGAAACGCCTCGTTGGATCCGTAGCGATTATTACTATTTCGAATCGCATGTGTAGACTTCCGTCCGCGTTTCGAAATTTGCAATTTATTGTTCGAGAAACCTGTGTACCTTTAAAATGAATAGCTGCTCGAGAATACTCGTCAAAAGAAAATGCAAATATGAATATTCGTAGCCCCTGATTGATAAACATACGATGTTACAGCGGAATGATTATCCGTATGCATTCGGATTATTACCGGTACCATTGCTTGCGTTGGCCGCTGTTTATTTTCAAACAAGACTCGGTGTAGAGCTGCCGGCAAGTGAACTCGGCCGTTTATTCATTGAACATGCGTTCTAATTATTTGCAGCTATATATTGATAATAATTATAATCGGCGCGTCTCTCTTTCTCTCATTCTGACGTGCCTTTACAATATTTAATATAGAGCACGCAGAGAGCGGTCGAGTTCGTTAGCCAGTAGTCGTTAGGTAAACGTGCACACGCACATACGTATACAGGGAGGGATGTAAGTATGCGGAAATTAATAATCAATTAGCTAGACGAATTCGCGGCAGCAACGTGGACGCACCCACGCGCTAACATCGCACACGTTTATACGTGGTATATTGACCTAGTTAGCTCGAACCTCGCACCAATTGCGCAATGCAACGAGGACTCGTAACCAAAACACGTTGTTCTCGACTTGTCCGCCGGTCGATCTATTCAACAACTGGTGTCCCTGTGATGCGCATATATCGCTCGATCAATTTTTTTGAATGTAAAGCTGTCGTTGCCCGTAAGTTTTGTCGGCAACATTTTATAACGATCGATAAATCGAGAATGGCTAAAAAAATGACGCACCATTGCATGGTGATGTATTCAACGAGACGAACGAGCTGTCAAAATAGCAAACTTACAACTGCTTGCATAATTTATCGGGGCAAACAATCGTCGAATAGGCTTTGAGAGTTAAATCAATAAGCAGCCGTGTAAATGCATGTAGGAATGTAAAAAACCGTAGCCGTATTGTTCCAACGGGTCGTAGGCTTTCGTTAGCGGAGTACGTATATATCTATATGAAATATCCAAGAAACGTAAAAGGAAAATCCGAGCCACGCCAGAGTTGAAGGCCCCTCTTTGTGCTCGATTAAGTTTATTAGAAGAATGGATCGATCCATAGTTCAGGAATTCGCGATCAAGCCAATCTAGAGATTTTTATATGGTAGGCGTCTAATGGTCTCTTATTTTCATTTAAATGTGTTTCTTCCCTTCGGTAACTTTACAAACACTTGGTTATACGAAACAAGCTATAGCAAGTGGTTTTA
This sequence comes from Chouioia cunea, assembly GCA_030064505.1. NCBI lineage: Eukaryota > Metazoa > Arthropoda > Insecta > Hymenoptera > Eulophidae > Chouioia > Chouioia cunea. Next base: position 14,922,301 of record JAOPFQ010000001.1, on the reverse strand, counting down.
TTTGAACGATTTTTCATAAAATTTAGTTTATACTCTTGTGTGAGCAAGGAAAATGGGAACTTTGCTGAAAATCACGCGATGCACGGTAATAATACGTCGCAGTGACACACAGAGCCGAGTTTTTTACTCGCGTGATATGCTTAATTGAAGAGCAGATGAAATGTGTGTCACTCGTTTATAATATGGTTATAGCAACGAGGTGGCTACTTCACGATAACCTCGCGATATTTCTAAGAGTATAATTTGCAATGCTACGAGAAACAAGGACTGAGTGACGTTTTGATACATTGAGAAACGATTGTAAAATTGATGAAAATTAGCGGTCAACTTAATAACGTTTCATAATCTAGTCAAAAAAATCAGTTATTTTACGTACGTATGCGATTTGGATAAATGAATAAATATCAGCTGGTATATTAGGTCGTAAAAAATACGACGTTGACGATCCGTTGAGCATTGGCAGACGTCAACAATCAATTAGCTGCGATGCGGGACTAAAAAATTCACGATAACGCGACCATGAAAAATGATTGTCGTCCATTAATCAGGCTGTGTTGCACGATGGCACGGTGCGATATTTCATCCTCCCTCGAGAAAGAAAATGGTCGCGCGACGCGCAACGTCTACATTATGCAGTGCCACGACGACCTACTATTGAATGTTAAAGCCATCCAAGATTTACGAACCTTTTAGGATACGCTCCTTTCTCTCGCTCTCTCGGTTCGTGCTAAGAGTGCCGCGCGCGAGTATACACAGCAACGGCAAATAGATTAGACAAGAGGCAGTAGAAGCGGAAGCAGCAGCAGCAACGACAGCAACGGTTTTTACGATAACGAGAGTTCGCTACTGAGCGAAACTGTCGCTCCCTACCGCGAGAAATCACTTTGTCGCAAGTTTTAGTCCACCTAGTAGCTTGCGACCCGCATTGTGCTTATGGGATTTACCGTACGTTTAGCGAGCGTCAGACACGTGTATATATCTATGTATATCAACAAGAAACTGTACAATTGGATTTCGTCGGCCGAGCTTTATACCTCGCTCTGCTTACGGCAAAGTTTTTTTTTAGTTAATACATCGAGTTCAACGGGCTATTGTTTGTTTTACACAACGAAAATAAATGACACTCCTTTCTGCTTGATAACTAAGTTCGTCAACTGAAAAAAAACATTGAATCGCGAGAGAGTCTCGTTTTTTCTTTTCTTTCGTTTTCTGACACTTTTTGCCAGTTACCAAGAGCTCGTTATTGTGCTACTGCTGCGCAAAAATATATAGGTTAATGACTCGCGTGTTCCATTTCAGCTGGTGTTTCGGCCTAACCGAACAAGAAACAACGAATTTTTTTCGATGCACACTGCAGTTCGTCACAGTTCTCGGGGTTAAAATGAAAAACTGCGGCGCATGTAACCTAGCGGTTTTAATTGCGAGCGTGGATAAAATTCAGCGAGTGAACATAAAACAACAACGTCGTAATTACGTCAAAGAGTCATCTGGAGAAATAACGTCCAGCCATATCGGCAATATCACGATGATACAAGATAGGTCAAAATGTTTCTGGCAGCATTCCGTCTCTCTCTCTCCCCCCCCCCTCTCCCTATATATATATATATATGCGCGCAAAGTAGAAGAGTTAGCATGACAATGTACGCGCTGCAACGCAAAAGTATATAGTCACGTGACAACCGTTCGACGAATAATGCATGACTTTACGATCGGGAAGCTGTGCGCGCATAGGTACACACATGCTGTCGTTGAAAAATGTTGCCTTTTTCGCACTGCGTTGAAACTTTCAGCAATAGTTTTTCCTACTGACTCTCTCTCTCTCTTTCTTTTTTATTGTTACTTGGCGCGCTAAATTTTGTTTTATTTTTATTTTATCGAGCGAGATAGACAAAGGCTGCAACGCAGAGAGGAAGACCGAGCGTATCATTTTGAAAGTTGACAGCCCAAAGTTTTGGCAATTTCGCAGAGCATCCAACTACTACGATTCTTATTCGGCATCCGCTCGTCTCTTCTTGGATAGACTCGCCCTACACGCCCTCGCGTCCTACAGTACTTAAGATTCTGAAACGTCCGACAATCGTTATGCGTCTCAGTTTTCCTCGCAATTGTGAGATTCCTTCCTTCAGTCGTACATTATAGAAGCGTTATTAAAACGAGTGGAAAATGATATCGTGAAATAAGATACTTTGAATAAGATTAAAGGTGTCTAAAGAAGGAGGGATGATTTGATCGTTGTTACATTGTTGATAACAATTGATATGATAGGTGAATAACGTATATTGGAGACTCGACGAAACGTGTATAATAAGCCAGCATCGCGTGCTTATTAGCAAAATTTTATAGTGTCGTTCGCAGACACGACGCCTGGCTACGTTACGTGTCGTAAGCACAATGCCGAGTCGATTGCAGCGTGAGCGTATAGCTCGCTAGTCGCAAAACAGCGCGAGCTTTCAAACGAAAATATCGAGCGAGTGCGTATACCTCTCGTGTGTCGTGGTATTGTGGGCGAGTCTCCTGCGCGAGCAAAAGCAATGCTTCTGAATTATACGAAACTATATGTGTGTATATATATATATATATATATATATATATATATATGTATATATATATATATATATATATATGTATATATATATATATATATCCAAAGAAAAGTTTGGATGTATACGTGATTTTCCACCTCACGGGCGGACGAGCCAATTTTAGCCGGCGTGAGTCAATTTTTACAGCACTGCGCGAGGTGACTGACCAGTCTAGCGTACTGCGATATATATGAGCTACACTGGAAATGAGTTTCATCCAGATGCGCCAAGCTACGTGCTTCACCTTTCATCATTGCGGTTTACTGACCTTTTTTGTCCGATGATAATCAAAACGACATCACAATCTGCTGAAAATTCTCGATTTTGGCCAAATTAAAATCGTGCAAAGCACAAGTTTGGGATGTAATTACTAAGCGAACCATGATAAAATCTTTAATAAAAATTGATTTATTTCGTGCTCCCAACAGTTTTAAGCAGTTTGGATACGACTGAAATGTTGAAATTTTGATAAGCATACTTGGTGGTGCACTTGACCAAGCTCGCAAAAACTTTTGAATGTCCGTAGTAACGACGCAAGTTTCGCGAGTTTCCCCGTAAGGCACTATATATCTTAACTCTAAACCGCAATTAATTTTTCAGTGTCTAACGTGCTTAAAACCACTCGACGGCATAATGTTTTAGCATTTATTGAAAACTTGAAAATGCTAACAATAACGATCCGACAGAGAAAGCAATGCAAAATGTCTCGTTCGCTAAATAAATAGCAACCGCGCCGTAGTATAGAAACTTAGACTGACGATTCGTATAAAAGAAAATGAAACTTTTCAGTTGCACTTACTCTCTGTCGACTCTCTTCGTGAATTATGTGAAAACCACGCTAGAAAGAGAGAGAGAGAGAGAGACAGAGATGCAGATGCGAAGAGACGAGCGACTCGATTACTTTCATTAGTCGCGATAAGATGCGCAGCGTGCAGCTTAGTCGCGTTAATACGGATTTAAGCACGACGCCGACGACGACGCGAGGAATTTGAAGTTCCAAGGGTGCCGAGAGAGAAGACGGCGGCAGAAGCAGCAGCAGCCAATGCATCTTGGCGAAATGCATTTCTATTAAAATGCAAAGCTTCCCCTGGCATTCTCGCAATGTGGGCTATGAATAATAAACTTGAATTTAGCCAGCCCTACAAAAAGTCGAGTAGCTTTTAATATATCTTGACTAATTTTCAAATCAAATCGTTTTTCATAACAACCAAATTATTAACATTCTTCTTACTTGTCGGATACTTTTCTACCGCAATCATGACGTTGAAACCCAACCTTTCACGAAGATGAAAGTATCTATGAATTTATAGGATCGTTATATCTACAAATCTACATAGCGAAGGACACTATGAAAAGTAATATTTAGAAATGTAACTGTATAAGCATAATAACTAATAAATCGTTCGCAACCGGAAAAGTTTTTTTGAAAACGCGAACGAATGCGAACAAAAAGTTATTTCGTAGTAATTATCAACAAAGAACTCTAAATAAAAACTATCCAGCCGAGAGTTCTTTCGTTCGCTAATGAAGATTTGCACGTTGAACTTTATAATACTCATTTCGCGTGAGTCAAAGGCACTGGTCGAGCTTAACAGTGCAGTTGACGATGGGGCAGTTTTCAATTGACAAAAAGCGCTCGGTAATCGGAGTATATCTTAAAGGCAAAATGTCTTTGATCGCTGCTAGGATGTAGCGTCTTATCTCCCCCCCCTCCTCTCTCGCTTTCTTTCTTTTTGAAGCTTCATTCTCGCGCCATTTCCAGGCCAATCAGCTGATGGGGTAACCTTGGCTTGCGGCAGCGAGACATGCTACCGCCGCGGGCGTACCGATTTCGTGATTACAACTTTAATTAACGAATTAAACGCTGTTTGCCCGGAATTAACAGCAGGGCGTCGTCGCGACTCTCCCCCCTAAGGCTAATTTTCGACTGCTGTGCAGCTGCCGAGGCGACATATCTAATAGCACACACTTGCTGCTTTATCTGCGAACAAATTAAACAGGCGATGCCCGTAATGGCGTTACCCCTGCATTTCACAAGCTAGTCATTTTAAATTCAATTTCGTCCCAAAAAGTTTGACTCAAGAGAACAAGTTTTCAACCCTACCGCTTATTACAGATCCCTTTGTGCAAATGTAAATTGTTCATTTGCATTTGTACGCCAACAGCGCGCGATCAAACTAAGTAATCACACACTACTACAGCTCAATAGCTGTTCTTTTTAATATATAAGCTGTTATTGTTATTTTTTCAATGTTTTCGTTATTAAGTAATTTGTTCTTTTCGTGCAAATCGGAGATGAAAATTCAAACATTTTTCTGTCGGCGGCAAATCCTTTTTCCTGTTATCCTGTTCCGCCATCAGTTGGAAGTTGCCGCCCTCCAATAACTAAGCAATGTCGCTCGGGAAACCGTCTGCAATTAGATTTTCGCGTATAATTTCCTCGTCGCCTCGCTTCCCTCTCTCTCTCTCTCTATCTCTACCGTTCTTGCTTGTGCGATGTACCGCAGAACATTAGGCCAAGCTTTATCATGGTGGACGTACACCAAATATGCGTACACGCTAAACGAGCCAACGTTTTTCCTCGTTTTTTCTTCTTTGCAGCTATAGTACGAAGTTTAGGAGACGACGTGCAACACTCAACAAAGAGCACGTGTATGCAACTTTCGGGAATATTCTCGCGTCGTTGCTCTTACGAGTTTATTATAGAGCGCTCCATATCTGTACAGCCAAATACTCGCGAGCTTATAATATATCGCAGCGAATAAATTGCAATAGCGCCTCGCGCAAATTCCGAATGCATAATTTTTACAAGTTTGAGAAAACAGGTGAATTGTGAGTGACACGGCGGCTTCGTGCATAACTCCAATTTCAAAAGTTACCGCGCAAATTGGCGAGGCGCTCTCAACTCCCGCAATTATTCAGAGTTCTATGGATTGTTCACGCAGCAGCAGAATCAGCAGCAGCAGCAATAGTAGCAGTACTAGCAGTAGCAGTAGCAGTAGGAGTAGTAGTAGTAGCAGTATTAGCAGTAACAGAGGTAGTAGTAATAGTATGGACAGTAATAGTATTGGTAGGTGGGTCTACGTGCAATTTTCACGGTAAACAAAATCGCAGAGCTGCCGGATTGATTCCGATTGGAGTGTTCGGGAAGTAGGTTAGTCTCCTCAATTCCCATAAGCGTAACTCTCGCGAACGTGATGGATTGATCGTCGTCTTCACCGGCAAGTTTGCAATCCTATCGTGCTGGCAGCGCAAGCTTTCGCAGCTGTGGCACGCGATTAATTAATTAATCCGATCCTAATGCCGAGGAGAGCGGGTTAGCCTAGTTTCCAATTAGCGAATCGCTTCGCTCTCTATGAAACATCAATATCGTCGAGAGGTATGCTTACGTTTTTTCCCAACCCGCCTCACCAATGGAATTAATGTCCCCGCTTAAATCATACTAGAGAATTATTAGCTGTAAACTGGTGAGCATGAGCACGTGTCGCCGGTGAATTATTACGGCGGCGGTGGCGGCGGATCTAGTTGTCGAGTAAATAATGCGCGCGCGAGCGAACGTGTGCGGTTTGCGACGACGATGCTCGCTGCGCGCTGTACGTTTTATTTTATCTCGCGATATTTGCATTTTAAAGTGTGATTTACGTTATAATATGCCGTGCGCGCCAATGACGATATCAAGTGTATACCTATGCGTCGCGTATCGAACGTTTCGCGCGGTTATATTATTCATTACGTGGGACTGGATGAGTGATAATTAAAATGCATAAACGAGCTATTATTGTTGAGGCAACAACAACAATCCATATACTAAAGCACTGGATTTTTCCTTAATTTTTTCACGTTTAATTTGCATAGTGTATAATTAAGTTTTGCAACGCGTGGGTCTCGCAATCAAGCTTTAACAGTGTGAGTTTGCTTTGAGAACATTTAACATTCAAAGCACAAAGCCCAAATTACGGTGCATATTTCAGCGTCAACGTATTGCTTTGACCGAAAGGACACTTGGTAATTACTTAGCCAGAACTGACTTTTTGCAGTGTGATATCGTCGGAGTGAGAAAGGGATGGCGAAGGACAGAGATCGTGTAACCTTTGCAATTTCTCGTTTTTCTTCCTTCGGCGTCAAACAATATTTATCGTTTACGTCGCTAGTCAAATTAATTCGAAAGGTACAGCTCTGACGTACGAATAACATCAAGTTAACATTGTAAATAAATCACACAAGTCGATAGAGAGAGAGAGAGAGAGAGAGAGAGAGAGAGAGAGAGAGAAATGTGCAACTGGCGGCGCCACACGTGACGATATTAAATTGCGACCGAGACCGAAACGAAGTTACATATCCCTCCCACATGTTGGTCGTCCGCCTCGTCGCGTGGGGGAGTATTTCGTGTGGTTGGATTGAACGCGACCAACCCTCTTATCACTGCGCACGGACACACACACACAATCACATAGCTAACGCACTCGGCACTCGGTGCTGCATCGTCACTTGCGCTCTCGCACGACGATAATCGATGACGCGCGACTCTCGCTACCTGATATCTTAATCCACGATTAAATGTGATACATGTGCACGGCACGCGTTATATTGTCATTTCGTGTTTATTGCCGGGCTCGATGATTCTACGTGTGACATAGCGCGTGGGCACGCCGTTGACCAAGTTTGTTTTGGAATGGGTCTGACTTCGTTTAACGATGACGTGGTGAGTCGTGATTTATTGAATCGTTATGCTATATTACACTTTATACTCCGTGGGACGAACAATGTATTTCTCTTCGCGTACATTCTTGGAGGTGAAATCCGAAACTCAACGTATGCATTACATTTTTCATTGTACACTCCGCGTATATCGTCGGGTTTCGGTATAACAAACCAGCCGGGCGGTTTCGACCAGACTTAACAAAAGTTCGTCGCGTCCATATCTCGCGTGCAAACAATTTTCGAAAAGCAAATTCGATCGGTAGCCAAATAAAAAACAAATCACAGGTACACGCGTATACGTGTTACACATGCACACGTACACATGCGCAGTGAGCGTCGTCCTTTTGGCGAAAAATCGACGATTCTCGAAGGGTTTCAATGCGGCAGAGTGCAGTCGCGCCACCGGAAGTTATTCGCCGCCAAGCAGTACAAGGGAGAAAATCGATTCTCTATTTCTCGCCCGCTGTGTGCACCAGGCATGCATGTGTGTGACGCAATGGCAGTCGGCTGGAAAAATAAAACACTTGAGATGAACTTGGAGCTCGTAGCATGTGCGACGAATGCCTAATTGGCGGCTCAGCTAATAAGTGATCGTTAATCCGCGCTCCTGTGTTTTGCCTGTATATTTGCGTATATATGCAGCATTGATTAGCTGTGTGCAGCGTGCACGCAGCCGCTGCTATATACTACCGAGGGAAGTAATCAGTGCCGTATGCGCGAGCACGACGACGAGCGCCGCCTTGCTCCCTCTCTTTTTTCCACTATTCTCGGTTTTTCCTCCCTCTTGTTGCCGGGGCTCGTGAGTTTTGCGCTCTTGTACTCGCTTAAACGCGAAGGAAACAATTTTTTCGAGTTGCTCTATTTGGTTTTTCTCTCTTTTTGACGCTGTTACAGTTTTTTGTCGAACCCACTTTCCAGCAATTAAAACGAAACATTTTTTTCGTTCGAAAATTCACTTATAGAAAGGTACAGTTTCCAGTTGGAAGAACACGTTGAACGTGCAGTTGGCAAAGATGGTTTCAGAGCAGGAGAGCAACGAATTAATTGATGTTGAAATTGCTCGCTTCGGAAGTTTGACCTATGTAAAACAAAGCCTTCGACGAAGCTGTCGAAAATTAGTCGAAAATCCAAACGAGCGAATTTATAAAAATAACACGACGCAAATGGATTCAGAACTAATCGGTGCACGCAAGCTCACAGGGAGTGGGATAGCCGTAGTGAGTATCGTTTAGAAATTTCACGGGAAAAGCCGAGCGCGTCCTTCAATTTCGCGAGCCTCCGTCCTTTCTTCTGCGTATTGCATGGCTGGCATCCATTTGCGGATTTCCTGATTCCCCTTGCCTCGCACAACCCATATCGCTGCTACTGTACGTAGCAATTTGCACGAGTGCGTTCGCTCCCTTTTCTACGTAACCGCCCTATCTCGCTCCCCTCTCGCCCTCGACGTCCCTGACCGCTTGATTCGCTTTTTATCTCTCCCTTTTTCTCCCTGCAGTTTGTTGAGACTTGCTAGCTTCTTCGTGTTTGGTCTTTGATTCTTTGCGAGTTGCTCCAACGAATTCCACGTGCTCCTTTCACTCCGTAGTCCGGCACACTATGTTTACGAATTTATCTTGCTTCGTTTTATCTCGCTGTTGGAAGATTCAGGCTATCGTAGGGTCGCGCGTACTATGGGATTATGTAGTTCGAGGGTTCTTACGTCTTGAAATCAATGGTAAAACAATTTTTCGGGTAATTTTCTGTAGCAGTTGTCTTAATGACGTTTGCTCGTAATTGCCGTCGACGTGAAATTATCAAAAATCCAGTCTACCAGTCCCTCCAAAAGAAACACGCAAAGGTTTAATTTGTAGGATGTATTCACAGTTACAAGAGTCCTCCTGTATTTTTGCTAAAAACGAAGAAGTTGTGTGCTTTGTTTTTTGCTCTCGAGCGTTTATCAAAGCGATTGAGGTCGATGTTTCTCGCTCGTTCCGCTACGTACGATATATAGAGGTACAGAATTGATAGGTATTGGAGCGTTCGTGCAAATGTACACAACTACGAGAAGCAGCACACAGCATCGACTAACCAGCGAGGACAGGTAAAAAATAAAATACACACGTGTATATGCAGTTGAAGAGAGAAAAGTAGCCGGCGAAGCGCCTACGGCAATGGCCTTTAACCCTTTTAGCGAATGCGAAGTTGTACGCTTTGATCTTCCGCGCACACAAGTGTAATTCCAGCGCGTGCGCGCTTTGAGTTTCGCTTACCACCCGTGACGACAAGGTGAGCCTCTGGGCATTTTTCCTTCGCGATTTTTCGTTTTCTTTTAGTTTTTTCTTTATCTACTACTATATTCCTGCGTTGCCTCTTTAAAAGGCCCTTGGATCTTCCGTATGCATTTCAGCGTTGAGTCTTCTGCTTTTGCTCCTCCGAACAAGAATGCAAGTTCGACTTTGACGTGATTTTTTGCAAATAGCAAACGGAAACACGCCTCCTTATTTTTTAATTGCGGTATGCGAACTCGCTAAAGACATCTAGTCGACGACAAAGTGCGCACGAAATAACGACGTGCAAGTTACCACGGAATTTAATTAAATGCAGATTTTTAGCGCATGCGCGGATACCGTAATATGCCGTGTACGTTGCGTTTCAATTTGCATTATTGAAACAAAGTTTATAATAGATTGCAAGATAAATAACTGGTATCGGTTGGAACACAGTAGCGGACCGTTAAAGCAAACAGATGCAAGCGAAAAATTAACGAGCGGAAACTTGCAAGCGGAGTCGTTACAGAGAATGTGCGGAGGTTCTCCCTTCGACAATCTCAAAGAGAACACTCGCTGGCCGGCAAAGCCATTGATATACTCAATAAGGTAATCCCCTGCTATGGCATAGGAGTATATATAGAGCGAAATCGAACGCGCTCAATTATTAATCGAACGAATGGATCGCGAAACTGCTTGTTCCGGGGTAGTAGTTCATTCGCGAGGCACCAGTACCTCGCAGCCTAGCCGTTGATTCTCTTCTGTTGTAGCAGCGGGGAAATTGTCGAACTGTACGTCGTCTACGTAGGTAAAGATCTGTGGAGTGCCAGATGAAAGGGGCACCGCGCGCGACTATACTTACGCTCTCCGAATCTTTCCTAACGCAACTGCTTCAGCGCGACCTCTGCAGAGTTCAACGAAACTCGACTTGCCGCATCGGCAAAACTATATACACTTGTCAAAGGCTTGGCTCTCCCACGTATGACTCGCCGCACTTACATCTAAAACTTTTTCATCTTGACAGCGACAGCTAAAAATGAAGTCTTATTGAAGTTGTTACTCCGCTCTGGCTGGCAACTTTTCTGCGATTAATCAACGCTGTTCTATACGGAAATTGCTGCCATGGGTAAGTAGCTATATACCAGTGGGATACCAGATTCGACAAAATTTCAACTTTGCGTTTTTGCGCTATTTACTTTGGCATTGCAGCTACTCGTCGTATACCAACGGAATGCAGAATAAACAATGAGTACGCAGTCGGTATACATAAACGTACGTGAGTGGATTTGCGAAAATGCTCTTGCAATGTTATAATATTGGAGTTTTGAACGTTGTAAGAAAGCTTGCATAGCGAGTAATGGGAGTGCGCGTTATATAAGAAAAGCCTCGAGAGATTACATCTTGAAAAACACTTGAAAAGTCGCGAATCTTTCTCCTCAAGCTGAACTCGACGAAGCAAGTCAAAACGGACAGAGAGCAAGGTAAGAAGCTCGATAAGTCTTATCGGCCTCAAGTCGAGTGCGCAAGTGGAAAAAGTTTTTCGCGACTTTTCATTGCAAGAGAGAGAGAGAGAGAAAGAAAGGGAGACCGAGTGCGATGCATTTACATTCTGTCGTCGCGTGTCTCGTCGCGCTGCTTTGTATTCGCGCACAATGAGCAACGTGAAATTTCTTCCGTCTATACCTGTATAGCGGCTTTTTGGATGTATATTTCACAGACTGGTATTTTTCCAGCGTACCTATGTGGATTATTGAAGTTATGTTGAAAAAGTGTTGTCTAATAATTATTGTACGAGCGAATGTATAAATGAGAAGTGGAAAGAGTACGAGAGAAAGACAGAGAGAGAGAGAGAGAGAGAGAGAGAGAATTAATCTACTTACTCTGGAGTGGGATTCCTCCAGCGCTGAGTGCCAGCGCGCGCCATCAGGCATCAACGGCCCGACCTGCACACAGAGAAATAGAAATTCCATTACTTCCTTATTGCATCAGTCAAATCGATCTCAAGCTGCATATAGACTGTTTACTGCCTATGGTTTTCTTTCCACGACTTTCATTATTTTCCGAAAATTGCTAGGGCTGTATTATTTAAAAATCCCGAGGCTCCGTTCGTTTATCATTCAATCTCGTTCTATCACCTAATACTTACTCTAAAGTGGTTCGCAGTGAATTACACTCAATATAACCATTCTTTCCTTCGAGTGCTTTACTCTTTCGGAAAATCAATATACATCACCAGGTATTCACGTGTATTCGATTTGTTATTTAATAGACTTGGATATTTTAACAATGAGATTTTGATAAGGTTACATTGACGGATAATTGCAGGTATGGGAGCTTCAGATCAGCTTAACATGGCCCAACTAAATGGATATCGTCAAGTGCAGAGAGATTATATTCGTACTATTCAGCGTGCTATTCATTGTTCACTGAGTTTTATCAAAGCTCGGTTGTAATTAAAAAAAGCCCTAAAAATACACGTATTGTTAGGATTTTATTCTATTTCCAAATTATCCCAACACCGACAAAAGGAAATTAGGTAAACGATTACGCGCACAGTATACATATCCCATAGAGTGTCACCGCGAAGCTGTAAGTACAACGTAAGTATACAAAGCGTATAGCGAGAGAGAGAGAGGGAACTCGAGTGTTTGTCTAGGTGCGCGCGCGCGCGTGTGTGTAGTAAAGAGAAGAATGGTCGGCGGCCTCGTTAGGAAAGCTGATGCCAAGCACAATGCCGAGAGGAAAGAGCGGCCAACGACTTCATCAACGAGAATAAGACACGAGATGCACGGTCATCACTTCCCTCTCACCGCCTTCCCATCGACCGCCCGCGCCGGACGTTTGAATTATGTAATTTATTCTGCCTCCTCTCGTCGCGCTCTCTTCCCACAACTCGTTGCATTTTCCTTCCAAATTCTCTTTCATTCTCTTTCTTTTTCTTTCAATCTGATGTTTCCGCTTATTGTTTCGACATCGCTCTAATACTCTATCGAGACTTTTGTTTCTTTTTCTATACAACGAGGCTGCATTGAATGTTTCCACTTGTTGAACAAACTATTTCGAAATCCGCTTATTCGAGACTCGAGTGTAATTTGTCTTCTCGGCTCTATATATATAGGCTAAAACTTTTAACTACTTTGTAATTCATGGTAGAAAACAATTATTGCAGCGCTCTACGAAACAAGCTAGTGCAGTTTCCTCGTTGCAAAGCACCCACGTTCAAAGTGGCCCATCGATTTGAATGTAGTCCGTCGGAATTCTTCCTTTCGTCTGATTGATTTACGCGCGAAAGCCCAAAGTGTGGACCTTTAATTGGATCCATTTAACAAGAGCACTCGAGTTTACTGTCGGGCAGATTTACAGCTTTTAATTTATGGTGAGTTCATCGTAAACCCCTATCATTTATTATTGCTGCTTTTTGTTCTTCGTTTTCCAGTTCCCGACTTCATTACTCGCTGTTAACGACCGCCCCCCCCCCCTTTCCTCCATCTCCTGTCGGAAAAAACCTCCAAATCGCAATGACCCAGGCAGCATTCTGATCTCTAATATAATTTTTCCAGAGTAAACAAAGAGCCGAGCAACGACACAGATGAGATAACGAAGCTGCACATGGGCACCCGACTCGCTGATTAAAGTCCCCACGAGAAAGAAAGATCCTTAATTAACTTTACACTTTTTCTCGGACCCTCCCTACCTCTTCCCATTATCTCGCAGCTCACGACGCCTGCACCTTCTTCAATCTCTGGCTGACTCTCTCTAACTCTCGCACGTCCGTCTTTGTCGTCGAGTGCACGGCTGCACTTCCTTGTCTCCGCTCTAGGCCCAAAGTAAAGCGTACCTTTACCCGTTCCTTCTCCTCGCTACTTCTTTTCCTGGCTCGCGTTACGGCTGTATACATATACGTACAGTCTGACGTCCTGACGCAAGGCCAGCCTTTCGCTCACTCAAAACAAACTCGTCATTGTCGTGAAGTGGCACGCGCGCGCGCGCTAGCCTCTGCATCTACGCTTTTCGTCGCTCGTGTCTTCTTTTCCCCCGCGACAATACGCCATGCCAGATTGTTTTTTATTTTAAAGTGGGAGTTCGCAGACACGACGCGCATTTTTCTTGTTATTTCATAGAAAAGAGATTTTTTGTCGTCACCTTGTAAAACCGAGCGTAACCGGCGTCTAAAACTGCAAGCCTGTAGTTGTCTAACAAAAGATATTTATAATATTCTACAAAGCCAAAAAGGACACTGTTTGTAAAGAAAAATTGGGTGTCTCACCTCGGAAAAAGACAACGGATATTTTGTACGCGCTCCTGAAAAATTGACGAAAGAGCAGCAAAAAGCACATGAACGATTGGAGAAAGTTACATGTTTGCAACAATCAGTGACATGGGTTACACGATGCAATTAATGTCAGAAACAAGGAGACTGTCGATACGATACGATAAATTGAATATATTTTTTGCCACAGCTAAGTAAAGTAATACATATATCTGAAACGACAAAAAAATACCTACATACACAGGTCACGTCTATTTCGGTGGCTTGATTCACGCTCGAGCAATATCGGCGCCAATATTGCAAGAGGCTGCGGGCCACTCGACTCGGCACTTTCAGTTGGCGCCAATTAAAAAAAAAGAAAACACGAAAAAAGCAACGTTTGGTAGCGGTATCTTAAAACCAAACGTGTTTTCCTGGTAATATTATTTGTCTTGCTTGTATTGCACGAATAGTGCTGATATCGAGTTCCGATAAAACATACGTGTTTTCCGTATCCAACAAAATCAGTACTTTCTCTATTCACATTTGCAAGTTATTATTGTGCCAGGCGGTGGATGTAACCATACATAATTCGCTAGTGAAACATCATCCATGTAACATTGTTTCTCGCACAAAGTAAAGCTATATGTTCGAAAATGACAGGTGATTTAGCGGTCTGCGATCGATTGAAAATACTTTCAAAGCACAGTCGAGTAAAGAGTTGAGATAAAAATAAGAGGAATCCGTATGAATAAGCAGAGAGAAAGCATTCCGCGTCAGCCGTAGCTCATTAAGAGTATGCGAGTGAACAATGAACACGAAACACGACAGCGTTTAAATCCCTCGGCCGAGGAAAAAAATCAGCCTCGCTGCTATACATCGTCGGGCTGGTATTACAGAGGCGCCAGCCACGAAATCCGATCCGCGATACACAGTAAAGTGGGCTACCTAACCAGGAAATCGCTTGCACAGCATTGCCGTGTCTGTGAGAATGTGTCACAGACAGTGCGCGAATGTAGGTGACCGAGGTATACAGAGAAAAAAATCGCGAGAGCTCGCCACAACAATGCCGGAAGATTAGCTATTTATGAGGATTTTTTGCGAACGCAACATACCACGAGACTACTACATGCATATTGCAAAGTTCGAACCGCTGCGAAACTGAATATTAAGTTACACGCGGAAAAGACCGCATTACGCTCGGACAAACTTCTTTTGCGAAAAGAAGATTTCAAAATAACACCTGATCTCTTTTCGATACGAGAGGACTCTTGATATAATCCTGATCCAAGCGGTGAGCAATCAAATTTTCTGCAAATGATTTGCTAATTCTTTACTTATTTCATGAACATATTAACTTTTAAATATCTAATCGCGAATGACATGTAAAAGCTTTGATAAAATGCAATTCTCTGTTGCGAAATCCATCAATCACATATGTAGCACTGTAAACGAAAAACGATGAAAAACGATGTTTGAAATAGTATTCTAAAGTGAAATCGCACACATTTTCAGTTGCATACATGCAAGCGGCTTCTTACAAGTACACACTCGAGCTCACAAAAACACCGAATTTCCATTGACTCGCGAAGCTATTCAGCTTAGCAACGAGCAAAAGAAAAAGTAGCTCGGAAGGAGAGAGAGAGAGAGAGAGAGAGAGAGAGAGAGAGAGACTCGTATGTACATGTCAGAGTGTTGCATACAATACAACGTGATAATTAGTGTCTGTGTTAAAATTCTTGGGCTAACCACCCTGTGGCTCCTCATACCTTCTCTACCTACTTTTTCTAGACTCCTTGAGCAGTGTGCGAGAAAGGAAGAGAGAGAGAGAGAGAGAGAAAACGACGTCTTTTGACCCTGCAACTTTACGGCAACGTTGTCGGCTTCTCTTTTGTGATCCACAGTATTCAAATTTTTGCTCTTGTGTTTAACTCGTTTTTGTCGTGTAGCGCATATGCATTGTTCGTCAACTTGAAGCTTTTATAGGCATATAATCACCCACAGGATTTATCTTGTAAAGCAAGTCTTACCAACAGTTTTAGACAATTTCAGCTCTAAACTACTCACACGATTATATTTTTATACGCAAAATCATTGATTAGCTGATAAAATATCGTCGTGATCTAAGAAAAATCTATTTAATAGAATGACCCTTTATTATAAACTTACTGCACTAGTAAATCAAAATAATGATATTTAAACGATACCAGTTTTTTGAATTTTACGATTTTATAAATATCTCTAATTCGACGTGCTTTTCTATAAAAATACTTTTATTTCTGGCTGAGTTACTTCGTTAAATACGCATCTATATAATTGTGTACAAAGATACAACTGCGATACAAAGGCATTACGAAATTCAAGCGTTTTTCATGCTTGAGAAGTGTTACGGAATCTTGCATCTCATTTGCAAAGCAAACCCCACTTTAGGCTATTTCCATAAATCTCTACCTCATTTGAGTAGTGATATGC
Organism: Chouioia cunea; assembly: GCA_030064505.1. Classification (NCBI taxonomy): domain Eukaryota; kingdom Metazoa; phylum Arthropoda; class Insecta; order Hymenoptera; family Eulophidae; genus Chouioia; species Chouioia cunea. Next base: position 14,906,051 of record JAOPFQ010000001.1, on the reverse strand, counting down.
GTTATTTGTTTGTAATATCGCTTACGCAATCAAAAAGAAGACTTTTATCACCGTAATTTGGTTTTCTCGTAAGAGCCCTCAAATTAAAAGTAACGCGAGAAACGTTTCGAGATGAACGAGTGAGTACAAAAAATAAGTGGGAATAGTTAGTGTAGAGAAGGATGAGATGTATCGACGAAAGGGGAAATTGCAGCAAAAGAGGAGAAACTGGCACCAAGAGGTAGTTTCAGCAGAATTTCACCAGCAGCAGCAGCAGCAGCATCAGGTATGGCGACGAGAGGGTTTTCTCCATCTGTACATCTCTCCCTATCAGTCAGTCAGTCAGTCTCGTCTACCTCGGTCTCTTTCGTTCCACCCTCGTGTGTCTGCAGTAAATGCAGCAGCTGCCTCTCGTTATCTGGCTGGATTCACTTTCTGCAATCTTTCGATTCCCAATGCCAAACCCCTCTCCCTCTTTTCCTTTTTATGGCTATTCTTTCGTATGCACTTTCGAAGTTCTATTCATCTGGTGAAGTTCTATCTCCCTTTCTCTCTGTTCGAATCTCCTGTGCGCATTTAAATCTATCAAGCCGTTTGCTTTGTTTTCCCTTCTGTCGATAGACGCGAGTCTTGCGCACGCAATGCTATTCTTTCACTGCTACCGTATTGATTGCATCCTCTTTATCTTATCGTTCGTTATCTAGACTCCGTCTCCCGCGCCCCACCACGTTCTCATTTTTACTTTCAATTTTTCAACCTTAGCCTTTTGTTCTTTCGTTTGTCCATTAGGATCATTCATCTGGTCGTTTCCCGTGGGAGGAACTCTGATTTAATTAATTTTTCAAAGGTGTTTCCTCCCCCTCTTTTCGGCTTTGTCATTCTTGTTGACTGGCCTAGCATCTTGTTCTGGCCCCCATCTCGGTATTACCATCGTAACATACTTTCGTCAGTTTTGGTTATAGTGCGAGCCCTCGTCTCATCCCTTGAAGCTTCTTCATTCAACAGACGTGATTGCAGACTGCATATTTCATGCGATATTATCCCAAGTGTATGTGTTTGTTCGTTTCTCGCGGAGGCCTTGCCGTCGTCGTCGTCGTCGTCGTTGCAACCCTCGAGCGATGAAACGAGATAGATGCGAATGAGAGCGCAGACAGAGTACCAACATGCATGTACCAACTAATTACCATCAAAATTAACGTGACATTCAAAGGGTTCAACTCAAGTTATCTCTGCGAAGACGTTATAACGTTGGCTGCCAACGTTTTCCACGGTTTCCACATTTCATAGTTGTACAGTTCTCATTGATCAAGTTCAAATCGATACGTTAAGCGATACTTTTGGAAGTAAGTTTTACGTATGAAATTGCAATTTATTCACGAAATAATCCGATAACCGAAGTTTTGTTTAAATAGTGCTCAATGTTAAAAAATCCCTGGAATTACGGTATATCAAAAATGCCCATATCTGTAGAAATTCCACAAGGAGTCACACTCTAAATAGTCATGACTACGTATATTATGTAATAAAACGGAAATTTATGCATTTCAAAGTGTACCTAAGTTGTTTGTACGTTTGAACATATGTATACGCTCCAGGTAACGAAGCACATTATTCGATGGGTTTATATGAAACGTCATAAAGTACTCGGAGAGACATGGTACGTCGCCGCGCAGTGGCGTCAGGGCGCGGCATCGCTGAGCACTGATTAACATGCAAACCGAGCATCGCTACGTCATCGCAATTCATTCTAACGTCCTATCCCATCCTACTAGATAATGTTTAGAATACAGGCCGCATACGCAGAGCACCAATAAAGTCTTGTTGCTTAAAGCCGACTATTCTTCGTTAACCCAGCCGTTTTCACACTTTCTGTGTGTCTCTTTAACACAACTCCCTCCATTTGCAATCCGCGTTTGTTTCATTTCTCATTGCAATTCGAATCTTCAATTCTGCCTATTCGATATAGAGTTACATTAATTTTACAGTCGTTCGGAGTTCAATTAAGCCACGACTATGAATAAGTAATGCAATGCTACAAACCATGCTCGCGCGATTAATGTAATACGAGGTGCGCCGTAAATCGAAAAAGAGCCGTATAGGAGGGCCCGACTACGGAAAGAGAAGGAGACGGTAACGGAGTTAGTTTACACAATACACAAGGGAAGTTCAGCGTATTTTTTATTTCACTGCGCACTACACCCTCGGGAATACACACACACACATACAATTTTTTAAATTATCTTACCCTGTCAAACGCTCAAACAATTGATTTATGCAATTTCGGCGATACGCTTGCTTTTCCGCATCGAGCCATTCAATCTGCAGGGTTGATTAATCAATCATGACGTAGCCGTTATCAAAGCATCGATACATTGGTATCAGAGCGAATTGAGATCTCGAGGATTGGATTCGACAAAACGGTACGAAGTAATATACATGCGTATAAGTAGTCGACAGGCAGGCCAAGATTGAAAGTCAAGCCGTGTATAAAAAAGTCCTTGGCGTATCAGTAGAGTGAGACGATATAGCGAGGTTCCGAGACGGCACACGAGTGATTGTGGGGTGGGGGTGGGGGAAGGGGAGAACAAACGCGTGTGTGGAAGAAAGAAGTAATATAAAAGATAAGAAGGTCGAGGATGTTCGCGCGTGTCGGGCTGACATTGTACGGAAAGCTCATTGGATATGCTCGACGTGTCCGAACGCTGGATCCGTCGGATCGCGCATTGAACGCACCCGCAGCGCTCGATGCTTCTATCAAACTCCATTGGATTGATGAAAAACTGATTTCGTAAGTCTATTTCCCAGCTTGTCTCGTTGAGAGATTTCGCATGGCAAAATACCATTAGGTAAATGGAAAGTTATAAAACAGCAAGAGCGAAATGTGTAATACTATGTATATGTATGCAGCTGGTATATGATATTGCGAATCGACATTTTTCCATGTATTATTTATTCATGCGGTTGTGCCCGTACAGGGCACGGAAAAAAAAGACAAACACTCGAACGCGCAGTGGCGCAATTCGATCTAATGTAGCGCGAAAAAGAAAAAAAGCTACACGGAGAAAAAGAACGCACTCAGTTTATTGGGCTGCCTCCCTGCTTACATGCAGTGCATAAACTCGACGTTCCGTGGAGGCGCTTGCAAATCATCGAATGAAAGAAGGGATCGAGTGTAATTTCCAAGTGACCGAGTTGGCTCTACCTGAAGACACGTATGTGTGCGAGTATATTCACTTGGGTGTGCGTTCGTTTCCAGGCGGCCAAGCATCAAAGAGCGATCCACGGGCGTGAAATCAAGGTGCCCTAGCGTTGCATTATATTGCCATAAGCCAAATTAACGGGGCGAGTCTCTCCCGAGGGAGTAATGAGCGCCGGTACGGTGCGTTGGATGAGCCTCTCTGTTTATGCACTCTCACTTGCCGACGACTGCAGTACAGCACTCTTTCACCAGTGTTTCTGTGCGCGCGCGCGTGTGTGTGTCTGATGCTAACTCTCACACTACTCTTACCGTTGCTGCTGCTTCTGCTTCTTCGCCTTTCTTATTCCTCGTTAATTATCTCCCATTTGCTCTCACAGCCGTGTCGTTAAATTTGCATGATGGTCATCACACGAATCGGGTGCTCGCGTGTAACGACCTCTCTTTTTTCTTTGGATCCTCACACGCCAAGCTTCAGGCTGCTCTCCCCTTGTATTACGTTTGTTTTAATTACGTATTTTTTTGTTATTTGCAACGTCCTCCTCACGTGCCACGTTTAACTCAATTTGCGCTACTTGATTAATTAACGTTATGGGTAATTATATACGACGAGGTCCAGTTTATTAATCACATAATTGATGCAATTCGCTGGACTATTGTCATCTGTTTCTCCTGAACTGTCGACGTTCGACTGATCGTTCAAGACTACGCTGATTCTCGTTGTAGCAATCCAAGTTTAAGTTTTTCACGAGTTTAATATTTAAACAGAGCTGATCAACGAGTGGCGTTGAAATGGATTGGGGTACGTCCTAATTGACCAGAGACTGCTGTGCTGTTAATGAAAATACTTGGTTCATTAGCTTTTACTTCCTGATAATTCGCGAGTCTTATCGAATTTCCCATAATTGTCGTCTCGTTTGTTGTCAGTGGCAGCGGCAAAAGTAACGGCAACGGAAGCTCACGAGCGAGCAAGCGCTCACTCGACCGTTTATATCATTATCGCGCTTGCTTGCTTGCTGGCTTGCTTGCCTGCCTGCCTTCCTTCCCCCCGCCTTCTCGTGGAGCGTCGACTCAATGAAAAGCCTCACGCATAATCTACCGGTGATCGATCTCAGTTTGTTGGACAGCGACAAATTAGCTATATATTTTGTTGTTGCAGCGATAGTCAGCTTGCAAAAACGTTCCTTGCCAATTTCATCGCAACTTTCCGATGTAGTGAATGTATCGTTTGCAGGAGGATCGAGAAGAGTAGTCGTGACTTCAATTCCACTTGTTATAATTTCTATCGCGGTGTACATCATAATGAACAAATGAAGAAATGGAAAAGTTTTATTTTTCATACGTGATCGAGCGCGAAAGCGGTTGGAAAAATTTGGGTAGATGGAGGTTGCGGTTAAACATGAACGTTAAATAACGTAGAGTATTAAAACCTTTGAAGGTGCTCGAGATTAAGATGAAAGTGTGCTGTAAAAAAACTGTATCGTTGAATTTAAATGTCTTTGTTATATATAGGGAGTAGGAAAGTTCATACTCTTTTCAGACTCGGAAAGCACTTCAAAGGATTAAGATTTATCACGTGAAGAGAAATTAATCTTATCTCGGTTTTCCAGACAGACAGGCTATTATATTCTGGAAATAGAATCGTATATATAAGCGTTCTCATTTTTTCCAGTTAAAGTCCCATTTGCAATTTTCACCTCGAAAGAGTTCATCTTTCGAACGCACTCCCAACTGATGATTTTTTACAAAGTTTCGTCTTCTGTCTCGTTTCCGTAATTTCACGACAAGTGTCACCACATTTCTACGCGCAATTTTTCATTCAGATCAACGCAAAACAAACAGGAAAAAGAAGAAAGACCGTCAACGTCTGCCAACGGCATCGAAGGAGAAAGATTTAATTGCGTTTCTCGAGACATCGCTGACGTAGCTCTTGTTCGTGGAGTTCTTTCACGATTGAGAGCTGTCGGGAGACAGAAAGAGAGCGAGATACGTATACAGCAATAAGTCGTAATCAATGTTGAGATCGGCCATTGGCATTGGCAACGAGGACTCGTCCGTATATGGTGAGTGGATTGGTGGTGGGGCTAAAAGAGGGTTGATGCTGAAGCAGAGTCCTTGGCAAGGTCAGGTCCATGTATGCAAACACGCGCCTGCGCGAAAAGCTTTCGCTTTGTTTGGAAAAGCCTGCAGCCCAAGGACTTGGCAAGAGAACGATATTACACTACACGGCGTGGCGCGGCTAGACCGGATCGATTGCAGCGGCCCATCTACCACGACGACGGCAACAACGGCAACGACGGTGACAACGACGACGACCCTGAAAATAAAATTCTGTATCGTTTGCTTGCCACTCCATCCCCCGCGAGTGTGCGCTTTGGGTGCGGTTTCTCACTCTCGAGAACTAGCTCGTTGCTTCTACAGCCTCGAATCCTCTTCCTATTGTTCGCGATGCATAAGCGGGTACGTTTATTGCTCACTTTATTGGATGTCTTTGATATCAACAGTCACCGGAGCGTTCTAATTGTAGTTCGCATTCGAGGTACACCTTCAATTGATATTTACCCAGTTAAATAATTTTGATGACTTTTGGTGTTTGACGCTTGGCCTTTCTAGCTATTTGCAGTTAACGTTAGACACGCGAGCTAAAGGTGGTCCTCTGGCCAAAAAATCGAAAATGCGCACAACTTGTGGTATTTTAGTCGCTGGCTCGTGCTTCGGAAAAATGACCAATCTTTATTAGTCCGCGACGAGAAGCCATTGAAACGGCGTAACAAGACCAGGCAACCAGTTGATTACCGCGTGAAAATTACATGCTTTCAAGCGTAATGAAAGTAAGTATTCAAGGGAAAAAGCGACGTGGGGGCGAGTCGGTGGTGGCAAACTGAAAAGTTGAGAGGGTGGAGAAAACGAGAGGAAGACCTCGGCAGCAAAGTAACAAGCGCAAAGCCACAGAAGAAGACCGTGGAGTTCGACTGATGAGAGGCCAAGACGTTCCTCTCGCAGCGAGCCAATAATAATCGTGCGCTCGCGTACTTTCTATCTTCGCCCGCCCACCATCTCACCATTAAAATAATCCGATAGTCTGGGACTCGGCGAGGGCAGATTGCATCGCTGTGCCACGTCAAAAGAGATAGCGCGACAGCGAAGTCGACGACGACGGGAAAAATTGCGATAGCGCAAATTATCGTGCAGCCGCCAACGCCGCCTGATTGAACCGAAATTAAGGAACGAGCGCAGCTCGAGAAAGGGAGAGAGAGAGAGAGAGAGAAAGAGAATGTCGTGAAAGAGCCACGAAGCTAAATGAAAGAGCCGCGCTTCTTGTTTACGACTTTCCATGGTGTTTCCGTTTCTCCTTCGGTCACCCTTGCACTTTTATTTTACTTCCCTTTTACGGCCCTTTTTCAATGGGTTTCTTATTATTTATGTTTACGCCATGTCAGATATTGAAGGATAAAACGCGATTCGGCCATGAATGCCAAATACCTTTCAATATAAATACCATGAAAACCAGTTGTTTTTCGTTGCAATTTACATCCTACGGTATTCGGTAATCCTACGTGCCTTATATCACCGTATAGATTGTATTTATTCCATTGATTTTATTTATATTACTTACAGAGACACAAATAACCGATAATTTCACTTTGAACGCGTAATTACCTGTAACAAAAAAGAAAAATCAACTGTTAAAATGACTTATGGTGTTTTGTAAGATGGCCAAAACGTTCGTTAAAACGTGAAAATTGTTCTAGGTTTCAATTATACACTCGTGCATTGGGAGATAGAAGTGTGTATTCTGCAAAATTAGTAGAAACAACCTTATTCTCGGTAATTTGTTTCTTCTAAAAGAAAAATCGACGAATCGAAACAACAACGCTTGATATTTTTCGAGCCAAAAATTACCCGACCAAGATACGAGTGATTATTCAGGCTCACGTCAACAAGGTATAATCGTGAAATACCGTAATTAACTAGACCCTCACCCTCGAGCAATCGTATCGCAAGTGCGTAAGGGAAAGAACTCGCGAAAGACATAGGAAGTCACATGCTAGTGTACGCGCGCAAAAGCATGTTCACGGGGAAATTAATTTAATCCGGTGTTTACGCACGTATAATGCCCGCAAGGGCTGTTTACGCGAGCGTTTGCAGGTTTTTCTCCATTCTTCTCATCTTTACTTATCTCCCAAGCGCGCTACAGCGCGATTTCGTTGCCCTCTTTACTATCCTTAAACTTTTTCGCTGACGTCAAGCGCGTATCATCCTCGAACGCATTTTCAAGGGGAGTTCGAGCACTTGCGTAAATAGAATTAGTTGAGTTGACGATACGATATTGGCGAAACAACTTAGAGCGGTTGAAGAGACTTTGTGCCCAATAGAACGACCAAATAAAATATTTTATCAGACCGATTTAGAAATTAACAAGTGTTCAGTGGATCAGAAAGAATTCCACTAAAGTCTTAAAACCGAAAAATGTCGAGAAATTACACCGTACACCCCGCGAAAAAAAGAAGCAGACGTCAGCAAATATCAAAACAAAGAGTAGACAGCTGTGTACAACGAAAAAAGGAAACGGGGAACAGAGCGCGATAAGGGGCATAGGAGGGTAACTCAAGGACCATCCTTCCGTTGCAGTCTGTCACAGCTGACGGGAATAAAAGTTTCAAGCGATGCACGCGTGTGACGTGACAACAGGGCTACTTTCTTGCAGGTTCTCGTCTTCTTATTACTCCCCGCAGCTGTTGTGGAGAATAAATCGTTGGCGGCGGACCTAGCGCACTGAATTTACCGGGATGAGCGCTGTGTTTATTATCATGCCAAAGACCGGCCATTCTGACCACAGATAAGGAGCACTTTCGGGGTTGACCCGTCCTCCCTGCGGGTTTTTTCGCTACTTTAGACCGCTCTCTCCCCCTCTCTGTTTCCGCTACACGGTGTTCTTTCCGAGGGGGCTGCCGTTGCGAACTTTCCTTAATTTACTCCACTACTCGCGTCACATTCTTTCCGACAGTGGATCGTCCTCGAGGCTATTATACGAGTACATCATCGAAGACGAGGTGACGCTCAACTCCCTTATCCGTGTTTAATGGCGCGATACAAGAAGCCCTCCTAGTTGCAATATTTTTGTTTTATACCATAGGGTTGGGACAATGCTAAAGCAAGGTAAATTGGATGCCAGCTCTGACTGCACGCAAGCCCGTAATAATTAATTCGGCATCCCCGCAAGCCCGAAACAAAAGTCCTTCAAGTAGAATTTGCACAAGCGATACACGCCAAGCAGTTCTTCTTGGGTTTTACTTGTGTCCCGAGGATGTACAGCGCAGTGTGCTCGTCATGGACAAAACGGCTTAGCCGGCACTTTGGCCCATGCAGTCGTCTGTTGGCTGGGGTAGGGGGACGACGAGGCTTAGCTTAGCTTGCTTGCTTGCTTGCTTGCTTGCTTGCTTGCCGCTTGCCACTTGCGCTTGAAGTATGGGGGACGAAGAGCGAACTCGTCCACTTTATCTCGGGGCGTCTTCGGTTTTCGGGCCAACTTTTCTCTCTTTGGCGCGAGAACGCGAGAGAGGAAAAGCTTCTTATTTGCCTCCGCGATTTATCGAAATTTAATGCGCCCCTTGCCAAATCAATTCCACTCTTACTGCTCCCCTTTCCTATTCTCTATATCTCGCTTGTCTCTGGGCAGCGCCCAAATCCCATAAACTTTCATAACGACGTCTGGCTGTCCGCGACGTTTGTGCCGCTTCATCTTTTGTTTTTTCCTTTCTTTTCCTTTTATTTACTTTTTTATCACGATGCGCGTATGCGCGAGGTTTGTTTTATCGATATAACCGGATCTATAATACTGGTTATAGATCGAATAAAAGACAATCGAGGTAATACCGTTGCCCCAAAACGCTCGGACTCTCTTTTATTTTTAGGCCCGTCGTAAAATATTTTGTTTATTCCGCTTTGACGGCGTCTCGGTCTTCAAACTCTACAGCTTATGTCACGTTCGTAAAGTGCGAATGTTAAGCGTACGACAACAAAGATGGAAAAAAGCTGTAACGTGAAATACAACGAGAAGCGACGGAGGCGGAGCTCGTCGGAATGTTAACTCGGGATTTCACTTCCCCATTCAACGGAATCGGTGAGTAAAAGCTGTTTTTGAGGATAATATAAGATTTTAAATGCCCTCGGAATTCGCCGATTAAACACTCGCGAGTTAATTCGAGATAGATGCAGAGAATAAGGAAATCCGTACAAATACTATGGAATGGGGGAGGCGACCGCCGAGTTAAACAAACGACCAAACGAGATAGCGCCGCCATATTTTTGCCCCCTAAAGATAGACCTTTGCCAAATGCTACTATACTACTCGTAATGCTCGAGGAGCACAGCTCGCAAGATAATACGCGTCTCACGCGACAGAGTTATACGCGCGTTATACACGCCTCGATCTCCGTACAATAAATTATACGAAAGGAGCTGGAGGAGGCGAGGCTTTCTCGCGTCAAAGGCATCTATAAATATGAAGTTTCTCTTTTTTCATCTTCCGACGGCTACGCGTTGCTATTGTGAGCGGATGCTTGCGTAATGCCGCCAGCCGTGCTTTATGCCAACGCAGAGAGGGAACGAAGACCCAAGTCGCTCTGTCGTGGCGTCTTTCACGAATATACGTCGTCTGCTGCCTGTTCAGCGTGGATCGAAAGCGAGGCTATCGATTTCGATTATAGGCGAAGCCTATACGCGCACAAAGAACGGGCGCGTTTACAGAGTACGGTGTAACGACAAATCGAAGAGAAGGCCAATGTTATCAATCGAGTTGGCGATACATGGAAATTAATCGAAAAGCTGCGATAGCAGAAGCGTATCTTTGCACAGGGCAGAAGGAGGAACGATCTAGAAAGGAAGATACCGAACGAGAGATATACTCTCGAGGGTGAGAAAGCAATGACCTGCGCTGGAATGAGTAATGAAAACTGCCGAGGCTTCTATATCGCACGTAAAAGTAGCTGCGTCGACCCTCGTTTGAGCTCTCGATAGCGCGCGTCCTCTCATCCTGCTTCCCGAAGTCTCTTCACTCGCGTCTCCTCGCTTTTAACGGCTCAATTCTAATTACTTCTTTTTCTCGCTGGCTTCCCGCTGGTATATCTACTCGTGCACGCGCAGCTCGCAGCGAAGTAGCAGCGAAACATTCTTCGATTAAAATAACAGAAAAAAGGAGAGAATTTATCACGCGGCAGTAAATTGAACGATAGTCTGCAAAATGCGGTTGTCATCGTATTTGTCAACGGCGAGAGGCTGCGACAGCGATCCTCCCACGTAAAACTGGCCGAAAAACTATGGCGAATCAATCTTCGAGGATTACAGTCGTCTTCTTATTCTCCTTGAGGAGTTTGCAGCGGTTTTGAGATATCGCTCACTCGACACTTCCCATTCGTGAATTCGCGGCTTTGGCGAGCAGTGTGGGCAAAGAAAGAAAACAAAACAGCACGGATGGCTGACGAGGAAAAACGATATATGCGCATGTGAGCACAAGTGCCAACATTGAACGACAGTTTTTAGAAAAAAGTACTAACCTACCACCACCTATCTTTGCCGTGTTCCATGTTACTCTTTGCGTTCGCTAAATAATATCAAGTGCCGCGTTTGCGCGTACCGGAAAAAGCTCATTATCCGAACAAAGCGCATCGTGACGTGGCAAAAGCAAATACGAGGGAAGCCAATGCGTTAAAAGACAGCGCAACGACGAAACAGAGAGAAGCTAGCTTGGTAAAGCAAAGGTTAGCCAGCTTATCGCTACCGCGAAATGGAGCGTACGAGTTGGCGAAAGTGCCACGCTCGAGATATTAAACTGGGTGACAAGGCGCACGATTTCAATATACATACAAATAATAAAGTAACTGCGGCGGCTATATTCACATACACGCACGCACGCACGCACCCACACAGACGGTTGTTTCACGAACAAAAAAGAGCTAGGAGCCGAGTATCCATAGCGACGTTGTATGGTGCGGTTCTCTTTCTCTCTCGCTGCCTATCTCCGACTTCCACCCGGCACACACTCGTTCAATTTATGTGGCTTGCACCGTTAGCATGAGAATATTAACGCCAAGCGCAAGTTTCTCTCTCTCTCTCTCTCTCTCTCTCTCTCTCTCTCATTCTGGGTGTATCCGTGTTTCTTTGTTTCGCTCTCTTTAGTCGACTTGGGGTTTTCGAGCGGTATTATACATCGAGCAACCAAGTTGAATTGCGCAGGCGAGGATAAAAAAGGACTAGTATCTAAGGTAACGCGCAACCGATGCTCATTTTTGTTTTATTTACGAGAGTTTGCGCAGACCTCTATCGAATTTTACTCGTTTCTAAAGTGTCAATTTTTATTCGATACGTCAACTCACACGTATCATTGTACTTGCGTGTGGATGAAAACGATATGATTGATTTCCAAAGTGTTAATAATTATTTCGAGAGTGACCGTGTACAACCGTGGAGAAATGTCTTGCAAGTCACAACTAGCTTACACTACAGACTTCGTTTTCCGTCGTTTTTCACGTAGCGCGAACAAAAAAAGCTCGAAGCAGCCTTGACATTAATTCAACTCTATTGACTACATCCTTTCATCCATATACACGAGATCTTCCCTCCCACTGACGAGGGTTTTTTTTACTTTTATCCTCTCCTGGGTAACTGGCGTTTTTATCTCGCCGACTCCGCCTGCCTTTCACAGCTCGACACACACATACGACCACGAGGATCAAGACGTTCTTTTTCCCGACGCTTTTTTTTACTCTCTCGAGCTTGGACAGAATGTTTATGGCATCGTACGTACGGCGCGTTTTCACTTTTCGCTCTTGTTTGGCAGCGGCAAGGAGGAATAAAGAGAGCGCCCGAAAATTGGCGTCTTCCGGGATTTCAGTAGAGAGCCCGAGGCGAAAGTTTTGCTCGCGAAAAACAAGACGGCGCCTGCCGTGAAGATTACAACGGCTATAATACACGAGAGAAATACCTGGGCTTTTGCTCCTCGGCGTTGCAAGCTTCTGGTGCAGGTGCATTCTTCGTTCGTGCACAGATTTTCTATTGATTCGACAATCGGCATTTAATATGAATCGCGCAAGCATAGATCAAATAATCAATCGAATGGACAGCGATGTATTCGCTAGTCCCTAATGGCCATATACGCGACGTGGCTTGCACGACTAATTGAATCTAAGCCGTAATGGCGTCTAATTGCAAGACCTTGTCGACTACAGTGTACATATCAAACTACATAGCCACAATGTTCGATTGTTGCGTGCATCCACATCCATTATACTCTCGACTCATTTGTACACAGTTAAAAAAATATCTCACGAAAGCTGTATAATTTCGGTGTTGCAAATCGGCCACAAAAGCAATTGCACCGTAATCACTTGCCACAAATCATCTAGGCTATATACATCCGATTAAATGATTTGCGAAATAAAGAACGAGCCAGGTCGACGCTGGGGGTAGAGGGACGACAGATCGATGAGCGTGGCGGCGAGTCGGGCAAAAATTACTCTCTCGGCAATGAGGGTGAGTACGCCTACAACGAGGGATAGACTCGGGCATTATTGTAATTTCTTTTCTGTTTCATTTTTTTTCATTGCCAGGCAAAGGTTCAGCGGGCCGGAAGAGCTCTCGGATTCGCGCGTAATCAAACAAATTCGTAAGCCCACGCAGTACTGTCCAAATTGATTGTCCGGGGGATAAGTGTACGCGCGTGGCTATAAGTAAACGTTGATTGTCCGTGGTGCGCAGTATTGCCTTCTATTCGTTATACGCGCAAGAATTGACGAGCCAAAACCGGCTGCCGTCACCTCCGCGTTATTTATTTGCCGTGCAACTGCGAGTCTTTAGACCCGTAAATAACTGACGAATGCACAATTGTTACCTAGGTTGTCCGAGTCGAAGCACTACAACAAAGCCAATGTCTTGCATTTCTCCGTGTTGTCTTTTTCACGGATAAGAGAATAGCATTTCAGAGGTGAACTTTAGTCGGTTATTCTTTGGTGAGAAATGTAACATTGCTGATCGAAGTGTAACGGGCGATAGGAAGCGTAAATGATTAATTAAATTCGAAATTAGCCTAGTCATACCATAGGTGCAAAGTTAACGCGAGTACTGAAGGCACTCGTGCTCTTTCCCTCTCTCTCTCCTCCCCGCATAAAATGAACTCTCCGCGTACGGTTGAAAAGTGTGCGCCTCAAAAGATCTTTCACCCCGCAGTCCATTACTGCGCACTGAATTACTTTCTAATTAGATACGATTGAAAATTCATCCGACCGCGGTTAGCTCCGAGCGGTGGAGGATTTACCGCAATATTGTGGAATGGCCAGATTTTAAGTACGTCCAACCATAGATATCTATGTATATATGCTCGTATGCTGCGCTTCGAAATTTCGCCACTCGACGTATTTCGATGGTCATGAAATTTTCGCCAAATGTTACCCGCGAGACAGATACGTCGAACGATATGCCTGGCGACAATATATGCCCGTTTATGACTTTTAGTCGCCAAGCCCGATTGTATTGCGAATATCACAATATTGGCAAATGAACCGCCTGACATTTGTTTTTATAGCAGAGGAAAATCGTTTTATTGGGAGCGGAGGTTCTCTTTTGCACGTAAACCTTGCGGCTAGCTCGTGCAGATTGATCAAACCAAGCGATTCCACATTTCTTATATATGAAATAGTTTTCAGTTGCGATAAAACCTGCTAGTTATCGGCGATTTCGTTGTAAGGTTAACAAATTGACACGCATCGTCTATAAACGCGTCGAGGCATACGAGAAAGAACGCGTGCGGCTAAAAAGACAGTTTTTATAGAACGCGAGCAAGTGGAAGTTGCATCCCCTCGCGCAGCCAATCGCGAATAAATGAAATCCAAACTTTATGGCCTGACAGTTAATACAAATTCACAAGTTGAAACTCATTTGCTCCCCAAGCGTAAACTACCGATGAATAAGCGCCCAGATGAGCTTCAGGGGACGGGGGAGCGCAAAGTCAAGCTCGCGACAGAAGTGCAAGTGATGAAGAACCCTGGGGTGAGGGGGGGGGGGGAGCATGGAAAATCCGATACGTACGGCATCGTCAATGCCCCTAATGAAATTCGTAAGAAAAGGCCTGCATGAAATAATAAAGCGCCGAGCAAAATTAGTTTCGTTTCGCTGAATCCCCAGCGGCTAGATAGCGCGTGATGGGGAGCGACGAAAAGAAAAACGATGTGGCACAGCCACGTCGATTAGTTCGTTGGAGCTTGGGTAGAGGGGCCTAAAGTATAATCATTGATAGCTCGCTAAATTGACTCCAAGAAAGTCACAGCCGATCAGCGCTTGGCTTTCGACAATGGCTGTCAGCAGTGCAAGGTGCAAGTCTAAGTTAAGGCTACGTCGCATCAAGTCAAATTTTAACGCGTTTCGATTTCCGGCTATTCCTCTGGCAGTTTTGACGACTGTGGGTATATGACTATGTACCTGATACATCGTCCGCGTTGGTCTGACGGCGATGTATATCATACGGAAGAATGTTCTGGTTTGGGAATAGACGAATAGACTCTTTTACGACAAATAAAGCATTGCTGTTAATAAAAGTTGCGCTATAAAATGGTTTACGAGCCAATATCCTAGCACAAAGTCCACGCTTACAGTATACCTTATAAAAGCACGACTTTTTAACCGTACGTTTCACTGTATTACCGCTGCCCTTCGTTTCTGTGCGGAATAGAGGCACCGAATTAATGAATACTTGAAAACTTGAAACTACTTTTAGTCTCGAAATCACTCTAGAGTTGTAGGACAGAGAGCCGGAGAAAAACTCTGCAAGAATAAATACACATTGAATACTCGGTGCAGCACAAAGGAAAATAATTACGAGTGGTTTCCAATCAGCTCAAGTTAACGAAAACTTGGATGGAGGCTCGGATAATCAAGTTGGAGCGTGGAACAACGATGCAAGAAAAAATCAACGAGACAAAGTCTCGCTCGGAGAAGAGGGAACGGAAAACATGGATGCGCAGCGAGGATGGGCCGACACGCCAGTTAATTGAGCGCACACCCGGCTTCGTCGTCGAATAATTGCCCGTACATAATCTGCCCCCCCCCCTTTGCCGGAAAAAATTCCCCCTCCCGCGCACGCATATTCGCATACGGACGAACAGGTCGTTGCTGCGGTAGAATCGCAAAATGGTCGTACGCGTACACGTAAAGGCTATTATCGATCAATCGCGTGGGGAGTAGCGGCTCTGCGCCGCCGACGACGACGACGACAACGGCGGGGCTCCCAAATTACAAAAGCCCGTCGTCGTATTCGAGCTCTCACCCTCTCGATTGCATCGCGATATTTTCATTATGATTTATATCGCACTGGGGACCGAACGAACGAACGAACGCGTTTCCCGATTCTGCTTTTAATGGGCGCGCGCGAGTACAACGCTTTGCTGGCAATGGTATTTGGGCCGTAGCAGGGGAGAGCTTTTTACAGCCAACGTAAATTACGTTTTATTTCGCGCGACACTTCCAGAATCCTTCGACTCCCCTTGGCAGGGAGTCGCGGGCAAAGCAACTTACGTCTTGGGGAGACTGCCGCGGGATTAGCTCATGATCGTCTTATATTGTGCGCGCCAAGTGCGACCGGCGGGAACGCGCGCTCGTTGTTCCCGATATCGTTGTTATTCAACTCCGAAGCAAAGCTTTGCTCTCGAGAACGCCACCTGTATCGTTTGCGTTTGACGTAACTTGTCGCGGAGGAAAGAAAGTACACGACCAAATCAGAAATCGATACGTATACTATACTCGTTACAGGTGGAAATACATATGCCGTCGGTCAATCAATCTCAACTTACACGTGGGGCACGCGTGGAAAGCGAGATCAGAGCCACGATGATTTTCAGTCGTACTTTACGCGGACCGCCAATAGACGCAATCTCGTTCTCTTTTATTAATAATTACGACGGCAACGACGACGCTGCCGCGTACCATTCTCTTCGTCTCGGCCTCGTAGGATTGATGGAAATTGCCGCACAAAAGCCAGCTGCTGACTCGCAATAATTAGTTTAATTACGCCAATAGCGCTTAGTAATTGATTTATTGATGCGCATTAGTGTCAATTACTACATGCTCCACGTGGATTGTTATGAAAATAATCACGAGGACTGGAGCATGCTTTGGAATCGTACGCGTGACTACTACTGCTACGTCGGTCGGGCGGATTTCCGCTAGTGGTTTCGTCCAATAAGCCACGCGAAGCTATATACGTACAAGGCTATAATAACGCGAACGCGTTTATGATTTACGCGCAAAACTGGCCGCTCGGCTTATGTGCCTCTATACGTGGATAGCTACACAGCGATATCAAAGACAGAGCGACGTGCCCGCGTGGTGAGTCTTCGACTTGTATTGTTAATGCGCCACGCACTCTCTGTCTCTCTAGCGATCCGTCGCGCGTTCATGCGCGAGTCGACTTTTGATCGTCCATCGTCGTCGATAGTTACCTTGCTGTACGTATACGCATATCGGTACGAGAGCCGCCACAATAGCGAAGTCAATTGGTCCCGACGATACCGTTCTGTTCGTTGTCGAGCTATTCGTTTTCGAGCTATACTTCGCGCCACGAGACAAATGCGTATACTAGCAATTATAATAAACCCCCGGGAAGAATTTCCACGGCGAAACCCATGGGAAACGAAAAATCTTTCGATGATCACGCAGACGCGGTGCAAAAGAAGAAAAAAAAGTGAAGAAGGTATAATAAGTGGACAGCTAGGGCGGGAGAGAACCAATTTCCTCGCTATGCTCCGCGGGCTACGTGTATCTTTTGCACGCAAAGCTGAGAGGATAGGTCAACGCCGCCGCTTATGTAACGACGGCGAAAGCACCGATGCGACGACGCCCCGTGGTTCGCTTCTTTTTGCTTCGCGCGCCTGCACGCGATCTCTATCTTCGTTTTTTTTCTTTCGATTGACTTGCTTCCCCTTTCTTCCACCGTGATATTTCGTTTCCATTTACCGCTGATTAATGAAGTTTATTTGAATTACGTCGCAAAGCTTTGAAATGTTAATCAAGAAACATCGATGTTTCGAAATTTCAATCAACTCTGTTCGTTCTTAGATAGGGTAGGTGGTCCAGACGGTTGATCGAATTTCGAGCTCGTCTCAAATAAACCTCTCTCTCGATGTTTGTGCGCGGCCCTCTGGATTAAATAAAAAAGGGACAAACACTTTTCCTCTGAATAATATTTACCCCGGACCGCGTGCTCCAGCGAAAAAAAAATCGAGATGCAAACGGTATTCTCGGCGTATATTACAAAACGAAAGTGAGGGGTTAAACTTGATACCAACGTGGTGCAATATCCGGGTAGGAGAGAGAGCCTATCATTTCGTGGAGCAGCCGCCGTCTACAGCTGCAAAGCGCACACGTACGCGCGGTGGGCTCGCCAAATATATTCAAAGTAGGGACTTGTCGGCTACAAGAGATTACGAGAAAAAGAGAGAGGCGAAAAATCGCCTTCCCTCCACCTCCCGACACGTTATACCTTAAGGCCTACATCATATTTCGCACCGGGCCACGTTCGCCAGCCGCGCCTCCATTTCTGGCGACTTTTCATCTCATTCGTCTACTTCCAAGTCATTTCTTTGTTGGGAAACGAGCTGACTACCGAAATAATTTCCCGTTGGCCATGTGCAAGCGTCAATTTGTAGCTGTTGATTGTTTTTATTTATCTAGCTAAAGCACGATATTTTTTACCACGGAGCGCTTCAGGCTTTTACAATATCAAATGGAAGTCATAAATTTTGCGCTTTGTAAGAAAGCTGTAGGATGTTCTACTTACGCGAAACAGGCTATGTATTGTTTTTTCGAAGAAAGTTAATGAGGAAAGTCATAAACAGAATGAGAAAAGAGCCGAGGTGTCTTGAGAGTACACATTTATTCATAAGTGGCCCAAGTCTTTTGTGGCAACGCAACATACTTTGCCAAAAGCACTTTCCGTAATTTCACTTGCAGCCCACCGGCGTCGTATAAAAAAATCAAACTTGCGTGTTTTTACGAAGCTGGGCACATTTCCCAAGCAAAACACTATTGCTTCTTCGAGACTAGATCGTGCAAATTAATCAATGACAAATCCCATCGACCATCGCGATGCTCGAGACTACAAGTCGCGTGCCTTAAAGCGGGTATAGCGTTCGATATAACCACCGACTGGTCATGTAAAATTGCTTTTACTTCATGACGTTCGTTGCGAGAGCTAATTGCCAGAAATCCAGCGTAAACGAGCCACAAGTAATGAAATTAGCCACGCGCCAATAGCTGCTCCGAAGCGCTTCTTTTTTTGCGTTCGACAGCGATAATTGCTTGATTCGGCCCACTTCCATTTCCAGGTTAATTATGTTGACTGATTTGACTGACTGAATACGTTGTTAATTTTGAAAACGTTTTCGGCGATTAATAAGCCTCTTTAAATGTGAAATATTGTCAAAGCGCCGTGTGAGCCCGTTATAATTGTACGCAGTGTAATTGCAACGTCAAGCTACACAAATTGCATAATGGCAGTTGCATAATAAATGCATTTATATCGTTCGATTTCCATTGAACGACGCGAATTATAACGAATAATTTTATGAATTTCATAGTATGTCAATTTGGATGATCATTTTTTAACGTTATCGTTATAACGTGACATTGACGCATTGTAAGTGTAGAATCGAATGACGACGTGCGCGGAAGAACATTCGAGAAAAAATTTGTCGTGTACGATATTGAGCGATGGTGTTCTGGGTGGTGGCTAATTAAGCGAGTTCGGAAAATGCGCGAGCGTAGGAGAGTCGCTGCACGTCAGTGTGGAAGCGATGTAACAGAGGACACGTCGTTCCCACATCTCTTGAAGCTGTTCTTGCACTGCCACCTTGTTTCCCTGACAATAGACCTGACGTAAGTGAAAGAGAACACCCATCTTCGCGACACACGCTTGCGCGCTTTGCTACGACTTTTTTTGCACTATCGTCTTATTGTTACTCGGGTCTATTAGATATTTCATCCCAAGTGTTCGTTATACGAGCAATTTAATTACTCTTCGATGTAATTGTAGCAAGAACAAATTTGGAATCAAGCGTGAATCTTCGTATAACTAAACGTTAGTATTAATATTGCGATTATTATTATTGTAAAGACCTCGACCAGCGATATCAAATTTTAGCACTACTTTTAGCGAAAACTTATTTCTGCACAAGTAGCTGGGCATTTGTTTGGTCAACGTTTTTTGCACACAACCCCACCTAAATTTATTACGTAAAAGCAAGCAGCACGCATGAGTATAAAAACTGCAAACTACGCTATTGGCGATAAAAAAAATCAAAACAGAGGGGAAACGAATGTTTACGCGACGTACAAAAAGGGAACAAAACGCGATGCACGCGAGAAAATGAGGGAATAAAGCCGGAGAGGTGCAAATGCACAGCTGGAAGAGAAAACGCCGATAGCCATGGGATAGGTTATAGAGACTAGCAAACGAGTTCTCCACGAGACGCGTGTGTCGAGTGAACTTTGTAAAAGTGCCGCCGTCGACTAAAGGAGCGCACTTATTTCAACTCTCGCGCTGCAGACAATTACCCCGTGAAATCGGGGAGCTTTTTCGCGAGCATGTTTACGCACACTTTCAAAGTAAAACAAGCTTCTCTCCTGTTTACGAGAGGTTATAAAGGAAGTCGTTCTCGCCGGGGAAGTAGGCAAAACACAACACCTAGAAAAATCATTATTATGCTCATCGGAACTGACGATTCACCGAGCTCGTCGATAGATGCGCGTCTATTGAAAAAAACAAAACTTTGTTGATATTCCAAGCTTTCGGCTGTTTAAACGGAGGCTTTTGCATACCGCAACGACGGATGTCAGTACAATGAACAGACGCCTACGAAGATAGATGCGCGATACGGTGTCGCTCTAAGGGGCGCGAGCAGTCACTATCCTGCGACTAAAGATTGCAGAAGAATAAACGTAATTGATTCGGAACTAATAACCGGCTGCAGTGTACAATCTACACGGGTCGTGAGAGAAACGGTAACAAGGACAAAATGGCCTGTCACACTGTGGTGTCGTCGCAAGGGAGTAGAGGCTGCAGACTGACAATTCATCGTGTCGCCTAGCTCGGAGAAGCTGCTGCGCAGTCAAGTTGAGGGTGCGTCGAAAGGACGAAAAGCACGTTTCTGCCGAATCGTGCTTTGCGTGGCGCGACGAAACGGCGTCGTTATACGGCTTTGTTCTTCGACTCTCCGGATGCGTTTTCCAAAATTACATACATACGCTACGTTACATCAGCGCTACTTGATTGGAAATACGTCTCGGCCGCGATTGTTCTCTCATTTGATATCCGAATCAGCAGTAGCGCGCGCCGCGACGTACTATTACGTATATATACTATTATGTATACGTAGCAGCTCTGCTATTTGAATGCATCTGATAATTGAATCTGCAAACGGATAGAGGCGGTGCGACTTTCACTCGTTTTGCAAAGAAACGAATCTATTAGCAAATTAACCGACAACAATCGTGTGTATATCGGCTACTAACTTTCTAAACGGGATACCGCAGCGACGTGTACACCTTTCGCGCGCGAAAACGTCTGTGTTTGTATCAGAGTAATACGAGCTCGAGCTGATAGCTACACTCGGCTGACCAGCATATGGAATTAGTAATACATGGAAAACCTCAAACCTCGGGCGGCGAGGGAGAGACTGCATCATGAGAATTCGCGGTCATTCTCGGCGATTTAGCAAGAGGTAAACTAGCATCGGATTTGCGCGCACTTGAAATCGCATGCTATAGGTGGCGAACGTGGCTCCGAAACGTGACTATACCTCAATACTCATACTCGTGGTGGTGCTGCTGCTGTACCTGCGATTTTGCATTATCCATGGAGATACGCGTAATGCGGCTGAAGCATGTTTTGGTTTCGCTTATATACCTTACTTATCGCGCGAATTCCCAGTTTTGCAATCTTCTCCTTGTGTCGATTATTCCCTCCCCTGCGCACGATTCTATCAAATCAGATGGAGAGATAGACGTGGTTTGTAACCATTTTCGCCATTTTCATTCTCGTTTCTCCTCAAATTGTAATCGCATCTATTGTCTGCGTATATTACACTGTAGGTAGGGAATATTGAAATTTAGTTAAAATAATCAAACAGAAAATTGATTAGCCGTGATGGTGGCTATGACGGTGGTGACTTGCGGCGCGGTGGAGCGATCAATTTATTGCTTCGACAAGCGCGGTAGCACTTTAATTACGATTTAATTAAAGAGCCTGTGCACCGGACTCAAGTCGACTATACGCACGCGCGCGCACTCTCTCTCTCTCTCTCTCATTCTCGCTATTCAGGTGAGCGGTAGAAAAAGAAAGAACGAGAAAAAAGCGACTCTCGCGAGAAAAACAAAAGGAAAAGTTTGATACACGCTACAAGAAACATTGGAGCCGCTATTGCTACCACGCGAACACGCGATATGCGACAACGTGTTGACGAGATTTCATTTCGCACGATCCTTTCAATACTACCGCGCCTATATATGTATACGGATTTTTATCGAAATCAAAGAAAGCCCATTTAACACTGACCTCCTTCGATCGTGTTTCACGTAAGCTAGAGCAGAATCTCTCTCGCTCTCTCCTTTTTTTAACGTTGTGTTCATGATTTACGTGCGGCGATACGTCGTCGACATTTCCGCCACTCGTTAACCGTACCGCATGCACGTCGGTGATACGCAAACGGGCAGGGAATATGTCCGTGCACAAGTTCTCATAACGTCCACGTTAAAAAAATAGAGGACAAAGAATAAAAAAAAGAAAATAAAAGAAAAAATGTAATAATTTTGAAACAGTATTTCGTTATTTCGTTTAATTGAACGCTTTTAAAGCTAACGCAACCAGCATTTGAAAAAAGAACCAGTTACGCGAACGAACGCACGAGAATGCAAGAAATAGAAATAAAACTAATGATAACTCAAGCGCAGACGAGCTGCCGAGAGTTCGAACGGCTGCTTACATAAACTATATGGATTTTGTGCCTCGTCTGGTTATAACTCCCAACGGTTCTTGCTGCCCGCTCAAGAGTCGGCAACGACTATATAGTATCCGTTTCAGCGATGAGCGCGACTTCTTGCGCCCGAGAGCGTTCAACATTAATTCGACCTAATTACCTACAATTAGCGTTCTTTGTCCAGTCTATGAACGACGAGCGACCAACTTGAATATATCGATTCATCGCGTAGATGCTCTATTATTGGCACGATGCATACGTGCTTCGGTTTTGCTTGTTCTGTACCAATTTCGATTTCAATTTAGACGAGAACTTGAACTAATCAGATATCTGTACTCGGAATAATTATTAGAGATTGTAGATCAATAGCTTGCTTTGTGATCTTTTTCTATTGCTAACGATCGACCGTGTACGCTTGCTGTTAATTATTGCAAATTGAGGCGAATATGAAGGAAACGGTTGGTCTAGATATAGTCCTGATGATTTTTATTATTCGCAAACGTATTCCGAATGAATACCTATCGTTAGTAGAATATTGGACTTTCTTCACTGTAGAAATTCAAAGACGAGATCAGAAATCGGTCTTTTTGTTCGTCTTTGAGCTTTCTAGAAAACAATAAGGAATGTAAGAAAAGTTAATGGACTTGGTTGTATGGCGAGTGAGAACGCGTCATTGCGGGTATTGACGATATTGTATTTGCAAATGTATAATCTTTCGAATCGAAACGGATAGAGTATTCATTGTATCTCAAGTTGAAAGTATATTTCCACGAGAATTTACTTAATTATTAATCCCATGAGCCTACCCCCTCTCCCACCCAATAAGCTTAATTGAAACGGTAATTTCCTATTGAAGTGACGAATTAATATTCACAAAGTAACAGTTGTTCTTTTGATATCTTGTATGCTTTCGATTTTACATTGATGAACAAGCAAAAAATTAACTAAACAAAAACTTTATTACTCAATGAGTTAAACTGAACAAAGTAGTTTAATCCGAAAGAAAAATTTGCCCGACAGGTTGGATGAAAAATGAAGATTATTCGATAGAAAAGAAAAAAGGTAAATGACTTAAAAAAAAACGTAGTTAGAAAAACTTGAACGTTCCCCTCGCAAGGTTGGGGACTCCCCTACCTATGGCTGCTTGGCCCCTTTAAAATCCCCAAAGTCAATTTGAGTCGTTAGACTCGGGGTAAAATAACTCTTAATTTCGCGTGCTCGCGCGCTTACGAGAGCCGCGCGAAGGCATATTGACTACACGGAAGCAAGTTTTAATCAAAATAGTTAAGTTAGGTTTCCCCCGCAGTACGTCAGGAGGGGCCGTCGTTATGGCCTCGAGGATCGCCAACAAAGAGGGAGAGAACCAGTTACTCGAATCAGCTAGCTTATATAGATGCGTAGCGTTGGGGGAAGTGGGCCTATGGTAGACGGCGTGAAAGAATTAGTGGATACTAATGGGAAAGGGCCTCTTCTTGTTCCTCTTCTTCTACTTTTTCTTCTTCTTCCGCTTCTTCCGCTTCTTCCGCTTCTTCCGCTTCTTCCTGTTCTTCTATTTTTCCCCGGCCAAATGCTAGCGATAACTCAGCGAGACACTTTCTCGGCTAATCCAACGACTGTAAACCAAGTTGCGTTGTGTGCCAAGTTACACGCATACGTTTTCACCAGCACTGCCTCCTCGTTACGAGCTCTATCGGTTACTAAATATTGCATTTTCACGCTGACCTTTGAACAAGTGCAACTAGCCCACAAGCCTGAGATATAGTTGCCTAGTAGTTAAAATTTCTAGTGATAAACTTGACCGCGACGTTTTTCTGTTTCTTCCATTAAACGCTACGAAAATAGTGCTCTAATCCAAAAAGGCAGTGTAAAAGTTCGGATCGGATTTCACCGACAACGAGCCAAAGCTAATTAACTTTACTTTTACATCGCAGTACACGATGATTCATAGTAATTAACGCCATTCGCACCCTCTTTCTCTTTCATCTTTTCCCAGACACACCTGAGGCGTTTGTTATTCTCGCGCATTGCACATCTTCAACGATAAAAGAACGCCGTGGCGGTCGCTTCGCACGCTTGCCACACTGGGTTAGTGGACCGAGAACACACGTGATTCCTTTATTGCCGCAATAATCTCGCGCGTAAGCTCGAGTAGATATGAACTTTGGACAAGGTTAACGTTGTTTATCACGAGCTCGTACGTATTCGATAAAGCACAGCCAATTATTCGAGTAGTTCACAGAATTGTTATGTACTACTGTCGTATCAACAAGATCGATTAACAGCTAAATGTAGATATGCCATTGAACGTGCCATACCGAACGAAACGTAATTAATCGACAGCACCCACTCGATCATTTGTTGAATTAATCACAGCTGATACCAACCATAGGTATAATCAATACTTGGAGCTTTCAATTGCCAACGGAGTGTAAAGTACAATACAGTGGGACAAACGTCTGAGAAATCGATGAAAAACTTATTTACCTTAACTGTACTGCGCGACTGTCAATTGAAGTTCCATGACCAGTGTTAGTCCTGATACGCTCTGCAACAGAAAAATAATCGCTCACCTCAATATGTGACGACATTACCTCGTGTTTTCGGCCCTACGTTACTACGGCAATATCGTAGCGCAAAGTCGACGTAAAACGTACGTGGTTTTTGCGGACCTATAATACCGCGAAGGTCAGTCTCTGATACGATACACACAGCCGAGTTGAGTCGAAACAAGCAAGCGCGCGAGAGGAGCCGCGCAAAATATAGAGCGAAAACAAACGTCCAGAAATAAAACCGAGCCCAAGTATACGCAGGTTTGGACGTCTTTCGCGCGTCGTGGCCCAATTTCCATAAATCCGCGTTACGTTTGCGCGACGTATTCTTGCCACAAGGAAAATGCGTACAGTGATATTACGCGCATGGGAACCTCGTGCACGGGGCTCGAGGAGATTTGAGAGAGCGAGAGCGTGGCGAATTGCGTATGCCAAGCGCGGCAAATTTGCCTAGTTTCTGTATAGGCTTTGTGCGTACGGGTGTGTGCAGCGCGGAGACACCCTTGCTGAATTATCCCAGAAATATACACCCCGGGTATTTGGGGAATATATAACGAGCAACGGAGATATCTCCAGAAATTTCACGCAATTTTCTTTTGCACGGCCTTGATAAATCGGCCCGGCTTTATTAATTTTCTCGCATTTTTCATTCGCCGTGGCCATGCATTCGTCACGTGTACGCTCTTCCGTTTAATCGCGTTATATTTAATATTTTTCTCTTCTTCCCTCGAGCTCTAAGCCGAAAGCTTTCGATGTTATTTGGCTTAGCCTCCGCAGCGTGACATGTCCGTTGAAATTTCATTCAAATGAGTGTACGTTAAAGAGTATCAACGGATCATCTCCTTACAAAAGAAGAGAGAACCTGACAAAGTGAGCCACTGATTTATTACCGTTCCGACTCTATTCGAGCGAAAAAAGCCAAGATAATTGTACGCGTGGCAGTCGTTTTTTGATCGTATTTACCATTCGTTTTCGTAACTTTTCGACCGTTTGCTCGGCTTTAACCGCCGAAACGATAAACTCGCGATAAGCACGCGCACTCGATTCGCCTCGTCAACGAAAACTGCAAAAAGACAACACGTGTATCGAGACAGGGTCTTCGTTGCGATGCCACTGTGGTGCACTTGTGCAATAAAATCAAGTTCCTCTCTCCTTTCGTTATACGACAATCGAACGGCACGGTACGGCAGTTAATCGCAATGACAGCGGAAGCACGGCTGCGTAGCTCCTTGCACTTTTTAACGAGCCCAATGTGGGCCACGCATTTTCTCGCTGCTAAAGATAGATGCCAAGGCCAGAGTACTATACGTACGTGTCTTATATATACGTATGCACGCCACGCGTAAGTTTCCGTTAGCAAAACTGTAGGCAATATTCGAGTTTTCCGCGCTTCGATTGCAAATATTCAGCGTGCCGTTCGCCAGCTGCTGAGTTTTCGTCTATTTTTATTTATTTTTGTTCACTTTGTTGTTGTTTATTTTAAAAGTTGACCAGTCATCGTTGTTCAATTTAGCACGACTGTTTTTCCGTCTGTAAAACTAGATCGACTTTCTATCGCGTCGCCCCGTATGGACTGTCAATTTATTTGTTGACCGTGTCCATGTAACGAAGCTCTATTGGTCAACAGATATGTCGTTCGAGATTTATGAAATTTCGAAAAAAAAAAAATCTTTCGATTCTACGAGAACAAAAATGGCCCCCTTTTCGTTTCAGCACGACGTTAACGAAGTATATTTGATCGGTGAACAATCCGGAACCAAGTGTTTTTCGTGTCAAGAAGCAGTGAAATTCTTGGCAAATCCTAAACGTGGAGAGGCGCAAAATAAAAGAACGGTCGCGGTAAAGCGTAATAGCGAGAAAGCAGATTTTCACGTATAACGCGCTCGAGTTTTCCTTCGTTCTTTCGGCTCCCGCGCTCGAGTACACTTAATACGCAAGCTAATTTATTTAACGAATAGCGAAGTGGCTCGCCTTTGCGGCGTCGCTGTGAGCGTATAAATATGTAAATTCGGTGGACCCACATACAATTCGTATGACGTTTTTTCGAGACTGCTGGTTTTTCGCGCGCAACTCAGCAGCACGAGCTCGGTAATGAAGCTACAAAACCTAATCTCAATGTAGTTTGCACGCACTGAGCAAACTGCAGCCTTGGACCCGAGTTAAGAGGCAAACAGCGACAATTGATTCAGACTGCACATAGGGATTGACCATTATTTTCACCGAGAGCTTTTGTGGCTGAATTCGTGGAATCCTCAAGCCGGCAGAATTTAGAATGGAAGCTAACTACGGGGTAACGTCGTCGCTCGCGGGCGATACGTTTACTTTTCCACGCTTTTTCATAGGACAAATCTCACTTTATTACAGCGTTAGTCATTCTCATTTATTCTAGCGCACGTGTGACTTTTGCGGAGGTTTATCGCTAGTAATAAAACGGGGGTTTTTCTCCGATATCGATATAGTCGTCTGAATTTTACGATACGCTACTCGACGAAACTGTTGGATTATAAATTTAGATATAAAGACAAAAAACGATTATAAATAACAATGCAGTTCGTTGCGAACCTAATTCTACTATCTAACAATAACAATTTCTCCATAGCGAAATGTAAATCCTGAAAATGCTTTCGCCGTCGTCGCCGTTGTCGTCGGGACAAAGAAATAGAAAAGAAAAAAGTAAACACCAGGACAAAACAGATACGATATATATACAGTCTCGCGGCTCGATTTGCTCCGTCTCCTCGTCGTCGGAGCTAAAGAAAAGTCGCGTGCATTCAGATTTATCCGCAAGATTAAGGAGCACCTCTGCCCTCTCACTTTTGGCCCCTTTCTATCCTTGCAGACGGCGTTTTATAACCAACGAGGACGGAGGAAAGCTCGTAGAGCTCGTGAGCTCCCAGAGAACTGGCGATGAGTTTCCTATATATATGCAGCCTCGTTACAGTTATAACTGCAATATAGAGAAATGACATTGCCGTAACAATAAGACTCTTCCCCAAAAATCCTCCACCTGCCGCAGGGGCGTTTTAATAAGACGCGCTGAGAGAAAGAAACAACATGTATTACACGTGCGTGTACCGTTTCTTTTGGCTTTTGTCTTTGTCTCGCGCGCGTAGGGACGTCTTCCGGACGTCGTTTTATTTTTGTTTCACGCGAGCAGGAAATGGATCGTTTTCGCGTTTTTTTCCTATTTTGGAAAATTAAATTTTTCACTGCTCGCGCGAGATCCCGAGCGAGCTTGTCGCTAATGCGCCGTTGGGGAAGGGCTTTTAGCCTAGCGTCGAGATTTATGCTCTCCGAGGTTCGTACAGTTGCTGCGTTGTTTTGATTAAATTGTCGTAGACAGCGAAGATGACAGCGAAGATGACGGGCACTGAATAAAAATGGCTTTCGCTCAAGAACGCGTCCTTGCTCTCTACTCCTATTAGCTTTTCTTATTAACATTCGATGTCTCGATACGCTTGTAGATCCGAGTAAATCCGACATTCACGCAAGCACGATAATACGCGGAACGCTCGAAGACAAGCATCATTGTTGCTCGGAAAAAAAATT
Organism: Chouioia cunea; assembly: GCA_030064505.1. Classification (NCBI taxonomy): domain Eukaryota; kingdom Metazoa; phylum Arthropoda; class Insecta; order Hymenoptera; family Eulophidae; genus Chouioia; species Chouioia cunea. The sequence continues at coordinate 14,877,759 of JAOPFQ010000001.1, read as the reverse complement.
CGAACCGTTGCCTTCTAGTTAACGCTGAAACGTAAGTGATTCTTCGTATAAATGACTACAGATGCGTCAATAAAAAATAGAAGACGTTTCAAGCAGAAAAGTAAACAAACACGGAGATAGCGAGTATACGGAGTAGATAGAAGGCAAAGACGATAAGAAAAGATGTCAAGTGCAGGGAGTCACTACTATAGTCGTCTTGTTTATCGAGGCTGGTTGCTCGCGATTCGACGTCGTTATCGACAAAGCAAACGTAACGCCTGGCACGGTAGATCGACTTAGACCAGCCACCAATATGTGTATATACGTATATACATACGCGCACACTTTAACGCGAGTACGTATACATATACACAGTACTGTCAAGCGTACTGCTACTAGTTAAATACGTCCTGTACGTGTAGAGCATCGACTAGAGGCTGTTCACGCACGCGTTGGCTTACGTCAGCCAAATAAAAAATTATAGCTGCCTCGATTGTAGACCGAGCGATAATTCCAGTTGCGTTCCATCACTCTATACGCGCAATATATACACGAGCGTGCAAGCTTGGTATAGTTTTACGTTTGCTACGTGACAGTGTGTCTACGGCTTTTATTTTTAGGCTCTGGATTTTAGAAAGTGCATTTTAACGCGAAATTTATTTCTATCTACTGAAGCCACTCAAATGTCATTTTCGTTCAATGATATAACTAATATATTCGACTTCCTTGTACACGCTATGCTTAATTGCGCAATCTGTCTCGGGTTTTTTAATCACGTTTCCTTGTCAAAAAACATTCAATTTCAATTATCATATGTATCGAGATCCCCCTTTACTCGATATAACTCTGATAAAAGTATGCTTTTTTTGTAGAAGCAAAAACTATACGGAAATTGAACCTGTAACCCAGTTTCGAACTGCATGCTGCCCGAAACTCCGGAATAAAGCTATTGCTCGAGTAAACGAGAACCATGAAGCCGATCTCCATATACCGTTCACAAAGGCCCAAAGAGTGAAAAAAACAATAAACCAAAAACTGGGCTTCCAATAGGCGCAGCGAAAATTTGAAAACGACCTAGCGACAAAGAAAGAGAGAGAGAGAGAGAACTAGATTGCCAATCAATCTCCGCTACAGTTATCCGCTTTAGAAACGCCGGACAGATTTTTGAATTGGTAATCGGTTAATTAGCATTTCCCATTCACTCATCGTACAGCGTCGCCGGCAGCGACAGCTTCTCTCCTACAAAACACACACGAGCACCTTTGTGTGCAACAGCGAAGTTGCGCACACTGAAGACGACAACGACGACGACGACGACGACGACGACGACGACCAGACTATCGATCGTTGAAATATATTTGCATCGAAAGTTCCTTGCGCGCGAGTCTCGCACGCGCCACAGAACACACTCGCACGGTTCAAGTGTCGGTTGTCTTCGGAAAACCCTTCCCGCACTGTCAAACAACCGCGCGATTTTGCTTCTCTACTGTAGTCTCAGGTTCCCATTACACTCGCTTCCATCCACATGTTTAATGTAAATTTATAGTGCCTCTATAGTTTATTCTATTTGGCATAACTCAATGAAAGCGCTGCGCCAACGGTTTAACGGTTAGAAATATGAAATTGCACTTTCGCCTTTCGTATGTAAAGCCAATTTGCCTATACGCGAATTTTACGATAGCCGCGAGTTTTACGTAAGCGAGATTCTCGTAGATTTTACAGAAAATTAGTTTTGCGATGCACTGCCGTATAGTTTGGTTCGCGCGCCGCCGCTCGAGATAGAAAGGCTATGCAATGGCTTTTATTTAATTTTTTTGCAACACTGGCTAGATGCAGGCGCTCCGAAATTGCCCGGCCACACCTTCGTGCGCGCGCGTTACCGCATCGCCTTTTAAATTGCTTCTCGAGGGCAGCGCTCTCTCACAAATTAGCTGTCTTCTTTTTTTTATTTTCTTTTTTTGCTCTTTCGGCGTTCTCTACATTTTTATTGAGAAATTAAAACTCGTCCGTTTCGCCAATGCGTACTTGCGTAATGTCTCTTGTACTTTTCATCAAGCTCGTTTCACCCGAAGGTACCAATTATCGTATTATCCTGTTATCCACCGAGCTAGCTCATAGAAAGAGCATTGTTTTGCGAGAAAAACTAGCCGCGATGCGGGCTACATTATACTTGTTGCGCAGCTCAAATCAATTACGGTATCGAGAAAAGATTAATATACGTATCATTTGGTTTCGTTTCGAGACGAAATATACGTAAGGAAGAGACAACTAAATAAATACGAGCCATCGTTATAATCAAGATGAAGTCGTTGACGCTTTGCATTTTATCTGGGAGCAAAACAGCGGTATACGTTAAAAAAGATGGGCGCAATTCTTCTGAAAAACGTCGAAAGTTTAATTAGTCCAATTAAAAGAGTCGTAGGCCGACCGAGATAGGGAAGACATGCTTTTGCTTTAATTAGGAAACATCCTTTCGGCGCGTTAATCGAGCCGAGAAATAAACGGCCCCGAGACTCGTTCCTGACATCTTACGCCGACTGTTCCATTGCCGCACTCGCAAATTACGTTTCTTCGTAAAACCCGAACACGCAAATACTTTTTTCCTAAAAAGACTATTTTAGCTTCGAAAAATTTATGACTTTGGAGGCAACTTCAAGAGATACCTTCATGATTATTTTATCAGCCGAGTTCCGAATATATTTGCCTTGCATCGCTTGTTGTGATACAAAACGAACTATCTCGCCGAAAATTGCCTATAAATTATAAATATTCTTGACGGTATACAAACGATGTAGACAAAAATCCAAATTCAAGACGAGCGTTAATCGACTGGAAAACGAACACGGCGGGTGCGCCGACCACACCTCGGTGTCAAATCAACTCGTGCATCGTCGAATTCTATCATAACGCGACGCGTACGTGAGCGCAGACTTATCAATTTGGCGCGTTCGTACCTCGACGTCGCCGCGCATGTTCGCGACGAATAAAGAAATACGAAAAAGGCCCACCACGACTGCGTATAACAATCGACCATATACGCATTTGCGTCTAAACAGTTTTCTCTCCTTCTTTTTCACCGATGGCATCGACACGACGAAAGGACAATTATCGCTGGGACCTTTGTGCAACGAAGCCGCAACTGCGCTCGCGTCACGCACAGGGGATTCATTGTCGCTGTTTTCCTTCTTTCTCGTTCTCGTTTACTCTTCTACCTCGACCGCCCCCCCCCCTCTCTTTCTCTTTCCTCTTTCTTTTGCTCCTTTCTTTTTATCCGCTTTCCTCTTTTGCTCCTCGTCATTTTTAATTTTTCTTTCCGTTTTTCGCTCTCGCAAAAGGAAATTGCACGCTTGAAATGTCGCGAGCGACAGTAACGTTTCGCTCTTTTCTCGTATCTCTCGTTTGTTAATTCGCTACCTTGTCTCTTTTTAAACTTGTAATACAGTTACCACTAAAGGTCGAGCTGCGTTGCAAAGAATATCATTCGAAAATCAGGACGTGCCAAATCGTTTGAGAAAAAACCAACAATTGATGATATAAGGTGCGGAAGCGTAGACGCGCATGAGGGTACCCTGATGTTGATAATGTAATACACAGATTGTCCGTTAACTCCGTGTGGTTTGATCTGCTTTCAGATCCACGAGCCGAAGCAAAACGTGTTTGGGCCCCCAAAGCACGCAGTTTTGTTTGTTCGAATACCGCCGGTAGACGTATATTATATTATACCAGCATCTTTACGCGCAGCCTCTACTTCTCGGCTACTCTCGGTGTAACCTTTGGCTAAAAGTCCGCGTTCTCTCGAAAAGAAAAACTCACCGAAAATTCATTAAGCCAGCCGCGTTTTGCGCATTCGCCTTGGCGTTCACAGAATTCTCGCGATTAAACAATAGCCTCTGGACCAACGAACGTCGTCTAACGAGATGTTTTCGCGTCGACTTGCTTGGAAAAACAAATAGAAAGCTTTGCCGAAAGTTTATCCGCGATCCAACGTAACAATGGAATATGAACGTTTATCCCGTTGAAACGGAGAAAAACGCCGAGCAAGTAAAAACTGTCATCAGCGTATTACAGTGCTAAAAACAGAGTAGAGAAAAAGAGGGGAACAAGCGTCTGGCGCTACCCTGTAGGGTCGCGTACGTAAACGCGCGTGCACGCACAAATTTGACGAGAAAACCTCGACGGTGAAACATTTTCCAGCGGTTCATTTCTGCACCTACGGCTGCACCTTTAATCTCCGCCATGCACGCACACATAGCAACGCGTTAAATGCAGAAAGCGGATGGCCGAGACGACAGCGACGAGAGAAGAGCTTTAAATTTGCATTTTAGCTGAGAAGCTTTACTGCAGCACTTTTCTCTCGCCGCCGAGCTTGCACAATCGAATCGCGAGTCTGTTTACAGTGGCACTTTAGCTGACGACGGCGTCGCCCTCCTGAATACGTCCAATCGCTCAAGTTCCAGCTGCTGCATTCGCGTTATTTTGCCGTGAAATACTTCTGGTAACATAATTTAAAAAAATTGTCGCTCGCTGTCAATTAACGACTGTTCGTATGAAAACCCCGACACAGCCGAGGGTACATCGAACGAGAAACAACAATCGCGATACGCGTACGCGCAGTGGGCTTAAATTTTCGCAACAAAACGTGTAAGACAGTTGCTAGCAATAAAGCGAGATATTTGCGAGTGCAAATACAAGTAGCCATGCGTTGGTAATATGCGAGGACGTAATGCACGACGCATCGATCGTTGTGTCGCGCTAGTTATTCGCGATCGCAACGAGTGCCGCTTTCAGCTCCTTTCTTCCCGATGCTGCGTGTATGTGCAGAAAAAAGGTCTCCTATATAAGCTGCAACTTTTCTGTCTCGACAATCTCTCTCTCTCTCCCTCTGATTTAGAACCCAGACTTGCTTTCATCTATATCGCGCGTGCACGACGCACGAATACATATGCACTCCGACGCGCTCACACACGAGCGTAGCTCTTTATTAACACAGACGAATGCGTACACCTTGCAAAAAATGGCTGATATGTACTTTTACAATGCCACCAAGTAGCTTCACAGCCAGAATGCACAGGTGCGACCGTGGCAGGATTGATATATAGTTAAACGCCAGTGTCGCCGTGTGACAGCTTGCAAGGATGAATATTGCAGCAGATGGATGTGTTATGAAATAGCAACCGAATTCTCTCTCTTTTCGACTCGCTCGAAGACTTGGATAAAAAAACTTAATGGAAACTACCCTCGAGTTTTACTCGACTATTTCGGAAAATTGCACACAACGTTGGAAGACGGTCTCGGAGGAAGAGCGTCGATAAATCTACTTATAAGCCTAAAATATATTGGCAGCGAATTGGGTCCCCAAGGACGGTGCCGGCCCGAGCTTGGCGATGAACCGAAAACTATTTGATTCCACATAGGTTTGACCCAAGTTTTTTCACTCCTTGTGCCAACGATAGAGAACTCATTATCCGCTCAATCCTCGCGAGAGTTAATGTTACGTCCTGCGACGTGCAGCTGCGACTGCTTAGTTCAACTTTTTGAAACCATAGTTATCCGACCTACTCTACGAACTTTCGACCAATCGGTTTCCAACTTTTTCACGATAGCCAAATAGAATACGATGGCTGCAGAGGCGCAAGCTGCATTCTAAACGGCGTAAAAAATGTCGTGATTTTTGCAAAAGCTGTTTACGACTGCACACGCGACTCAAAAATAACGCGAGAGAAAACGTACAGTTGAAGTCATTTTGACAAATGTTATTCAAGTATTCATCGTTGTTCATACGACAAATCGAAACAACGTTTTTGATCAACGCACATTGATGCTCGACATTTTTACCAGTTTTAAAAGATAATCGCATTAAAATGTGCTATATATTTAAATGGAATATCGCGCAAAAGAGCAAGTGCAGTTGTACAATAACAAGGTAAATCATAGCGAGAAGTAGATTGTGCAAACAGGGAGGAAGCATTGAATAAAAGGGAAACATCCAGACAGCAAACTAAAAAAAAAGAAGAAAGAGGGAGAGAGAGAGAGAGAGAGAGAGAAAACGCCTGTCGGCAGAGGAATACAGCATGAACAGCACTGTAATCACGGATGGAAAGTGATCCGCGCACGAGTGAAAAATTTCGCATAAAACTGTGATTTGGTTTCGACATAGGAATAAGATATTGCACCTTAGATGTATATAATAGTGGACTGAGCGACGATTAACACGTTCCAGAAAAATAACGAATGAAGCAATCGCTGTTATGAATTCAATTAATCTCGAGTCAGCGAGTACTATGAAAAGCTTGTTTGTTTACTCGGTAGCATGGAAGTTATACATCGCGAGCTGCCACAGGAGCGTTTGTATTGATGCAGCACAACGCCAGAGTGCAGCATGTCCATAGAGAGAGAAAGAGAGAGAGAGAGAGAGAGAGAGAGAGAGAGATGCATCAGCGCTCGTTTTTATACACAGAGACTCTCGTGAGCTGAGCGCGCGTGTGTACGGGTTCGTTCACCTCACCCGCGCCACTGCTCGCCAGAGCGCTCACTCTTCCTCTCTATGCAGCCTTATACACTGTGCCTCACTCTCTCTCTCTCTTTCTTTCGACGGTGCGCGCGAGATACGTATTTATGAAAGAGCACCGCGCGCACCATGCGGCAGCGAGAGAAAAGACAGAGAAAGAGAGAGAGAAAGCGCATCAATAGACAAGCGAAGAGAGCCGACTAGTCGAAACTAGGATAGATAAATACGCTTTTCGTCTTTATCGTCTACACGTACATCGGGCTTCACCGTATAAAATCGCCTATTTTTCCCCTTTTCCCACCTTCCCACTTTTCTATTCTTATTTAATAATCGTTTTTCATCGTTGTTCCAGAACGATTATTTTTATTCCCGCAACTATGTAGATTTAGCTGCGCAACTCGTAAATCATGATTTTGCTTTCCTCTACGAGATATCCTATGTTGCTATGAGCGAGTGCGAATATTCGAATCCGAATTGGAAAATCGATTGTTAGGGCGAGACGACGGTGAAAGCGAACTTCCGCTTTAAATTCACGAGTGTCATGCACTTTAATAACACTTTGCCGCGAATAATGCCCCTCGTATGGAACTCTGAATTTACATTATAAAGATGAGTCAAAACGTTGATATGTTTTTTTTTCCAGTTTCATGCAACTTAATGAGAGAATAGAATAAATGCTCGTATGATTAGTCATTTCGTCGTTTATTTTGAGCTCGACGGTAAGCGATACTTTTTTGCGTGAAAATTTATGCTAATAGTGTGATTGTAATTCTGAAAATGATCGGTAACTAATGAAAAGCTGACAGTTTCCTCTGGAAGTACTTTGGCCATCAACAAAATAGTCTCCACGACGAAACTTGTCGTCTCGCGAGTACAGTATATGTTATCTAGGCACGCGCTCTCTCTCTCTCTCTCTGTTCGCAACGAATGAAAGGACTATCCGAAAACCTTAAACATGCTCCCTGAAAGCTTTCAATTCCTCTCTGTTTCCCGAAACAACAAATTATCGTAACTCTGTACTTACACGTATTATTAGATGTACGTGCGTTGCGAAAATTTCGTTCACGTATGTATATAATTAATCGTGCTTACACGTAAGCCCGTAACGATGGCAGGAGCGCGCGACAATTTATATACGTACTCGTCGAAACTCCATTTCTAAACGGTCTACTTTCCGCGATGAAATGACTAAGGCCCAATTAAATGCCGAACGTTGGTTTCTATTGCGGCCGCGACTGTGTGAGTGTTGCAAAACAAGTAGTATCATTAAAAGTACATCAACGTTTTTTCGGGTTTTCGTAAACGTGCCTTTGTATTTTTACCGAGCTCGAAGGAAATTGAACGTTCGTCTAGCACGGGAAAGAACCGTTCTCTACTCGCCTTAATTCGCTAGCTTCGATAATTAACGGTTCAACTAACTTTAATTTCGAGACAAGGCTTCACGTCCAATGAATTTGACGTAGCAAATGGGATAAAGAGCACAAGAAAAGCGCTTGGTAACGGGACTGCCGTGCAGCTAGGATCAAAGATAATCTATGATTATTGCACGTTGGCTTGCTCTGCATTCGCATCGCGATAAATTCACTCTTCAAAGCGTTATCGATGTTTCGAACGTGGCCTGACGTTGCACGGATAAAAAGCGTAGAAGCACAATTGAACGCGTACGTGACAATTGGGGCGTGTAATAACGAAACGAGGAGGGCGATTGTTGAACGCAGTTTGTTGTATCTTATTATTATTTACCGTACTACTGTACGAGACGCAAAAACAAAAAAATTAGTTGCACGCGTACTACGACTGCCCACGCTATTAACAACGTAGATCACTATACATACGTAGGTTGGGCAGAACTGAGATAGGGGAGAGATTAATTGGCGTTATTTACTCTATATCGTCCGTATATATATAGCCTCGGCAATGATTAACGAGCATCGTCTATACAGAGCAGCTATTACACAGCCAAAATAAAATTAACCAAGAGAGCTTGCGGGAAGAGAGCAAGTACGTACAAACGGCCATCGTCGACAAAGCGTAATGCTGCGCAATTTCCAATATCGTCTTTTTGCAAGTGCTGCTGCTGCTGCTGCTGCTGCTGCCACTGCAACGAGCGAAATAACAACACAGCTGCAGTCGTTGAAAATGTAAACAGTTGGCTCTAGATCGAGGCAATCTCGACGTAAGCAAAGTTACGCGAGCGAGACATCCGGATTACCGTGTGAAAAAATTGCCCGTATCTCCTCCTTCCTTCGCTTCTTTTGGCCTTCGCTTCGCTTTTGGCCAACCTACATACGCGCTGGCTCTTACACGAGTGCCGTGGTTCGCTAGCACCAGTCGGCGAGTTTACTCTGGTCAAACAAGCCCTACGTACGCACGCCACGGACCGCCAAGATCTTCTTCGCAAAGCCCTTTTTCCAACCGGCAGAGTCTTTTGCCCCCTTTCGACCGCTTCTTATTTTTATTTTTTCCTAGGCTTTCCTTTCGCTTTGAGACGCGTAAAGTGCCACCGCGCTAACAGCTCTCCTCCTGTACGTTATTTCTATTTTTATACAATTGTCGTCTCAAGCACGGAAACACGGGCGTCTTTACGACCTTATCGCGATTAACGCGAATATAACGGTAAATTTTAACAAAAGTGCGTCAGACGTCTGAGAATTTGAGTTTGCATATGCGTCGTATGCCGCTTGATCACGCTCAATTCCAACGGGTTGACGACGGGCGAAATTGAGGAAGAAAGCGCAACGCAACGCGCGCCAATCAGCCGAATTGAAACACGAATTGAAACACGAATTGAATCACAACAAAGCACACAACTCGCACGGACTTATGTGTGAGTGGCAATAGTTGGCCGACAAATCGGCGTTGTCGCCTAAAAATATTCGGACGAGGCAATTAAATATCAAACGCGGTCGTTCCAAGTATAAGGTAGACGTGTCGCACGGCTTCGTTCGGACGATCGCGTGCTCGAGGCATGCAGCACGCGAGCTACGGCATTTCGAAATCACGAGAGAGAAAGAGAGACCCGCGAGTAACACGGCAGCGAGTAAGCATCGCAGTAGTCGACGGTCGACCTCGCCGCCCGCCAAATAAGGATCTTTTCGCCGCGCGGTTGGCCACATCTTAGTTGCCGACAGTACGCGTACCGCTAGCGAGTCTGCTGCTGCTACTCCCTCTCTTTCACTCTCGTTCTTTCGCTCTTTGAGTGGGCGAAAGTGAAAATTCGTGTTGTCTGCGTACGCACTCGCCGACGTCATCGACTCAAAATACTTGTAGCGTAAAAAGAGCGCGTACATGGCCAATATCGATTTTTAAACGGTCGCTTTCGACTGTCGTTGCATCCACCAACAACCGAATGCGTTTATGCACTAAACGATCGATCAGCCAAGTAAGAAGGGTCTAGAGAATTAAACAACTCTTCTATTTTTGTCCGATGCTATCCAACGGTAAATAGAAAGAGCGACTGAAATAAAGATGACAATGGATTGATACTTTCAAAGGCATAAAGAGCAGCCGCTCGTTGCATTATTACTCCTAATATTATTATTACTTTTGCTCGTGAAAATAGAACGATGCACAATGCTGTAAAATGGCAGTGGCAATAATTGAACGTGCACTGCAATTAAAAGCGTAGTGGAGCGACGGTAACGTAACGGAACGAAATTGGCACCGGTAAAAACAAAAACTTCCGCTTGATGAACTAATTACAGCTCGATCAAGTGCTAAACCAGACAGCTAGTCGATTACTAGTCATGGTATCGTTATTCCTTGGGAGTATTTGGCGACTAACGCGTACGAGTGTCGAGGAGAGACGAAGCTTGAGATCGAAAGCAAAGGTAGGTGTCTCGACGTAGTAGCTATGTAACAATTAGACCGTCCGTGTGACGAACAAAGACGACGAGGAGACGAGCAGTAGGAGTATACGCGCAGCGCACAACAACAACAACAACGAGGCCATAATTCAGACTGTCAAATGGCTCGTAGAATAGGGAAGTTTCGCGTGAATGAAGATAGCGGTGTATATAGTACGAAGGCTTCAGGGCGACAAGGGGCCTGCCTCGTTATAGCTTTAAAGAGCCATCGATTCCTAGGATAGCCACTATAGGCGCTATACAATTCCGCGCGTAGCGCCGCAATAGCAACAGCGGCTGTCCCCTCGTCTTTCTTCTCGCTGCTGCTGCTGCTGCTGCTACCGCTGTACTCTTTCGTCCTCGGCAATCGATTTGGGCGGACTCGCGGGAAACGCGCTTTCCCGGTATGCTACTACTACTGCTACAGGGACGCGCGTATACGCAAGCAGAGACGATGCGGGGAAGACAAAAAATGTATCCGACACGGGGTGCTGAAAGGCACGTGCCAATCTCCCCCTTTCTGTTTGCGACTTTCAGCTTTGTCTTTCTCTCTCTCTCTCTCTCTCTCTCTCTCTCTCTCTCTCTCGTCATTGACTGCGCTATACGCGCTATACACATCACAAATCACATTGAGATTCTCACCTTGGGCTCGAGGCAGAGAGGGTCGAGGGCAGGAGAGTTGTGCGCGCGTGCGAGTGCGCGCAATATCTGTCACTCGCGGCCTTGATAACGAGGTGGCTGCTGTTGCGGTAATCCGATGCGCCGGCAACCCACGCACATGTCAAAACAAATCAGCCGTGTAGCGCTAGTACATCATCGGCGTTTCTCTTTCACTTGCAGCTGCTCCGTGCTGCTTACCTGCAGCCACGATTTAAATTTAAAAGGACGACACAAGGGGAGCGTCCTCTCACGTCCAATCGCACAACGATGTATATGTATATGTTACATACGGACACCAACCAACCAAAACAACAATAACAACAACAACGGCGATAACGATCAACGATCGAAGGAACAAACAAACAATGTAAAAAAAAAGAAATAAAGAAAAAAAAAGGAGCACTGGTCGTTCGGCTGCTCGCTGCTGAGGTTAAGCCACGCAGGCGGCGCGAGGACGATGCCGAACCCTCGGGAGAGGGTCAATAAAACGCGCGGCACATAGGCGGCCGCGACGCACTCGCTTTCACACACTCGCTGCGAACACTCGTCAGATTTTTCTTAATCGTGCTTTGTATACGAGTCTCTCCTTGAACGCCGCCACCGCCACTGCCGCCGCCAGTCCTGGTCTTATTTTCTCTCCAGAAAAGAGATGCGCGCACTTTTTCTCCAGTAATACGTATGTAAGATGCGTACGGGCGAGTCAAAAGAGCAGCGACGTAGCGCAGCCCTATGAATGGATGCACGCGTGACGAGCGTCGATCGGCGACTGCTGCTGGCCGGGAGCCGCCGCCGGGGCGCGCGCGAGTGGGGGCAGCAAACGGCGTCGGCGGCGTTGTAGCGCGCTTCAGTGGTGCTCAACCCACGGATACCGATACTACGCGCAACGCAACTATACTCCTCCACACTCTCTCTCTCTCTCTCTCTCTCTCTCTCTCTTTCTCTCGCAGTTAGCTGCACGAGGGAGAGGGCTGAGGGGCGCGTGCTGTCTGCGGACTTCGATTTTTTTTTTCTGTCTTTCTTTGTCTCGCTGTATGTGCTGCTGCTGCTGCTGCTGCTGCTGCTGCTACCGCTACCGCCGTCACCACCACCACTGCTGAGTTTTCCTTCTCTATCGTGCGGCCCGCGAAAGTATTAGCGGTGTGAGAAGGCACAGGCAGGCAAGCTTTTGCCTAGTTTGAGAGGATTCGTGTGTGTGTGTGTGTACCCATGTGTACGGGTACGTACGGATGCTGCGCAATCGATGCGTGGCTGTATATACGTACATATGTACGTATACACGCGAGATCCTATAAGGTGGAAGTGGCCTTGACGCAGCTGTCCCCTTTGTTTACGAGTCGCCCTGGATAAATAGTGTTCGACTAGCCGCTAACTCGTCTGTCTGTTGGCTTTGTAATTCTAGTGTGGCAGTGCGTTACTGCGTCAACCGATTGTATTAACTGCTTATGAGCTACTAATCTGCTTTCCTTTGATTTTTTTTTTCACTGCAACGGGCAATGAAAAGATTGTCAACATTTTCAAAAGAAAACACCCGTAGAAGGCTTTCTCCTCGAGTACTCAAATTACACCAGAGTTTCCTCAACAGGACGAATTCAAAAATAATCGCCTCTTCCCCGGTATACGATCACGTAACAATTTTGTTATGAATGAACTCGACAGTTTCCGTGAGCATTACACTTCTGCGAAATTATCTCGATGTATAAAACTCTCCCTTTGCGTTGGTCCGCATTATTAATATTGTTTCAATGATCGTATTTCTTACAAAATGCTTGTCGTTGAAAACTACGAGAATATTTGACGAAACATCATTATCCGACAAACAAGATGTTTCGTTGTACAATTATTTCTATCGTACTTAAATATCGGAATTCAAGAAATCGTTAAAATTCAAGGTGACGACAGTGCTAGGCATTATAACGGATGGTTCAAACCACATCGCAAGATATTTTTGTCAATGTACGTTTTAAAGTTCTGACTTTCAAAACTGTAACGTTTAACTCTATTTTGAATAGTAACAAAACAGTTAGTCGTACAAATTCTTCTTGAAACCTCCTCTTGAAAAAGTCGACAAAGATAACAAAAAGAGGAATTGGAAAAACATAACAACACTTACAAATTGAACTTGATAGAATTGAAACACACTAGTAGGTATTACCAAATTATATTTTTAGCATGAAAAAAGACAACTTTGTTTCATCGAGAAAACGAAAACATTGAGTCGTACACATTTTATCGAAAACAAAACCCGTAGTCTATTATTTGAGTCAACTTTTACTCGATTAATCTATCGCAGTAGCGTATGAAATGAACCGAAAAATAGAAAACCCCACACCATGATTTCATGTTGTTTGCAGCTGCTGTTCCAAAAATAAATATATATTTTTTTATCAAAATATATTTTTTGGATTTGGAACGAAAAATATCGAGAGAGAGAGAGAGAGAGAGAGAGAGAGAGAGAGAGAGAGAGAGCGAGAGAGCAGAAGGGAATCTGATCAAAAAGACACAGGCACAAAAGGGAGAAAACTCGAAGAGCCGAAGCTAAAAGGATCTTCTCAGGGATCTCGTTTATTAAAAAGTTGACCCAAGAGCGGCCGATATTCTCTTTCTTGCTCCCACTGTACGAAAGAAAAATGCGAATCGCACACGAAACCTAGCGCGGTATTATCTTGAAAGTTTTATTACGAATCGATGATTTATAAAGGGCACCATCGATCGCCATTAGGTTGTCAGAAATATAAATATAGTTGATAGGAAAGAGAGAGAACTTTGCGGGAGTGGGACGATAATAAAAGTAACGAGTGAAAATAGCTTGGGTCACAGTATAGCGATACACACACACATACACACACGCGCGCGCGCGCGCACGAACAACGAAGAGTTGTACGAGCGGCTTATGCTATCGCGAGAAGTCATCACACTTTTCCACGAGCGACCATTGCGCACTCGCGCGCGAGTGGAAGCTCAATCTTCCACGCGAACGTAATCGTTTCTACTTGTCTATATATATACACACGTATAAAGTATATACACCATGTATACACTGCGTGGTATGCATATGTGAAGAATCGTAAAGCGACTTGAAAATACTTCTGGTCTACATTCTACTTTTGGGTGCTTACGTCTGATATACGTTTGGAATAATAAAGACTGTATATGTGCTGCACTACCGCATCTCCACCTCCCGTTCTTTTGATTTTTTCCTAAACTACGCATCTTACTACCACGAATATGTTTATTCTCAATGGGAAAATAGTACATTGTGCAATTCAAACGTGGAATGCAGTGCGTTCCATTTTCCGTTCGATGAAATGTTCGTTGGAGCAACTTTTATAATTGAGCCACCTAAATATTCGACAAGTGCAACACGGCTAACGATGTAATTCCAAGGCTGTGCATATACGTATTTTAAAATTTTATCGAAGTTAATCAAATAATACACCGAATGCAGAGCTGTACGTTAAGCGTAAAATATAACTATGTGAACGTACACTTGAACGAGATTTATCCCATTCAATCGATATCTGCTATATTTGTGCTTTTACGTTGTAATTTCATTATGTGAACTATCCATCTTGGTCCGTAAGACCGCGCATTGTTGCAGGCAAGACGTCTTCGAATTTCAACCGCTTTCTGCGGAAAGTGCAACATCTGGTTGGCTGTCGACGGGCTTGCGTAAGAATGTCTCTCTCTCTCTCTCTCTCTCTCTCTCGCTTTCGATGCGCCTCTCATAGTGTAGCCCGAGCACATGTCAGCGCCGCCGGATTGTCTCCAGATTGGCAAGTTCCTGTTTCTTTCTCATTTCTTGTTTTGTTCGTTGGGACTCACTCAATGCACTTTAACGTTCAGCTTTGCCATGGGAAAACCTTGAGTGCAATGTTATTTTAGCCATGTGCAGCTTCCCCAATACGATGGAAGTAAATACGCGGATACGTCGAAATAATAGTCACGAGAACTTTAAAAATAAAGTAGCTTATAACTGTATACTTGTTTTCCTCGAAAAATCATGGATGATAATCGTGGAAAAAAACGAAAGATCGTGATTTCAGTTATCAGCGAGAGGCACTTTGACCAAATAGCCTTTTGTCCTATATAGCTCTAAAAGCAGCTCCTTTTTTTATCGCCGCAGCAATATCGGAAAGATCTCAGCACACACTTTTGCGAGCTCTGTATAGCTTGACACACAACCAGCACTATATACACTATACAAGAAGCAGTCTCGACTAGCTCTCACAAAGGCCCGCGCGCGAGCGAACCCGTTAAAAAGGGTCTAAAGCAGAAAAAAAAACGAAAAACGAGAAGTGAGGTCGAACCGAGTCAAAAACCCAAGTTAACAATCAAAAACAAACCCGAGAGAGAGGAAGTGAAAGCGTCGAAAATAACTGCGACAAACACTACATATCGTTGTCGTTTATCGCACTTCTGTTACACACTACACAAATGAATGTAAAAACTATATGGAGCGCAAAGTCGGGATGGATCAAAGCGCTTGCGCCTCGATACATAGGCATATCTCTGTAGCGCGAGCATTGTCTTTCGTCAAGCGTCGATGACGCGATACCATTGCTGCCCCCCCCCCCCCCCATATGACTCTGGGATGTTTATGGCGAGAACGATCGACCGTTACGGGTGGTGGCGTCTGTTTTTACGATTCATAAAAGAATAAAAAATGTAGTCTCGATCATTTGGCAGTTTCGCACGCAGGTCAGATGTAAAATCGCTCTTCGACATTCTCACGGGTGTTATGTGCTCTGCTGGCACTATTAAGCGATCGTGCCGATTTATGTCGGCGTTGCTCTACTCGCATATATCGATCGGCCGAGGGGAGCTGTGATTTTAGGTGCTTGATGATTTTGGAAACGGAATACAATTTATCTCTCGATAAATCGACCATCCCAACGAGTATTGCGCAATGTAATTGTGGAAAAAAACCATTAGAGACATAGTTTACCTCCGTTCTCACGCGATAACAAATATATTTCAGGCAACCGATGAATTTAAATTATTCGACGATGTAGCGGGTTATCCAGCCGCCCCGTTCATTGGTGTGTACTAATATGGCAAGCATGTCGCTCATCCGAAAAAGCTCTCAATTAACTCAAACAACTCGATATTGAATGGTTGCCTATCGATTATACGCCCAATAAAGTCAAACGAGAAAAAGTAATGGAATACGTACGCATAGGAGAGAGGTCAGACCACAGCGAGAGCTCGCACGTGCAATCTACGTATAATTATCGCGTGAAATTAGGCAGTTTTCAATGTTGTTACGCCGGATGGGAAACTCGTTCATGGTTATACACGTACAGACTGGATGGGCAATCGTGCAGCTACAGTGGTGGACCCTCGACGTCGAGTCTCGCGCGCCAAAGGAAGACACGTTATCCGGACGCGCGTGTGGTGTGTCGTTATCGTCTCTAAACACACGCTCTTTTTCCGACCTTACAGCCCCTCTTGCGCCTGCAGCTCAAGCGCAAGTGGCCAATGGATAAATTTGCGAAAGAGCCAAAGGACGAGGGTTCGTACAGCTGCCGAAAAACAATGTCCTTTCATCATAAATAACGCCATTCGCCAGGGCGAGAGAGAGAGGGAGCCAAAAAGACTTCTCCGCGAAAAGCGAATCGACTCCCTCTGGCCGCTGAGATAACGAAGGTCCTGCCGGGTAATCGCATTATATATACGCGTGGCACGCGGTGTGGAGGATCCATATATATGTGTGTGTGTGTGTGTGTGTATACTCATACGTACATAGGCGGCTATCGCTCAGCCGGTATTTACTCGCAGGCCATTAGGCATAACGCGCGCAGCTTTTACGTATAACAGGCGGTATTGAAGGGAGAATCGATACGGATTTGGAATTACCAAGTTGGGGTGACGTCGTTGTCGTCGTCGTCGCCGCCGTCGTGTCGTTATACGTGTGAATTGATGAATTCGCTACTCGCCAACACCGTTATCCAGATTGATTTATATATGTTTGCCTGCCGTAAGGAGGGACACGAGCTAAACTTATACTTCGAGGAAGGGGATCGAGCAACGCGACAGACGAGAGAGGAGAGAGGATTTGGGTGGCGATACAGCTTGAATTTTCGTTATCTTGATCTCAATTGTGTTAAACAAGCTCGAGATACACGAGGCGCAGCTCCACCGACTAATGTACTCTCATTCGTCCCTCGTGTTTTGCGGGCTGATATTCGGTTACCGTTGCCATTCGCCGATCTATACTTACGGTGAAATGTCGTGCGGCGCTTTCGTTATTGATGGCTTTTTAAAAGGTATCAAATTCGAATAACAGTCATCGAAAACACATTATCAATCGTTGATGAGGAGAGAAAAAACAAAGCAAAGGGCAATATTAATTACACGCGCGTTATGTGCTTCGCATCGTCGAAAGAATTAATTGCAAGGGTTATTACGATCGCTCGCAAATGATTTATTGCGATCGTTAAATTGTTGGGTACGTTGACACGACGAGGACCCGTTTTTAGCAAAAATCAAAGAATTGCTTTTTTTATTTTTATCCGTCCAAACTGAATGGATACAATGAAAAATCACGTTTCGACAAACGTCCTTCACCCAACGTTACGATCACGTATTTGAGTAAAAAATAAACGTCAAAGAAAGTCATCACTGCGCGATGATGGCAAGACAAGGTGCGTGCGGGAGCACGTCAGCATCAATCCCCACGCACGCGTATCATTAACAGAAGAGCAAGAAGCAAAATGAAGCCGAGAGAGAGAGAAAGAGAAAAGAATAGTATAGGGCGAGGAGTGGTGGTGGCGGTGCTAGGGCGAGGTGCAAAAGTCAGACGTAGAACAACGCGGTGTATTGCGTATACGGGGGTGGCGTTCTCTCTCGCTCGCCAGCACTTGGTCTGGGTACGGCCAGATGTGTCGCGCAGGGGTGCCGCTGCCGTGCACGCGCGGCTACGAACGAGGGTGCAAAACGGCCAATGCGAGGAAAGGGGCTTTCGGATTAAACTTCCATAAAAGAGTACGAGAGCGCGTTATTATTCACGTATTAGCCGGAATGCTTTATGACGCCGACAGCTCTCTCGCGCTCCCGTTCAGTTCTTCTTTTTTTTCGAAGTAGGTTACATCTTTGCCTATGGCGAGAGCGGCCTGGCAAGCAGAAACCCACTGATTTATACCCACACTGAAAATCGGCCAAATTAAATTCTACCTTCAAGCTCACTGAATTTATGTTGTACCCCGCGCTCTTTATTCCACGCGAATTCATCATTCGGTCGTCTAGCTGTTTCGCTAAATTCGAAGCAATTAACACACGCATCCGTTTCTGCGTTGGCATTACGCGATTAACCAAAATTCCAATTGTTGCACGAGACTAGCTTTGGCTCTTGCGGCTGTGCATTAACGTGCAGCGTGTGCCCTAATCGCACGATGATCTTTCCGACAGGTTGCTTCCTGTTCGTCTCTTAATTCGCGAACGCTTTGTTCGTGGTACAACAATCGCCATAGCCCAGCTTATTTCTCACGAGCAGTCATTCGCGAGCGAACCTATACGTCGCTCGTCTCGTTGACATCCGTACCTTTTATAGGATATACTCTATAGCGGTGGTTGCGAGAAACGTCGAGCTTGTAAGACTGAAGCCGACTGCACGTATAGAGCCAGAGAATACTCTTCCACCCCTCCCGCCCTTGGCCGCGGAAAAAAAGTATCGAACGCCTGCTTATACCGAATAGACACCAAGAAAAAGCCTGGCTTTGTGCGTGCTACGCGGGGGTCCCTTCATTCGGCACGTAGGGCGCGCATGGATTCCGAATAGCGCCACTTTTATTAGGGCCTTGCGCGCCACACTTCTCTACATTCACGGTAATCGAACAAATATCTGGCATATACGCACGTAGCGTGTCGAGTTTTACAACATTTGAAAAGTAAACGCGACAAACTTTACGATGCACGTATACCTACGGAAGCAGTATAACGATACACCTACAAGAAATGCACTATAACGATGCTGGGCATACAAAGACTAATTAAAACAAAAGCCACTTGAATACAACGACGTACGAATACATGCGTTTCCAAAGTTTAAGCTGCAAACTCGCTCGACGCGTTGTATATAGTATGCATCTGTGTGTGTGCGTGCGCGTGCGTGCGCGTGTGTGCTGCGTAGCACGCTGTAACACAAGCAGTCGCGAGTAGGCTCTATGATGTGCGCGCTCGGCATAGCCTCTTCTTTATAATTGACGACCGACGAGCATAGCACTCGTAGACAAGTGAAGCTCTCTTTTCCAAATACGATTCATTCGCAATACAAATTCACGTTTACTCCTGGCTAATTAATTGCATGGAAAGATAAGAGAATGCTCAGTGCTCAGTGCTTTCTCTTATCTTCGCTGTTCACGATTCGCTCGAAACTAATATTTCTCCATGCGTGTCACGTACTTATTCTGCGTGCTAATTGTCCCATTGAAAAGAGGAAAACCAAACGTTCGATCTCTGAGATAAACAATCAAAGCGAGTTTAATTAAACGGTCTTAACGTCGATTCACAGTAATAAGAGCAAAGTGCTCGAGTTGACTTGAGACGAGACACCGAGTGGCTTTAAAATGGCCATCGCTCTCTTTCTGTACGGTGTGAAGGAAACTGTTGAATTTTCATCGTCAAAGACAGCGCCAACAGCATTAGAGGCAATCATTGCGCGAGCGCCACTTAACCAATGCAAATTTCACTTGACCCAGCTTGGCCCACCAACCATTTTCCAGCTTTCAAAGAGTGCACGCTGCACTCGTTCAATTGCAATTTTCCGTTAGACGAGGAACGCTTTCAGGCCTCTGCTGATCCACACAGCATATAGGCTTTACTCTCTAAAGGCCAATCGAAACTTTTTAAACTTCTTTGCATTTCCATTTGGCATGGGGACTGGACGTTAAAATATCGAAAACTGGCCTTTTCAATGCATTTCTTTCTCTACGCGTTTCGATCTCGAACATTTTTTGGTTGGCCAATTTGAAATCATCGAATTATTTTAATCTTCGATTGTCCATCGGTCGCACGCACGTTCGCTCATCGCGAAGTTGTCCCATTATTGGCCAACTTAAAATCAGACAAATCCAACATGTGAAAAGGCGTATTCCATTTTATCCATTAGAGAGTTTAAATCTTTTGTAAATTAACTGGATACGCTCCGTCAAAATGATAAGGTAACGAATGCTTTCGAAAGCTTAAAAGATATGGATAGTGATTGTTGTTTGAAAGAAATGACTATGATATAAAGTACAAACCTTATAAAGTTTAAGTTTCGAGTTTTGCGACGCTATGTTGCTCGCTATTTATTTGTCAGTCACCAATAACGAGAGTTTTTAGCGAATTCGTAAACATGAAAAAAAATTGGCCGTCGCAATACTTTCATTTGAAAGGTATCCGTTCAACCGGTATCAAATCGTAGCTAGATTCCACTTTGGGCAAGTCTGCTCTTTCGTTAACAACAGTGAAATATTGGGTGACAAAGTTTAAAAGAGAACGTACGAGTTGCCAAGGCGAACGCTGCAGTGGTCGACCAAACGAGGTGACAACGCCAGAGATGGTGTCTGACATGGTTAGCGTTTCAAAAAGTGCTGTAAATCGTATACCAATTAAACATTTGGACGTGAAAAAGCCGTGCGCAAGATGGGTGCCGCGATTACAATGGAACAAAACCAGCGTCCTAGAAACGTTGCGGTCGCGTATTTGACGAAGTGTTGTAACGTGCAGAGATTTTACGTCGATTCACAACTGTGAATAAAACGCGGCTCCATTACTTTATAACTGAACCGAAGGAACAGTTAAAACAATGGACTAAAAAGGGGGAATTGACTCCAAAGAACGCAAAAACAGTTTCCATCCGCAGGCAAGGTCATGGCATCAGTTTTTTGGGATGGGCGTGGTATAGTTTTCATTGATTATCTTCCAAAAGGATAAACAGTCAATGGCAAGTATTATGCAAATTTATTGCAGCTATTGAGTGACGAAATAAAAAAAAAAGGCCGTATTTAGGGAAAAAGAAAGTTTTGTTTCATAAAGCAATGCACCGGTTCACACACCCGTTATTGCGATGACAAAAATCAAGGAATTAAACTTCGAATTGCTTCCTACGTACCCTATTCACCAGATTTAGCCCCTTCGGATTACTTTCTATTTCCAAACTCGAATAACTGGCACGGTGGTGAAAGATTTACCAGCGTTGAAAAGGTAGAATCTCTTCTTGATGCTTATTTTGAGGAGATGCGCCATTCTCGATATAAACAAGGTATCGGAGCTATTGAACATCACTGGGAAAAGTGCATCGAGCTAAAATGTGACTGTGTAGAGAAACAACGAGATTCTTCCCCAAATGTGTTTAAAGTTTTGATTGTTAGGACGCGCACTGCTGGGACTACCCTCGTACAAGTTGGTTATATTAGCGTTTAATGGTGTTCGTTTATTGAGCTTGCTTAGTTCGAATAGAAAATTGGCAAACCGCTGAACAGCTATAGTAAAACTGTGATCGCTTCTCGTTAAATCGGACTCTTTTACAGCATGGACTAAAGAAGCAGTCGTTCGGTTGAACGCTCGGAGAGTTATATGAGCGCAAGTTGGCAGGCTCTCCGACAGAATCAAAGATGGTTGGCAGTTTCAAGTCGAAAGTCCGTGGGGAGAAGTCAATGAGCAATAAAATTGTAGCTACACGCGAATCCTCGAGGATGCGCGACTGCGCTAATCGGACGTGCTTTCCACAGAGACCGCAAGCTGCCGCCGCCATCTCCGCAGCTGGTCACTTCGCATCCTACGACGGACGAGGCTCAAGCCCGAACGAAATAGAGCATCCCAGTCGCGAGCATCTAGCGCCTCGTCCCATGAGATGACGTCGCCTACTCAACTTTTAAGTGGCACATTGAGAGGCAGCCGCAGCAGCGGTAGCAGCATGGCAGATATGCTAGCTGCTCGCTCGCGCTCTCGAAATCTCGACGGCTAGTCCGCCCCAATTTAGTCGAGTTTCGCGACTTTTGAGAGTCAATCGCGCCCCGTCGACATTATGTGCCAAGGGATCTTGTATCCATGCTGTAGATCCGCTCGCTGCGCAGAATCGGTGACTTGGGACTTTTCGAATTTTGAAGCTGTTCGAGACGCGACTGCGCGCAGCCCCTTAGCTGTACCAGACGAGTGCGGCTAAATGGCCTTTGAAAGGACTTCAGGACGCGACTTGAAAAGGGTTAATGTCGACGCTAATACATACTGATGCACGAGTAAAGTACATTACGTCATCAGTTTCGACAATGCAAAGGGTACAGCGTGATCGCCGTTCTCGCGTTTTTAACCGGAAGTATAGCTCTAATACGCGAGAAATAAAGTAGTATCCGTAACTCTAACCAACGTCGAGAACCGCAGTGAATTATAATGCAGATGCAAGATTGTCAGTGAACTCGAGCGTAATACGCGCGAAACTTGCTCATTTTACGCGAATATGGCTGCGAGATTGGGATAATGTATATCGCGCGTTCAAGTTAAACGAGTTTACCCAATGCAATATAGCGACTCTCGCCTCGTATTTGTTCAAACAAATATGTGACTCTGCCTCCAAAGTTTTCTGACGCTGCCTTTACTCGCAACGAAACAACCCACCCTCCTCTCCTTCTTTATCCTCTTTTATTATTACCTTGGCTTTTCTTGGCGTACCCCCTCGCTACTAAGTGTACAATTTTGGAAAAATTGCAGACTAAACCCCGAGATGTTTTCCTCGAACAATTGGAACTTTTCCGATTCGTATTTACTGAACGTGATTGCATATACGTACTAACGATATGGTTTCTATTCGTTGATATATCTCGTTGAATCATAACTTATTGTAGCAGAGTTCGAAAGTGATTTTGAATGTAAATGGGAACTTGTTTAAAATCAACGATAGTGAAGTTTAGCTATAGTAACCTTGGAAGATCCATGTTTTATTTGAAAGGTCACCGAAACTTTTTGAAACGAGACGATAATTAAAAAGTGACACCATCCTTGACGCGCAAAATTACCAATAAGTTGCACACGCACACAGGTGAACGTAGACGAGAATTCAAGTGATGGAAGATCCAGTGTGTCAGGCAGCGGAAGGAAGAGGGTAATAAAGAGCGGATATCACGCGCCTCAAGGGAAATGTACGTTGGTGAGAGGCGCGCTGATGTGCTGATGACACGCGAAGCACCATATACGTTGATTCATGTACTCTACTCGGATGAACAATGAGCAGACCAAAAAAAGCAACGACAGCAAAACAGTGACCGTCTGCAGGCCAATAGTTCTCTGTGGAAAGTTGGCGGTGTGTGTTTGTTTCTACTTGGCTTGTAGCGTACAGATCGATATAAGCAACTCCAACTCCAAGTTATGCTTTTCCAAGGCTCAGCAAATACCAACTTTGCTTATTCGTTTTGCCATATATACCCCCCCCCCTCTCTTCCTCTCTCTACCTAGTCTTTCGTCGCTGCTGTTCTGGCAACGACAGCCGATACCAACAAGCATTCTGTGTGTGCGAGAGAGAGAGAGAGAGAGACCTTATACAGATCCCTTCTCAAAAATGTATGGTCGAACCTTCGAGTTCGGCTACAAACATTCCCGAAGCATTACACTACATGTGATATTGATAGTTGCTCTTGGCAGTTGTTTCCTTTGGGATGTTTTCCTTTTTAACAAGTCCCCCTCTATCCCTCCTGCCCTTCTCTCTCTCTCTCTCTCTCTCTCTCTCTCTCTCTCTGTCTCGTGATCCGCATACATATTTATCTTGCATTTCTTGGGATGTAAAAATATCTACAGCAATTAGCAATGGATGACTAGGTAATTGAATGTATCGTGAGAAAAATATTAACGGTATAGTTGCAAAATGGCAAGTCACGCGAGGATATCGTAATTGAAAATATTGTAAAGACAAGGATGCGCGAGAGGTGAAACGGAAGTTGGTTGTGTATAGTTTACTAATTATAAAGCTGTTTACGTAAGTGTGAATTATGTGCGGCAGGTGCGCTATACGGTACAACACCTGGCCAGAAAACTGTGGCAGACAAGAAGCCACTTGTTGAGAAAAATATGAGATTCACGTATGTATGGCCAAGATATATAACCACAATAAATAACTAAAGTGGCTAGAGGTTGCTCACAACGTATTTGCACGATGTTGCCAAGTTAAAATAAACAGATTTCAAGCGGGCATTCAAATTGTTTTTCTTTCTCGCGTCCGCTTGGATCCGAGCGACACGTGGTGTCAAAAGTGCAACGACGCGCGTCCATAGTTAACGGGTATTAAAGATATTATGCACGGCGTGTCGTCAACTACCGGGACAGCATCGAATCGGAGAGTAGCCGAAAACCCTTCGCGCGTACACGTATTAAAGGCAAAAGATTAGTCCGTGCGTACAGAAGATTAGGGCTCCTCAAGTGTCCTTCGCGAGTTTACAAAGCAGAAAATATCATTGTTTTTGATCCCTTTGGAAAAGGAAAATGTACAGTACGCGATTGCAGCTCTTCTACACAGAACGTAAATATGGTTTGGCCACGAATTGTTCCGCTGTCCGGTTGAGAATCAGCGGTCGTTTAAATTTACGAGAAAAAATGCAGCAGATTTGTGCGTTCAGGTATGGAAACAACTTGGCTCGTTTAACGTGCGTAACTCACCATCGAACAGATCTAAGACCGAGGATGTCACGACCAGATGCGGGATAACGGTCACGTGGCTCGGTAATGGCGGTCGCGCTGTACCCAGGCCCGAAGTAGTCGTTAAGCGAGCAAATCGAGATAAGTGTGAAATTTACAACGAGCTGTATTTGTATTTGTACGTGCACGATTTTAGACAAAACAAAATTTGTCCTTGGGACCCTTCGGACCCCGGCCATTGTCGAGTCATTGTGACGCCGATCAGGTACCCGTGAGGATGCTTTGTTTAATCCGTCCCCAACTGTAGAGTTTTATATTTCTTCGTTAAATAAATCCTAAATCTTGTGTTGAATTAATAATATTGACGTAACGGCTCAGAAACTCTTGATGGAAATGGATTTTTTTCACATTTCACGTAAGAATTAAACGAGAATAGAGATTGAAGAAAAAAAGATGAAGCGACCCTCGTACGACGGGTGCTGTCAGCCGCGTGAAATTGTCTGTCGGTAAAAATAAGGTTTCGGCGTGTGGCTATCAATTTCAATCCGATTCGGCTTACCGCAAAAAAATTGTACTCCCCTAGGTTGATCTAAAAATACGAGTACGAAGTCGAGTATTTATCGGCGCTAAATACGCGTTCATACGATGGCTTCATTGGACGCACTCGCTGACATAGATTCACATGGTCGAACAACCTGTTTCCAAACCCTCTGCGCCATGTAGTTACGCAACGTCGCTTCATTCGATAGCACCACTAACACCCGTGAAACGTCATCCATCTTACGTAATACTATACCTACTTACTCCGCTCTCTTTGTGAAAATCTCTCTCCCACATTCCATTGTAACTATTTCATGTACGTATGTATGCAATTTCCCGACAGCACAGCAAAGTAAGCGAGAGAGAGAGAGAGAGAGAGAGAGAGATCGCGATCGGCGTTATTCGGAGCCAGGCTTCGAAACCGCGCGTACCCCTTTTGTGACTGTCGAGTGACTGCGCGTTAATTTTGCTCTATGTACTTTGCTTCCTATCCATGTATTAAACCGCTGCATATTTCTATATACTTTTCCTTTATTCCACGCTCCTTATTCTCTGCCCTTCCTTGATCGAGTACACGAACGATTACTATCTCTTCTGCAACTTTCATCTCAGGGGCATTTGACCGCATGACGCCTCCGAGAGCCCATAAGCGAGGACGCTTTTTCAAAAGTAAATACTGCGTTACCAGGTCGGGTATCGTGCAATCCTCTAGAGATCCGCATTGTGTCGAGTCTACGCGTCATTTACTCTCTCTCACTCTCTAATTAACCATTTATATACAGGCTGGCTTTGTTGAGCAGAATCCCCGTTATAGTATGATTGTCGAAATAATCTATAAGCATTCAAACAAGCGTTTCAAGTTTATTTTTCAACAGAGAATCGTCGATGCCACTTTCTTTTGCTATATATCTATTAGAATAAACGATAAGCAGGAATAACAGACGGCCGGCAGCAAGTAGACGAGAACCATTGTATATCAGTGAACCAAAATTCTCCGTGTGGTAACGACAATAGTTCAACATTTGAATACTCGCGCCGACGAATGAAAAAATAACAAAAAAAGCATAAAACGTCAACGACCGATAGACCTATAGAAGGAACACTTGCAGCAATAAAAGACTATTTGAACGGCAGATTTCTCTTTATTTTTTATTCAGGATCGCATGGTCTGGCACAATGCAGGCCCTCGAACAGACGAGCGACACTCGAGAGAAGCGCGGCGAAATGGTGATCCGCGAACCTCTTTGCAGTTTAGAAAGCGCACGACACTCAAGAGAGAGAGAGAGAGAGAGAGAGAGAGAGAGAGAGGAGAAGCAGCAGCAACGCGCGCTACTTTAGTTCGTGGCTCATCGATGAATTATGCAGCCAGACTATCTTCTACCACTTTTATCTCGGCAATTTCTCGCCGTCGCCAGAGCCGCCCTTGGGCATCGGCTTATTTCGATGGCCATCGAGTAAGCTGCTACGTTCGGCCTTTAGCTGCTCGAGAGGTGTGAAATAATTGAGGCTTACCCTGTGCATATGTTCCTTTGCTTCATTAGCTCACTCAACCCCCTCCCCCCTCACCTCCAGAGCTTACTCTCGATTATCCAAAAATCTCGATTCATGCATATCAAATTGCTTTAATCGTCGAACCGCTGTGTTTACATTGAAAAACTATCGTTTGACTTGTCGATTCGTATTTTGGACAATTGATCATCTAAATGGTCGCGAAAAATGTAAGTAACGGACGCGCATAATGGCAAAGAACACTCGATCACTCCTATTGAAAGAAACAAGCAATGTTTTATTCCAACGACTGAATAATCCAGATTAGGGTCAAACTTACTACCAAAGAAGTAGGAAGAGTAGGCGAATTTTCTAGTCTACTATCTCCATTATTCGTGGAAAAGTGGGTTGCTTTACTATATCCGCGGGCAAAAACTTCCCGAAAAGTACGACTGAGATATATCAAAGATGCGCGCACGTTTCTTCTGAAGATGTTACAATTTGATAGTTTTTGCATAAAAGTCATATAGCAAGGAAGTGTATTACAGTAACAAGTCGCAACGTAGACACAGAGTATCTTGCTATGTGCAAGATATTAGCTGCGATGCAACCGAGTGTAGAGTAGTGTTGTTCCGGCTGTTGGCCGAGAAGAAACGTTAAGAGACTTTCGCGAGATTGTCGTCGGTCATCATCCGAAGCTGAGCAAAGTATATTCCATGGGCGTGCGCTGCTCGTAATTACAAGGCCGGCATCTGCCTGACAAGCGTGAAACTTGTGTTAAACAGTTCTTGTCCGCGCGCAAGCCGCGATCCATTTCGCTCGCTTTCCGGCGTGCTTTTGTATTCCTTCGACTTTACGCGTTCCTTTGCTACGGAGAGCTTCTTCTTTTCTCTCTCTCTCTCTCTCTTTCTCTCCCCCCCCCCCTTCTTTCTTCTTTTTCATCACTTTTCACGGATCGCTTGAGCAACTGTAGTTTTCAAGATGCAATCTATACGCCCGAGAGTTTTATTACAACGCCAGACCAGTTTTTCCTTGGCTTCGCCTTCCTTTTCCCCCACCCCAGCATCTCGAGAGCTATTGTTGCATCGATGAGTATTTGCAAGCTTGTAAAATCAATTGCTGCTGTAAAAAGTTCCGCACTTTATTGAAACTTATATCGGTCGATTTCACTTCACAGCCGATCTCGTTTCGCGTTTATCGCTTCTGAAGCATTTATCGATCGTAAACAATTTATAGGATAAAATTTTTCGCGTCTTCGTCACCGATGACCTTTGTTACAAACATTTTAATTAAATGCGTCAAAACAAAAGTTATGGGATTCATGTTGAACAACGCGAATACATTGAAACGGAGCGTGTATTTTAACAGCAAATGTTTAATCCACGTACAGCACAAGAAAAAGGCACATCTAAACCGGAGAGCCATCGGTTTTGCACTAAAAGTGAAAGCAATGCGTTTATAAGATTTGGAGATTTGAAGCGTATCTTGTTGTATCGGCGAAAAGAGAGGTTCATCCATGCCGTGAATTGAAAATTAAAAACTTCCTTTAGCAATGTCGGCGTATTTATAAACTTTGTTGATTTGCCCGTTCTTGTCGGTGGTGCCAAAACTATCGATTCGATGACTCTACTTTTCGAGTAACAAATGATACCAAAACACGCACGAGTGTTATTCCGGCTGTAAATTACACGACACTTTGATCACGACACCCTCGCATTCGCCAGAGTATACTTTTTATTTACGAATCTCCAAATAGCCCGTCATCTTCTAGACGCACAGCGTATAATTTTCCTCAACAACGTATACACGTCTGAACGCGTAGAATAAGA
Source organism: Chouioia cunea (assembly GCA_030064505.1). Lineage (NCBI taxonomy): Eukaryota > Metazoa > Arthropoda > Insecta > Hymenoptera > Eulophidae > Chouioia > Chouioia cunea. The sequence continues at coordinate 14,849,308 of JAOPFQ010000001.1, read as the reverse complement.
CAGAGCGTTAATCCAACACGTGCTTTGCGACAGCGTACATGGCGAAGATTTGAAATCAGTATCATCTAGTAAAGCGTGTTTCATTAACGTGACAAGCGCTGTAGCGTACATCGTTCTCATTCGATTCAAACGACGACGACGGTAGTGCTTGATGCGCGCGGCATTTACGGGCATCTGAAAACCCCGATAGACGTCGGCTCTACGGACGCCTAAACGAGGGTCTGCGTATATACTTTAATAATGCAATTCTTGCACGTAATACAGTATGGCTGGAAAAGTGTCGAACTTGCGAAATATCTCGCGAGCGCTAGAAGGATGCTTCGATCAAAATCAACCCTCGTAAAGAACTTTTGGTTTGACGGCTTTTACGAACTGACAGCCACACTCCGCCTCCACTTGTACCGGCTGTTTGTTTTTATCTTGAAATAAGATTCTCTGGATATATTAGTTTGATATTCGGTTGGTGTTTCTGGTAATTGCTATTGTTCTCGCAAAGACGAGTCTCGCCACAACAGTCTTGCTCAACGACGAGTAGGATTTAATTGGACGTTGCCGAAAACATACGACTCCGTGGCTTCTGTCGATGTAATTTATCGGTGAAGCCAAGAGAAATTTGTGGCTTGGCGTAACTTCAAGCGCTATTATGTCCGCGACAAAAATATTGTATCGCAGGAGGAGATTCATTCCCGGTTCCCGAGGCACTGCGACTGAGCTCATATCCGATTTCCATTCGCCCAACTTCAAACAAGATACAATTATTTATCAATCAAGCCACAAATTCAAACGTATTTCCCCTGCAAATTGCTTCTATTACCTTGTACATTCCTAAAAACAACGCAAATAATACTCACGCCCAATGCTACGGACGTCGCTCGACAACGTTGACTATTTCGCTATTAAAGTTTCTCCGTGAAACGCCGTTTAACTTTTTACGGACGATCTACTTGTGAGGCCACGCATCCACCAGCGATCGCACAAAGATAAACAACACAATCGGCAACGCTCTAGATCCCAATTGAATATGCCGATCTGAAGAGAGAGAGAGAGAGAGAGAGGGAGAGAGCTAAAAGAGTTGCAGCTTATAACGGAGTGTATTGCGCCAGCAAGAGAGCAGCCCCGCGAGCACAGAGAACTCGCAGGGCGGCAGTGTCGGAGGAGGCGGCGCACGCTTCCGTGTAATCGCGTTAAGCGACTTTCACCTCGGCTCTCTGCCATGCCACGGGCCGTTGACTCCGCGTCTGATTTTATTGCCTCGTGAACTTTGCACGCGTGTGTGTCTGCGAAAACGCCACCGCCGTGCACGTGCGAGTAGAGTAGTGTTATTATCGGCGGAACGCTAGTGGGCGGATAGCGCGGGTCCACTTGATCTTGGCCACTGACTGCTACCTATATTGCTACTCGCCGCTGTTATTTCCAGCAGGTTCCACGTGCCGTTTGCGCCTTGGGCTCGATACGCATAACGCGCTTGCGAACCCAAGCGAAAGAACGCGCCCTGTAGCCTCGTCGGAACGTAGCCCTGAACGCGTCTACGCGTTTTTTCAGAGGACGTCCGATGTCGGATCATTGCCCCTCCGAGGTGGCTTCCTTGCCAAAAGCTGCTTTGCTCAATGGCGCTCCGTGTGCGGCCAGCCGCCCGAAGCCCTCTAATTACTATTGCTTCGTTGAATAATGCAACGACGAGAGTAGAGCGTCAAATCGAATATTCGCGTTTCGAAAGAAACGGCTCGATAGGGTAGAAAACAACGAGCATTTTGGGCCACTACTGCACCGACGACGGTTAATCGGGGACGGAGCGGACGAGAGTGCGCGTTCAAGTATACTTCCCTCGGTCAGACTTGTAAATAAATCGGTTTATTTCTCGAGCGTCCCACGCCGTCAACGCGAGATTACAACGGCGCGTTTATTGGCGTTGCCAACGGCAAACGCGTCTACTTCGCTGCGTATACCTTTATCGCAGCTTTGCTCAGCCTATAAGAGACACTTTTTCCAATTCCACGATCGCAAGCTTCGTTAGTTAGTTATTCGTATTTAAGAACTTTGATATTTGTCGTTGCTCGCGAGAGTAATGCACGCTGTTGCGTTCTTGCGGAGACAAAGCCGGTCAAAAGGGCCATCGAACGAACTCGGCATTAATTGCTCTCACGTGCTTGGATTGCAAGTCTCGAGAGTTGCTTGGCCTCCCTCAAGATCTCGCTTGCGCACTGCAAATGTAGGCGAACGCGTGTGTATTTGCTTGCAACGCGCCGGAGAGATTCGCGTTTCACGCGGAGGCTCATGAGAGAGGAAGAGAGGGAAGCTCATATCGCGCGGATCTGGAACGTGCCATCTCGGAGATTTGATCGGAAAGACAGTTCGCGCGCACGGGGCGCTTGGCAGAAAGCCCCTCTTTGAGTTGTTATTCACCGAGCGGAAATGAAGTCCCCGATGATATCTTGCCCTTCGATTTCCATCTCGCGCGCTTTCTTTCTCTCGCGCGCGTACGTTTGTGCGATATATATGCGCACCGCGCTCTGCATGCGATTCAAACTTAGCGAATGCATCAGCCCACTGTTTTGAGCGTTCGTTCGTTGACTTTCAAAGTGTTGGGCGCTTCGGATATCGGGACAAACCTAAAGGACCCTGCGGTATTTTCAGAAACCATTGTTATTGCGTAAAGTCGACTACGACTTGCTTCCCATTATTTGTTGACAATGTTGTTGTACTTGGAAGTTTGCTGTCGTAATCAGATATTCGAGAAGCCACCTTTGATTACGCTCAACATTTTCAAATACCCCATAGATTCGCAGTCGTGAGCATTAGTTACTATGAAAAAATATGTAATTAAAAGCAAACATGTTAAATTATAATTACACCGTTGGCTAACGAGGTAGGCAGTTCGCACTTCCGACTAAGCTTCTAATTAGACGAGCAGTCGGCTCTACACTACTCTATACTCTATCGTTTATTTTTATGGAAATAAACGACAAACGCTTAATTTGATTAACCTTTTGTCGTCGAAAAAGCGTCGCTTTGACTGTACAATTGTTACAACGAGAGGCGTGGAAAAGAAGAAATAAAGGCCATTCTGCGTGTAATTTCGTAAATAATCAGATTTTATGGCGTACGTTATGTGCTTTGTTCAATATAGCAATTTTCAAGTATAACTCATGCGTGTTTATCGCTCGAACGAAACGTAAACAGAGCAAAGTAGAACTACAGTAGAACGAGCGAGACGCGCGAGAGCTCTCGAGTTAAGGTGGCCTGTTGCTAGGTACTTAATGTTTCATGCCGTTCTCTGTATTTGCCTATTTGTTCGTTTTCTATTTTACTGAATAAATTCTCAAACATTTCGAAATGCTCTAATTTACAGTCGAGAGTGTAGCTCCCGGATAAAAACCACTCGATCGTAATTGAATATTTAACCAATCTAATTCCACACCCAGTCGCGGAACTCACGTTCGTCAAGTAATACATTTTCCAAATAACATTTCCAGCTCTTTAAAGACGGTCGTTTCTTTTAAGTTGGACGGGTGTTGCCGATTATCGAGAAAATTCATTGTGGTTGATCAAGGAAGGAGGCGGAAAGAAGTTAGGCGATCACTATTGGAGGTGTAGTCTGTAGGCCAGTCGCGCGGAAAAACTATAGTGGCAGTCCGAAAGACCCTTTTTTACGTAGGCGTCGTAAATCTGGAGTTCGAAGCAAGGTCGCTTAATATCCCCGTATCTTTGAAGTCAAGTAACTGAATTTACAAGAGGTATAAGGAATTGTTATTGTTTTCGAGTAAAACGTAAGTGTTGAGTGTTAGAAAAAGACTTTCTTTTCGACAAGTTTCGACTCTCGTCGAGGACCAAATACTTTGCACGTACGTGTCTCTTGTGTAGTTTAATATGTGTCCCCTACTATGCGACTTCTTCGAGATATAGAATGATTTGTTTGAACTGCCATTTACTGGTGGTTTCGAAAAGAGAGCTTGGTTTACTCTCTTCCAAGGCGTTCGCGTCGTTGCCTTCTCTCTGCAGTAAATTGCCTCGTCACGAAAGTAATCACCCGGCATTTACTTGACGGTTTCGCTTAACTCGATCACAAAAGCGCCCGCCGCGCTTGCTCGGATCCTCGCTCTTTTGCGCTTAACGTGGTTTCTTTGAGCCATCAAACGCCTCGTCGCTTTTCGCGACTGACCATTCATCAAAATCCAAGATGGCCATTGTTGGCCGTATACCAATGTGACATCTCCTTTCTCTCTCTCTGAAACTTTTTACACAGAAAACTTCTTGCACTGATTGCCGTTTGTGCTATCGATTCGTTAAACCTTCGGGTTCGTCTAGGTGAGTAGTTTTTTAAACTTATTTCCGTCAGAGTATAGTTTTGCGCTCTCGTTCTCGAGTGCGTCTCTCGGTATCGTATCGAAGAATCAACGACCCACGCGAGCAGGAACGGAACTCGGTCATTGTCAAGTGGTGCTGGAATAAAAAGGTAGGGCAGATAGACATTGGAGAAACATCGCTAGCGTGGAGTTGAGATTCGAAGGATTTTTCAAGTTAGAGAGCGAGTCGGCGAAGGGACGAGGAGGAGAATAGTCGTGGATCGGCAGAACGGGTGTAACGAGTCTCGATCGTTGGCTGACAATGCTGCTCGTGGCTATTGTTTTCCACGCTGATGACGATAGCCATGTTGTTACCACTCCACGGCCGTTTTCTATCCCCATGTATATAGCGATATCTCCTTCCTCTTTATTACTTTAGTTCTCCACATCCATTGTGCGAATATCGATCCGATATTTTTCCAATTGTCGCCTACAGTTCCATCTCTTACCCTCGAATACTCCACAAGTATGTCATTTGAACAATTGACCGTATTGCTATACGATTTCCGCTTTCATTACGACGTCCAACTATATGATCGAGCTTTTCATTATTTTTAGATATTTTCCAACTGACACAAAGTAATAAGTGAATCGAGAAACGTATATAAAAAAAACTGACAAACGAGGTATTTGTGTGTTCGTTCGAAGCAACGAGAGTGAACGAGAAGAAACAAAATTGGAATCTCATCCAAGTTTTAAATGAGCGCTGCCAATATTGGCGTTGTCAAAATGAACAATCTGACCCGATGAAATATTCGGCGGCGAGCGTGCTCCGAAAAATGAGCTACGTGGCGGTATTCGAGCGCGAGGTATTCGATTGTGTGTGTGTGTGTGTGTGTGTGTGTGTGTGTGTGTGTGTGTGTGTGTGCAATCGATGCATTTTTATTTGTTCCCCAACCCGTTGCGGCGAAGCTTGAAAGTAGGTTAGGAGTTCGTCAAATGTCACGCGAGGAAACATTGAAATCTTTTATGTACAACGTTTGGAGTTTCGCGACGCGGTAATTGAACTGCAAGTTCGGCGCCCGAGTTTTCACGTCGATACGATGGCTCCGGCGTCAGTTTGTGTTATCGGAACTCTAGAGCCACACGCGCGTATTGGCCGGCACTACATACAGCCATCGGGTTTTATGGCAAGCATCGACAAGGCTTTTCGCGGACTGTCGATGTTTTATGGGCAATGTGGATTTTAAAAAGGAATTGTGGTATTTCGAGGGTGCAATTGTTTGGAAGGAGATGAGTTGCCTCTCTATACGTATACTTGTATAGACAACATTTTCAACAATCCATTAAATATTTTTATCGTGGGTCTCTTTCAGAGCGGAATATTTGTTTGTTCTAGTCAGCTGATCATCGACGACTATTGCATTTTTATTTAGACACTGTTCAAAGTTTTTTGTCGATTCAGAAAGTAAAACAATCGTATTAAGAGCGACAATGATAAAAAACGATTGAGCCGACCAAACATGCCAACTCACTCGGAGACGTCGCGGTTGCCGAAGAGGTCACAGATCTGCATCGTAAGTAGATAAAGCTTCGCACAATGAGACATGTGAAAATAGACACTTGCCTTGTCACTAAACTGGCAAAAGCGGCATTTTTTGTTACTTCGTCCATAAGTAGATGTTGTTTCAGCCACGTTTTATCACACATTTCATGACTCTTCGATAATCAAAAAATAATACTACTTCTTCTTACGTAAGCATTTTGTTTTGTATTCCTGCGTACAAATAAACCCGTAACTAAACTGCGCGGAGATATTTGAAATACTGGCAAATAACAGGGTAGAAAGAATTAAAACGTTCTCTTTAGCACAGGCAGCGAGCGTGTAACTGAAATTCCTGGGATTCGCACACGCGATAGGGAGAAAGAGGGAAAAGCTCGCGCGCGATCGTGACTACGAAAAAAACCCGGAGCTCACGTGCGAGTACACGTGCGCATTTGAAATCGAGAGACTTGCCTTGTTGTTTTTTTTCTGCGAGAAAGCGAGTAGCTAAACAATGAGAGCGTGCGTATCAAAATCAAAGTCACGTTTGAGTCCTCCACTGAAAGAAAAACTATCAAAGGAGACTTGCATGTATACATAGGTCTCGAGTATAATGAAATTTGCTACTTCAGCGACTCCGAATCGACGCAATGCGTGCATACGCAAGGACGCGACGAATCGCTTTTTGCTTCGAATCTTTTCATTGCTTTCGCAATTGCAGGTGAGATTTATGCCTTTCGACAGACATCGATTTCCGCGTATTTGAAGTTTTCGCACTGCCAATTGCCATCGGCGATTTCACGTCGCTTCCGTTCGTTTCTTTGCCCTTCTCTACCGTACTCTGTCGAAACGGCAGACGTTTTAGCGTATTTTATTATCAAACCAAATAGAAAACGCTTTGTAAAAACAATAAGAATAAGAAACATGATACGCTTTAATCATGGAACTTGGCAGCTGAAAAAATACATCGAGTTGCATTGAGTTTTAACGAAATCTATTTACTTCAGGTAGACTGCAAAACAATTTAACAAGTCGGCAAAGTTCATCAAAATCGAGCGGTCGGACAAAATTAATCGGGACCCCGTGGTGCAAAGCAAACTTTTCCACTTAACGAACGAGCCTGGAAAAAAGTTTAGACGCTCTCTTTCTGTCTGTCTGTCTGTCTCTCTCTCTCTCTCTCTCCCTCTTTCTTTCAGCGCAAAGAAGAGTGCAAAATAAAAAGTTAGGTGTGTGTTAGCAGGCAAATTAATTCTCGCGGTGGAAGCAATAAGTCTACGGCGAAAAGCTCATTCGGCTCTGTGAACCAGGGGAAAAAGAATCCGAGATGCACGACGTGAGGCGGTCGACATGTGTTGCTCGAGCACGCGCGAGTCCTTGATCAAGTGTCGAAGGAACAAACCAAGGACGCAATGAATAATGCCTCCTCTTTTGCGCGAGCGCGCCACAATGGACGGTACATACAATGAACACGAGCTCTAATATTACGAGCAGCGGAAAAATTTGTCTGGCCCTTTACGTTGGCACGTTACGTGGCACTCGCGCGTTCGATGGAAATTTATCGCGGAATACGCGCTAATTGTCGCCTGGACGACAACCAGGTTGTTTCGTCAATTGGACTGCTATCGATCGAGGAGCGAGTTTTCCTGTTGCGTTGTATTATATATAGAGATTGAAAAATCCAAGGACAAACGGTTGATCAGGGTGATGTTGAATAGATAGATCGATTGAAAATTTAACGAGAATTTTGCCCCGACGAGTATTATCGCGTCGGGAAAAGTTGGAATTTTCAAGCGATTAGGTATAATAGTGAAAACCAGGCGACAAACAACGCGAGACTCTCGACTCTCGTGGGATATGCGCCGCGAAAATTCTGGGATTACAGTGGTGGCTGCAGAGCTTTTTCACGCGGTAGTTTTCAGCGTCATTATAATGGGCGCGCACGCTGGCGGTGACGCGGTGCACAGGCTAAAAAGGATCCCCTCTCTCTCTTTCTCTCTCTTGACGGCGGTGCGAAATCAGAAAGAGATATATATATACATATACTCCCCATTAGACAATAACTCTTTTGTCTATGGCCGAAGGCGCGTGCAGCGCAGGAAAATTACTACGCCGGCTCGCGAACTCCGAGTTTGTTGTGTCGCCAACGAAATGCTAGCTTCTAACTTTCTCTCTCTCTCTCTTTCTCTCTCTCTCTCTCTCTCTCTCTCTCTCTTTCCAGCAAATAAACTCGCGGGCGAGAGTACTATTGCACGCCAAGCCCGCCAAAAGATCCGCCTATCTTCATCTCGGTTGGTCCTTCTCTTATTTCTCCTTTTATTTTTTTTAGTTCGCTCGTCTACCCTTCCGTTTGTTTCGAGTCTATGCTTATTTTCCTTGAACTTCATCCGACTTCTAAAGCTATAGACTTTCCATGGTAGCTCGACTTGAAAATGAGAGCTTAAGATCTACGCAGCTGTAACTGTTAAATGTTTATTTTATCGTAATCCCTCGATCGCGAAAAATGCGGTCAGTCCGATGTCGCTTGGAAGATTAATTAGGGGCAGAAGTGATTGGCCTTTTCCACGATAAGATATCGTTTGGTTTCGCATCCACGTTCAAAGAATAATGCTATTACGATACTTAATTCTAAATGCACAGTTGCCAACAATTTGTCAAGTTTGAATTCCTTTCAACAGTTTCTATATCAATTTCCATTATTCGAACTTTCAAAGAAGGCGAAGCTGTAAACTATTTGCTCTGAAGACAGAACAATCCCTTTCTAAACTTCGTCAATTTCTTTTTACAGAGAACTTGGCTTTGCCAAGCAAGGAGAAGAAAAAGAAGAAGAAGAGGCAAGGAGGCGTAGCAAAGTTGTTGTAGCCACATAATAAGCGTCGTGTAGAATATGCAGGCGCGTATCTGAAAATAACGCGAGAATCCGGGGCACGCGTGCAACTTGGCTGTGAATCGGTGTACCTGTGGCTTAGGGATAGAGAGAGAGAGAGAGAGAGAGCTACAAGGCCGAAGAAATAACGTTATCTTCGGTCTCCATAGCGACGACCTACATTCTCACTCTCTCTCGTAACTTGATAAATCGTTCGGATGGTCATCTGACCTAGCCTCCGGGATATTTTATTTGCTGCCCATTTTCCGCGGCAGCAGTGCCCATAGTAACTTCAATTTATCGTCGATGTAAAAACGAACAGAGCGACTGGACGAGTGTTCGGACAAGTTTGAATTGTTCCAGCTAAGAGTCAGGGCTCGTAATTATCGCGAAAACTTTCATCGAGCTTGCGAGAGGCGCAGGTATATACTCCTTCAACCTATCCTACGTGTACTCTTGCGAACAACTTGCACACTGACTGAACTCGCGTTTTCGCTCAGTTGCACTACGATTGGTTGTTGTTGTTGTAGTTGCTGCAACGACTCTATTCGCTATTGGAACAATTATCGTAATTTTATTTTGCTTCTCACACTTGTGGTTATTTTACAATAAGAAGTACGAGTCGTCGTGTGTTTTTTCGAACAAAATAAAATCATGCTCAATCAGGGACCAAATGTACTTGTTTACACATTTTTACAGACAAATCAGACGTATTATCGACAGCGCTCGCGCTCTCCGAAATTACGTATAGGTATAGAGCCTTACCGAGCTGCGAGCAAAGTATCTCGTGGAAAGTTACAGTACGAACGCCGAGCTGGAACGCTCTTGCGAGGAAAGTCGCGTCGAGTTAACGTGCAAAGTTTGGTGCAACGGTATCGGTGCTCGTCTTGCGGTGACGGCGCGCGGCCACACTAAGAAACCTTGGCCAGCGATCGATCGATCTCGTGCTGCGCACTGCAACTCTCGAGTGCGAGAAGCAAAACTCAAGTTCGCGTTGGCCAATGCTTGCAGTAAACAGAGTAAAGGAGAGTCCAGCGCGGCGAGGCGACGGCTTTTCAGCCGAGTTGGATTTTTGAGCAGCAAGCGCCACGCGAAAGTGGCACACGCCGTTGCTCGACCACTCCAGCTTGCTCGAGAGATGACCCTTGGAGTGGGTACTTGCTACCTATATACCTGCATGACTGCCTACCTGCTGTTGCCGCTGCTGCATTGCTCTTCGCCTGTTTGTCAGCCTACCAAGTACTGCCTACTCGAGGATATTTTTTTAAAATGCAAGTTGCGTGAAATGTGTAAAATTCAATTTTTCAGCCCAGCAAGTGCAACGCTACTTTGAACGTGAATAAAAAATGTTTCTCCAACAATTTTTTGAATATTGTAATTAACATCGTTCTAAGACTTTTGAAACCACTACACTGCCGATATTTTTTACAGTGCATCGGTTGCTGGATTCTTTAATTAAACACCAATCATTCATTTATTTGTTTCCATGTTTTCGAATATTGCGTTATAACTACGCACACTTAACTTCTTTTTCATTTCTGTATTAATATTAATAAAAAGTTACGTGTCTTTACAATGCAATTTAAATTAACCAATATAATAATCAATACAATTAAATACAATTGCGAAACAACTTACATTTGTCTCTAACTAACGTTTATTGTTGTAAACAACAAGTAACGCTGAAATAGTTCCACCTTTACATCTGTGTCGTTCTAATTTTTATATAATAATTTTACAAATAATTTTTAATTTTCAACGCTATGGAAAGTAATCCATGTAAATTTTCCTAAATCGAATTGTCTACTTTGAAGAATACAGCTTGAACTTGTAAAGTTCAATAATATGTTTATGCATCGAAATGCAAACATAACCAAATTAAAATGTTTGCGCTCTTTTCATACGTTAATTAATCATTGATTTATGTCGTCGACAAAATCTGCGGATTTTTTAAACGTTTAACTTGATTACAGTATTCCATTGTCTCTTGTTCAAAACAATAAAGCTATTTAAATTATAATCCTTAATAATAATAAAATTTGTACGAATGTCGATGCTACTTTCGTGCTGAACCAGTCATAATCGAAATAAAATGCTTCACTTGATTTCATCGCTTTTTTATAAGAGGATAACATAAATTCATTTAATATTTATTTCAATATGAAAGTTAAAATGATCCCGTTATAAATTAATTATCATCGCATTAATTACAACGAATACCATTCAATTAATTGATCAAGATAGTATGAAATTTCCGGTTTTCTTCGATACCCGACCAATTGCAACGCTGGATGTCATCGGCGAAATGAAGTTGATCATTTTTTTTACGAAAGGCTTTTTGGGAAGTCGACGTGAAAATCGAACAACCTCTTTCAAAACACCGATCAAACTTGTCCACGTAGTTTAATAGTAATATACGATAAGTTTAAGAATGTATTCTCTAAATGACATTCCATTCGTGAATTGCGTACATCGAATTTAGCGGATATTTTTATGTTCCCGACAGCCTAAAATCGAAAACTTCCGTTCGTAAGAAGGTAACCTTTTACGAGTCAACAATAACTGTGGTTCATCCTAGATAACTGTTTCCTAGACTATTTTAAAAACATACACATTGGTGGGCTTTTGACAAAAGTAGAAGCCATTGGTCATGCTCAGCACGTCGAGCATTAATGAACGTTGCTGTTATTTCATCACCGTGTCCTGCGATATTCGTTAGATGAGCTGTGGTAAAAACCGAAAAAGCAAATCTGTTGCCGTCGACGTTAGCAACACCGACGTTAAGAATACAAAACGATCGGTCAAACGTATTCATCGTAGATGGATTATTCGTAACTCCTGCAATTTTAACGGAGATCATTGCAAGTTGCGAAGAAAATTACGAGTGTGTTATTCCGACCAAATATTTATGTTACACGTAGTTCACAGAGCTCGGTATATCTCCAGAGTTATCACGATGTTAAAGTTTGAACAAATGTCTAGTGCAATTCCCAACTAAGTACACAACTTTAAGAGCCGTGCGCGAAACATCATAGTCTTTCATCACTTGATTAGGTTTGAGACGAAAGATGTAAAAGCAGGTCAGTGACCGAGACCAACTCGGGGACGCGGCGTCGTAAAACGCGCGAAACCCGACGCGGACGTCGTTATAAGTCAGTCGTAAAACTTTTTAATCCACCTCGTATCCCTTTTAATCCTCGTCATAATTTGGAAACTCATCAGAAATTTGATTCATTATACGCGGAGTTTGCTGCAACGTCATGGTCGTTAACGTTGAAAAAATCTTGTCACTTGAGCCATTTAACGAGGGATATGAAAGATTTGTTAACTTGGTCTATAACAGTGAAACTTGACGACGTAAATGCTTTTATAACGCATTCGTACTAAAATCATTCGAGGCATCTTTTTACGCAACGTCATCTCGTGGATTAACAACGTTTACTTAGCAATGACACGAATAAATAAAACAGCGACAGTCATCACCTCGGTCACGCGTCAGCGGGCATTTGCCTCTCTGCATCGTACCGAATGTTCCCGGCCTTGACTTCGATTAAACCGGCGTGTGCGGGTGCTGGGGCACGCGTCAGCGGACAAACGTCCGCGTCCTACGAGGTTACTTACTCGCAGTGACGTCCGCGATAAATTGCGCAAGATTCAAAGGAATATACAAGCGGGCAAAGTTTTCTTTCAGCGCTCGCAATGAAACAATTCGTCGTCGGCGCATTAATAGAATGCCTAGTAGCAGCTGCGCGGTTTTGCCGCTTTTTCTTCGTCGCGCGTATACGTCTCGTCGTTTTGTTGCGGATTCAACCTGTCCGCGGCCATAGCCTGACGCACTCTGCCATTGTATTCGCTGCTCTATGTTTTTGAAATTGTACGCGCTTCCAGCCGTCTGATGGAATTAGGGTGCTGCGGAGCGAGCTGAAAGCGACGTTTATATTTTGTCGCGTGTGCGCTGCAACCGTTGACACGATAGATTTTCAGCCAGCTGATTACGTGGCTTACACGGCCTGCTGCAACTTTCACATTTGTAAAAATGCGTCCATTTTGTTGAAAGATTTTCCAGGGTAAACCTGACAGCTGCACTTGCGTAAAGAACGCTGCTCAATATAATCCGTGGAATGTGAAACAATGGAAGATTTATCTCGAATGCGTTAAAATTTGGATAAACCCCGCGTGTGTTGCCAAATAATTTTCCATTGTTCAGTTGGTCTAAAAATCTACGGATTGCGACGAAACATATCCGATGGACGATACACGCGCACGTGTCAATCGATGTACAGAAGCGCTTAAAACGTTAATAAAATCGAACATCGCACGGGCCTTCGTTATTTGCTTCCCAAGTCGAATGCGTAAGTGGCCATTGACAACCTTCAACTCTGGCATCTCGACTCACTCAAAGGCAATTACAAGTATGAGTTTCATAAGTGCACATGGCGAAAGCTTGATGTCAAGGTTTTCATCAGACACGCTAGCGCCCGACTACACGCAGCTAGTGTAAGTGAAACCTTCATGAATCATGTCTGCTGCGATGGCGCCTTGCTAGACGACCAGCAGACGCTCATTTAGCGATGCGCTCCAGGTAATTAGTCCTCTTCCTTTCGGTCGTCTTCCACACCCACTCTCTCTTTCTCGAAAGCCAGGTCGTATACGTGTGTGTGGGCGTGTGTGTGCGTGCGCGCGCGCGTGTGTATATATATATATATATATATATCTTTCTTGTACGTTTCCTCCGTCGCGCTGCCATTAAACTCCACTAAACTATCGTAGTTACGCGCGAGAAACGGATGAGAGGTGATAAGCGAACTTGCCTTTCCTTTAATGGTATAAACGGGGGAGCTTATTGAATTCTGTACAGTGGTCTATGCGATGCGAACAAAGAGGAATTATCTCTAGAGCATACTATATACAGATCGATATGCCTTAACCACCAAACTTTTCCAAAAAATAATATTATCTAGTTTACAGCCGCACAAGCAATTGTCTATTCGCATTTCCAAACTTGTGATTAACGGCTTGCTTGCATTTTAATTAGAAGGTATTAATTAAGCAAATAGTACATCGACAAGGCGACAAAGTGTAGCTTTCGAAGCACACAAACCCAAGGCGAGTCTACTCGAAAAATCGATTTTCTTGGCTACTTGACATAATTTATCATCCATTTATTTGAACAATTGCTGAGAACTAGCGTAATACTTGCTTTATGCAGAGTCGACATATTTTGGTACGAATGACATTGCGGTCGCGCGTTGTATCGGCACTTTTCTTTCTCAAGGTTTGCCGGAATTCACACATCAGCGAAACTCCGATACCTCCGCTAAGTGTGCATGTGGGTGATACGCGCGTCGTACCATCTAATTTAAAACCGAAGACGTCGACAAATTTTTATAAAATCAGAAACGGTGTCGACGCATTGCTTCTCGACATTCGGCAAGTGGAAAGATCGATATTCGGTCAGCCGAGCAGGCTGTGTATTTGCAGCAATACTTATTAAACGCAACAAAAGAAACAAGACTTATCCTCGTCCCCTGCTGGCACCAGGCAAAGGCTCAAAGTACCACAATAAGAAAAATTGGTCTGTTGGACTTGGATAGAGCAGCAATAGCATATAATGGCACGTCTCGGAATTCCGTTTACAAGGGCCGCGCACGCGACGGGTTTGAGAAGTACAGGAAGCTAGGCTTCCGAGAGCTTTGGATTGCGCAATGACCCTTTCTTCGTTAGGTGGAGAAGGGAGAGAGGCACGGGCGGCGGCACAGCCTCTGCAACTACTCGGGGGAGAGCAACACAGAGCGAGAGCGCGAGAGGAGAGGGCCACACAAAGGAAGCGTTCATTCAACAGAATCCCTTTACCTTGAAATCTGACGGAGACAGAGGCATAGCACCGGGGAGAACTCTCCCCCTTGGGTAATTTATCGCTTTTGCGTTAAAGTATTACGGGATCGAGAGAGGATATTAAGGCTACGTAACCACGAGAAATTGACCGTCCCCAAAGCTGCGCCAAGGCTAATGGACGAATTTTGTTCAATGTCGAATGTTAATCTATTCGCTCGCTTTTCGACAGTTCCTTATCCAGCTGTTCGACGGAAACGCTTCAAATGGTTATCTTGGTGACAAGCTAACCTGTTGATTGGCAATCGATTTCCTTGTGCGTTCGAACAAACTCGTCGACGAACACGCAACCAAGCGCGTGCCAATTGTCAGAGTGGAGAAGAATTTGCTAAAAACGCGCATAGCTTACTTTCAATCATTTACACGATACAATTCATCGCAACGGTTTGAAGTTTACACGAATGGCCGTTTGTCCGGCACGGCCCTCCTTCTCGGGTAAACGCGTCAGCGGCGCAGCAATATTTCTTATTCGCAGGCTTGCCTCCAAAAAAAAAAACAGTGTACCCGTAGAAACAACGGAGCAGTTTCCTGCGAAATAATCGCGGAACTAGTTGTGTAGGGAGGAGAAGAGGAGGGGTTATAGGCGGCTAGTCTAGAGCGACAGCTGGGTCCTTTGCAATTTCGTAGCCGTGAATTCGAAAGAACGACAAGAAGACTGTTGAAACGGTAGAAAACGTCGGAAACGTCGGAAAGCGGCAGAAAGAGAGAGTGAGCGACGAGAGATATGCGAGTAAACAAGACGTTGAAGCGTCAAAAGGGAATGAGAGATGGCACCTGACTAGGAGCTGCTCTGATACAAGGAGGTGAACGAGTAGTTGCGCGCGCGCGCCTGGCGATATCGACCGGGAGTTGGCGTGGCACCGCGCCGAGTCGTCGCGAGAGAGCTTTTCCTCCGTCGGGAGGGAAGCTCCGCACTGTGCTCCCTCTCTCTTCCCTCCATTGCACAGCCTTCTGTGCAAGCTTTATCCTGGCCAGACGCGCCAGACGCCCATACCTGCACCCGGACTTTTCGACCTTGTCTCGTTACACGGACGACTCTAGCTCGCTCGCGCGCAACTTGGACGATATGCGCTGCACTGCCGACGATGGGCGGCTTGATTATAACTTGACTCTTGTCTTACGCCGCCTAATATAGTTGTTTCTCGGTTGTTTGGCCTTTAGCTGCGAGATTCGGTGTAATCGGCGAGAAAGACGCTACTTTGAGCGCTAGTCTATTAGTTGGTCGAGCGGGCGAGTATGGAAAATCGATTATCCTCGGCAGTGTAGACTTACACTTTACACCTGTTGGCTCGATCGATATGTGCGTGTTGTAAATTTGACGAGCGTATATATACTCGCAAGCGAACGTTCTCTAACTACGCTGTAAATTGAGAGTTCTAACAGTCGAAGCTGATCGAATTTTTACGAGCTGGCTTCGCCGCGATAACCCGAGCGCCAAGCTGTCTCGTAAAAATTTAATCGCGAAAAGGCGAAGCTTTTAAAATCAACGCACGAGTAACCTCGTGCGCGCTCGCACACGCGCGCTAACCAGATAGCTAGACAGCTCTCCCCGACAAATAGAAAGCAGAAACGAAACCTCGCCGACGCTCGAAAGATTAGCATAACTCTCTCCATCCGGCAACTTTTCATAATCGCAAGCCACGACGCGTTAATAAAACGTGCGTGACGCCAGCGTTTCCCGACGCGAGCGAGGAGCAAAGGATTACACGAAGAGGGGCTATGGGCTAACCCTCTTGGTTGCTCGCCAGGATTCTCCAGATTACATTGGACTAATTAATGAACGCTCGCGATTTCGCGCGAATCTGCTCTCGCGCACCACTTTGCCAGTGCCTTTTTGCACGCTTTGCGAGACTTTTTCGAGGGGTTGATATTTTAAAGCTCCCCCGAGTAAGATTAATAATTATGCGCCACGCTAACGTCGTTAGCTTCGGTCGCGTTAGTTTTATTCAACGATCGAATTTCGCTCGATTCCTAACTCGAGCATCTTCACTTTCGTTTCTAGGTGCGACATTGACGTACGTGTACACGCAAGAGATGCATCTTGAACGAGCAGTGACGAGCACCCTAGCTGTTCTTCGAAATAGTGTCGTCGCGAAGATCTCGAGTAATCGATCACGAGTACTTAATAAATGGCTAATAAACGAACAACGCAAGAATATCGACAACAGGAGCAACGTCATGGAGATGGGAAAAACGACGAATGGCTACGGATCCTATTGACATGGACCATGTACAGCGGGGACAGTTCTACAGAAGATAGTATCGCGCGCGGGGAACAACGAAGGCCCCTTGCTCGCGCGCAATTCGCACGCGTAACGCTCTACTATCGCCAACGAGCTAATTAATAAGCATACGCGCGCGGGGAACGGAGCGGGAGGGAAGTAGGGGCTAACTTTTCAAGTAGACAATTATCGATCGTGGACCGAGTATATAATCGCAAAGCAGCCTTTTGGCCCCGTCAATCCGCGAGGCGCGCCTCCGAAACTTCCGCCGCCGCCAGCATCCTCCTCGCTTATCCGAGGCCCTCCTCTCTGATCGTTACTCCGTGGCTTTCCCGTGTATACGTATATACGTACATTGCATTGCTTGCTAATGCGTCCCCTTTTATTAGCGCTTTTATTACAGCAGATCAGCGCTGCACTTTACAATTAAGAAACCTCGTGCAGACTGTCATTGGCTCGAGTCTACCAACTTCGCGTCTGCGTGTACTCGTGCGTTATATATCTAGAGGTACGCCGAACGGGCGTCGGCTGCCAACAATTGGCGTATCCCAGAGGATATTCTCGCTGCGTTGAGCGCATCCGTGGCTTCCGCTTTGTCCGTCTGCTGCTACTCGCCCTTAATCTTCTTCCTGCTTTGCTTTTCTTCCTTTCTCTCTGATTTTTATCTCGCTTCGCGTGGTTTACGTCTATTACCGCGTTGGCCTCTACATACGGGTAACGATAGCTCGATTAAACTTGCCCAAGATCAACTTTCTCTCTTTGATAAACATACAAAAGTTTTATCGTCGTGTTTTCCTGTACTCCGAAGGAAGTCGTTCTTTTTCCAGCTGCAAGCAGAGATCCAAAACTTACAAAAAAAGCTTATCTAATCTCGTTCGACTATTTTTCTCGCCGCATGACAACAAGTCTCCCCTCTCCTCTCTCTCTCTCTCTCTCTCTCTCTCTCTTTGGCTCGCGTATCTCTATTAACTTCATTCATCCCACTCTCATTTTCTCGCTCCCCCCTCTCGCTTTCTATCCCAACGTCAAGCGTCTCTCTCTCCCTCGCACACACACACTCTGCGCACACGGCTCTACTTGCAGACGGCGGCGGTGCGTGCGGGAGACCCCCCAGTCTCGCTCCCTCTCAATCCTCTCTAAACTTCATCTAGACGACGACGACGACCTCTCCTCGACTAGCTTGTCTCAACTTTTGTTCCCTCGCTCTCTTTGCTTTATACTCTGTATCATTTCCAACAACTTATTCACTTTGTATGCTAAATTTTAAAACTTTTGCCCCGCGATCGAGCCTATATCTTATCGAACAAATACTCAACAACCCATTCAAGCCTGAGCTCTGACTGTCATTGCGCTCTTTTCGTAACAATGATGCTCTCTGATTTGGACGTTAACTCGCAAAAGAAACGACGAACTTATGAAAAAGAAGCGCTCGTTCAGTGGACACAATTACACGAGAAAGTAATTAGGTTATTCATCCACTGACCCTAACTAGTCCTCGTTGTTCTATCCATTAGTAGAACCATCCGTTTTCGTTCGTTCAACGATTGTCTCGATTAGATTTCTGATCAATGTATGCCGTGCATGCTTTAACAAATTGCTTAGCCGCCATATTCGATACGTCAAGTTTCTGCGCAACAGCTTTAAATCCCGATTTGTCAATATTTCGCTAAGAAAGTTAGAAAAAGACAGAGAGCAAGGTAAAGAAAACAGCAAAGTCCCAAGAGAGGAAGCTCCGCGTACGACCAGACAGAACTCGCCTCAGACTTCGATAGTCGATGCCCCTCTCTTGGCTCGCGCTCTCTGCGAGATTAATGGGATGCTCGTCACGAGCGACGTCTCTATATCTGTCACCGTAGTTCCAACTTTTTTTCTCCTTCTACTTATTTCGTCTCCTTTCCCCTTTTCTTACTCCCATCTCTCATCGAGTGCGGTCTCTCTTATTTTTGTTTTTGCACGGCCTGAATGCCCCAGAGATTCTTCGAGAATCGCCGTCAATGGAGCGTTAACCGGCTGTGCCACCCCACACCTCCGACTTCTTGGGGTTGAAGCCCGTGGATAAAAAACAAAGACGATCGTATTAATTTAAAGGGTATCAATTATCCAACGGTGACTACGGCGATCGATCAAGGTCGATACCTCGCTTGATTGATTCAAATTAATTATAATACGAGCTACCGACATTTGAAACATTCTCTTCGACAAATTGGCAATAACAATGATCGATCGCTAAATATTCCGAGCTGCAAAGCAATCAGGTTACGTTTGCGAATTGCTAGCTCGTTTATGTGTATGCATATCTCAATCGTACAATTACACTACGCTACGATATCAGTTATTGTTCCAGCTTTATCTGCACGATGGTCGACGCGGGAAACCGCGGTGAAATACAATACGTAAGAGGCTTCATCGGACTCTCGAGTTCAAAGCTAGAAAAGCACCGCGTCTATTCAGAAAAGGTAGTCGTTTTATCGCAAGTCTATCTAATTCTACCACGGAAACTTTGGAAAGATTTCACCGAGTATACTACTAAACTCGTAAACTTGACCCTTTCCAATTTCGCATCCACGCTTGGTCTTTTGTCGATACGCGGATTCCTGATTCTTGCTGAAAAGAAAAAAACGGCAGAAGCAAAAAGGGTAGCAAAGTAACTGATTCCAGACTGTGCTCGAACGAGCGTTACGTTAATGCGAATAAAAAAACTCTGTCCAAAGTCAATTTAGTTCTCAACGACGCCATTTTTCTTCGCGAGTACGGACGAACGTGGACGCGCCGAACAGTTGGAAAGTTGGCGAACGCCATTACAGACGCATGGCCGACTAAACTCGCATCTGACTACTTAATTCCCGAGGAGTCATTTGAAAGTTGCACGACGCGCCTAGCGAATCTTTTCAGCGAACCTCTGTGTATCTTCATTTCCAAATAATCGATGCAAGTAAAATCATCGAAAAACCAGACTGCGCCCCGAGAGTACAACGTTACTTATTTCTTCGGCTTGTTCACCCAGAAACGTTGACAGAAATTATCATCGCTGTAATTAAATGTCGGTTGGACTATCGAGTAAAACTTGAAATAACGACCAATGTAATTTTACAGTACACTCGTTCAAATAAAATTAAATCGTTGCACACTACGCGGATACGAACAAACTAAAGCTCCAGTTTCGTGAGATAATTCAAACTACAAGAGTCGCGAGTAAGTGCAGTTGAAAACACAGCAGTGTTTTTGTTCGAGTGCTGACTTTCGTTTTGTCGTTAATTATACCGCTGCACTTATCTCCATCCGTTTCAATTGTTTGCAATCTGGAACGTTCTCGGAGCCTGGCGTTAAAAATTGATGAATTTACCGGTTAAATTGATCGGCGCCATCGATCAATTTCGAACGTTCCGCCAGATGTGCGTTTGGAGGGACGAACGTATCTCTCTGACGATCCAACTGGATTGCTACAAATTGGAGTAAACACACCAATATTCGGCATCTTGTTGTGTATTGTTAAACGATAAATCTGAAAAGCCTATCGAGTCTAGGCATTCGAGCTCCACGCACCCCTTAGCGCTAATACAGATGAGAGTGAGAGAGAGAGAGAGAGAGAGAGAGAGCACAAAGACTGGCGCAACTCGCGCTCGAGCGAGCGAGTTGCTCGGCATTCAGACGAGTGATCCGCGTATAAAACGCATTCCAAGCGCACGCATTCCAGCGCATCGCTTCAGCTTACGGCAGAGAAAATAAACTATACGTACATCGAGCGAGGGGTAGCAAGCGAGTCAACGCGGGCAAAGTTCCTCCCAAGGCGAAGACTCAACTTTAATCGGAATTCCCCGTACGACTACGTGCCTAACTCTCTAGCACTTGCTACTGCGCGCGTGTCTGTGTACGTACCTGCGTATGCGCGTATACTCGAGAGCGCAGTTCGACACGAGAAACAGTCTCGAGTGGACCGCGGAATATCCGTAATTTAGCCGAGCTGGCGCTGCTACTCAGCCTCGAGACGCCGAACGCGCGCGATAAAAAGTCAATGTGGCGCTCTGATGGATCATTGTCGGCGGCCAATGGATTTCCATATTCCGTGTGCCACTCGAGGCCAGAGACTACAAAAATCAACGTTACGGGTTGCACGTGCACGTGTTCTGTCGAAAAGCTTTTACCGCGGTGTACCGCTGAAGTTTCGCAGGGAATGCGAATAAAGGCGGTTGAGATCCGACAGAGCTCTGCTCTCTGAAAGTGTTGTGCGAATTTCAATCTAAATACGTACAAAATATTTCTGATTTTGATCGATGGAATAACTTGGTTGTTTGTTGAACAACGTGATAAACGTGCTAACGTGCACGCGGAACCGTTACGATTAACCTTACCAAATGGATATTTTAATCGTCTCAGCCTGCAAACATTCACGAATGTGTTATACGCTGGAATGCTAATGGTTCAATGCAATAACGCGCTGACAGATGTAGCGAATGTTTTAATCTCGTTCAGATCATTACCCGAGAAGCTTCCCTAAAATATCGAACGAATCTTGTTTACATCGATAAATACGTCGACTAACAAACGTATTTCCTACGATAAAAATTGAAACGATAAACTACAAAAGTCCATCCAAGGGTTGGCGTGCACGCACATGGAAGACAATTTACAGTTCGCCGCTGGCATGTATATCAATCGATTTTTTTTCTTGCCTCGTTCTTTTACACTAGTCGGAGTTAAAAAAAGAACGCAGTCTCTCATGGGAGCTTTAAAGCTGAATTTCGAAGCTCGACTCGTTTTCAATAAAAAAATCTATAGAAAATATACACGTAGAGAAAAGAGAATAGGTGTTGGAGCGCGACGACGGACGAAGAATGACGAATGTACAAGACTTTTATTCATGAGATCCTTCGAGCTGACTCTTATCACGCGATATTTTCTCCGGTTCCACGAGAAAGAGAGGCGACCCCCTCGCCCTTTCCCCATAAGATATGCTTCCTTCATTCTCGCACCGCTACAAGCTACAATTTCCGAATAAAGGAGGAGTTAGCGTGTATCGAAAAAAGAATCGACACGGATAAACGAGATCTTCTCGAATAACGAAGCATCGACTCAATTTTATTCGTGTAAGTGGATGGGGAACGAGACGAACAATTGCCGTCGGACAGGCGTACTAAATGTGATAACGTCTGTAGACCATTGATAAGAAGGACCGTGTTCAAGGCAATACTGTAAACCCTTGGTTCTAACAACTAATACAAGCGGACAAACTGAATAAGGCGAAAACAAACGAACGAAAACGCACAGAGCTGATTGCACGAAAAGACAAACACGGAGCACACGTTAAATGGGTCAACGTAATCCTTGAAAATTGAATACTCGTCAAAGTTTCGCGCTTGACGTCGACGAAGAGACGAGTGCCAAAAAAATCGGAGAGTAGATAAACGGGGCCAGTCTTCGCATAGAGGAACCTCGAGCAACGTGTTAAATCGGATTAGTTTGCGCAGCGAAGATGGAATAATCGCGATATGGGTCAGATGTACCGACCCGAAGAGGATAAGGTTGGCATTGTGCAAGAAAGAGCGCAGTAATATACGTATACATACACGTGCGTATATCAGAGCACGTGGTCATGGAAACGAGTAAAATATAGGATATTCGAATGTGTTCGTCATGGATTAGCGAAGGCTATTATCGGCGGATGATTGTTATCGGCTCGGCTCGCTTGCACAGAACACTATTCGCCAGATTGGATTGTCTGGCTATATACATGGCGAGAGATATTGCTTCGTAGCCCGCACGAGTTGCAAAATAAAAAATGTACTTTGGTTTTTGATCGGTCTACTCGGGGGAATCGGTCCGTATACCGCCGACGCGTTGTTTAGAGCTACTATTAGCTCTCTTTGCCGGACTTATTCGCTCAAACGTATTATCAACACCACCTGTATTGATATGCGATTACCTTAATGTTCTTTACGACTAGTTCCCGAGGTATCGTTTGTTTGTCGCTTTTTTTCACTATTCTTTTCTGTATTATCTCGAAGCTTCTATTAACGAGTACTCAAATGTATTTTCAATGCTACGTTATCGTACAGGTCCAATTATATTACAACGCTGATATATATATCTCTCTCCCTCATTGTTGTCTGTGGGAAGATTGAACGTCTGCGATTGGTAGCTGCATAACGCGCAGGAAAGGGCGTATTCCGTTGAAAGAAATGGATATATATGTGTGTGTGTGTATGTATATATATACACACACACACACACACATATATATTTAGCGGTTTATCCGATCCAAAGCAATCAAGCGTCCTCGTGGCAATTGCGTTATATTTAACGCAGTTAGCAATCCAGTGAGCGACATCGCCGGCAGCCTGCTACATCTCCTATATGTATATACGTACGTACAGCAGCTTCGTCCTCTTTCACTCTTCGTAGCTGCCGCCGCACCAGCCTCGTCGTTATTCCGCTGGAAATTGGCTTCTCTTTATTTTTTCACTTTTCAACTCCTCCATTACTACCCCTCTATCTTGTCAGCCTACATTTGTTTTATCCGAACGTGTAATATCGGTGATTGAAAAAGATTCGATCGAGTTTGGCTACTGCGAGTGATTACATTTTTAACGTTGGACTTGTGTTTGCAGTACGGGTACGCGGCGCTCGTCTATACATATGTCGCGCGTCAACAAATAACAACGATCCGTGCTCGTCTATTCGTTGTTCGGGAAATTTTCCACGACGAGGAGAGGAGAACGAAAAGTAGATTAAACGAAGCAAAGCAATAATCGTAAAATTAGGCGTATTAATCACGAATCCCGAAGCGTTTTCGCGAAATAGCCTCCAGCGATAATGTAAGCGGAAAAGAGCGGTGCACGAGGGATAGAACGTTAGCGTGGCGGCGTGCCGTTGTATAAATCGACTTGTAATCCGAGGCCTAAATGCTCAAGCGCGACTCAATCCAGTAAAGTGAAAAGGGACGAATGGTATCTCTGTAGCGTGTACGTGTTGTACACGGAGCATCCCTTTTTCTTTTGCTTTCGAGAGAGAGAGAGAGAGAGAGAGAGAGAGATGATAAGGGCGACCCACATGACAAAAATACACTCCGTTTTCACGTTTGATCATAGTCCAACAGAAGTAGGATCGCAAGCCGACTGCTCTCTTTCGCCTTGCGTTCCCTTATCCGTCGAAAATACTGCGCTTTTTCGGCATCAAATAGAAGACGCGCGCACTCCTGCTTTCTCCGAGCGCCAGATTTGGCCTCGATTGTCCTTCTTTTTCCTTGCCTCGCTCGCCTGAGACGTTTCTACGTCGAAACGCTATATGACCCATTAGGAAGGTGGTAAACTATTGGGATTAACCTCCTTTGCATCAAAGGATTTCCTCTGACATTTGGATCGACCGTACCAACTCGAAGACGGTACGTCTAATCTTCTCTTCGTTTCTTTGAATGTTCTCTGCTATCACTCGGCTGTTCACCTCGTCTGATCTCTGGACTTTCGATGGACCTTTGATGAAATGGCTTCGTAAAACGGACAAGTTTTAATTGGCAATTGGCCTAGATGCTAGCGACGTCCAAGTAGAATAAAATACAATAGCATACGAAAGTACGAATTTTCGAAATATCACGAGAATAACGCGAGCTTTCGAATCATTTGCAGACGTACAAAACTAATTTATCGTACTCGAAACATTTCTGCAGTCAAAATGTAAATGCCTTTTGGACTGCGTTTGCACGTGCGCTATGCATTTTCACGTTTCATTAAACTACCGTCAAATTAGAATAATAGTATTAATAGTGACTGAGTAAAACTTATTAAATATTTGTTTATATCCATTGAATTTCAACGCGAGTTTTGAAATAAACAACTATTCCCTGAGTCAAAAGAATAATTTAACACTTGCGTGAACACGCCGACTCCGCAAGCTTCGTGCATCGGAAAATTCAGGTATATTTCGATGTTAAACAGTGGCCTACATTTTGCGAAACAAAGCCGCCTCTGTCGTATATATATAATGCATATTCAAAGCTATTCAGCAAAACCAAAGTCAATAACAGAACCAGTCCGTGGAATGAAAGCGTGACGAAAAAGAGAGAGAGAGAGAGAGAGAGAGAGATAAAAGAAGCTTGTTCAGGCTGAAAACGAAATATGTGTAGAAGGACTACGGGTGCGAGGGCGAGAGTTTGAAATACACTAGAGAAAGGAAGATAGAGAGCGGAGAGTAGCAGCTGAAAGCGGGGACAGAGAGGAAAATTCATTAAGCCGCGTGGCAACTAGGGAGAGAGAGACCGTTCGTAGTACCAAATGGAAGTGAGTCGGTGCAATTTGCTCGGCATTCGAAATCGTCCGAGCGAATGCAACGCGTGTGGTAACCTGGAAATTATTCTACGTGCGAGCTGCAGCGCGCAGGGAGGTCAAAGTTGGATAAATCGCTAGCGAGCAAGTTTCAGCGCAGAGACTGGTATAAGGCTTTAATCTCGATCACTTGCCACATGTAGATCTGCGTCACTTTCGCGGCGCGACGATGGCTGTCTACCTAGTTTACAGCTACCAAATAGTATCCAACTAAGTTCAACATCCGCGCTGACAAGCTGCCTGCAACGCTCTATATGCCATTCGTTATTAGCATTCGCTCAGTCGACATTTATACCACGGCTGCAACGCACTGCTTTTATTCTTTTTTTAATTGACGACACACTTGGATTATAACGTCGACGACGCTCGTTATTGTGCTCGCCGAGCACTCGTACCAAGTATACGTGTAGAACTCGTGCACTGGGATAAAAGAAAGGTCGTTACGCAAGCATCGGAATTTTGCCGAAGCGAGAGTTGGACAATTGAGCCAGCTTGACGAATAACGTTGTCTCTGGTTAACCATGTGGTGTTTCGACTCTTGAGGCGTATTGCACTCCCGTTGAGCAAGATCGAAACAGCAAAGCCTATGTTTTGTCGAACGCCCCTGGAAATCGGCAGCTCGAATAATTGCAAACGACGCGTCGAAAAAGTCGCGCGATGCTCGGAGACGCGCTATTAATATTCGATATCGCTTCTAAGCACGAGACACAAGCGCGCGAGCCCGGAGGAGCTCTATTCGCTTTCCGAATGCATATTAGTGCAAGATGGCTTCGCTCGCAAACGCCGTGTAATCCTTGGCGTGTACGTACGTATACGTATACGTCTTGGTGTGCGGCCCATTCAATTGGCGCATCCTTCGGCAAGCAACCCTCGATTCTATATACGGGGTTCGCCTCGTTCTTATGCGCGCCAGGCCAGCCCACCATATATACTACTCCGGCTTTTACGGCTTCGGGACACGAGCAGAGAATCGACATGCAAAACACGCTTTGCCTCTCACACTCTCGCTCTCACCCTTCCTCCCGCCGGCGCTGGTGCTACAGCCACGGTCCCGGCATTCGTGATAACATTTTTACGGGATTTTGCGCCGAAACACTATAGAGCTTCTAATTCCAAATCGAGGACTGTTTTTGTTTGGTTGCTATCGCGAGCTCGCTTCAAACGCAAATAAACTTTTTTCGCGATGGCAGGCATCGTGCGCCAAGTGCGCTTGGTAAACGCACGTTGATTGCGGCTATTCGATCCCAATAAAGTTACGGAACGTCTTGTCTGGAAATTGAGTAGGTCCGTGATAAAGTGGAATAACGCGAAGGGAGCGTAGCCTTTTGAATAAGACCAGCGTGGATCGCGTACGGTTCGCAACAACGAGAAACGTACCGACGTCAAATGCAAAAGCTTAGCTCCATTTTTAAGCGGCTACGTAAACACGCGGGTATTCCATAACCAAGTAGTTCAAGTAAATGGAAAGCCTATTAAACAATTTTTTTAATGGCCAGGTGGAACGTCGGGGGCTGCGACGGGCATAATTTAAGCGTACGCGTACGAGGGTGAAATGCAATTTGGAGCTCAAGAGGCTTAAGCTTCGGGCGCGAGTCATGTATGTATAGGTACACTCGTGTAAGCATAAAATGTACTCGCTCACCAGATCGGACTGCGCGCTTTTCCAATTCAACGTAGCATACGTCGAGGTACCCTATGGGCGCGCCAGCGGCACACGCTTTCTCTTTGTTCTCCCTAAAATTTGACCGGCCGCCACCGAACCCGAGTACATTTAATTCATTCGGCAACAGCTGCTCACCCAAACACTTCCCATTTCTGATAAAAATGGCGCTTCCCAAACGACACGAGAATGTTGCCAGTAACGAATTCAACGTTATTCTATGCCAAGCTTCAACGGTATGAAAATGCTTTATCGTTGTTCAATTTGATTCGCACGATTCGTCCAACTGCGAAACGTCAGCTGCTTGTATAGCTGTATAACTAGTTAAAAGTGAGGTCGTTTTCCATGGCAATTTTCTCGGCGTTATTTCAAGACGTTTAAATACAGTCGGACTGAATTGGCAAGTACGGCGATCAATGTACGTGTGTAATCAACGAGTTCGATCTGCACGCCTCTCGTATGACGTTATCGGTCAATAGTCTTTGCGTATTCCGCCCGTTTTCTTTTGACGTTGGCAATGCAACAGGCATTTTCCACAAATGCTTTTAACGAGAATTCAATTTCCCGAATAGGTGGCACGATTTACCGGGTTAACGCGGCGGTATATTTCGGTATCGAAAATAATATTTGACAAACCGTTGTGCGAGCGTCAATGCTAACAACTCGCAGATTCGGAATTTATATTTATTCTTTTATTACAAGCACAGCAATGTCGTAGTAATCAAGTGTTCATACGGATATTGCAAATAACTCGACTTACCACGTTATTGTCCAGATTCAATTGTCAATTGTAATATTAGTCGTATTTCGGTGTGCTTGCAGGAACGCGAGATAAAGATACAACGAAGCCAACGTAATTTTGGCGTTTACATCGGAGACAAGGAAGGGCCAACTTCGAAGATCACTCCGAATCCGGATGGCATGAATCATGGAAAAAAGCTACAAAATGAATTGCACGCTCGAGCATTTCGCGACGGGAAAGAGTAATTGCTTATCTGACAACGGTAAAAATTCGAACAAGTCGTTGTAAGATATGAATCAAAACAACGTCAAAAGCTTAAAATGAATGATGAAGGAAACGCAGAATACTCGAATGAGTTTACTTTTTTCGCGGAGACAAACGAAAGCAAAAGAACACGAAACAATTACACTGTCACGAGTCATCTTGCTTCAAACGGATTGTTGTTTGGATGCAAAAGATTATCGTAGAAAGGGGATTGCTGTTCGCTCGTCAAACCAAACTGGATTTTCGACAACGGTTTAGTTTACGTTGAACTTGACCGAATAATTTCGCCAAAAGCAACAGAATGTTGAAATAACAATTGCTCGTGGAGTTGAAAGTGTCGTATTTTTGTATAAACAACGAAGCTGAAATCAGGTTTATTTGAAAAGTAAGAGGTTATTTTATTAGCAGGTAAATTTTAAGCGTAATATCTCCCGAAAAAGAACACTATTCGTTTAGCGAATTGGGTTCACATCCCAAAAGTATTCTCCTTTAATCCAATCAATATTTGCTGAAATACGATAGTACAACCGAAAACGTTTGAGATACTTTCCGCTACGATCCGTAAATAATTGTTTTTCTATTTCCGTGAAAGCTCATCGCGTACTATCGATCAACTGTAAAAATTATCTTGATTGCGCGAATAATTACACGTCACACTGTTGGTTTTTTGAGTGCAAAGAAAAACACTGCATATACGAAAATGCGATCGTTTAAATCGTATAAACCTTGAACTGCCCGAATGCGTTTTTAAGAATAGTCTTACAAGTCAAGATCACATGGGTCCGAATCCGTACCTGCAATACTTTCGAATGTTCGAGGAACGCACGTACGATACACGACAAGAGTAGATTTGAGTACAGAAGCAAGAATTTGCGAGGTGGCACAGGTCTTTAAAACGAGAGACCGACAACGTCGCCGTGCAGCCGCAGGGCCAAAAAAAGGCGCCGCACTCCCTCTCCAGTTTTCTCTCTTTCACACATACACACACACACGCGCGCGCGCAAGTTCAAAAAGGAGCGTAGAAAAAGTGGGTGGAGGAGGATAAGAAGTTGTAGGGTCGTTAGCCCAACACTTGTAACACAGACACTAATTATCGCGTTGCACTGCATTGTCGGCATGTGTATGTGCGAGTAAAAGTCTCTTCAACGACTTTTTCTTTCGTTCCCTGTTGCTAAGTCGAATAGCCGTTGTACGTCAATGGGAATTCGGAGTTTTTGCGAGCTCGATTGAGCGCGCGTAAAAAGGTGTTTAGAAAAAGTCTCGCGCAAAGGCATTCGCGCAAAAGCATTCAATAGTATATCGTTTTAAACACATTCATCTGTTATTCAATTTGAAACAAAGGGATTCGTCACGATTATTCCGAATGTTTATACCGTGAAAAATCCTTACACGGAGTGAAAGCGAAAGAGAAAGAAAGCATTTCTTTTTTCGACAATTACCAAAAGACCGAAGGAAAAATTATTTTAAAAAATGCTTTCTATAGTGAATAATTCAAGGTCTCCTGGAATAAATGTGTCCCGGGTAAAAGGGCATTTAAGCGCTCGTGCGTAAATAAGCTCCCGTGTATAATGTAATCTAAATGTAAATCTCTCATTCGGGCATTTCTCTCTCTCTCTCCCTCTCTGCCAAAAGACTGCTTTCTCCCTGCCAGGCGGATAGCGTACCCGCCACTCGATCAGTTTCCGCGTAACAGTTTGAGAAATCGCGCGAATAAGAGCCGTATAGAACGCACGAGATACATAGGTAGCGGAGTACGTGGCCACGGTAGACGAAGGAGAGAAAGAGGACGACGAACACGGAACTTTCTTGCTTTTTGCCATTTCTGACAGCAACTTGCTTGCGGCAAAGGGTATTTCACTCGAATCCGTAATCTTTTCCAGAGGAGGACACTCCTCCGGTGAGCTCTTCAGCGTTCACGACTCGTTCTGCGTGGCTACGGATTGTTCGTCCCCAACCTAACAAAATAATTATTACTATGGAAGGGAGAGCGCAAAACGCGTTACTGGAAGTATATTGGAAATCTCCATTTCTGGCGAAATAGTCGTATGGTTAATTTTCGGGGACAAGAGTACGGGAACTAATGGGTACGCGAGGCAAATGCCACGGACGAGTTTGCGCGTATGCATGCCCGCGGGCTGATCGGTAGGTAATATTAGGTGGCCCTCCTACGCGGAAATTACTCCATCAAGCGTCTGTCAGACGTATCACCTGCTGCAGGTTACTTGTCTATATATCTATGTACAGATACAGATATATAGCTGGACCCCTCGTCGCTGGTAACTTTAGCAGACCGACCATAGTGCACCGCCTTGATTACGATTTTCAACGTTGATGGCTTTCGAACGAAGTTTCAACTGTTCGACCGCACACGCACGAACGAAACAGACGTCGAAAAATGAAAAATGAATTGAGCTCTGTGGCATCGAGAAAATAACTCGGAGAGGTCTGACG
Organism: Chouioia cunea; assembly: GCA_030064505.1. Lineage (NCBI taxonomy): Eukaryota > Metazoa > Arthropoda > Insecta > Hymenoptera > Eulophidae > Chouioia > Chouioia cunea. The sequence goes on along the minus strand of JAOPFQ010000001.1, from coordinate 14,819,073 downwards.
TAGACGTCACAAGAATTCCAAGATCGTACGTAATATATAGAGAGAAACCAGATGAGGAATTGAAATGCAATCGCTAAATCTCACTGGGACCGTTTGAGACTACTGCGCGCCAACTATATCTAGCCCTAGTATCAACTTTTCCTACTCTTTCTCCCCCTCTCTCCCTCTCTCGCCTTCTCCAGTTCCTTTCTCGTACTTTACCTTATCTTGAGTCTAACTTTATCTTATTCTCCGAAGTGGCGTTCGATATTTTCACTCCTACGCTTCGTTCTTTCTATTACTTCCTACACTTGATTTCCCAGTGAAACAATAATGTTCGAGAAAAATTGCTTTCAACGTAAGACATATTATTGACCGCGCAAGCCTACGTGTTGGTAGTAAATGGTGAAATCCTCCGACCGCTGATCCGTAACGCGCAAATTGTCAGAAAGCTTGCGCGAGAGACGAACGACAACGTCGGCAATACAAGATCCAACGCACTATACGCGTGCGCTTTTGGATTGGTGGTTGTGTCGTGGTTGTGTCGTAGTTGTGTCGTGGAAATATTAACGAGCGACCACGCGTCGGAGCTTGCTCGTGTCGTTTCTGAAATGGGATTTGCGCCTGATACTTAATCCTCAGTCCTCGACTCGTCAAACGGCTACTCCAGATGTTGGCAACGCAACGCAACGCAACGCAAGGGGGAGGGCGACGCGAAAAAAGCCCTCGCCACGCGCGTTAAAGAATCAGCAGACCCCTCCGTAGCCACTTGTGGTTCTTTTTTTGTTTTTGCCCCGGCATCTACTCGATGCTACTGCTGTCCTTGCTCCCTTTCAGACGCTCACACTCGGCTCGCCAACAGCCCTAAGCACTGTTACGGACAACCGGGGCTTTCGGTTGCTTGCAAGGAGTATCCCTCGCATGGATTATGCATCAACTTCAACTTTAGTCACAGACCTTCCTGAGAATGCGTATTTTTCATTGTTGACTTGACAAGCTTCAACTATGCCTATTTTCACGTTCGCTATTCTTCTTTCTTCTTCAAGTCCGAAATCTGCATCGCAAATCAATTGTTTCGTTGCGGAATAAAACCGAACGTCGAACGTCAAATGACTGTCGTTAGCGTTCTAACTTCGCTGCTAACTTTGATCGGTCGTTTTGATTTGAAAAAGCGTCTTGTTTCCCGTAAAATTTATATCGCGATACCCCCCAAATCAAAGACCAACCCGGATTTTTCCACAATTCTCTTTTTTACAACGATATTCTTACGAACGTCAAAGGAATGAATATGAAAAATGTTTCAGTTGCAAAAGCATTTGAAATTTGAAAAATATACGCGAAATGTTTCGAATTCAAGAGACAGGAATGATATCTGGAAATGGTAACGAATAGCGCATGGAAATACGGGATAAGAGCCTCAATTTATCGGGAGCGTTTATTTGTTGCAAGTTTTTCCTTTTTTACGAGATCTCACTCGTTGCACGCTACGAGGGGCGCTTTTGCTCTTCGCTCGCGCTCGCGACATCAAAGACACTCGAGGTTTCGGGTTTTGAGCGTTCTCCCGGTGGCGCTCAAGAGCCAAGCGTTATAATATCGAGGCGGCTCTCCCGTCCCCCGGATTGGTTGCATTCTCCTCCATAGTGTATATAATATCGAAGGGTCTCGATGCTGCCAACGAGGGAGAGAGCATTCGCAGCTACGAAGGGGACGAGGGCGTAGAGTAGCACTTTCGAGTCCCGATCGACTGACGCCCATTGAAGCTTATCGTAAATACACGGATTTGGATTAGATTACTCTAGCAAAGCTTTTTCCTCCACTCTCGCTTATGACTCTCGGCGCGTTCGTCGCTATAAGTCGAACGCGTAGAGAGCAACGCTTGCAAGCTCAGCCTTTTACCTTGATCGGTTGACCTTCTGTGTGTCCGAACGGCTCGTTGTTTGTTACGTTTATTTGCGCCTTCGTCTTTGTTAGCACAAGAGATGTTTGTAATGCTTCTGCGTGAACTTGAATAAATTCAACGTAAAATCAACAAAGTACGATCGAGTTACCGGTCGGATGACCGTGGAAGCACGATAACGAAAGCTCGCTGAAAACTCTGCCCGTTGGCTAGTCAAAAAGGAGAGAGAGAGAGAGAGAGCAAGAGGTAAAGAGTCGAGCGAGCTAGGACACGAAAGAAATGGTCGACAAAACACACGCCTACGTGGCTCGGAACTCTTAAGCCCACGCGACGCAATACTTGTTGCTAGCTGCCTTTATCTCGCATATCTGCCCACTCGAGTTTAGACACTCGCACGAGTGGATGAACGGGGGCGTCTGATGTTTGGTTTTGCAAAATATTTTACGTAAACTCGAAAGAGAATTGAGTTTACTTTTGACAAAGGGGTCGTGTGTTCTTTTTCAACTCGCGCTAGTTACGTGGAGAATGCAACGAGACTAGGGTCACGTCCGGTCAAAGACGCTCTTGTTACGCACCGACAGCTGGTTTTTCTTCTTCGTCTTCTTATTTTAGCTGCACGGTGCCGTGCAAACACACTGCACGCGCTACGCGAGGATTTCTCGGGTAACCGTGTCAAGATTCGTTTTTCGCAAGGCAAAATAACGGGAACGAGCAATTTTTTTCTCTTCAAAATACCGTCGCGTTGAGTATGACGTAATCCCAGGCGAATGCGAGTTTTTGAAAACGAGGCCGACCACGAGGCCGACCACGAGGTTTTCGTTGGCTTGCACAAACATCGAAAATGTCGAAACTGGATTACCGTTGGGAGGGAGAAAATGCCAACAGTGGACAGTTTGCGGCAACGTCGTAGGTCTGCTTGAAAACACGTTCGCTCCGCGTCAACGAGTGCTCCCCACGTATTTCGTAGACTATAGCGCGCGAGCGAGAGCGTGCAGACGTAGCGTTTGATTCCTCCGCCGAGATTGAGCTACTTGAAAAACTGCGCGCATGCCAAAGCGCGGCTGCAGCATAGGTTAAAACGGCAATAGCCGTGCGAGCACCGCACGCGTACAGAGCCAGACGAGGTCGCGGAGCTGCGGCATCGTCTTTGAACGATCCTCGACGGCGGAGGCTGCGGTCAAACGAAGCGGAAAGAAGCGCGCCTAGCATCCTGCGAAGGAATAACGAAAGAAAGAAAAGATTCGACAAGTGCGGTTCTTATCCTCTTTCGAGAATTGGAGCGGCTCCAAGATCCAAGCGCCGCCGCCACCGCCGCCACCGCCGCCCCCGAAAAAATTCCCTCGATTTGCAAGCGCAAAAAATAGCAAGAAAAACGCCGACTCGCGTTATATAGGTACATACGCGCGCTCTCGACATTCAAGCGAACGCAAATTATTCGACACGAGTACGCGCGCTTTTGCGCTCTTTTTTTCGCTGCGCGAGCTTTTCTTTCGTAGTTTAGTCACGACTCAAAGACGCGATGTTTGGTTAACCTGGAAATACGCGCACAAGTGCCGGCAATTAGCGTAACGAACGTGTGCGGTGCGAGTGCGCAACCATCGATCTCGCAATTGTCACGGTCAATTGATACGGAAAAAATACCGCACGCGGATGCGTTGTGGCTTGTACGAGTGGGTCGTAGCGGTGCGTTACCTTGTATTTTGCTCGAAATAAAGTAGGATCGCTCGGAAACGCCGTAGTTCGCTCTGATTACAAGATCGCTTTGTATGATGCTTCTTTCCCGTTTGTCGGAGCAAAACGAGCTTCGACTAACTCTTTTACCGACGAAGCATTCTCTTGGAAGCGAAAATAGCCAACGCTCATTGCCACTGATTGGATTGGACGAGCGACGTTGTCCGATACAATTTACCGTGAAACACTCGTCTCTATCGCGATTGCATTCAAAGTCCAGTCGACCGAAAAAACAAGGGAGATGTCGGTTCTATTTCCGAATCTTGCGATATTCGCTCGGAACAATAGAAACATTTAGATGTGCTTAATAAAGTACGGATATACGACCGTATTGCAGTGGTCAGTTGGATAGAAAATGTATCGTTGTCATCCGACAATACTCTGGCCTCTCTGTGTATTATTGTGTTCGTTGTTAATGCACGACGTTATTACTTATAGAAGTAGCTCGAACAAAGCCGATTATTCGTACAGGAATAACTAAATACCGTCTAGCAACGCTAGCGTCCGCCACTCCTCCGCAGTTTCTCGATTCTGCTTTCGAATACAAGTGAATAACGCGATACTTTATCTTGGATATTGCTCACTTCAAAAATCTACAACTCGATCGTTCGATGGATTTGATGTGTTTTTTGCGAACTATTGTCCGAACGAGCAAGGACAATTGGCGTACAGTGCAGCTGACCGTTATTTTGTCATTTTCGCAACTACTCCACGATCGTTATGGAATCTGGTACAGTTGTAACGCATACCAAATTAACGGTGGACATCGAACAAAGTTAGTGGCTAATGAAACTGTTGACCCGTATATCGCGAGAGGCCCTACCTTCGGAAACTGCTAGATATTGTTTCGAATTAATAGAGAGCTTTACAACAAAACCGATGCTAAACTACGCTGTTTCCATTGCTCTGCAAGCTATTTACTCGTTACCTTTGGTTTCCCTTTTCCCGAGTGTCGATTTCCACGTGAAAAGTCGAGGCATCGAAATCTCACCAGTGAACAGTTTTCAATGATTTTTGTTTTCAAATAATCGCACTGCTCTGTAATATTGAACACCGAGAATGGTATTTTACAGGTCGCCTGGCTGTCGGTACGCCAAGTTACGAAACAACTTTAAATCTTATCTGCGTAGATTGATTTCCACTCGTTCTTAACCCGACCCGTCGAATTCGATTTATTTTAGCAAACCAAAAATAAATAAGTTTCCTAACTGTTATGCCTTAACACGGTATAGCAGCTACGAGCAATATCGCTCGAAAATAGCATCAATCTGAAATAGCAGTGTTCGAGGAGAAGCGAAGGAGGTAAAGCCAACCTGGTCGAAAGTGAAGTTTCAAGCATATAAAGAAAGCGGCAGTGAGTGGAAGAGAAGCGCTTTGGGCTGTCAATCGAGAAGTGCGCGCGAGAGAGAATACAGGCCCATTATCTACTCGACGAGTATCGAGTAGCTGTCACTGTCTATGCGAATCCAATTTTTATGTTTTAGGTCAGAGCTGCTCGAGCGTATTTTATTGGACGAGGAAGGGAGAGAGAGAGAGAGCGAGCGGTGCTTCTACCGTCCAAAAAATGTTATGCGCGATTTTTTTATCTTGGCCTCTTTCGACTTTTTTCATATCTTGGTTCGCTCGCTGCCGTGTCCTATTATGCGCTCCCCGTTTGGCAAAAAGCTCTCTGCAGCGGTTAGCCTGATTTTTAAAATCGTTTTTCCAAACCATCTTTGTGGGAGACACAAAGTGGACCTTTGACTTTTACGAAGAGGAGAAACAAATTGGCTTTGTCGCTAACTTTCTAATTGGATGCTAATCGGGTATTCGATCGAATAATTTGGCAAAAGAACGAGCGTAAAGTGACTGACGAGTGATAGGCAATTGGATCCGCATACAGCGCGTAGCAAGTTTCAAATTTACAAACTCGCACACTGCAGCAGAGCCCGACGTTCGTAGCACAAATAAAAGTTCGCGAACGAAGCTCAAGTTTAACAAAGTGATTCGCAAAAATAGGCGAGTAGCTGCGCGCGTGAGCTTTAAACCGGTACTTATGGTATCATGACTTAGCCAGCTTTTTCCTCTGCGCACAGAGTAGCGCAGCCTCTTGGAATAACGCGAGTACACGCTATATACGTGCTCTCTTTCACTCGAGGTAGACGTATAAAATTAATAATGCAAAGCGTACAATAAATTCTCTCAAGGGATGCAGCGCTCGGGTTTGTACCATAGCACTGCTTGCACTCGCAGTGGTTGAAGAGAGCGAGAGAGAGAGAGAGAGAGAGAGAGAGAGCGAGCGAAAGAGAGAAAGAGAGGGAATAAGAGACGGGGAGGCGCTCGGGATCAATGAGCGAGTTCAATAACCTTAAATCCACTTGACGATATAATGTACGCGCGTGGTTGGCTGCGTTCTCGATATCTTTCGAGTTTGTGTGCGCGGCCAAACCGAAATAGAGCTTCATTTTCTCGCGCTCACGACGCCAGACACGCTCAACCTCCCGTCAAATCTCTCTTCTGCCGCTTATGGACGCGTGATGTTCGCTCCGTCCTTTAATTAGAGCGGCGTTGCCATTGCACTCTCTCCCTTCTGCTAGATGGCTGCTTATATAGGTGACAGAGAAAAACAGAGGCGGAGGTGAGAGTTCGTTGAGCCCGTAGGGCGCCATGATTCTCAAATATTTACGGAATTCGCCGGATGTGGACCAGCACAGGTGCAACGAACCGTTTGCGTTAACTCCTTTGAATAATTGCCTCGTTTCGCCGATGGTTCGGCAACATCTTTTCTCCCCCTGTCTATGCGCGTACGTACATTCGGCTATTTCTCACAGCCAGCGAGCCATCGATTACTCGTCGGATACCACTGATGAGAACCAGCGGATAGCTCCTTCGTCGATGACTGCGCCTGCATTTTTCAAACAGCGTCGACGTATCAAGGAGATGAAAACTTGAGCGTCGCTTTGCCTCACACAAAAATATCCGTGTCTAATCTGCAGGTTTTCTTCGCAAACACTCCGTTCGACTCCTGCGGTAACCGAACGATTGAAATATTCGATGGGCACTTACACGCTAAGATTTGTGCATTTTACGTACGACATTTCAACAGCCCAGTACTTTCCCGTCCAGCGCGTCTCAAGTACGAGACGGCTCGTCGCTCCAACGCGCAGTGCGTGCATGTGCCTCGCAAACAAACGGTAAACTTGGCACCGCGGGAGACGACTTGTACGAGAAATGTGAAACGGGAAATTAATCGAGGCCGAAGCCCTTCGTAGGAATCGGAAAAAGCCAATGGCAGGATAACCGTGTAGACGAACTTTGTAGCAACGACAAATAATGCGGATGGGCCGTTGAAAAACTGCGTATACGTTACGTTTTCACTGTAAAATTAGTCGTCGTTAGACATTTCGGCAAGATATTGCAGTGCTGAACGAGTAGTAAATCATATACTTGAATAATAACGTTATGTTTGGTCGACTATATTTCACCGACTGAAAACTTGGTCTTCGCGACCCTCGTCCAATACAGGTGTGTGCTCCAAACTAAGTCCGCCGAACTTTCCCTTGTCCTTGTCCATCTTCTTGGCAAAGTCGCTTGTTGTGTATATGGATCAATATACTACGAGCTCATACCGTCAGATGCATGAAATTGCTGTTTGGCAAACATTTTTCTTACCAAGCCTCGGACCGCATAGCCCTTTGTGTGCACAATACTATCTCGACTATTTGCCGAAGAACTGGCCGAACGTTCGATTGCTCGCAACGAAACGAGTTAACTGGATATGAATTGTTGACCTTATTTATATAGTAAATGCCGAATCATTAGGCATTGTGACGATTGGCACCCTGTTTACACGTGTAGCATTGAAACGTCAAACTCCAAATCGGTTCAGCGGTCTAACAAGCCAACGGTACACGTTCGAGATAACGTTTGCCGTCTACTCGATGTATATCCATTTAAAGGGTTGTATTGCGATAAGCGCATACGCTGTACGAAGTGGGAGATCATTGCCACATCGTAAACCCTCGTTCAATCGTCAAAGGCTTCACGCATATTCGCAGACAGCTCAGTCGTACTACGCGTATTCTCCCCTGTATCATCGTATGATTATTACGCGGAGTAGTCATCGAAACTTCGCCCCGTAACCGACAATTCCCGTTGTCACTGAAGCGTTGCTAAAAATATCTTCGGCAAGCATGCCAACTTTGCTTTTCATCGGGATCTCGAATTATTCGATTAAATATAAATAAATTCGTCGACCGTGGAAATTGAAGGGAAAGAGAGAGGTAGAGTGAGAGAGAGCTAGCCAATTAAAACTTTTCGATCACTGCCCGCGTCTATATGCATAAGCCTCGGGACAGTTCGGAAACTAGTTATACTTGACCAATATCAACGACCGAATTCGTCGAATCTTTTCATAAGTTTTCCTTTTTTTGTCCGTTCAGATTTTCCTTCGGCAACCTTGGATCTTGTCGTTCAACAAGCAGTCAATTAACGTCACGAACATGTTTTGAAAATCAAACGTTTCGCGTTTGTTTACTTTGTATTAAAAAAAAAACAAAAATATATCGAGATGTATATTCTGTCCAACTTGAGACGATCAAATTACCACGATTCGGAATAATCTGATTTTTAACTCTTGACCAAATGATTCTATTACCCCCGTCTCTGTCGTGAAAAATAACGCAAGTTCTGCTGACTGTTTGCAAAACAAAATGGTTCTGAGTTAACGGGATTTTCCGTTGGATTCATTGTCTAGAAGAAACTCTATTTTGACCTAAAGACGAACAATATCTTGGCGTTCACTGGTGAAAACCAAAGATATGTTTGTTGAATTCTTAAAAATAATACTACATCGTTTTTTCGTCGTTGTTACCAATTAATCAAAACAACAGTAAACTGAAAAGAATCTAGACGATTGTTATTTCTAGCTGGACTAGCGCTTTTACGTTTGATCGATTGGATTCAATCATAAGTGCGATGATTCGTGATGAAACTTGAAATACTTCGACAACTGTTTTGTATCGACAGCAAATTCTTCACGCAATCGTAAGAGCGAAAGATACGTTTTGTTTGATCGGCGTTTCGCGTGAACGATAATCGTTTCAATAGCGCATGCGTCATACTTCCCAATGTGGATTTTTTACAAGAAATTGATTTCAGCCCAGCGTATATTACTGATATACAAAGATTTGTCGAGCTTTCGAGCGTGTTTCAAAGGTAGCAATCGGGGTGACAGGGCAAGATTTTCTCAACAGCTCGTTCAAACTCGTGGGCAAGCGAAAAAGTGCGCTGCACATCGTAGTATGACTAATTGAAAAGTGAACGTTAACGCGTCCATTAGCGAGCTAGCGACAGTCTCATACCCATATTCGGCCTCACGTTTTTGTGTTAATCTACGATTATTGAAAGCACAGGTGCCGCGGTTGGATGCTAAATCACATTCAACAAAGCAAAGACAGTTTGAGGTGGTATCAAACGTAACTTGTAGACTCTAAAGCCAAGAAACGAGTAAATTGCCAAGTCGTTCGAGTGCTAAAAGGTACAAAGGAGCGTGTGGGACTGCGGGTGCCATCCGAGGAAAACTACCGGAGTCTCATTACGGGTAGGCAGCCCCGCGTGTAACTGTAGCTACGTCGTATGCGTGTCTACGTACGTACACGCGTATATACATTTACGTACAAGAGGGCTTAACAGCTCGTTCACCCCTAACGAGCAAACGAGTGACTCCTGTGCTGCTGCAGCTACGACGTGCAAACGCCTCCAGGCAAGCCACGTTATCATTACGAGCAGGCTACTGGCGTTTACTGCAAGGTCGTGCGACCATCGGTCGGTTGCGATTGCCTGGGCGATCCCGCTAATTTGCTACGCATAGCTCGTTTCATCGGTTGGTCGACGACGACGAGATGATTACTTTGTGCAGCTTAGCCGATTCGCCAACGTCGCTCGGCAGCAAACAAATACCGTGGCAGTCCGCTAGCCGAAACAATTGAAGACGCTATCGAGTGCGATCGTGCACAACGCGATACTTTTATCCGACGAGAAGTATAACCTCGTACTGCGAGATTTCGAGAGTTGAAAAATCGCGCACAACGGACACGCTCAGTCGAGTGACTTTGTCAAGCTTTACATCTGGAAATCACCGAACGGCAGAGCAATCGATCGACAAAGATCCGACGCAAGTGGCACTCCGAGCTACGGAAAAATGCAGAGCCGCTCGGAAGAGACGTTGATGGAAGACGAGGATGATACGTGTTGCGGTCGCGCGACTTGCTGCAACCCGTCGCTTCGGAAAGTAACCGTGAGCGGGCCCGTGATCAATTGGTGCTGCGAGCAATTCACCTACGCGACCTTGTTCTGGCTGGTAACCGTCGCAGCGATGCTATCGCTGGCGTACGCCATTCTCTATTTCTACGTGGGCCAACCGATGCTACCTGGCGGCGACGTTTTCGGCCTGCTCGCTATCATCGTGTCCGCTTATTTTCTCGGCTGGACTCTGGCTTACGTGCCTTTTCTCAAATTGCCTCCGGTCTTTGGAATGCTTTTGGCCGGCATCCTCGTTCGCAACGCTGGCTGGTATAAACACCTACATAAGTAGCTTTTTGTCGCATCTTGCCTCGTTATACCGTTGCGCGCTCTGAAAAAAATACGTACTCGAGCGCTTACCGAGACCGACAGGTACGACATTCACAAGGCGCTCGGTGCGAGCGTGAGTTCGAAGATCCGCACGTTCTCGGTGACGTTCGTAATGCTGCGAGCTGGCTTGCAATTCACCTCGCTTGCGCTACGCGAGCATCCGCTGTTCGTGCTCAATCTCGCGGTTGTCCCCTGCAGCATGGAACTGATCACGCTTGGATTTCTGTGCCACCGTCTACTTGGTTACCCTTTCGCCTGGGCTTTCCTCACTGGGTACCGCATTGCTACATTACCCTTTCTCACTGCTGTTTCTTTCGTCAGCTCCCGCGCTCCGCGTAGAGTCAGCTGTTCTATTTGTTCCCAAAGACCCGACGAGCTCCTCTCCCACGGGCTCGCGACCTAACGTCGCGCCTCGACTGCCAATTGCGTCTTCCGTCTCTAACTAAGCAGCGTTTTGCGACTACGGACAGCTTATTTACCGCTTTTATTCGGAGACGCTTTCAAAACGGGTAGTAACGCATTCGAGGGAAAACTGCAGCGAAGCGCAAAGCTGGGCTGTAAAAGGATGCTTTTGTCGCTTATTTCACAGAAGCATAATCGCTTGCGTATCGCCGGTGGTGCCAGTCAATTGCATGCTGGCCTTGGCTGAACGCGGCTACGGCGAGGACAAAGAGATCTCGACACTGCTTTTTGCTGCTGCGTCAATAGACGACGTACACATCGTCTCCGTGTACTCCATTTGTTTCTCCTTCGTCTTCTCCCATGGTAACGACAGTCGCGTGTGCGTGATACGCGTGTACGCAAATCGCCACGGCAACCGTTTAACTCGTTTAGATGAACGTCGAAACCAGTGGTGGTCGTACGTTCCAGGAGGCTTTAGGGATCTCGTGGCCGGCGGAATCGTCGGCGCTGCGCTCGGCTTCTTCTTCGTTTTCTTCCCTCACAGGAAACACGTGAGCCGATTTTTTATTATACTCGCCCGATACTCGACACTTTGTACGTGCACGCTTGTTGGTGCACGAGGAAAGTTGAACGAACGCGCGAATCTGCCGAGGAACGGCGCTATTTTCGTAGCTCTAAATCGAACGAGCCACCGAGAAATAGCCGGCAAAGAGTGAATTTACCGAAGCTTTCACCTTGATTGCGTTCGACGTTTCCGTACGAGGCTCTCGTGTGCGATATCTCTAAATTTAGACGTGGAACTTTGTCACCGCGAAACGAAACGAGGGAGCACTACGGTCCGCGGAAACCCCTCTACGAATTCGCAAAGATGGACGCTGGCTTTCGATTAAACGATTCGCTCAATTTTTCAAACGGCGTACAAATGTCCGCGGACCTCGATTCCGCTATCTCGAGCGACCGCTGCTTCCCGCTTACGCTGCAAATTTCCACTGCAGACGTGCGTGCGCGCGTGTCGACGACGTCTCCGTTACGCTTGCGATTTTATACCGACGAACGGACGAGCTTTTTTCCGCCCGCAGAAATACGTGGTCTGGTATCGAGTGTGCGGCTTGGTGTTGGGCTCGCTCATGTGCACGGCGGCCACGGCGAAGGTGGCGATCACCGGGGGTGGCTTCCTTGCTACCGTCGTAATGTCCCTCGTGGCGACCACGGGATGGCGGATACTCAGTGTGCCGTTCGACGTAAGTGCCCAGCTGATTTACCTTCGTTAATCTTGTGCGAATAATCCGAAGGATCGTTTATTTGCGTTATTCGCGTTCTTCGTGAAACTGTCACCGCTTTAACGCCAACCCGTTTAATTACGTTCAATTTACAACGAAATAACGAAGATTGATCGGTTGGATTTTATGCAGGCAGTACCGTGTTATAAATATCCCAAGTTTCGACGAACTCGCCGAGTTTAACGTCCATCCAAACGGACTGATATCGTTAATAGGGTGCACGGTCGTAGGAATATGGGAAAATTTTCCGACACGTTATGACAAGCGTGCAACGTTTTCCTCAATTTGGATCTTCTTTCGATGAATTCGTCGAACGGCGTGACAATAAACCAACAATCCGTCGACGAACTTGATAGAAAAGCGGCGACGTCGAGATTTGTCGCGCGTAAACCGTCGCGAACGTACGGAATGCCTCCTGCATAAGCATGTCGTGTTTGGCGTGCGTATGTATAAGCAATAACGTGACGTAGGTGAAGCCGATGCGTCGAGCCGTGCATATAATGTGGCACTTTATGCAGCCAGTATTGGTCGGAGTGATTGGCGCTGAAATCGATTTTCGCGATTGGACTCTCGACAGATTTGGCCTCCACGTCGTCTGCATCTTCTTGGGACTGGTGGTAAGCGGACGTTCCAACGTGCAAGCGCGACACTTTGCCCGACGTTCCGTCGACTAAATTCCTCGAGGTTTGCGCGTTCACGGTCGGTTCGTGCTGCAAGCTGCAAAAAAATGACTCGCGCACTCACGCTCAAACAAGTTTGCTGCTCGCGTGCTGTCTGCTTTGTCGAGAGCAACTTTTGGCGCTTGGCTCGTTTGCCTCAGTTTATCGAAAGCGTGTACGCGTTCAGGTCAGCGATTTCGATGACGCGTTTCGCGGGAAAAGTCGAATTGCAAAGTCACGTTTACCGTTCGTCGGACCAAGCCGATGGTTTGACGCTTAACGAAATGCCGAATTAAAGTCGAAGACAAACAAGCCTTTTGGTTAATCGAAGGTCAATGACAACGTGACTCGATACTCCGTGTAGGTCCGTACTGCGTTCGCGTACTTGGCTACGTTCCACACGCCCTTCAACGCGAAAGAACGCTTATTTATCGCTCTAGCTTGGATTTCAAAAGGAACGCTGCAGGTACGATTTACGAGACGAGATTCCGTGTGTACGATCGTCCAGCGATCGATGATTTTGAGCAACGTATCGTTAAACGCAGGCGGCACTGGCGCCGATGACGTACGAGCAAGCAAAACTCGACGAGGATCCAGAAAAGTTGCAATTGGCCGAGGACCTGGTGAAAATGTCGGCAGTGTCGATACTATTTCTCGCGCCACTTGGCGCCATCGTCATGATGCTGACGGGGCCGCGACTGCTCAACAAAACGTCACTCGAGGAGCACCGCAGACGCCGCGAGCTCAGCCGCGTCAAGCTCTTGAAGTTGCAGCCGCTGCAGCACACTTGACCTCCGTGATCGATCGACCGATCGACCCACCACCTGCTCGGGCTTTTGTTTTCTCCTTGTTTCGTTCGTGGGCTGCGGTTTTTGAAGGCCGATACACCGGCGAGCGACTATCGAGCCCTTTCGCCGTGTACGCCGAGTGGATCGCACGTACGAGGTTCAAATAAACACGCGATACGTCGTTTTCGATTGAAATCGCCTTACGAGTCGAATAAAGAACGTACGCGCGGCCGCGATTATCCAGACCTGCAACGGTTCCCAACACCCGAATCGCGGTATCGAGAGACAAAAGAGTTCAAGGGACGTGCAAGGAGGGAGTCACAAAGCGAAAGGCAATCGCTGCACTCGGTCGGCCGATTGGAAGTTTCCCGGAGCCACACGCACGGTAAACGGCAGGCTAAAACGTTACGACACCCGTTTCCCCTTTGCCCCGTCGTATCCACGGCAATTATTGGCAAACTGCGAAACTGGGACACGCTTGTGCTTGCGGGGCCCTATTGTTCACGGGCTACCAATTGAATCGCGCGTACCACCGACGCAGATAAGGCGAGCACGAGATTGCAGTCGCGAGAGAAAGGAAAGAGAGAGCTTTATGCACTAGCTATCGCAGAGGCGTAGCTGCGTCAACGCCGTTACGTAGACGCGGCAAAGAGAGCGAGAGAGAAAGTATACAAGGCGCTGTTTCCCCCTTTACTCTGCCAGGCCCTCGTTATTGTCAATCAAGCTACCTAACGAGAACGCCGCAGCTATATATATCTCGCGACGCTATCGACAGCTGTCGCGCTACCCCACGACTCGTGCCGCGACAATTCTGCCTTTCCCCTCCACCTCCTCGCTCTTCGCGACTTGCACGGTTCTTGCGTTTGCCACTTTTTTTAACAAACACTTTCAAAGTCGGCTGTGCGTTGTTCGATAAAATGACGGGCTACGCTAGGCGCGAGGCACCAACCCAGGCACTACCGATTTCAGCCTCGCACCAGTCAACTTGCCCGCTCTTTGACCAGCCGTAAAACTTATTTGCGACGTACGCACGCACGTATGCCTCTGGAATAAAATGCGAGGCACCCGTACACAGATAGACACGTACACGCGCAAGTTATAGATCGTTGGCGCGAGCCTCCCTTTGCTTGGCTGCACGCAAATCCGATCAACAGACTGGGAGAGAGAGAGAGAGACGCAGACGCCAAATCGACCTGTCTCGCGTTCTTCTTTCGCCCTCTCGTTCACTCGCTGCTTCGCGCGCCTGAATACGTCTATGTTTGTCTGTGCTACAGAGCTCCGCAAAGACTCGTCGTTGCTTATCAATTTATCGTGGCCCCGTACGATTCGATCAAGCCTCGTTCACGCGAGTTTGGCCTCTCGTACGAATATCGTTTGTACGTAATTATGCTTGCAGTTACGTATAAACAGCAAGAGACGTACTAACGAGTGCACGAGTTTCTACTTCAAAACCGTTCTCGTGCTCGATTGTGCTACGCGATTACAAGATGTAACGATTACAAGAGTACAAGATGAAACGCACGGACGAAAAGATGCCCGAGAGCCGAGGCGAGATGGTTGAAGATCAGACAATAGAAGTTGGTTTATACGAGACATTACGAGACGTACCACCGAAAAAAGCAGCGCCATTCGCACGCGAGGAAACTCGATTAGAGTCTAGCCGTTTAACAACCGCCGGTCGCGACCGACTCGAGCTGCTACAGCTGATCGAAGGCAATTGCGTACCTGGTGTGAAATTAGGCATCGTCGACCGTACGGAACGACACCTTTTCGCTGACCACGACGCAAACTTGACAGACGTACGTTCGACTTTTCGTTCGTTAATGTCGCAACCGCTCGATTTACCGTTCCACCAAACGGAACTGGGTCGATCGCGTTCCGATGTCAATCGTTTAAAAATAGTTTCCAAGCGAACGCTTCGAACGTTTGGGAGGGCGTCGGTGTACAAATCCAACGTACGTTGGACCTTTCGAACGGCCGACTTTACGACCGACCAAACGACCGCATAGAGACGGGCACGCTCGCGGAATCTCGCTACTAAGTACTAGTCCCATCGAGAGGGAAAAACGAGAGAATCCCGTGTATCCGTCGTCGAAGAACAAAAACACGCGCGCATTTCGTTAGAACGACTCTCTCGCCGAGAGTAACGTCTCGGCTGAAAAGCGAAACGAAAGGTTCGTCTCGAGTCTCGCGCGGACGCATCGCCTTGTTTTCACGGCCACGTTCTCCCGGCCACGTTCTCCCGGCGTGCGCGAAAAGCGCTCGCGACAGAATATCCACATTCGCAGCCTGTCGACAGCGCCGCGGAATACGCGACGCACGCGACAAACGGCCCCTCCACGCGCAGCGATCAACGCCGAGAGCCACGGCTAATCCGTCGATCCGAAGGGCGTCGCCGACGCACGTCCGCCCGTCCGTCCCGCGCTGTCCCTCTCCGAAACAAGCAAACAAAAAAAATTAAAGTGGCCCGCGAGCACAGGGGTGAGGCGATCGCGTTGTATCGCGTTGTATCGCGTTGCGGTCGAGGGAGCGCACGGAGGAAGCCCGACGTTCAATTACCCCTGCGGCAGGTTATTAGGCGGGTGCGGACGACGGGAACGAACAAAAAACAGACGCGTATACGTCGGTTCGGAGCTTTTATTTCGCGCGCTCGACTGATTGGCCTGCACGCGAACTTCCCGCGAAGGGTTACACGGCCCCCGCAACGTCGGCTCGATTGCTTTTGATTTTTTTTCCTTCGTTGCTTCTGGCTCGTCGCTGAGTAGTGCGACGCACTGGGACAACGCGGGGAGATCACCAAGAAATACGCGTGCGCAATCGTGACGAGGTTGGATACGTCGCCCGCGGTTCCTTTCGAAAACGGCGTCTTTTCGTCTTTCCACCTGTCGACGCGAGCGCGTCTTTTCGGGACTGTTCGAGCGGCGCAAGGAAAATTTGACTCGTCGCTCGACGCGCTCCGTGCGCACTGTCGCAAAAACTGCTGCTAGGCAAAGTCTATAAACCGCTCGTTTGCGAAAAATACACGCAAGTTTCCGTACGCGTGTACAGAAGAGTGCAAAGCGACAATAGTGAGGCGCGTGCGAATTCTTGGCCCAACACAGGCCCGTTCAGGTTCGGCTTTCCTTCGAAAGACTCGTTAAAGAATACCGAGGACGCGACGGCAGCTAGTGCGCAGCATTGACGTTGAAATTGGCAGACATCAACGTGGAAAGGTGACGGTCTATCGATAAGAGACAACGGGCAAGACGAATCGCTGGTACTTTCCTGGCGAGCCGTCGAGTCTTCGACAACGGCGAAATCGAGCGAGCGGGCATCAAAAGCCAATAGCGCGTCAACTTTCACGAACGCGATTCTTCACTTTTGGATCGAGTTGAATTGCTCGCAGAGTGGAATCGAAGCGATCGACGCGATACGCGTACCGCACCGCATACGTGCAGTATCGACCGTGGCTCTCGCGATCAAACTCGCAACTTTTGCGAGTGCGACGCCGGCAGACGAATTTCAATTTCCGGAAATGAGATGCGGGCGTATAAGCCCTTCCGCGCGAATGCACGCTCGAGCGCATATCCTGCTTACGCGCGCACGCTCGCTCGTCGCCAAACGGCAAAAAGAGAGAGTAGGCGTCGGTCATTCGTGAACACGAGCCCGGGCAAGCTTAACGCCCCCTAAACCTATCTCCAGACTCTCTTTTTATTCCATTTTTCCGTTTGCCCATGCCTTTTTATCGATACTTCCGCGGACCTGAACCCTCTCTGCGTTAACAGTTCCGTTAACGCAATCTTGCTTCTGACCAGCAGACTTGTTTGTTATCGGAAATGGAAAAAATCCGTACATTTCGATATCGCGTAAGTGCGCGAAACGCTAAAAACACGACAATGCTTGAATTCAAAGTCGGTCGTACGTGGCTTTGAGAGAGAGAGAGAGAGAGAGAGAGAGCGGTTGTGCAGCGGCGAGCAGGGAAAAATCGAGCGAGCGAAAGTGAAGGGAGGGGCGGAGGGAGAGGAGGCAACGAACGCGACGATGGAGTACGGAGCGCCACAGTGGTTTAGGTCGATATTTTGGCCGACCGCCAGCCAGACGCCGCCGGCTGCTACTGCTGCTGTTTCCACCGCGTCGCTCGCTCCGACTGCACCTCCATCCTCCTGTATACAACAATTACCTCGCACTCTCTCTCTCTCGTCCTCGCGCCAACACTCCAAACAGCCAAATACGCAATTGCAATGTCGCTCGCTCGCCCGTACTTCGTTTTCCACGCAGCACTCCTCTTCCGTGGCGTTACTCCGCGTCGAAGCAGCAGCTTTCGAGCTACATCGAGTTGTTGCTACTTCCCTTGGCAGCTACAGTCCTCGCGGAAAACAACGTCGACCTATGCCTACGGTTATCCACTGCCGCGAGCTGCGATACTCGTACCTCTGCGCGATCGCTTAGGACGCGAGCTCGCGCCCTTACGCGTTGTCCAGAGTGAAACGTGCAAAGTGGCTCTACCAGCCGAATTGAAGTCGCTTGATTTGCCAGGTCAACGAAACGTCATTCCCCGTTGGCGATGTTCGATAAATACGTAACGGCACAATAGGAGATCACGCGTTTTTAACCTGAGCGCAATCGATTCCGAAGCTGTGCAGGCTCAAGGGATCGTTTGCGTTGGTGCGCGGAACCAGCGAGTCGTACGAAATCGCAAAACCGGAGACTCCAACCAAATTTGGTTAGTCGATATCTTGGTTTACGGTTATTTTTACTCGTGTTGCGCAATACCCGGCTGCGTCTTTTTCAAATCGCTCAGCAGTGGCGCTAAAATGCGGCCGGCCGATAAGAAGGTCACCTACCGTATCGGTAAGTGTCAGTAAACGTCAAACACGATTGTTTGGTTTGTCGTTTACTCCGACCATCTCCCGAGTTGGATGTGGCTCGCAATCGCATTATTCGTTTAAATCATTGACAAAAATGATGCTTCACAAGATGAACGCGTTACCGTTGTGTAGATTATGTGGCAAGGAAAAACATCAGGGAACTGATCTATTTAAAGACAAAGTCAAAGGTTCGGTTCTCATATCGATCGTTAATAAATACTTTGCCAAAGAGGTAAGCACTGGCAGGAATACACCGTACGAATCTAGAATGACGACTGTCAAAATGAACGTGAATTCTTATTTACAGATCATCAACATATGCATTAATGATATTTATTCGAAATACGTATGCAGCGAATGCGAGCAAAAGCTCTGTATGTTTGACGAATTTTGTTTGATGGTTGCAAACGTTCAAAAACAGCTCACGGCACCTTCCTTAGAGATTGATTTTGCAGAGGTATTTTTGCATCTTTCACCTCGTTCGGTTAATCTTCGGAAATTGGCTCGACACTCAAATAATTTTGCCTTACAGGACATGCTTTGTCATTTGAAGGAGGCAAGTTTGCCCGAAAAACTAGCAGAGTCAATACTGAATACGAGTGAAAAACGAAAACAGGTATGCCCTATATGTGGCAAAGATTTTAGATGCTTGGCTCATTTGAAGAGGCATAAATTAATTCACACAGGACAGCGTCCGTATGTATGCAATGTGAGTAATTGCCATTAACGTTATCCAGTAAGACACGTAACTATTGAGCGTTAATTTTTTTTACGCAGATATGTAACATGTCTTTCAATCAACAAGAAATCATGATGAAACACAAACAACGACATGAAATCAAAAAAATGTTTCAATGTGCCAATTGTCACCAGTCTTTTCGATACAAAGTCTCTCTCAAATCTCACATGATTAATTTCCATGCGACAAATAACCAAATCATTGTCAACAATCAGATTGTACCGTTGCAAAATCAACCGTTACAGTGTGCAGAATGTGGAAAACAGTTTGCTACAAATTATAAACTGCAGAGACATAGGAGATGTCACACGGGAGAAAAACCATTTCTTTGCAATTATTGCGATAGATCTTTTTCACAAACAGGAAACTTGAAACTTCATCAAATGAAGTATCATCAAATTGCATGCGCAATGTCTGGATCTCAAGAAAATCTCCAACTCCGACAAGGGCCAAGTCAAGTCCTACAGCAAGAAATGCCCAATCCTCTAAATACCTACCAACCGGTATTTCTAACTGAAACTGAAATTCAAAATACTATCAATGAAACCATTAACTCCACAGATCCGAATTCTTCGTACTTAAATAAATCCTACGAAAATCCATTGTACATTGACGAAGAAATAGAAACAATGTTGGATCAAGATCTTGATCAACTGGAACGTCAAAAATATGCTGCATCGACCCAAGAAAAGATTTCGTTCTGCTTAAAACAGCCGGAAACTCCAGAATTGTTACAAAGTTTACTGTACGACGATTAGTGAATTTGTTAATATTTCCGTTTACATCAATTTGTACACATGTGATACTTGTATTTATATCGTAAAATTATACGTTTACTTATGTTGAAATAACTGAGCAGACAATTTTATATTACCACTTTATTGGCATTTTAAATATTCATATAAAAAGCAAAAGATTTATTTGGTCTCACAGTCACGGAACGGTCAGTGTTCTTACTATCAAAAGTAGCAAATCGTTGTTTAAATTTATTTATTTGTTATAATTTTGAAGAAAATTAATAAATTTACAAATGAAGTAGAAACTCGATGATCATATATATTATTTTTATGAAAAAATAGAAGAACTTTTAAATTGAAAAAAAATCAATGCATTTATTATAATTAGTACATCACACATGATCGTTCCCGCTTTACAACAAAGAAAATAATAAACCATTTACAATATGTGACATTTCAGTGAAGTAATTTTTGATGCAATAAATTGTACGATACATGGTATGGTAATATGTTAAATATTCCATTTTAACTGTGTAATTATTTTACAGACTATTGTTAAGGGTAGAACAAACGGTTGAAAATAAAATATTGGTATTAAATGTTATTGACATCATATGATACAGTCGAATGGCACACAAAATAAACAATGATAAGATTATATGCAATCGTAATCCACAACGTACGGGGACGTAGAAGAATATAAAATGAAGCTTTGGAATAATCGTGTGTTGCAGCGTCATGCAACAGTCCACTCTTCTAATTGCTATCACAAAAGTATATTGCGCAATATAATCGAAAAATACTCAGATTGCAATTTGAATTCAGTCTGATTGTAAAAGTAGCGCAAAATTGTAACGTACGACTTAATTAATATAGTTACAAAATCTTAAAATCTATTACAATATGCACTTTCACTAATTTTAAATGCGCACCATTTCTTAAATTAAATAAAGCCTCAGATGTCATACGATTTCATTTGTTTGTTATCTTTTTTTTTACATTCACTCTACAATAATATTTCGGTTATGTGTTTAGTTGGTAGAATATAGACAATAAAATGAAAAAAAAATCGTTAAGGCACAGTCCCGTCATGAACGTTAAGTTTAGTGTTAATTTTGCACATCGACAAGTGCAATGAAAAATATGGGACTGGTTGACAGTGATAAAATATAAAGATTTCATATACACCAAATGCCTATACTACATATATTATATCTCAAAGAAAGTAAAATCCATTACTTCCTTCGTCATGATTCCGCGCTCAAATATATATTTTGTTTGCAATTCCGCTCAAGTTCGTAAACTTGACTCTACCCACGCAGATGCAAATGTTCCGATTGTTCCGAGTGGAACTACGTAACAAAATCTCGTCTCGTACAACTCATATAAAGAAGATTAAAGGTTTCTAAGATTGTTACTTTGATTTGCACACTCGTATGTAGTAGCAGCTACATTATTTAAAAAATTTTGGCAGCTTACCCACGGTTGTTCATTCATGCACAATAAAATTCGAAGTTGAATGAGCATACCATGTTCGGAATAATCACGCTATAATTCCCGTTTACCTACTGAAAATTTACTTAGATAGGTAGCGTTTGAAGAAAAATTAACATTCGACGTAATATCTTCAATACAATATATTCAACAAGCCAGTGTTTGTCGCGTAAACCATTCCCCGACCAGGGTGCGGTGTCCATTTAATACAATTCAAACTGACATAGCTCGGATTATCGTTATTTTGGGGTATAGACCTCAAAAGTACCATTCGTTTCTTATTCTGTTTGGCATCGCTAGTATCGGCGTTTCTCGAAACTCCGCTGCTGCTTTGATTTCGCCAGTTTTGATTATTCAAATTTTGTGGCGGAGTTACGTTTACACTTTGCAGCTGGTTAGAAGCTGTGAGTCTTCGTAGATCGTTCAGATAACCGTTGAGCAAGCACAAATAGCTCGCGTTACGTCTGCCTGCATCTGCTTGATACAATTCACTGGAGTCGGATAAATCGTTAAGCACAATGGGCTTGTCCTCCGGGTCCACAAGTTTATACACAAGAGCCATTGGCATGTCACGGGTCGGTGCGTGAATGCGACGAGAGCCCAGTCCTACGAGAAGATGATGTTTGGTCGGCGACATAGATACCGAAATGACTGTATGATCCGTTTCCGTGGAATACATTTTTTCGCCGAGTTTTGTCCATTCCAGACTATATACACCTAAACACGTGAGTTGTACGTATCAATAGTGAATATATTTTCGCTCCTATTTGGGCAAAGCGCCTCAAAAATTGCTCAAAAATTGCTCAAAAATTGCAAATCACTTGCGTATCAACTACGTCGTTCATTACCTATCGTTGTCAAATTTGATCGATTCGATGGCAGCACAGTTACCAACGTTGTTGAGTCAGCCGAAATATCGATGTTGGCGTCGTTGTGTATTTTGCACTCGTCAACGATCACGTTTTTTCTCGCTGTAACAAGACACGTAAGTCGTACATCGCAAGAAATCGAATCTCGAATTCGCGTAACAAGCACTTACAATCTTTTATATCCGGAATCGTGGAAAAATCCCAAGCTTGAATACGATAGCTTTGAATTTCCAAACCAATAAAGGCCATATTTATGTGATGATCTGTCGAGAGAAGTAAGGTTTTAAAGAATTGCAACGGTAACACACGTTTACGTTTACACGCGAACGAGATGCAAGCGATGTACGTTGTAATCTCTCGCGAGAATTACATCGGGTAAAGAAAGTATGGAGGTGCGATCGTGCAAATAGTGTACCTCTGATCTCTACGTCGTCGCTATCGTTCTCTGGGTCTTGTCCACCATTTGCACCCTCGCCAGCGCTGAATGGTCCTCGTGACAAAAAGAGCCTCCAAGGAGCCTGAAGAGACATTGATTAATTTGAAATTCAGAAGCCGAAGAACATACGAGAGTGCTCGCGCGTGCACGTATCCTAACGGGCGTTCTAAAATTTTAGCTAAAACTCTCTTGGTGATGTCCTCCTAACAACTGGGGAACCATACGCACCTGATTTCGAAAGTTGTTGAAGTAGGACGGAGGTTGCCGTTGATTATCATTGTTATTAGCGCCAGGTTCATTGTCCGCATCGACGAATTCGGCGGCGTTGTTCCTAGCCGCACTGGGCCTGTCGACTCGTACAGCAGGAGGGTAAAAATGCTCGGGCATATCCCTTTGTCGTAGACGCCTCCTTCGCACCGTCGTACTGATTTCGCTCAAGGGCACGTTATTGACCGTTATGACTGGCACGTTGAAAGGATGTCTGAGCGTGGACGAAGACGGACCGGCTGCGGCCGAGGCGTTGTTTCTTTCGTTCCTCGATGTGTCGTAATAGCGATGCCGGAAAGGTCCGTAATAATCTAGGAGAGCAAGGCGTTCCCGCGTCGCGGCATTGGTGGTGCTCGAATTGCCACGATCACCGCGCATGGTGTGAGTAGCGTTCAGCGGCTCCAAATAAAGTAGCCGCCGGCGCATGAGCGCATAGCGCCGCAATATTGAGAGACCGTCGATTTGGCGTTGACTTGAAAGGCTATCGGACCAATTCCGAGGCAAATCGTGGCGATCGTTTCGGTTGTCGTTGCTCGAAAAACCTCTCGCCTCTGCAAAGACCGTACAACAATGAACCACCAGTGCAACGGATCTTATAGGGTTGTTTCTATTCGTTCGCAACGTTTGCTTACGTACCCGGTGTATCGTCCTCGTCTTCCCGATCATCGCTGTCGTTGTCGAATCTGGCGTTTGCATTTGTGCCACTCCGACTCTGGTAACGTTGAGTTGCGTCGCTAGTATCCGTCCTGTTGTTCTGGTACCTTTCGATGATACTCTGAACTTCGGCAGCGAGTGCTATCTCGTTGCGAGTGTCACTCGCTAGCGAGTTATCGTTGTTGTCAGCCTCGTTCCTCGCGGACGAGGCCGCGTTAGTGTTTTCGATTTCGCGGCTCGTCGATGGCTGTGGCGCACTCTGATAAGAGGTCGACGTACTCGCTGCGGCGTCATTGATGCCGAGAAATTTGGCCAACCGTACCAAAGTCTTTTTGTGATTTGTATCCGTAGTAGTCACCGTGCCACCGCTCGAAGTAGACGGTTCTAAACAAAACGAAACGCGACCCATATAACGATCTACTGTGATAAGCTAAATAAACGCAACGTAAGAACGTACACTCAAAAAGATTGTTATTTTATCAGTTACCAACTAATTGTAAAGTTGTTCAATTGTAAACAAATGAAGCAAACGAGTGTTCAATATAGATTTCCTTACCGGTATCGTTAGTATTGTTAGTGCTCGTGACGACGGTATTTTGCGGCTCATTGGCATTGGACGACGTACCGGCAACGGGAGTCTGATCTTGACTAACCGTAGGTGTATTCGTGCTCACAGAGTGTCGCTCATTTTCGATTGATGAATTTGTGGTTGACAGAGTCAAAGCGTATTGATAATAGTTCTGTTCAAGTCCACGCAACGATGCCGTAAGTCTCTCGAGCAGTAAATCCGTAAGTTGAAGGCCAAGACGAGGCAACAAATATATTTTCATCATTTGGCTCTGGCTCATATTGTTACAGCTGTTACCCTCAAAGAGATGGGTCAAGCTAAGAACCGTTAAACTGAGCACCTTTCTTGCCTGGACACACGTAGCCTCAGGTATGTTTTCATTTATTTCTTGATTTTCATATTGCGTGTCGTTATTTGAATTTGATGCACTGCTTAAATCGTTTCCATTGCTGTTAGAATTACTCGCGTTACTTTCGTTGTTTCGCATGAGAGACGTTTGTTTATCGATCAAACTTTGTAACCTGCCAATATACCATTCTAATCTGATTAAGGATGCAAACTAGAATAATGCGAAAAAATGTGTGTAAGATAGAGCCTTTCTACCATACCTATCGATCATGTACTGAATCGACTCTTCAGCGTTACGGACTCTTCGATGATTCGTACTCGTGCTAGGAGCAGGATCGTTGCTACTAGTGGTAGTGGCGGTGATGGTAGTGGTAATGGTGGTGGTGGTAGTGACGGTGGTGTCGGTAGCGGCGGTGGGGGTGGCAGAGATGTTAGTACTAGTATTCGCATTTGCACTAGTACCGGCACCGGTACTAGTACTAGTCCTAGTCGTGGTAGAAGTAGTGATAGAGATAGTGGTACTGGGACCAGCAGTCCTATTTTCATTTGCATTCACAGATGCGCTCGTGCTAGCACTCGCGCTAGCACTCGCGCTAGCTGCTCTATTGGCGTTACGAATGCGATTACGTCGCACCACAGCCATGTATGCACCAGACGCAGCTTCGTACATACGGCACAAGTTGTTGAGATTTTGCATGCGAGCAAAGCGTGTCATGTGAGATCGTGGACCCAAGGGAAATAATCGCGATCGCCGCAGATACATTCTTCGTCCGTAGCGCCAGAGTCTTTGATACCTAGTATGAATGTAAATAGTTTCGTCATAAATGATCTTCGAAATGTAAGTGTTAGCTTAATTTTCATATCTTGTCGATTACCTCGATTGTCTCTCTTGGGGGCTAATGGCGTTACTTGGCGATTCACGCATATTACTAGGAGCTGAGTTATCTACTTGCGAGGACGAAGTTGCCGCGCTTGCCTCGCCAGTACCAGCGGCCGCAGAGCTGTGTTCCGCCGGGTTGGCAGTAGAAGTACTTGCAACCGCTGGGTCAGCTGCTGTACTGTTATTGTCACTTTGCGAGTTAGAAACGTTGGCCAATCGTAAAGAATTCGAGAGGCTCTTAGATATGTCATTTATAACTTGGTAAAGTTTTACAAGTTGCGCGACGGGAACTTCAGAGCTGTCGCTGTTTTCGTTGGGTACGCTTGAATAAGTGTGATCATTACTTAGTCCTTGACGCCTATCGCTCAGGTGTTGCGATTGCAAGTTTACGTTTTCTTCTGAAAATCTTGTCAGCCACTTGTTTAAGTGTTCGAAAACTGCTTTGGATAAACCTATTTGACAGAAATAGAGTTATCGAAACTATACATTTAGCACTACTACAACTGCTTGCTAAGAAAATAGATTTACCCAGAACGTCAGCATTGGCCTCGGATAGAGCTCGCAAGGTATTCGGCTGATCCAAGTTGCTAGTGGACGGCGCGGTAGTCGAAGTGGACGGTTGCGGTTGATTAGGCTCACTTTCATTGTTTTCTTTCGTATAGTTCGCTAGCAAAGCTTTTTTGAAATTCCGCGCTGTTTCCGTTTGTGACTCATTGTTTGATGTCGATGATCGAGAATGGGATATGGATGACGATGGACTATTTGCCTCTTGTCTATATTGGAAAACATTACAGTGGTTGTTAGCATTCGTGCGAACTTATCGAAACATTTCTACGTATTAAGAATAAAAATGCACACACCTGCTAGTGCCTGGTTGTTGATCGTCATCATCGTCACTGCTATTTGAATCTGTCAAAAAGTTGCGAAAATCTCGTGAAATACTTGGTATCAGTGAGATATTAATCAATAGACTTATTTATCAGCGATCAATTTATCTTTACGAACAAGCGACAATAACAAACAAGAAAAACAGACGTTATAAAAGGAACGTACTTTCGGCGTTTGCACTTGTGGTAAAATATCCTTTCATGAATAGCGTAAAGTAAACGTGACGAATGCGCAATTGAAGTTTCTCCCACATTTGTCGAATTTGCCGCAATTGGGTGATTTCCAGGCGAATACGGTAAAGACGTTGAACCTGTACCACGTGTCGACCTAAACAACAAAAGTTATACGTGTGTATTTTTCACGTATACAACAATTGCACCGTTTCCTCCGGAAGTTTTGTTGATTTTCAGTCAAAGTATATGACGTAATATTGATTTTCAAGCCCTGCTCATTAACTCACCTAATGATCTAAGCTCTCTACATGCTTCGTTACTTCTGCTATTTCTTTCCGACGTAGCTGTATTTGTTGTATTTGTTGTATTTGTTGTATTTGTTGTATTTGTCGTATTTGTCGTATTCGTCGTATTTGTCGTATTTGTCGTATCTGTCGTTGCCGTTGTCGGCGTTGTTGCAGCGGTTAAATCTACGCTGCTCAAAGTTTCCGTAACGGGATTGGAAACTTCGGTATTAGTCGATCTGTCCACGCTAATCTCCTGGTTTCCTATTCGTTGACTTTGGCTTTGATCGGATGTCGATGTTGACTGACCTGTACTCGTAGACGGTGCAGTAGTTTCGCAATTTTGCGTTCTCGCTAGGGCATTCGCTTGATTCATTTCCATCCTCCGGTTCAAAGTTTCGCGCAAACTCCGAAATGGAAATAGTGGTGGTTGCTCATAGCGCGTCGAGTTAGCCGAGATCGGAGATAAACGATTTTGATCGGTGGTAGATGTATTTTGATTGGATCGTACTCGAAATGAAATTGGCTCCCAAGTACTCGTCGACCGATTCCCCTGAAGAACAAACAGTTCAATAATAATTAATCTTCCGTGCAAAGGTGTCGACGTTTGATTTGATGCAATGTCTTTGAAAACTAATGCCGAGCTTCTCGACAAAAAGTGCATTGCTTACCGAGTCAAGTTGAATCCAACGACTTGCTCTGCGTCTTGGTCCAACAGTCGAATTACTAGCCTCGCCTTGCTCGTCGTGGTTGGAATCAGAATTGCTGTTCTCCTCCAATAGCCAGTAGCCATTTTCCCACTGCTCTCCCGCGTTCTCGTTGTTCTCGATAACGGGCTGCTCGTTCATGTTAGCCGAATTAAGGAAGCGCTGGAATGCGTCCCAATATACGTCGAAACTGCTCTGGGATAAAACCTGAGGGATACGTGCGGTACTCGATGTCCTGCGTGAGTCGTCACCGTCTGCAGCGTTTCTGGTGTCCGCGATGCCCGATGTCGATGGGCCCGCAATGGCTGGGTCGATATGACTAGACGAAGGTCCCGGATCATTGCGGGAACTGGCGCTATTGCGCTGAGAACCCGAGCGAGTTGGCTGGAACGCTGAGCGGGAGGATACGGAAAATTCGGAAGCACCGCGATAAGCAATACCACCATCGTCACTGGATGGCGAGCTGTAGGCTACAGAATAACATTTGACGTGACCAAAGGACCATGGGATAACGTAAACGTCGAGCAATAATTGATGAATTCAAGAGATAAAGGAGTCCTCACCAGAACCACCATTCCGCCGATACTCGTAATCGTCCTCCAATCGGCGCCTGGTTGACGGAGGTTGGTTGTCGTTACCATCAACTTCCAACTGACGACGAAGACCGATTCGCAGTGCTGGACTTCGCGTCCTTCTTGGCTCCGCCGTTTGACTCGTGGGTCTTCTCGTTTCCTCGTTTTGAGCCGTCACTTCTATCTCTTGGTCAGTTTGTGGCTGTGCGGTCGCGACCTGTCCATGAACCGCCGAAGACGGCGTCGTATTCGACTGCTCTAGGGATTGACGAAGGCGCACCTCGTCGTTAAAAATCCTCACCTCTTCTCTTAGTAGCTCGAGTCGGTGGTTGGTGGTGATCAACTGACCCTCCATGTTATTGAGCGATTCTCCTTCGTGACTCAAGGCGTTGAGGAAGCTCTGTAGGTGAGGATTTCGAACGGTTTGATTCATCATCATACCAATGCGCGTTTGCAAGCCCTGGCGCAGCTTATACAGGTTTAATAAACAGATGCTGAGGGTATGCGCGGTGTCCTGCAAATCTTCGCGCATAATATCAAAGCCCATATTTAACTCTTCGTCGGACTCTTCTGATCGGAGAAAACGTAGATTATGTTGCATTTTTTCGATGCTGTCGTTTATCTCTCGAGCATTAAAGTTTAATATGTTCCTCAACATGAACGCAAAGGCTTCGACCAAAACATAATTGTTCGTTTCCGATGAAGTGGTTACGCTGTTGCTCGTGCTGGTGGAAGGTGCGTCTCGGTTTCGACTCACTGGGTCTCTACTTTGATCGATCTGCCGACAAATGTTTCCAATTATACACCAGTTACAACATTAATTTACAAATATAACACCGCCGTCAAGTTTCAAGGTCAACTATACAAATTTTTAAGGACAATCAATACACTATTGAAGCTTTCTATTTATTTTTTGTTATAAAAATAAGGACGAACCATTTCTGCACGTCTGAACCTATCTGCCGTAGATATTTGATGGTGAACGCGGTTCAGTAACCGCCTTAAACCTACGCGCTGCCTTAATCTGATCTGACGCCGATACCTAAACATCTCTAAATGACGACCAATATTTAACAGCTCTTCGTCGTTGCTCTCATCGTCCGACTCGTCGGATCTCACATTACTATAGTTGGTATTGTTATTGATCGGGGGCCGTGTATTACTTCTATTTTCGTCGCTTACGAATGGCTCGATGATTATACCGGGCATCATTGATCTACTGCCGTTATTTGCATTGTTATTGTTATTATTATTGCTGCTGTTGTAGTTATTGCTAGTACTCGACGAAGCCCTTGCGTCGTTGAAACGAGAGTGAGGCTGAGTCGCATTCATCATGCGTGGTGGCATCGGCTGGCTCGGAACGCTACGTCCTGGCGCTACGCGCACCCTAGCACTACTACTACTATTACTGTCATCTGTAGTGTTGTTGGCGTTATTATTTGCGTTGGAAGTTGAGGGAGTCGGGTGATTATCAACACGATCTTGATCGAACATCCTTTCGACAAAAGGTCCGTATAAGTTGTTTACCTCACCCTCGGCATTAACAGTAGACCACCCGTTGTACCTTTGCAGTATGTTGCGATTTTGATGACGGATGGCCCGCATCCTATCTCTGTGCGAATTAAAAATGACGTTTGAATTTAATGATATAACGATTGGTCGAGTAATTTTTACTTACACAAACGTATTACTAAAGCGAAATCTTCTGTTTGGATGGCTAAAATCTGAACCAGCGTTATTCCTATTATCAGTATTTGCAGGACGAAATGAATTATTTGGTGGTCCATTATTGGGTTGAGAACTATTATCATTTTGATCAATCTCCGGTTCATGCCTTGGTACTCTGTTCCAAACATATCTAAATTATACATTAATCAACATTTTTTTGTATTCAAGGTCAAATAAATAATACCTTGAAAGTGGAATGGATCGTATTAAGTGTTCCACTGGAGGTCTGTCCCATTGTGATGTATGATTGGCGTTTGCAATACCTGTTATTAGTTTCTTTCCCACGTTATCAAAGGCAACATATCTGTCCAAATCCAGATTCAATTAATACAAAAGCTAAAGAGCTATACTTTTAAACAAATTAAAGTAACACACACCTAACTTTTTCCTTGTGACTTTTTGTATTAACAGTTGCAAACGGTTCTGGTTCACTCCAGTCCCAAAAATGAATTTCATTATATGTAGCTATAGCAACCAGTCTTTGTACCGGGTGAAATGCTAAAGAAGCTATAGGACTTTTTGAATTCCAAACTTCGCTGCCTCCCTAAAAGTATAGTATTAGTTAAAAAAATATTTATATATTCGTGCATAACCATTTGTATCGAAACCCACACTAAGATCCCATACACGAACTTGACCTCCCAAGCAACCAGATGCTAAAATATCGTTGAAGTTTGGATGAAATGCTATACACCATGGTGTACGAGGATGACCTGAGAGAATTTGAATGTTTTTGCCACTCATCAGATCTGTGATGTAAATTTTGTGGTTTCCATGCGTTGATGCAACTTTTGTGCTAGAAACATATCAAGTGCATTAGCTCTATTAGACAACTTTCATTAGAATATTGTTAAATTTAGTAACGCTTACCCATCAGGACTGAAAGCCATTAAAAAAGTTGACCTGGGTATGCCTGGTAGATCGCATTTCTAGGAAATTAAAATCCCATACTTGTTAACAGGATCATTGGGGTTGTATATGGGATTGAATACTTTTGTTTTATACAATTAACATACCAATTCTTTGAATGTTCTACGAACAAAAGCTTCTTCTGCAACTTCTTCAAATTCCTTAGTACTACTTTTGTGAGTAGTGTGAAGTCCACAATCACGCAGCATCAAGTTGCGGAGAACATTTTGTGATTGACTGTTGTGATACAGCTTTGATTTCTTTTTTATTTTACCCATTTATCTTGGCTTGTATTAAACTGCTAATGTTTCTGAAACAAGGAATATTTATTTGCATTAAAACTTGATACTTATGTTACGTATAATGCTTCAATAATGAAAATTTTGTTAATTTAAAAATAACCAAAAAATCCTCAATTATCTATAATTGGTAAACGTTTAATAACAACAAAACTACAAGCAGTGAGAGCCCATTTTGTTTTAATAAAGTTTGGATTTTTGAAAGCAGCACCATCTCAGGTAAATATAGCTTTTAAAAACAACCTTCTAGAGCTAGGCATTTAAAGTGATCAAAATGTCCGTTTATTCCCGCGTTTATGACCAAATAAACGGAAAAATTAGATTGGGCATTCAAAAAAATGAGTAATCTTGTGAAGTTTTACGATCGCTAAATCAATGAACAACATCAACGTTGCATGAACTGGTAACCATTAGAAAATAAATAAGAACGAAAACTTTTGTAGAAGAAAACTGTAATAATACGGAGAAATGACGTTAAAATTTGACCTCGCTCGAGAGAAAATATGGATACAACCGAACGATGGCTTTTTAATAAAAATAGTTGAAAAGTAAATGTGATATTAGTCTGAGAATCAGCAGAATGATCGTTCGCTTTAACACCAGAATTCCAAAATAACAAAATGCTACTCCAAAGAATAAAGAGGTAATAAGCGCGCATACATTTGTCAGTAGCCATAGTACGAAAAACGCTGATGGATTTATCAACAAGTACCGTAGAGAAACTTCCATTTTCATCGAGAGGCGCGACGACAGTGGCAAAGCATCGCGGAACACGTATGGTACCTGTTGGGAAGAACAATGCTCTCCAGTGTGACGAGGCCATCTTCGTCGTTATAAAAGCTAGTACAAATAAATCTTGCACTCGCTAAGAACCCAGGCTTAATACAATTGACAAAAACACCGGGTGACGGACGGAGACTCGGCAATCTATTGTATAATGCACTCCTCGAACGACCGTACAACAAAGCTGCTTGCGCTTAACACTACGTATAAGGAAAGAAGAGAGCAGTAGAGTGCAAATCGTAAGTGGGAAGGAAAGGCCGAAAAAAGAGGCGTAGCACTTGCGAAACCTGCTACAAGCTGTAAGAGGCTGGGGGATCTTTCATTGCTCCACTGTGTGTTCGTGTGTTTATGTATATACCGTAGCGCTTTCCCGCGAACGCGCGAAAACGTTCTATCTTTCTTTCGATAGAGGCTCGACTTAGCTGCGAATATGTCTGCTGCACGAAGATATTACTGCAGCGTAAGCTCACCTGCTTATATCTCAACCTGATGGTCGAGTCCAAAAAGAGATGTCGTCCTTTGGAGCGTCGCTATATATACGCCAAGTCCCTGCGAATAAATTCAGCGAAAACTAGTCATCGCACACTTATCAGAAAATTTCCCCCCTTTTTGTATCCTCCTGCTTGTCGTCGTCGTCGTCGTGCTGCTACAATATACTTACTACACTGCTCTGCTCGCACAGAACCAACCGACCGAACGAGCGTCATGTGTGCGCAGTCGCGTGTACAGTGTTTGCCTGGTATTCGCGTGCGAAATGATCGTGCACACCACGCAAAAATACCCGATCCAAATATATACATATATTACACCGCAACCGGGCGCCTTGCACAGTCTGCACTCTATGCGCAGATATTGCAGACGCTTCTTCGCGACCTAATCATTACGAGCGCCCTCTGGCGGACACTACGCGCACACGCGTTTATCGTTATCATTTGCAGTAGCAATAGCCATGAGAAATCCCGTGCGCGCCCAAAATACCCCCCCTCCCCCCGCCGCCAACCGGCACCTCCCACCATTTACGATGACCATACCTAACGGTATCTATTTTTGGTGGGTTTTAACATAAGACGTACGCGCGAGACCAAAATAGCGACGTTTCAAAAATGCCCCCGCAGTTCAAAATTTAAGTACGAGTAAACAGCTAACGAAACGGTAAAGTGTTTGAATATCGAACGCAAAATCGTTAAAATTGTTGGTGTACATCGGTAAGGTTGAAGGTTTCGACATGGCCGTGTGCATCGCGACAGCCCGTACAAACTGCAAAGTGAGGTTTGTAGCGCGTCGAAAAGGGAAAAGGGAATGCGCACGGTTCGTCGAGGGTGGCTGCGCCAATGAACTGACGCGTAATGCATTAATTTTCTCGTAAATAATTTATTGGGTAGTTGTACATTTGTCCGATTGGATTTCTTGTTGTTACAACAAATGTAACAATAAAAACTCGTATCAATGAGACAAGGTATTAGTGCTAAGATCTAGAGTATTTTAAAGACACAATCGATGTATAGTAGTCGAGATCAGTCTCTAGTTTCGCTAAACACTGCGCACGATGACAGCAAATCTGCAACGATGCAAGTTCGCAATTGCGTGAATACCTAGGTATTTACGGCCTCTGAAGTTATCGACGCCTAACGCTGTCGAGAACAAAATTAAACAAATCCGAAGACTATTTCGCAAAACAATTTTATTCAACGACAAGATTCATTACACGACTTAATAAATAGCTACGTGGCAGGACTAGACAAAACATTTATACCGTTACGATAAAAATATAGCACCATGTGTGTGTTGAAATGATTCGTACGCTCGTAAAAGACTACTCGACAATCCATCGAATAGCGGTTAGTCCAAGACAATTTCGCCTGCTAGTTGTAACAGCGACAAATGTTTTGTATAGTCTGCAATGATATTAATTCGATAAT
This sequence comes from Chouioia cunea, assembly GCA_030064505.1. Classification (NCBI taxonomy): domain Eukaryota; kingdom Metazoa; phylum Arthropoda; class Insecta; order Hymenoptera; family Eulophidae; genus Chouioia; species Chouioia cunea. Next base: position 14,785,624 of record JAOPFQ010000001.1, on the reverse strand, counting down.
TCCAAAATACGATTGACTACAGATAAATGACGATCGAGTCGTTTACATTCCAAGTCTACCCTTCTGTCGTATTTATTCTACTGTATTTTTGTAACGTTACAAGGATTGTTAAAAGTATATAGATTTGCTTATTTACAAAAAATATTTGCGTGGACGTTTGAAGCAGCTTAATATAAAAAATGTGCATTCTTCATTGGATCGTTCGTTAAACACGGAGTTGAAATACACGGCCCTATTTATACAACAAATGTTTGGCCCCAACATATTCTATTTACAATTAACATTGTATAATGTAAAATATACTCTTGTAAAAAAAAGCCATAATTATTTTACACAATGTGGACAAAATTTGCTTTGTACAGTCTAATACAATATTGAACATTCTCTAAAACAATTCGGTAGCCGGCATTAAAATCTCGATCACTTTCAAAAGTGCAGCAGCTCGCTAGTCTCTAGATTTCGCACAAGTTTTACCGGCACGATTGTTTTATTTTCCGAGATCAATCTTAAACACCACTTTCATCGCTGTTATACGATAAAACACGTTCTCCTTCTAACTTTTCTTTCGATGCTCAAACGTTGTTTGTTACCTGCCTATAGCTCTTATCGTTCTTTCTTTTGTGTTTTTAACGTGTAAACAAGTGCAAACGGTGCTTTTCGTCGTACATGCTTATTTCGGGTCGCTTTTTATTTTGGAAAAGATAAGTTACGCCGGAGACAGAGCTACTACGGTCTTTTAAAGCTTGCAAGAGATCGCATTTAAGATTCGAAAAAAAAGATCAAGTTTAGCCAAACTATCTACATAAATGACCACAGTATACACCATATTTCACCACGCTTACTATCAAAATATGCACCATGGTTTCTTTTTTAATTTATAGGACTTTGAATAAGACGCTGAGGATGGAAGAAATTTTTATCCAATTCGATAGCAGATGTAAACCTTGTTTGAATTTACACATGGTGAAAAATACATTGAAATTGGTGCAATTGATTACAAATTTTAAGGCAGGCTTCTACAATAGTGCATTTGGCAAACTAATAAGGTCGCAATATTTACCTATGTAAGGCAATAAAATAATTTCGTAAAATAGCCGACGTCATCGTTTGCAAAAACATTTCAACGAATATTCTTTTTTATTTAAAAATCATTTTTGATGAAATGATTCTTAGTATTTGACACAGCGTACGCACGCACACGCACGCACGCACACGCACGCACATATACAGACGTATATATCAGTATTAATTCATTGAAAAGAATGCAATTGTCTTCTTTTCAATGACAGTGGTCATGATCGTTCCAGGTTAACGCAATCAATTAGCAACGATCCTTTATCGTTGCTTTTGATTTGATTTTAATTTGTTCCAAATTTTCATCGGATGTACTTCCGTACTCCCGAAGAATTCTGCGAAATCGAATCTTAATCGTTCAAACGAGTCGGTGCACTATTGAGAACAGCCTAATTAAGTCATTAGTCATATGTCGCATTTAAAATGCAGGACGCAAACGGGACACTAGATTGTCTTAATATTCATTTCCTATTTTATTATATAAAAAATAGATTTATACATGAAATATTCTGCAAATACCTTTAATTATCTAAAAACCATCTTATACGTTCAATTGTATCTGGATGTTTTTCTATATTTCATTTTTCCTTGGCTTTTGATAAATTGTTCTATTTTTTCGCACTTTCATTATCGGTATCTTTTCTTTCTTTTACTTTCAAGAATGATGATTAAACAAACAAAAATTGAAAGAATTAGACACAATAAGTTCCGTTCCAATACCTGCAGACATTAAGCTGTTACACTGAAAACATTGCAGAGCATTATAACAATTTTGATATTGGTTTGTCACTCTTTGAAACTTTTCAAAACTATTATTGTACGAACTTTGATTTTCTTGATTCAGCTATGCAAAATTCAATTTTACAGTTGGCACATTCGCATTAACGCAATTGTGCAATTGCTGATGCAAACATAAAAAACCTTTTGTCACTTGGAATGACCGGAAATTTAAATTGATATTCGTCTACGCCTTACACTTTCTTCCTACTGTATTGCGATTAATTTGCGGACAAATCATTCGTTTAATTGTCGGCGATTTTTAACGAATGCTTTTAAAAACTATTCAAGTAACGAAATTGGTTAGTTTTGTACGTTTAATCGATTTAGCTGAATGTAAAAATAATCGATATATTCGAACTAGCGACAATGTTTGTGAAGTTAGCTTTATACAACGTATTTGTAACATTTATTTGTTAACTTTCGAGAGAACAAGAAGAATTTAGGATGTAAGCCATATATAGTTGAAAAATGTTATAACCTTCTGCAGTAAAAAATAGAAAAACACATGCCGTTATTTTTTATAACTTTATAATTCGATAATATTAGTCATCTACTATTTTTATTGCACTCAATTTTGTTTGATTTCACATCACGAAAGATACTTGCTCCCAAGTTATCCCACATGAATTGACCATGCAAGAACGAAATACTTTTTGATAAATGCACGAATGTTGCGTAATATTGTACTATTGTACTATAAAGTTGTATAAATTGAACTCCCCTTATGTACAAACTTTTATGCATGATTGCAGTAAAATAAAGAAATGTAACTTGATTTTTAGATACACAAAGATATACAAAATAATCACTTAAAAAAATGTTCAAATTATTGATGAACTTTATGTTATGCAGTTCCCAAATGCAAAGTAAATATCACTTAAAATATAGTAGCTTTATGTAAAACAAAGCACACAATATTAATCTTATCTTCTTAAAAAAAATCATGCTGTATAAAAAATTTGATTACATTACTCTCACAGTCATAACGAATATCTACGATCTTTTTAGACGATCAATATTGTAAGTGTACTTTTCATAAAATCACGAAAGCAATGCTTACAGTCGCGAAAAGTAGTTGATTTTAAGACAAAATAGCTATACTGCGCCTCGGTCCACCCAAGCATACATTGTCTAAACTAGACCATTTTTTAATACCATTTCGTAAAACATCGGCTGTGACTTTATCTTCATACACTCTCGACATTGCCTCAAGCTTTTGAGCCTTTTCCTTACTTAATGGCTCACTAGGGAATGTCAATTCATTTGCTTCGGCAAGCGTGCGTAAGTCAAAATAGTATTTGGCATATACACTTGAAGGAACATTTATGTTAAATTGAAGCATCTCCAGAAATTGTCTTTCGAGCTCATTCCTAGAAACAATTGGCAATATAAATAATGGTGATTTCGATGGATCTCGATAGATTCAAGACATCGTGAAGAGCCGTTTAATTCCATGAAAATAATGTATATAATCCATCTGTAATAAGTCAAGTACTTACATATTCTCTACTGTAATATCTTTTAAGATTTGACAGTAATCAACATTCCACACAGCCTGGTCGTCCCATACCTTTGAAGCTAATAGTATTGCACCAAGTACTATTCTTTTCCAATTTGCTGGTGTTATATCAATTTCAGCATATGTAAGTAGGCGTTCGAGATAAACTAGCGTTATAATGGCACATTCAGCTGTGAGCTGCGCAGCATTAAAAAGGATTTTGACAAATTTATAAATTTGCTTATGCTCTGGATTATGTCTATCGTAATCTTCTGGCACACCATCACGCTGATAATACATAATAAGTAACGCTATTTAGTACATTTGCATGTTTACAATTTGTAGAAAATTTATGTAGTAGTACTTACAAATAAAGGATGCAACTTTTCATCAAATATATCAATTTGTCTATTGGATGTTCTATTTTTAATGTTATAATATACAGCTAAAGCTACACATTTGACAGTATTTTTTAAATTAGGTTGTGAAACTGTACTGTCATCTAGATATATAGTACTACAACTGCTGCTCTTTTTGAGTGGCCTGGTATCTGCTATTTGGTATTGACTTTTTTTCCTTGTTAATCCATCTGTGAGATGAGAAAGAAAAGAACAGATGTTAACGACGATAACGCTGATGTTTTGTACATGAGTTTTATCAATGTAACGCACTTTCAATTGCTTGTTTAGATCGTTCCATAAAAATAGTGCCTGCAGATGGATGTATAGATGGATCACAGTCCCAATCCTCGGGTTCTCTTTCACTAATGTGCTGAAGATTATTGATACTGATGTCACCTTCAGGGAGATGTTCTTCGATACTCCTCACACCACCCTCTCCTGATAAATCTTTTCGCCCAATTTGTGGACTAGAATATGAGCAACAACTAGTTTTGTTACCCATTTTCCTTATTGCTATTCTGCAGTCCTCTCGAGTAAATGTATGTCTTTCAGGCTTCTACAAAATAATATTTCTTACTAAATTTAATAATTAACTAGACTGATTCCAAGATTTTTCAAGAGATTGACTTATTGATTTATTAAAATTTGATACTCCAGGAACTGACAAACGGGAATTATATTGATTATTATTCATGACAGTTGACAAAATGATTCTACATCAATTCTCTTACTGTGAAACATTGTTTACAAACACTGTTTCAAGATAACCAACAAATCAATTCATTTTTAAATTCTATGTATAATTGAAACTTATAGCTATAATATTAAACACAAGACTTGCAAAGACCTCCATTACACGACAATATTTTGTCATCTGAATATATTTCCAGTTACTACTTTTTTTTAATATTATTATGAGTGTTCTGAAATGAACAATAATTGTAAAAGGATAGAAAAGCCAGAAGATGAAAAATCATTGGAGCAATAATGTTTTGAATCAACGAGGTGAAATGCGTGAGATGTAACACACGAGTAGATTCAAGTTGATGGTAGATGAAGAGAAAGGGATGAGAGCAAAACCAGCATAGACATAACAGGGTAAGAACTTACTGATTATCGTGGTAAGTGTGAAACGAACGCAACCCATTGATCAGCTGACGCTGTTGGAGAGGAGGACGTGCGCGAGGCTCTGGAGTGACTGCTCGGCTTCCTTACTCATGTTGGCCGTTCTACCCCGGCAAATTTATACTCGTACGTATACCCGATCTCCTTAGCCTAAAAGAGCCCGCGAACAAAGGGGCGACTATATTTATAAATGCTCTTTCTCTCTCCCTCGTTCTCAGCGCCGTGTGCGTGTACGTGTGTACAAATAGGATTGGTAAAAAAACACTCACCGTGAGCCTGTAGGTGGTCACGAGGAGGCGTACACGACAACGCCTTGCTCTCTCACCGGCTCACGTCTGCTTGCCTGCCTGCTGTCTGTCTTTCTGTCTCGCTGCAGTGCAGCTGCTCCTCTGTGTTCCAGATATTCTATTCGCGCTCGCGAGTGCGACAAAGACGGAGAGGGCTCTCTCTCTCTCTTTCGCTCGTACGTTCGCTCGTTTTGTTCTTCTCCAGCGACTGTAAGTGCTACTGCACCGCCTGCACCTACTTTTCTGCAACTCCTGCGCTTTCAGTCGCTGCTATCGCTGCTACCTTGTCACTGGCAGAAGGCCGTCGTTCTTTCGACCACGCATCTTCGATGTGCGTGCCGTCTGCTTTCGCTCGCTCGCGAGTAAGCGAAATTTTTTTCGAATTCGTCACAAATTCATTATTCCCCCCCTGATCGCGGAGTAATATGAGTACGTCACAGACTGAGAAAGGAGAGAGAGCGAGAGAGAGAGAGAGAGAGAGAAAGGAAAAAGGCGGGGGTGCACCGCGATCCGCACGGACCCACTGCTAATCGGCTAGCAAAGTGCACACGGTAGAACCCCGACTTCCAAATGAGGTGCACCGGGTTTTCGATGGGAATAACGCATCGCAAATATACCCCTATTAAAATGCGCACGCGCAATTCGTTTATCACGCGCCGCGCACGGACACACGTGCACTATAATATACCCTTGAGTCGGTGCATTTGTCCAGAATGCTAATTACTTTATCGTTTGCAACTGGTCAATAATATTTTTGCATATGTGTGAAGGTGCACGCCTCAAATCGGTAATATTACATGAATTTTGCAACGTTCACTTCCATCTATATGTCACTCTAGCTCTGACGATCATTCCAAACGTATTGTGCACTCGGATTTATTTATGAAATGAAAAAGCGTACGTGTGATTTTGACGCAAAATCAAATCGCACGTGTTTTCAAAAGATAGATCAGGTTTTACAGATCAAGTTACACATTTTGTAGTTATCATTCCGCTACAATCGAGTTTACACATATATGTATAATTATTAGAATGGTTAAACATGTGGGATTTTTCCTGCAGATATTTTCTTTGCACTTTTGCAAAGAACAAGAGAACATTCGTTTTCAGTCCAAGCATATACATACATACATACATACGTTCATATATTATTGACGAACATGAAATGTATTTTTTCTGGCACGGACATTTTATAACCGTTGCAATAAAAACGCTTGGATGCCAAACGAACACGTTTTCATTTAGCTTTGTTCCATTTATTATTTGTTTGTTGACACTGAGTTCGTGAGAAATCTTTTCTTCAAATAACTGGATAGAGTTTACGTGTCAAAGTAAACTCCATCCACTAACGATGCCATAAAATAAATAACGCGTGCCAATTACATGACCTATCGTTTGCATATTTAATTTAAGATAATAAAATGTACAATCGTATCGATTTTTCTTCCTTGTCTCGTAAGAAATCTCTCTTTTTCTCTGACAGTACAATAAATGTATGTTTGTTACGTATCACACGTACACTTGATGGTCCATATCGGCACACGCTCAAATGACCACGCGCGCGCGCCACCAACCAAAACATATTGTGGCCGGCCTTCGAATGCGTCCTCTTCGCTGGTGCGCGCCTCTGGTACAGCGCATGATTCATATATAGCTACATACGCGATAGTTAAATGGAGTGAACGTATATCTATTGTTGCGCGAATATATACGAGCGCGTATAGACGTCGAGTCGAGGCTCTAAAGTAAAATGGCGCTGGATGACTCGAGCGAAGTATCAAAGGTCGTGCGCTCTGCAACTGGATTCTTCGACTACTACAACTACTCTTCCTTCCCCTCGAACCTTGTCGTATTCTCAATCAACAAAGAGAGAAGCAGACGGCCACGAGCCGCCGTCAGTGAGCGAGGCGTGATTCGGCGCGCGACACGCTCCTCGGCCAGACATAGCGCAACCGTAAACGAGAAGGCGATTACCTACTGATTGTCGATACGACTTGTCATTATCATCGTTCAAGTGTGTCACTCTGCTCCGAAAATCACTGGAGCACATTTCCTTGGGATTTAAGCAGTCGTCGGAGCAATACGCGGAAGACATGAATGTCCATGATGGAGGTTCGTACTACGTGTGTTTGTTGTTAGCCTTGTTTATTTACTTGTTTTCGTCTTTGCTCCCCTTGCCGCCCGTCCGTCCATCCGACCGCCAACTGATCGCGTACAAATATTAGGCAATAGTGAATGTATGTTCTGGATTTTACCGAGTTTTGCCACTGATAAGCCCCCTCTTTCTCCATCATTTGTGCGGCAGTACCCTTTAATAAACTTTCATTAGAGTACAATCAACTCGTGTTAATGTCGTTTTTTTATTTACCGAATGTCTTTCTACTTCGATCGATTATTTAACTTGACGAACCTTACATTTTTTAATAATCGAGTTCGATCGATGGCTCAACAGTTTAGATAATTATGGAGGTACTTGAGCAAATAACTTCATTGGTAATATATCGCTTCTTTGATCTTTGTTTTTTTTTTGGCTCGATCCTACTAATAACAGAAATTACGAGACAGCAGCATGCGCTCAATATGCTGAGATTGTTGTTTTAAACGTACATAAATTATTTGCTGCAACTACTAGTCCGTTTAAAAGTAATTTCAAGCGAGAAAAAGCAAACGATTTTTTAATCTTACTGCTTGAAAGTATACTTTTGTTTCTAGCTAGCAATTGACAATAGACCATATGTTACGCTTATTTTCTGTGACTTTGTTTATGCAGTCCTAGTATACTAGTTATGTAAGAATAACTTCGACGTAAAGTGCTGTCAACTGATTATAGCAGTGAATTTGTGTAGGTGTGATAAGTCTATCTGGTCACTGATAATCAAAGCACTCAATTTTTACAGGTTGTGGAACTGATGAATAACATTAATGATAGTCTTGGCTCCTATGCATTTTCAAGATGGTTAGAACATTTTGTCGTAGAATATCAAACTTCAAAGACCCTCCTAGCAGTATCCGTTGGTATTTTGCTAACAATCTTAGTGGTATCAATTTACGTACTGAAAAAATGGAAAACAAAGGAACTTCTGCCTCAAGTCAAAGAGTTTGTAGGTGTAGGCACGGGCAGGCCAAGATTCAGAAAGCGAGACAAAGTCTTGTTTTATGGAAGGAAAATGCTAAGGAAAGTCAAGTCTATAGGAGGCCAAGTACCCGACACTGGACGAGGACAAAAAAGAAGAGCAGTTATGCGATTTGCTAGAAGACTTTTACAATTGAAAAAAGAAAACACTCCACAGCAATTGAAAGTATTAGAGCCTCCAGCTGAGTACCTTGAAGAAGATGTCGGCCCTGGCGACAGAGTGCCTCCAGATGCTCTTTATATTTTACAAAGCATCAGAGTGTTTGGGCACTTTGACAAGCCTGTTTTTCTTAAGTTGTGTAAACATACAGAAATCATGAATTTACCAGCAGGAACCCCTTTGTTTAAAATTGGGGATCCTGATGAAAATGTATTTATAGTTCAGCAAGGTTTAGTTAACGTTTATATAACAGGGTCTGACGGATCTCAGATCTCTTTGAAACTAGTGAAAACTGGAGAATCCGTTACTAGTCTTTTAAGTTTTACGGATGTTTTAACTGGTCATACAAGCACTTACAAAACAGTAGCTGCAAGGGCTGTGGAAGATTCCATAGTGGTGAAATTGCCTATGAACGCCTTCCAAGAAGTAAGTCAACAATTAGCATTTATATCGGGGGACTTGTACCCAGAGTTATAACGTTGTGATCTTTTTATTAATCCACAAACCAACTGTGTATCCACAATTTTCGAGGTATACTTGATATTTCGCGAAAACATGATATAAAGTAGACAGCATTATCTTGCCTATGATTCATTTAGAAATTTTATTGACTCCATGGTTAAAAAGCAAAATCATTGATGTAGACTAAGGGTTACTAGTGTGAAGACTATTTTAACAACATTTTTCATCTCGTCTTTTTATCTATTTTATTATTCTTGCAATATAAATGTAATTGAACACCACTAAATTATCGAATATTTTTAGGTTTTCCAAGATCATCCTGATGCATTCGTTCGAGTTATCCAAGTCATTATGGTTCGTTTGCAACGTGTAACATTTACAGCGCTTCATCAATATTTGGGCCTCTCGGCAGAGTTAGTCAATCCCAGTTCGTACAAGAAAAAGCACAGCTCGGTCTCAGGCTCGCCAGTGCGATCCCGAACGCGCGAAAACTTTACTGTGCCCGCTCCCGACAACATCAACAACTCGTGTTTAGCAACCGTTGAGCAATTGCAACTCGACGGTCCTCAGAGAGAATTGAGTAGCAATACTTGTTCGTCTCAGCCCGTACCTATTATGTCGAGCCGCAGGTATTTGATCATGGCGACCCGATCACCATTGGCTGTATTCGGTTAATTATTTATCTTTATTCGCAATACACTGAATTCCCAATTCTATTTGACAGATCGAAGTCTAATCTGGATTGGAAAACAGCGAATTCAGGTTCACTGCTGAGCCAACATACTCCCGACATGGTACCCGAGAGCGACTCGCATTGGCCACACTCCGCGACCTCGAACCAACAGTCTTCGCATCCTGGTGAATTTTCGGACAGCAGTGGTATGGGCGTTGGTGAGATACAGTCTGGCAGCGCAAGTCGCAAACACTCGAAGAACGAGGGCTTGCAGCAACCGATGGACGAATCTCAGATGGTTCAGATCGCTACCGACGCCTTTGTCAAAGAGTTAGGCCTGGAGAACGATTCCCTTCTCAAAGAGGGCAAGATTCACATTCGCGAAGTACCTGCTGGTACTTATCTCATGAAAGAAGAGTCCCACAAGGTTCGCGCGTGCTATTCAATGTATATCCTAGCTTTATCTCCGTATAAATACGGTATCGACCTGCTAATCGTTTCGATAAACAGTGTGCGAAATCTTATGCTATACCTAAATGCTGTACAATTATATTTATATTGGATTTTGTGATCGTCACTTAGTCGTAACATTTATGCGTCTACGATATTTAAATAACCATCGGTACTCGAACAAAACCGCGATTTGCCATGAACCTGATTCGATGGTTTTTCATTTGTTCTCAATTAAAGTTTTCACAATGGCCACCGAATGTTTCGACTAACTTAATACATTTGGGTAGTTGGTTGCTACAACACACCTATACAACACACGCGGGAATAACTGCATTGGTTTGGGTCAAGTAATACGAATAATCATAGTCTATGTCATTGTCCAGGATGTGGCTTTGGTGTACGTTGTATCGGGATCGTTGTTGGTGAGTCAACGAGGCCCCGAAGAACACGGCGGAGATGAAGATATACACATGTTTAGCGCTCATCAGGGAGAAATCGTAGGCGGGCTGGCTGTACTGACGGGCGAGCCTTCATTTTATACAATCAGAGCAAAGCATTCGAGTCGTATAGCGTTGCTCAGTAAATCGACGTTTTTTACGATAATGCGAGAGAAACCGACAGTGGTGTTACACGTTGCCAAAACCGTTGTCAAACGTTTGAGTCCGTTCGTCAGACAGGTAACGTTTGCAACGTTGTGTGATTTCTGCACGATTTATACGAGTTTGTTCGGCAAAACGGTAGATTGACTGATTGCAGGTCGATTTTGCACTGGATTGGCTGTTTCTCGAAAGTGGAAGAGCCGTCTATCGACAAGGAGATGATTCGGACTCGACGTTTATCGTTCTCAGTGGCCGTTTACGCTCGGTGATTACCTACGAAAATGGGAAGAAAGAACTTGTCGCCGAATATGGTAAAGGAGATTTGGTTGGAGTCGTCGAGATGGTCACGCAGACTCCAAGATCGACGACTGTGATGGCAGTACGCGATTCAGAGTTGGCAAAACTTCCCGAGGGTCTTTTCAATGTCATCAAACTTCGATATCCCATCGTCGTTACAAGACTGATTAGGTTACTTGGTCATCGCTTGCTTGGTACTTGGAAGCAGGCGCCGCCAAGGAATGGATCTCGTGAAGCGAGGTAGAAAATCTTTGGTTAAAACCTTGTAATAGTCTTGACAATATTCAATTTGTTAGTCAACCGTTACACTGAATTTTAGACAAACGGCCGTCGACTCACGACCATCGCAGGTTAATTTTTCGACAGTGGCGATTGTTCCAGTTTCGGACGATGTCCCTCTGACAGCGTTTACTTACGAGCTATATCATTCTCTGTGTGCGATCGGGCCCTGCTTACGTTTGACTTCTGACCTCATCCGAAAAGTGAGTTTCAATCGTCGACCTCTCTTTCGTCTATTTTTTCACGATCGTTATAAGATGACTAAATACTCCACGCGCTTGAACAATTTTACAATTTTTCTAGACACTTGGTACTTCGATAATGGAGCCAATGAACGAATATCGACTGACCTCTTGGCTCGCGCAACAAGAAGATCAGCATCGCATTTCGTTGTATCAATGCGACTCGAGCTATACTCTGTGGACGCAACGTTGTGTGCGTCAAGCTGATTGCATTCTGATCGTCGGTTTAGGCGACCGGCCGCCTTCGATTGGACGCACAGAACGTGAAGTCGAGCGCTTGGCAATGCGTACGCAGAAGGAGTTGATACTTCTTCATAAGGAGCAAAGCGGACAGCGGCCTACTAACACTGTCCAGTGGCTCAATATGCGTTCCTGGATCTCTAGTCATCATCACATACAGTGCCCGAAGCGCATGTTCACGAGAAAGTCTCAGTATCGAATTGTAAGTGTCGTCACTAGTTGAAAACATTGGCAATAAATGCGACTGACATTTTGTTGTATTCGTTGTAACAAAGTCAGGTTAAAGCTGAAAATAATTCGTTTGTTTGTCTAGAATGAATTGTACTCGAAAGTTCTTATGTCAGAACCAAACGTGCACAGTGACTTCAGTAGACTGGCACGTTGGTTAACAGGAACCTCGGTAGGTCTAGTCCTTGGTGGCGGTGGAGCTAGAGGGGCAGCACACGTGGGTATGCTTAAAGCCGTAATCGAAGCCGGTATACCTATCGACATGGTAGGTGGAGTTAGCATAGGAGCATTTATGGGTGCCCTTTGGTGCATGGAGAAAAACATCACGACCACTACGCAGAAGGCTCGAGAATGGTCCAAGGTACGGTACTCCTTGAACAGTCTGTTGTCGTTGATTAAACGTTCCTTGTTCTTTTTGTTTCCGTTACAATTATGCTAGACGTAAATGTGACGTTATTCTTGTAACATACATTTATTGCGATTTTTACATCGAAAGGTATGGCGATGTACATTTTGATTACGGTACATCGGTAAAATGCAGACAAATTCATGTGTAAATTGTGTGAATATACTCAAATTTTTAACTATTTACTGCAGAAAATGACACAATGGTGGAGGCAAATAATGGATTTAACGTATCCAATGACGTCAATGTTTTCCGGCAAAGATTTCAATAATACAATCCAAAGCACTTTGGGAGATGTGTATATCGAGGACTTGTGGCTTCCCTATTTCACGATAACAACTGACATTACTGCTTCTTGTATGCGCGTGCACACACACGGTCTGTACGCCACTCGTTTGTTCGCAAATGCTTTGTTTTTTCTTTCAAACATTATTGATAAAAAAAAAACGAATAATGACTGCATCAAAGATTCAGACAAAATGAATACCCACGTTCTTTTTTTTTCATTCTATTTATTCATATTAGATTTGCACTAATCTGTAGATGCATTTTTTTTTCAATTTAGATTGCTTAATTAGCGGGAGTGAGCTGTGTGAACAAAAAAAGTTATTGACGTACTCTCCGTTTTGTGTCTCTGGTTCAGTCTCACGAATTGGGGAGGCAAATGATAAACTTTTGTTCGATCTTTCTTTCAAAAACCTGCATCAACAAAATGTTCCTACTCTCTTTCGAAGCGCACGCCAAATCAAAGTCTATGACATTGAGCGCTGATTAGTGTAGTAGGAAGAGAACCGTGGGTGTAAATGTAAAATTGTCGAAATCCTAGAAATTAAAAGGTTGAGAGTAAAACTGATGATGAGCTAATAAAATGTCGACGTGTTTAGGATCGCTTTGGCGGTACGTTCGTGGATCGATGTCGTTGTCCGGTTATATGCCTCCTATGTGCGACCCAACCGATGGCCACCTTCTCCTCGACGGCGGGTACGTCAATAACCTCCCAGGTAATTTGACTTGTACAACATACTGAGAACTTATTGCTTGTTGCTTATACTCATTTGTGATGTTTCGTTATCCACAATCTTGTTGTTTAAGCATCTATTGTTTACGAATGAGTTGCATTACGATACTCTACTAACGACTATTCCTTTGCCAATTTTTCGCTAGATTGCCACGACGATGCTTATCCACGGTTTATTTCAACTTTGCTTTATTTCAAGTTTCGCTCGAATTATTTCGATCAAAGTTTAAATGTAGTTGTCTTGTGTAAAATGATAAAGAATCAAATGATGTACAAAACATATTGCCACATTCGTTTCTAGGATTGTTCAATCGTACAAAAGTCATTTTCCTCGAAGACCATAGCGTCAGCTATTGTGCTACCAAATGGGTAGATTGACGATCGATGCATTGCTGCAGCCACGCGATTGAACAATTCTGCAAAGCACCTCACTAATGGCTAGGAGTACGAATTCAGATTTCAGTGACCTTTGTTTGATTTGCATCGATGCGAACTGCTCGACGTCGTTAAGCGCTATTTTAAACGAGTTGTCAAGTTTCAACTTACAACTGTTCATAACGAACACGTCACACTGGAAATACTTCGTGCCTTTTAGTGCGGTTTTGATAAGCTCGCTCCCGTTGATAAAAAGATGCACATTATCGTATTATAAACAATGTAGTTTGCCTGAATCAGGCTTGCTTTGGAAGTACGTACGCGCCAGTATGACTTTTGCCGGTGTATTTCCGCCAATTTGTGATCCTATTGACGGGCATCTTTTGGTCGACGGGTGTTATGTAAATAATGTGCCAGGTACGAATTATCCTGATAACTCTTTTAAAAATGCTTCACTCAATTTCTCGACTCTGCATTCTTTTCGATTATTCCTACGAGCACGAACACGCCTTTTGAAACACCTCACACTCACATTTTCACTTGAATGTACGAACAACTCGAAGTGATGTACACGTACACGCTCTAGATATTCATCAAACAGACGCACCTACGCACGTGTGATTATCTCGCATTGTCAAGCGTTTCCATTCGACGGCATTCCGTGAAACGAGTTTCATTGTACGACGTTACGAATAATTTCTCGCTCAAACGCCCAAACGCTTGACTAGGCGAGTATAATTTCAACGTGATACCAACAAACTTGATATATTTAACGGCGCTTTGACAAACGACAAATTATACGTCATATTTCTTTCCAATAACTGTCGCTGCAATAGTAACGCTACAGCGTTTTTCCAAAGAGCAATATGCCTCACCGCACCTACGTTTTTCCTTCTTGTTTTCGCTTTGGCAAGCTGACGAGATGCTGAGGCAAGGTGCCCACCACATCCTCGCCATCGACGTTGGGTCGCAGGACGACACGGATCTGACCAATTACGGAGACTCCCTTTCCGGTTGGTGGCTACTGTGGAAGCGATGGAACCCCTTTGCTACGCCTGTCAAAGTGCCAAATTTACCGGATATACAGTCGCGTCTTGCTTACGTCAGCTGCGTCCGACAACTCGAGGAGGTCAAGAACTCGGATTACTGCGAGTACATCAGGCCGCCCATCGATAAATACAAGACTCTGCAGTTTGCCAACTTTGACGATATCAAGGACGTTGGCTACAACCACGGTCAGACTTATTCAGCTTTTTATTTTTACTTTACTGTTGACGCGTATTAGTTGACTGTTTTCGTTATTTGCCAGTTGATTAAACGCCAAATTACGCCGATTAGAGGTCTTTGCACGATCTTCGAAAAAAAGAACTAGACGATCGTTGGTCTTCGTTGGGTTGCAGGTAAAACTTATTTCGAGGGACAATCAAAGGTGGGGATCTTGCCGCGATTCAACGCAGACCGAGAAATTGCCAGGGCGTTGCGAGCGAAACACCAGGCGACCAATCAGCAGGTTCCTTCCTCGTACACGTTCACTGACTTGGCACAAATGGTTTGCAAAGTGTCTCGTGGCAATCGTTACGCTGACTTGGATTCCGACTCGGACGAGATGGAAGAATACGAGGCAGACCTCGAGGAAGACGCACACGAAGTTGGATACGCTTCGGAACCCACTGCCGGAATTCTAGATCAAGTATGCACATCTGTCTTTTCGTCGTTTCGGTTAGAGCTAGTCGTTTTCCAACTATTCGTTTGCAGAGTCTCGAAGATGCACGGCTGAGAAGAAGGGCTGGAGTTTCAATGAGCCTTTCTGACACGGAAGCGGACGCTGACTTGGATTACCACATGCCAAGCAGAACTTCTTCACACCAAAAATATTTTAAGTACGGAAAGTCTACTCTTAAAATGTAACATTTACTTGTTGGAATTTTTTAAATATAAGAATAAAATGTTATCTTTATTATTTAAACTTTTACACGTCTCTTTTACACTTTCAGTCTCCGTGATATTTAACGTATAGTGGCTAGTAAAACTAAGATATTTACGCAAAATCTTGTACAATGTATTTAACTTTTAATTTATTGGACATATTTGCAAATGGATCAACGAACATATTCAGAATCAACAGTTTATTCAGCGTTTGGATTTTTCGCACTTCGCTAGCTACGATACCTTTGCAACGAAAGTCGTTTCTTTGTATTTGCACAATTTCAGCAAATTCATCCATCAAAGACAAATAATATTGTTGTTTAATTAATGTCGTTTTTTCACGGATAAAAAGCTCGCGATGTTCAAAGCTGTAGGCGTTTGGCGAGACAAAATAAGAAAAACAAGCAAAAGTACCACCATCGACCCGTGCTGGAGGTAATCAAGACTATCGATATTAAATACCAAGGGAGCTGTACGGAATGGACTGTTGTACGCGTAAGGCCCTCTCGCTAAAACTTGGTCGTCATCGTCAAATCCGGGTCGACCACGGACAACAACGCGCCAACCAAATGTAACGATCCCGTGACGAGAACTCGCGGTTTGCAAACACTTGCATTCTTGAAGTTCGACGCGTGATCGTGCTTGATAAGTTCGAGAGCTTCGTAAATGCTCGCGGCTAATACTGAATGTTCTCCCCAGATCTCGGCGTGCTTCCGACACCTCTCCACCTGCGTGGCTACTGGCATGTTGAAGTTTTCTTGGTCGGCCAATCTCGATACGCCAGCGACATTTGGTGCAAAGTACGCCTTGCGAAAATCCAGTTGTTTGAGAGGTGCCATCAGCTGTGACGAATCTCTGTCCCCTGTCGTGTTGAAAATCAAGTAGCTAGGTCTGCGTTTCCTGGAAAGAGCAAACGGACGCGGAGGTCGCTGTTAGTCCGTTGAAAACGGCAAGTTCGCGCCAGCGGACAAACGAGCGCTCGAACCTGTCGCTTTGGAGAATGCCGCGGTACCACGAAACGCAGCACTCGATACTTTCGCAGGTGTGCGCACCGTCTATGTACAAGTCTAGGCTGCTGCCGAGCAGGATTTGCGTTCGCCCCGGCCACTTGCACGAGTGCAAGGCCACGGCGACTTTGTCGAAGCAGAGACTCGGCTTCTTGATCGGTTCCTCGTCGACGATCCGCTTGTTCTCGGTGCTCTCGAGCACGGTGGCACGTCGACTCCGATGGTGCCTCGTCATCCACGCGGAGCTCAGCTGAATGGCTAGCGAGGCGTTGTCCGACTGCACGCTACTTCGGATACCTGAGGGGGATTTTTTATTCTTAACCGAGGTCTCTAGAAACAGGAGCGATTCGATTAGTAAACGATCGTTGTGAAATAGACAACGGCCCATATGCGGAATTCCCAGATTGATGGTGATCGAGCCTGTCGCGCCAACTCGTGTATACCCGTTCGATTTGTCGAACGTCGACGACGGGTGCCATGCGCGTACACAGATACGTTGCAAGATTCGAGAAGGTCGAGGTCGATGGTGAAACGAATGACGAGCATGCAAAAGACGAACGAAGCAGAGAGCACACAAATGGAAAGCACCGTACCTAGAACCGGCAGCGCCTTCCTCCAAGGGTAGTCCTCGAGATTGGGCACGAGGCTGAGCGGGCAGCCTTTCTCGACGGCTCGACTTTGCAGCACGCTCATCGCCTCGTTCGGCTGGGGTACCGTGAACGCCGGCGCATTGGCTTTGAAGATGCCTGCCTTCTGCCAAGCTATCGCCTCGATCCTGTCGCCCAACAGAGTCGTGTGGTCCAGACCGAGGCTCGTGATGCCCGTGCAGACGCTGCTGTTGACGACGTTGGTGCAGTCGTATTCGCCACCTATGCCCACCTGCGGCAGTACGTCACAGACTCGTGCGTTAATTGAGCTCTCGCTCCGGGGGAGGGCTGATTACGGCGTTGTTCACCTCGAGAATTGCAACGTCGACGTTGGCCTTGAGGAATATGTGAAACGTGAGAATGGTGAGGAACTTGAAGTACTGGGGCATGTCGTACTCGGTCTCTTTGCGCTGATCGAGCACGCTGTAGACCTGCCAGAATTGCCGGGTGAATTCCATCTCGTTGAGAGGACGGCCGTTTATGCGGATGCGCTCGCGCACGGAGACGAGGTGCGGCGAGCTGAAGAATCCAGTGCGAAAGCCGTGCTCGCGCAGGATTGCCTCGGCAAAGGCGCACGTCGAGCCCTTGCCCTTGGTGCCTGCCACGTGAATGACCGACAATCCATCCAACTGCTCCATGCTCAGGCCGGACCTGTTGTCATTGTTCGCGCGTGCGTTCAGTCGCACTGATTATTCCATCGGGGACATTGACGGCAACGCTCCCTTCGACCAAGCAACTTTCGCGTCGCGCTATTTTTCGTCGATCATCGTGACTTGCAAGCTCTGCAAGTCGCTACGAACGTGCAAACTAGCCATTTCACTGCGCGATTATTACTACTCGAGATAGAGAGAGAGAGAGAGAGAGAGAGAGAGATAACCCGGTCGAGGGAACCCGAGGCAGTACAATTACTTACCGAATCAAATATTTTCTCATGTCATGGAGAGTGTTGTTGGTGGTTGGAACGATTCGTTTGACAACGTTCAAGTAAGCGGCGTTGCTTTGCAAACCATTCAGAGCCCTTACAGCCTCCTGTTGATCAATCCCTTCGTTAATAATCGTTCGCTTAACCCGCTTCGGCCGACGATCAGTTAGCGATCAATCAGCAACGATTGCTTTTCGGCAGATACAAAGTAACGTCGCGTATAGAATCGTCAGCGATATCGCACTCTTGTGGCTTATCAAATTTACTTTTGAACTGTATCTTATCGGAGACCGACGATGCAAAAGAAGCAAGTGGTGTTCGCGCAAAGCAAGAACAGCCAAGAGAAGACGCATAAACAAAATAAAATAGAAAAATCACCTCGAACGTGTATTTGTTGTCATCGACAGCACGCGTATGCATCGTCCACTAGCGTTGTTATCGAACGGTTGTCAGTGGATGCGCGCACGGAGCTTAAATAATCGCGAGAGCAGAGCACAAACTGTTGCGACGACGAGAAGAGCGATAATAAATCGGCGCGCGCGATTGGATAAGGAAGTTTACTCACTTCGTAGCTAGCCGAGACAGCAACGCTACGTTGGCTGGCTGCACTCTGGATCATCCTCCTAGCCAGAGTAAACATGAAAATCACATTTATTATGCAAGTGTTGCGAATCCCCACGCAATGCTCCAATCGGCGTCGATGGCGACGGTGACACGCCGACAGTCGAACCCGCTCGCCGCTACTCTGCGAACCAAAAGGAAACAAAAAACCAGCCGATGTAGTGCCGGACGAGCTTTGTGCCAGCGTCAAAGTCGCTCCTTTCGACGCTACGTCTCGTGTAAATAATACTAGCTCGTTACGAAACGAACTTTAGCTGGCCTAACGTACGACGTTTAGAAGGGACAAGCTCGCATCTCGCGGTGACTGGATAGTTTTCGTGGCTCGCTTATCGTCGCTAATCGCGTGCACGCACAGCTTCCGTCCCACGCGGGTACGCGTCAAGATAGTCTTGAAAGTGTAGAACAAACGCGTATCGAGTCCACTGTAGCAGGTACTTTTTCCTCGAGCCTTGCTTGCCCGAGGTACGCACTACAGCCACGACCAGGGGACACAAGGTATAGATGCATTCCCGCCTTTCGAAAGTTGTTTTTCCACTTCGAGGCCACCTTTTTGTCCGGGCACTCTCGGAAACTTTCCGACAACTCGCGCTTCGCGAAGATCCAATTACGTGCGTTTGCGTTTGACACTTTGACATTTTTACATTTCTAAACGCGTGCAAAGAGCGCGCGAAATCGGACTTTGCCGCAATTTCTCCTTTCGACAACTTTGGGCGTGCTTTTAATAGCAATTAAAATACGTACTTGTCGGCTCTGTTTACGTACAAATATCAAGGCCGAGTGTTGGGTGGAACATTGGCATCTTCGCGTTGATTCAACGACTGCATTAATTGGAAACGTTGAATACCAAAACGTTTTACGGACGTATCCAGTCGTGAAAGTTCAAATAGAACGTGGATCTGGTACGCGCAAGTGTTTACGTTTTGATAATTACGAGATTGCACCACGACAAGGTTGTTGCGCGACGAAACCCGAGAAATATCCCATCGCAGCAATTCAAGTCTAAAAAACGTCGTTCGTCAAACTTGGAATACGCGTGGCCGACGCATGCCGTATGTTTACACGATGGCAGGTGCCGCGATGCGTTAACGCGCAAGAACGCTCAAACGTTCCACCAGACCAATACAAGCCTCAACGTTCGTTGAAAACGCTTCACAATTGCGCAACAACGAGCCGACAAACAAACGCGTCCACGGCAAAACGATAGTAAAAGGATTGGCGAAACTGAGAGAAACAAAGTGTCGCTAGTTGCTCGGAAATTCTCACCAAAATCCGGAGCGCAGTAACGTTCGATACGGCATCCTATCCAAAACCGCTGCAAAGCCAGTGACTAAAAAACCTACGTTAACGCGTACGTGTGTGCAGGTAGGAAACTCGAGTAAACACCACGTGGTCTTGTCTACGCGCAACGCCGACACATTTCCAGGCTAAATCTATGATTTTCCGAACGACTGGCTCTCTGGCAGCTGACGGATATGGCACACACCACAGGCGCACGTGTTATGTGAAAAAAACGCGGGACGAGACGAAACTAGTTTACGCCGACGCTATATAGATATATATACACAATACGTTACTTGCTTGCTGTCCGGTTCGAGCCTACAACGTTGTGCGCGTATAGTCGGATCGGGCAATGACACGATGCGAGCGCGTATCGGTGAACGATAATATTGCCTTATTTCCTACTATCTTCTCCAACAATTAATCGCTATCGCCTATTTTGACCTTATCTCAACGGGCCAATGCAAGAATTTATTGCCGTGACACTCGTGGCCTTTTAAACTTCAGATCTAAAGTATATATTTCAAGCGTACCATTTCGAGTGTTTGGAGATTCATTCTCGCTTATGTAACGTTTAATTTTTATTTATCGGAGCGTTCGTTCATTTTTTGTCGGTCAGTTTTCAAATGGTCCTTTGGGATTCATTCGCTTTGCTCTCTCAGCATTGAATTTGTTTTCGAACGCGCGCTACGAATAACAAAAGCTTACAAAAGATACGCCTACAAAAGCTCGATTCACGCTCACTTGTGTTTTTAAACATTGCTCCCAACAATGATTTCATTTGCAATCAAATTGCCCGAAAACAAACGACACCCGTTGGAGCAACATACGATTAATACACCATTTGACAAGAACAATTACCATCGATAACCGAACGGTCAACGATAAATCCTTCGCTCGTTTCGGGAGTGTTTTAAATCGCGCGCCTCCCCGTCGTTAATCCTCTCGGCAGTCGGTAAATGACCTTTGCGTTATTTAAACTATGTATAGCTTTGTCATCGTTATTTGTCCACGCTTATACGCATGCGTGCCGCTTGTTGCTAATAAAAACAAAGTGAAGCTCTCCGTATTCGAGAGGAAAAAGAACGTTCCGATATGAAACTATTGCACCATAAGTGACGTACAACAAACTCTTGTACGTTCTTCCATCTCGCGTGGCTCGCGTAAAATCTCGAATTGGTTCTCGTTTCCCGACCAAAAAGACGACTCTCGTTTACCGCAACAAGTGACACGTTCAACCGCTAGTCATGAGTTTGCATCGTATGCTTGGTTGGTTATGCTATCTATAATGACAAGTGAGCGTCGCAACAGGGATGCAACAAAAAAAAAGAACTGAGAATCCACGTGATTGGGAAAGAAGGTGGAGTAGGCAGGCTAAAAATAAGATCGCAAAGAAAATCCGAAAAAGCTCGCATGCGTTGTAACAACACGAAGCAACTGGCAGTACTTGCAACGGTAATAGTAGTTGTCAGCTTGCGGCTCGAATCGCATGGTGCTTTGGCGACGTGCGGTCCATTGTAGCAGTGGCATCAGCACGTTCTCGGCGCATCATCGCGTCAGCGTCAAATGGAAGACGACATAGTCTGACATAGCACAAGAATCGCAGCAGTCGATTCGATCAGCTGGTCGGCACATCTACTATATATCTGCGACGGTGTATTGCACCAAAATCGATCAGCTTCGCGTAGCCCTGACCCCGGTCTCGAGACTCTGTTAGCGTGGACTCGCCACCAGTACGATGGCAGACAGCAGTACCACGCGCAAAATGTCATTTGGTTTTAACGGTGGCAAAATGAACGGTGTCGAGGGCAAGACACCCTTCCTCATTGGCGTCTCCGGCGGCACCGCCAGTGGCAAGGTAAATAATAATACACGAGACGAGGCTACGGTCAACACAGCTGTATTAACCCTGACTCTGGCGTTTATAACCTATCCTCGACGTGCAGCGAGGCTAATCTATCGTATCGCTTGTAATATTCGCGAAAGCGTCCCACACTCTCGAGGCTTTGCTCTTGATTATTTTTCTTTTCTTTTATTTTTCCATTTTGCAACGTAGAGACTCTTTCGCACGAGGAAACGCGTCGTTGCTTGTTCATTCTCGTGATTTAAGATTCTGATATTCGACTTGATATTCGTATTTTTTCGCAATGGTTAACGTTGGCGAAACTTAAGGAAAAGCTCTATTACGAAGATATTTATCGTTGCAACGAGTATACACGAATAACGTTTCAACTATGGAACATTTGCAGGTGAAAACATTTTAATTTTCCAAAATTGCACGGTATTTTCACGAATGGAAATTCGGTCGAGTACATGAAAGCCAATCCTATGCAAAGCCTTAAATATACTTGTATCGTTATCTAAAAAGTGACATTGATCTTGAATGCATGGTTTACGTCGATAGAACGATCGCGTCCGTGAAATATCATGTCATTTCTATCGAATGTATTCAACAAAATTCATGATACCAAACCTAAAAATAGAAACTAATCGATGATGTCGAGTGACAAAGGAAAACACATCGATATGATGAGGGCGGTTGAGTTTAGCAGGAGAATTGTCAATGTTGCAGATTTTAGTTGATTACTGTTAACAATTTAACCGAAGAAACGAAACGGTGTAGCGTCAGTTGGAAATAGTGGCTGGTATTTTAGCAGTAAGATTTTCGGTAGAAAATCAAATTTGTTCGAACGCTAGGTTTCGTTAATTATTTGAGAGTTTCTACGTAAGGAGACATCGAGCGTCGAACGTGAATCGAGGTGAACAAATAAATTAATTGCCTGACATCTACGTGGTATGTGATCGAAGGTTCAACTAATATTACCGAATCACGGGAATGGATTTTTAATTTGTTTGTTTTCTTTCAACATCAAAACACGATATTGACCAATAGTTTACGTATTTATTTGTACTTTGTGTATTTTTTGGAAAATCGAGGTCACGTTTATAGAGCATTTTCACGTGTGACATCACCAGACAGTATATACAGCGAGGCAAAATTCGAATTTCATTTTTAGTTTGGTATTAACGATAAAAATATTTAACGACGTAACTTTTCTCGCGACCTCGATTTCCACAGTCACTTTATTTCGCAAGTTATCTAAACAAACGTAGTGGTACACACGGATAGCTATGCAATTATTAATTATCTCCACACAAGCATTGGCTTCTCGTTCGAGCGCAATAGATATTGATTTTCGTGTCAATACTCGTTAATATGCCGCTCGTGAAAAATTCTGTTTCGCCTGATGCTAACATTAATGAAAAATCAGCGAATATTTAAACGATATCTTAGTAGCAAGCTCGCTTCTAGATAAACGTTACGCCGATTTACACGTAAACATACGTGTCTATGGTCACTAAAATGACGAGTCAATCATTTCAAAGTTTGTTATTATTAACGATAAATTATTCGAACGGCCAAATTTTTAGTGACCAGCACGCTCGGTCGTCAATTAGTAGATGCAGTCTTTAAACTGAATCAAGCGCTATAAATACCGTGCGAATATTGAACTATAACGCCTATTCTTTGTTATCTACCGTAGTTTCTTCGTCAATTTTTACTGTTTTTTTCGTCTGAAAAAAAAACATTTTTTACCGCTAATTTGAACAATTCCATGTAAAACGTAGTTAGTAAATAAATCTTGACTACTACACTGATAACACTGACATAGTACCAACGTTTTTGGCCAAATTCAAGTTTCTCCAAATAACTAAATAAAAAAAATCAACAATCTTAAAAGCTTAAGGAATAAGGGATAAGAATAAGGAATTTTGACTCCATTTGACACGTAATACACGATAGACAACAACGCGCTTCACCCGTGCCAAAATTGAATATCAGGCTGTCACATAACCGTATTCAGACGTCAAGTACTTTTAGCCAAACAGACGAAGAATAAACCGCGTCGTTTCATTGTCCAAATTATTAATTTTTATACAAGGCGTAGCTTCTCCCTTGCCACGGAGTCCCTTCCCACGCATACTATACGAGGACCGCTATGGCACGTTTTTGCTTAATCAGCTTGCGAACAAGGCTAGCGCTCGGGCAGTAAATGAGGATATCGTCGAACGTGTCAGTGTGTTGAAACAAATATTTCGATTAGGCTCGTAAATGATTTTATTGCTAAAAGGAAAGTGAAATTGGAATTCAAATTTTGCCCCCGAACGGACGCCATCTTTGAAAATGTTCTTCTCGTATATCGATAAATCGATCTCAAAAATGTCATCAACCCCTCAATGGCGTCACT
This sequence comes from Chouioia cunea, assembly GCA_030064505.1. NCBI lineage: Eukaryota > Metazoa > Arthropoda > Insecta > Hymenoptera > Eulophidae > Chouioia > Chouioia cunea. The sequence goes on along the minus strand of JAOPFQ010000001.1, from coordinate 14,761,243 downwards.
GTGCGGTAGTATCGTTCAGCGTCTCGCAATGGTTATTTGCGAATGTAGAGTTGAATCGAGTTTGACAACAAAGTTTGACATTCGTATAAATTGATACATTGTCAAGTGGGTTGAAATAGACGTATCAATTATCGTCAATTATTGCAGAAAGAATTTTCTTGACGAACGGTTTATATTTCTAGTCTATCAGTGACAAAATTAAGATGGACGAGGTTAGAAAACTTGAACATCTGTCTCTGGTTTCAAAAATTTGTACCGAATTGGAAAATCACTTGAGTATAAATAGCAAAGAGTTGGCTGAATTTGTAATACACTTGGCTGAAGAGAACAAAACCTTTGATTCGTTCAAAAGAGCTCTTCACAGTAATGGTGCAGAATGGCCTGACTCGTTTATATCAACAATTTTGAGAATAATTCAACACATGAAGCCAAAAGATGCCGATCCGGATAATAAGCCTGCAAATTCTAAAAACGACGTGTTGGCCTCCAAGTTTCCTGGACTAGCCATGCCGGATAGAAGTCCACCAAAGAATATTTTGAAAGAAGATGAAAATGATTCCGACGTTGTGGACGACATGATGGACCAGTTGCACAACATGGGAAACAGAGAGAGCAGTACTCTAGATAAACAACACAGTTCCAACAACAAAGATAAAGAGAACAAGGACGACGATCAGAAAAGGAAACGCAGCGACAAGTCTAGTACGGATAAAGATAGGAGAAGACATAGAGACGAGGACAGAGACAGGCACAGAGATAGAAGAGGAGGCTCTGACAGGCACCACGATAGAGAACCTAGGAGGCACGACAGAGACAGAGAAGATTCCAGACGATCGGGTGATAAAAGGAGACACAGATCCCGATCTAGGTCCCCGTCAAGATCTCGAAGCCGAAGGCATAGACACGACGACTCGAAATATTCACACAGACACGACAGAAGACACAGATCTCGTTCTCGCTCCAAGTCGCCATCCGACTCACTGGAAGGACTGTCGAACGAGCCAGAAATAGGAAAGATTTACAGTGGCAAAGTGGCCAACATAGTGGCGTTTGGTTGCTTTGTGCAACTGGAGGGACTGAAGCGTCGCTGCGAGGGTTTGGTACACATTTCCCAATTGAGAAGAGAAGGACGAGTGGTGAGCGCCAGCGACGTTGTCACCCGCGGTCAGAAAGTGCTGGCCAAAGTGCTCAGTATCAACGGAAACAAGATTGCTCTGAGCATGAAGGACGTAGACCAAGAGAGCGGGCGCGACTTGAACCCGGTTCTGACGTTGAGCAAAGCCGACGAGGACGAAAAGTACTTGCGTAATCCAGATCGGCCGACGTCTCTCTTAGACTTGCAAAATAGCCTGGAAGAAGAGGATAACGTTCCCACGAGGAAAATGCCAAGGCTGTCGTCTCCGGAGAAATGGGAGATCAAGCAGATGATGGCAGCTTCCTGCATCGACAAGAGCGAGTTGCCCAATTTTGACACGGAGACCGGCATACTGCCGCGCGAGGACGACGAGGAGGAAGACGTGGAAATTGAACTGGTCGAAGACGAGCCTCCGTTTCTGCAAGGCCACGGGAGAGCTTTGGGCGACTTGAGCCCCGTGAGGATAGTGAAAAATCCAGACGGATCGCTGGCTCAAGCGGCCATGACCCAGAGTGCCTTGGCCAAGGAGAGGCGCGAGCAGAAGATGCTGCAGCGGGAGCAAGAAATCGACTCGCAGCCGACGAACCTCAACAAAAACTGGATAGACCCACTGCCCGACGTGGAGAGCCAATCGTCGTCGGCCAACATGCGCGGCATCGGCCTGCAGATGCAAGACCTGCCCGAGTGGAAGAAGCACGTGATCGGCGGCAAGAAGAGCTCCTTCGGCAAGAAGACGAACCTGAGCATCGTCGAGCAGCGACAGAGCTTGCCGATATACAAGCTGAGAGACGACTTGATGAAGGCCATCAACGACAATCAGATCCTGATAGTGGTGGGGGAGACGGGCTCGGGCAAAACCACGCAGATGACGCAGTACCTGGCAGAGAACGGGTTCAGCGCGCGAGGCAAGATCGGCTGCTCGCAGCCGCGTCGTGTCGCCGCGATGAGCGTCGCCAACCGAGTCGCCGAGGAGTTTGGCTGCCGACTGGGCCAGGAAGTCGGATACACCATCCGATTCGAAGACTGCACCGGGCCCGAGACCATCATTAAGTACATGACGGACGGCATGCTGCTGCGCGAGTGCCTGATGGACCTGGACCTCAAGTCTTACTCGGTAATTATGCTCGACGAGGCTCACGAGCGCACGATACACACGGACGTGCTGTTCGGCCTGCTGAAGAAGGCCGTGAAGCGGCGACCCGAGCTCAAGCTCATCGTCACGAGCGCCACCTTGGACGCCACCAAGTTCTCCGAGTACTTTTTCGAGGCGCCCATATTCACGATTCCCGGGCGCACCTTCGAGGTGGAGATCATGTACACGAAGGAGCCGGAAACCGACTACCTGGACGCGTCGCTCATCACCGTCATGCAGATACACCTGCGCGAGCCGCCCGGCGACATACTGCTGTTCTTGACGGGTCAGGAGGAGATCGACACGGCCTGCGAGACGCTCTACGAGCGCATGAAGGTCCTGGGAAGCGAGATCCCCGACCTCATCATTCTGCCCGTCTACTCGGCCTTGCCGTCGGAGATGCAGACGCGGATTTTCGACCCGGCCCCGCCGGGCTCGCGCAAAGTCGTCATCGCGACCAACATCGCCGAAACGAGCCTCACGATCGACGGCATCTACTACGTGGTCGATCCGGGCTTCGTCAAGCAAAAGGTCTACAACTCGAAAACGGGCATGGACAGCCTCATCGTCACGCCCATCAGCCAGGCCGCGGCGAAGCAGAGAGCCGGGCGGGCCGGGCGCATCGGCCCGGGCAAGTGCTACCGGCTCTACACCGAACGAGCCTACCAGGACGAAATGCTGAAGTCGCCGGTGCCGGAGATCCAGCGCACCAACCTGGCCACCACCGTGCTCCAGCTGAAAACCATGGGCATCAACGATCTGCTGCACTTTGACTTTATGGACGCGCCACCGGTCGAGTCGCTCATCATGGCTTTGGAAACGTTGCACAGCCTGAGCGCCCTCGACGACGAGGGTCTGCTGACGCGCCTCGGCAGACGCATGGCCGAGTTCCCGCTCGAGCCCAACCTCTCCAAAATGCTCATCATGAGCGTTCACTTGCAGTGCTCCGACGAGATCCTCACGATCGTCAGTATGCTCTCCGTGCAGAACGTCTTCTACAGGCCCAGAGACAAGCAGGCCCTCGCCGACCAGAAGAAGGCCAAGTTCAATCAGACCGAGGGCGACCACCTCACGCTCCTCGCGGTCTACAACTCCTGGAAGAACAACAAATTCAGCAACGCCTGGTGCTACGAAAACTTTGTGCAAATACGCACCCTCAAGCGCGCTCAGGACGTTCGCAAGCAACTGCTGGGCATCATGGACAGGCACAAATTGGACGTCGTGTCCGCGGCCAAGAATACCGTTCGCATTCAGAAGGCCATTTGCTCGGGCTTCTTCAGAAACGCGGCCAAGAAGGACCCGCAGGAGGGCTACCGCACTCTCGTCGACAGCCAAGTCGTCTACATTCACCCGAGTAGCGCACTTTTCAACCGACAACCCGAGTGGGTCATCTACCACGAGTTGGTTCAGACGACCAAGGAATACATGAGGGAAGTGACGATGATCGAGCCAAAATGGTTGGTCGAGTACGCCCCGGCCTTCTTCAAGTTCAGCGACCCAACGAAACTCAGTAAATTCAAGAAAAACCAACGTCTCGAGCCGCTCTACAACAAGTACGAGGAGCCCAACGCGTGGCGCATATCTCGAGTTCGAAGGCGACGGAATTGAATCCTCTTGTTCTCCGTTCTTTGTTCGCTCGTGCGGATATTTTTTGTAAAGTAACAGTAGGTTTAAAATCTACGCTTGTACATACGACGATAGACGAATAAAAGATTAATTTTAAGCAGAAGCTGTGTCCTTTCTCGTTCCTCGTTCCCAGAGCACCTCGTTTGACAAACCTCCGGCACCGAGATGCCGGCGTTGACGTTGCTCGTAAACATCGCGTGTCAACGCGACGATGGCGCAATAATTAAAAGTGGCATTTCTTGCAGTCGACGGTCTGCAAAAGGATCATGGAAAAGCTAGGACAAGTGGACAAAGATCACACCGAGAGGCAAGTGGTGTGCATATCGCAAGACAGTTTCTACAGAGATCTGACGGCCACGGAAAAGATAAAGGCCGAGAAAGGCCAGTTCAATTTCGATCACCCCGACGCGTTCAACAACGACCTGATTCTGAAAACCCTCAAGGACATTTTGGCCGGCAAGAAGTGCGAAATCCCCGCTTACGACTACAGGACAAACAGCTTGTGAGTATAGTTCTCGTACTCGTCGTCGCGAACGTGTCTTCGTCGAAAATGAGTAAACGCAACGGCTAGGTTGTTTGTCGTGGTGGTTTATTGACATTCATAAACATGACGTACAAAGGGAGCCACGGTTTACTGGAGGGAGACTAGTAGCAGCGACATCGTGGTCTGTACAGCGGTCTCCGCGGGTAGTAGCCGAAACCGCCCTGCAAAAAACGAATAAAGTCGGATAAGATCGAATGGACGCGCGATAAGGTGCGACCACGGAATCGACCGTCGTCGGCGCTTCGGCAACTTACGTATGGGTACGCCGGGTAAGGGTTGCACACGTGCGGCGCCGGTGGCGGGTAGAATCCCCCGTGGAAGCCGAGGCCGTAGCCGGTGCTCGGGCCGTTGGCGTATCCGTATCCGAGAGATCCGTAGCCGTGGTGCTGGAACCCGGTGAAGCCACCAACGGGGTGCACTGGTTTGTAGTAGGCCGGTCTGCAGAGCGGAGCGTAGTGTACCGGGGGGGCGTGGTGGGCGCAGCCGAGGCCGTGGCCGCCGACGCCGACGCCGAACCCACCGCCGAACCCACCGCCGAAACCGCCGCCGAGCCCGCCGCCGTGGCCGAATCCCACGCCAGCCTGTCCAATGCAGTTGCAGTTATCCAGGCCGCACTTCTTGCAAGCTTCGCCGAGGTCGAACAGCGCCACCAAGAGCAAGCCCAGCAGGGCTGCGCCGAGCACGTGCTTGCCGTTCATTGTTGCCGATGTCGGATGCTCGATTCACAGAAAGACTCCAATGCGGAACGCGGCTCTGATGACTTTTGCCTCGCCGAGCGCGTCTTTTATACGGGCGGACGCGGACGAGGATGTTTTCGCGCGAGCGCGATGTTTGCACTACAAGGAAGAAGTCGTTGAACGCGCTTTTCGCGAGGTTCCACTTTGTCCGTGGGCGGCTCTTGCGAAACGCGCCTTTCGTCATCGATATGTATTGAGTTATCGCGTTCGCGGGCAACGACAACATCCTCGTATCCTGCACGTTGTTGAATTGTTTCGCTCGATCGTACCAGGAAATTCAACTTTGGCTGTTTTTGTTCCCTCGCCTGTTTCAGAATCAAGGATCAGATCACGACGATCTACCCGGCCGATGTTGTGTTGTTCGAGGGGATCCTCGTGTTTTATTTCCCGGACATAAGGGACCTCTTTCACATGAAGCTCTTCGTCGACACGGATTCCGACACGAGATTGGCCAGGAGAGGTAAAACGATTATTTGGCTTCGCGACGGAACGACGGATGCGTTGAAAACAAATAAAACAAAACCGAGCGAAAGCCCCTCGCGGTAGTTTGATAACAACGTTACGTTTGTGTTCAAGTTCCAAGGGACATCAACGAGAGAGGCCGAGATTTGGAGTACGTCTTGAACCAGTACATGAATTACGTCAAGCCAGCTTTCGAGGAATTTTGCTTGCCGACCAAAAAATTTGCCGACGTTATTATTCCCCGAGGAGCCGACAACACAGGTATTACTTGACGATCAACGCTTGCAACTGTTCTTTCCGTCGAACGACCAAGTATTATTCTAGAATGGGGCTAGACGCAAACATGCTAACATCACTTGTTTACAACATAATTAGCACGGGCGTTCATCATCACTTTTGCATGATCGATCACTTCCCCTCAATCGACCTTCGATTATTACGATACTCTTAAACAGTTGATTCAAGACAATTAACGCCTACAATTACTAATGCAAAATATAACTTATACATGCGCATTCACATTCACGTTACTCTCCTCGAAATAATTGGCTGTGAGTGTACTTTCAATATTTTACAATATTTTACAATCGATCCGCTACATTTTTAAACGTATCAAAGGTACATTCTTGTGGCTGCTGCCCGGTATCGCTGGACATCAAGTACTATAAGACTATTAAACACTGTATATTTAATTCTGTTTTAAAATCAAGTTTGAGGGAATAGATTTGTGGCGTCTGAAACATTTCCAAAACCATCTCTGACGGCTTTACTTTCAAAATAGTAGCAATTTTTTTCCAAAATCAAGCCACAAGAAGAGCAACAGTTTTCTCGATAACCTGAGCCAATGGTTGCCAATTGCAGCCAATTGCGGCAAATTGGCAAATTGGCGGATAAACTCATTTTTCCAACCATTCAGCACTAGTGCTCGATTGTTGGAATTTCAAACGAATAACATTGCAAATCGTAACTCAAGATGATAACGCGACTGTTGCAACTCGTGTTTAGCGGTATAGCTGACAAGAAGAATGTCGTCTTTGGAAGGTTTTACCTTTAATGGGATGATTGTTAAAAAAATCAACGTACATGGTTCTGGTTGTTGTATGTTTGCAGTGGCAATAGACCTTATAGTGCACCACATCTGGGACATTTTGCAGTCTAAAAAGGCTGATTCTGCATCCGGGCAGCATCCATACATCAATCATAGGAGAGTGTCTACATCTTCAGATTTCCTCAGCAGATGATTGCATTACCATTGAATTATTTATTATAGTCCTTATTTGCAAACTTCCATTTTTTCTTACAATCTGTTTATAGTGCATTTTACACACTCAAGATTTGATACAAAGTTTTCATAGGGGATACGAGCTGCATGCCAATTCTATATAGTCACTTGATTAAACAAACCAGTCAATGTATAAAAAGAATGCAAGCGAATAACGCTATTTTTCGACAGCTTTTAGTCGTGAATTATTTTTACTATGCCATTGATAAATACATATTTCGAAATTTTATCGACAAACATATCTATGATACATCGTTGATTAAAATTACAGATAGTCGTAGCGTTTCGGCAATTTTTAAATTGCACTTTGTTTTCTCTTACGTCACTTGCAATTTCATTCAGTGCAATGATACCTTGTCACAACAGCTTCCACGTCAGGCATAATAATTATCAACGGTAGTCAATTATCATTAATGTTCAAATTTAGAAAATACACTTTTTACTTTTTTTATTAGTCTCTGTAAATATTTCGCACAAACGTAACTTGCAAGTTGTATAGAAATTCTGACTATACATTTGATCTTGTCATTAGGCATTAATAATCTGTACTTATTTGATAAGTTAGAATCTAGCCAATAAGCATTTGAAGTATGTCAGTATGATACGTATAATTTTAACTTGAAAACTTGATTACTATTCATCGCTATAACCACGTACTGTGCCTAATTGTTAGAAAAAATCATGGTTTGATAAAATGGTAACATAATGCATGTTGTAACAAACATTTTATTTATAACAACATTTTTTAAATACACTTTGTTATTGACTAGCAACTAACTATATTGTTTTTTTTCTTCTTTTCCATTGTGTTACAGTGGCCATTGACTTGATAGTTCAACATATAAGAGATTTTTTAAGCAACCGAGGTAGAGTAATAGTAGAACCTGAAAGCCCTGTAAGCCGTTCTGATGGAACACTCAAGAGACCTCACTAACGTGTTATGACAATTCTAAAACTAGGAATGATTAATGCATGTATAAACTTGATATTGGTTTATTGACATAGGTAGCAAACGATCAAAGTATTCAGAAGTGTGATTTACAAAATATTTTTAAAATGTTACGAGCACAATATTTTTTTTACTTGGTTTTGTTAGAAACAACAAAGTTTTACGTGATATAGCGAAATTCTAAAATTACACTTTACTCTAAGAGCTTAGAACCAAAGAATTTGTAAAAAAAATCTCCAGAGTAAATTATTTTTATTACAAAGATAGAACTATTCGAATCAGTAGATTTGCGTACTTAAAGTTACCAATTTTAATAATATAATAGACAAGTGATCTTACTGAGTGATAACGTGAAAGAAATGGAATGATATATGAACAAGATGATGCATTTAGCAATAATGATTTCTTAATAAAAAGCGTTTGTCTAAAAAATGGTTTTCAAATTAATCCTTCGAGTTTTATTACTTACTAGATATTTTCTTTTGGATTTTTACATTTTAAATCATACATTTACAGGAGTTTTAAAAAATATGCACACACTGCAATCTTGAACATAATGTGATCATATTTATCAGCTTGTTGACTATTGATAATAAAGTTCCAAGTTCATGCCGTCGTGAATTTCGTCTGTGATTATCAATTAAGGAAATAAATTATTGTTATAAAACTTCAACAATTCGTTATTTGGATCTATACATTTAGAACTTGAATTATTGAAGCTAAATAAATTTGAAAGAGACATCGTAAAGGATACAGTCTCCTAGTTTTATGTGATCTTTGAAGATGGTGTACCACTTTTTCAAGACAATTTTCTCCCAATGTGTTCCTGTTTGGGCTGCTATTAATTTTTTGAGATCTCCCACTGTGTCGTCTGGATCACATTTTACTCTTACTTTTTTACCAAGACGATCGTTACATGTGACTTCTATCATTGTGGCAAAGGTTTAGTCGAGTCCTGAAAGAAAACGAACGAATAATGGTCTGCAAGAAACACTAGTCTCTAAATGCTCTCTTGTGCGATAGTTTACTAAAAATTCATTTGCATGCAGTTTTTCTAATTTACCCGGCACAGTTTTAAAGCAACAAAACAAACGATTGAGCTCTTTTGCTTCAATTATATTAGAAGCACAATTGCGATACTGCAACTAGTTCAGTGTTTCAAAGGATTTTTACTTTTGCCAGACCAAATAAACCACGTGGGATTATTCCCAACAAATTATCTAAAACATTACTATGTTCATTTCACTAAACATCAAGTTTGTTATTCAATACTCAACAAACTAGTAAGTAGTAAACTATTGTTTTATTTCTGGTTGGACGTTTAGAAATGGTACGTATACATAACCTTTAAAGTGGTTCCATTTATTGAGCTTTTCTGATCTTTCATTTAAGAATTAATCGTAAAAGCTCTATTTTTTTTATATAATATTGTTAGAAACATTTCGACTTACAGCAAGATACACAACGTATTAAAGAATTCTGAAGTAACTGTAATACGCAATGTCGTTTTGGACACTCACCTAAATTTATTGATAAGTTGCTCCTTTTTCTTATCGAGATAACTTTGTGTATTAATTGAAAATATCTATCAATTCGAAATGAAAAATTTTGATATTAAAATGCGCTGATTTATATCTATCTAACACAACTGTCAATACAATTGTTGACGGTCTATCGAGCTCCGCTTTTGCAGTTGCTCTCTTGCTTACATTTCTCACAATCACAACGCACCATAAACATAGACGCGACTCAGTCGGCTGAGTTATAAGCACGACCACTGGATTGCAAATCATCTTCGAGAGATGGCGATCTTTAATAAAACGAAGTCGTAAATTTAAATTGGCAAATATTCAATAGAGAATTAATACTAAAAAATATATTAAGAATCTTACGAGGACATGTACAACGTCGATTTGAATGGGTGATTCCGGTCTTGTGTCTACAGTTTCAAAGTATCAAAATAAATCGGGCTCGTTCTTGGTAATTTTTAATGTTTTGAGGAAACACATCACTCGTGATTATCCTAATTACTCGATACAACGCTTTCATACGACGAATTACGGAAGCATGTTTATTGGTGGATTTTCAAATGCCGAGTGTCGGCTTATTCCCTTTTAAAATCTAGTCGATCGAGAACGCCGGTACGTATGTACGAAATATATCTGTATGTAGTACATGCACACCCAATAGCACACATTATAATTGAACAAAGGAATTAGTGGCTCGAGTTTTCGTTTGGAAAGTAAGTACTGCATGTATATGAACAAATTCAGAGTCTGTATATTAATTGTATTTGCTTAATATAAGCAAATATAAATATATATATATATATATATATATATATATATAAAGATATTGTATGGATGCGCGCGAAAATAGTTAGACAATCCAATCCAATAATTTAAATGGTCAGCATTATCCAAAAAGTAATAGCGTACCAAGTCGATATTGAATTCGTCTAGTATTCAACAATCGTCAATATTCACGACGATAATTTCGTAGAATATTGAAAATTTGCCTAAAGTACACACATCGGTGAAGTCCATAATAGATGTTTAGTTTTATTAGTCGTAAACTATCTTGTTTGGTAGTCGTAAATCATCCATATAATAAAACCATCAATCAAGAGGTACAAAGAGTTTTTACCAAAATTTCAGTCAAAAGAAGCTTTCTCTCACTGTACTACAAAAACGTTATTGTCATGCCGCCAAAACGAGGCCGTCCACTAAAGGTTAATAATTTGTCTATATATCACTACCATACTTATTAATATTGCATGTTTACTGTATAAAAGGTTGATAATTCAATAATTAGTGAGTAATTAATCGATTACAATAAGTGAGCTGTATATATATATATATTCTTTTAAACAAATAATCAGTAATTGTTTAATGAAACAAATATTTAATTGATTAGAGCACAAAGGCTAAAACAACGGAAGAAAACGTTGAAAAAAAGAAAAATGATGCAAAGAAGACTAAGCGAGTTACGAGAGATAACGATAGTGACAATGGAAATGATGAACCAGATGCTAAAAGAGCAAAATCTGAACCCAAAAAATTGATGAATAAAATCGAATCAAATTTGGAAGATATCGCTTATGAGTGCGATAAATTGAATGCAGATGGAGAGAAATACAACATTAAAATTTGTCAGTGGAATGTTTCAGGAGTTCGAGCAGTAATGAAGGTAGTATTAAAAATCTTTAACGCTTGTTTCCATAATTATATTTATACATGTAAGTGTACCTTATGAATTTTACCAGAAAAATGGCTTAGATTATTTGAAGCGTGAAAATGCAGACATTGTAGCTTTATTAGAGACAAAGTGTGAAAAAAATAAAATACCAACCGAAGTTAAATTAGAAGGATACAAGCATTATTTTCTAGATAGTAAGTTTTAGTTTACTGGGATGTATTTTTTATTAAACGATGATGTTTTTATTATCTTTCAATTAAACGTCCCACAGGCAAGAAACCAGGATACTGCGGTGTTGCTCTATTTTCTAAAAAAGAACCTCTCAAAGTCTCCTATGGATTAAATAATAATCAATTTGATGACGAAGGAAGGTTAATCACTGCCGAGTTTGAGACTTTTCATTTAGTTAACGTTTGTAAGTAATACTTTTGAAAAGTTACAAATTTCTCTGTTGATATTTATAATCACTTACGTGATATTTTGTATTTATTCAGATGTGCCGAATGCTGGCAAAAATTTAGTAACATTACCTAAACGCTTGAAATGGAATGATGCATTCAAAAAACATATCCAAGAATTGGATAAATCAAAGCCTGTAGTTGTTTGTGGTGATATGAATGTAGCGCATCAAGAAATTGGTAATTTCTCTAAGGATCTCACATTTTTTAAATTGACTAATATAAATATGAAACAAAGCCACTAAAGTATTGTTTTACCATAGATCTGACTAACCCAAAAACAAACACAAAAAATGCTGGGTTCACTAAAGAAGAACGCGACGGCATGACCAGCTTTTTAGGAGCAGGTTTTGTTGATACATTCAGAAATCTCTATCCTGATAGAACTGGAGCTTATACCTTTTGGTCATATTTTAACAACGCAAGAAGTAGGAATATTGGCTGGTAAAATTTTATTCGTCTATATTAAAGTAAAAGGCTACGTAATATTATTTTGAAAATTGATGCTATTTTACAGGAGACTGGATTATTACATCGTTTCAGAAAGAATTAAAAACAAAGTTTGCGATGTGGTCAACAGAGATCAAGTTTTTGGTAGTGATCATTGTCCTGTTGTATTTTATGGCCATTTGTAAAAAAAATTCACGTTAAAAGTTCATAAAATAGACAATATCTTTTTTAAAAAGAATGTTACTAATTTTCTCTATTTTCATGCCATACATAAGATAAGTATATCATTCGTAAATGTAATACAATGCATTGTAAATCTAAATACTATGTGAATATTGTAACGCTTAGAACATTAAATAGTTTGTTATTTTTTACAAGGAGAAAGTACAACTAATTTATATTAATCTTCACCAGCTGGAATAGCATCTTCTAATCGCTTTATAAATTTTACTCTGAGTTCGGTTACATTATCATTTTTCAATTGATCTTGTACAAACCATGCAGCAACTTCCATCTGTACCATTTCACAAGCACCCCTCAATACTCCTGGCAATACGTTGCAATACTTTAAATGTAAACAATGATCTGGCAGTTCAACAAATTCAGTAAGGGGATTCGTTTCGAAACATAGCGAGAATTCATCTCCGGTCACACTCCAGTTGCTAATCGTGGGTGTGATACCCAGATATATCTTAAATGCCGATTGAATTTTTTCTGCGGTATCTTTAAAGTCATAACATCTGCCAGAGCTTGTTCGAGCTAAAAAGTCTTCTATTAATCGTACTCCCATGTTGTATCCCATTCTCTCCAACTGTTTATTAACATCGTCAACATTTTCATAATCTTTGAGTAGTTGAGCCACTAAAGCTCCATACGTAAGTGTAAATAGTTCGGAACTCTAAAACATACATTTACATCACGATATAATTCTTACGTTATCTGCTACAACATCGAAAAAGTGCAACTTACAACTTTTTTAGCATCTAGTCTCGTTCCCGCTCGTGCCATAATTAAGCAAATTGATTAACAATAAATCAAAATTAAGTTGCTTCAATTTTGACACGAAATGTTTGAGTATGAACTGTGGAGTATGTAGTTCATAGAATTTTGCCACCTATGTTTTAGCACTGATAAAACATAACCAAAACATTACGTTACCGCGCATACAATTTGCGCAGAATGTCGATGGAGTTTAGTTTACAGAGTGTGTAATGTGCACGTATGTAACATGGCCGTGTAGCTCAATTCTTAAACTGGAATCATCACGGCTTCTATCATGTAAACATCACATCGCCAATAGTGCAGTTTCGATTATATTTTGCTCATTAACAAATAAAGGATGTTTGGGAATAAAAAAAATAACTTACCTCCGAAACCAACACCGCCAAACGTTGAGGAAATAGCAGAAGATTTGATAAGTTCAGCAAATAAAGACGACGTAGCTTTCAACATTTTAGCTCGAGGTGAATGCCTTTTTTGTGCCAATCCGTTGTGTGGTGTAGTATTTATTAACAGATCTTGTTACTATTGCTAAATTATTTTTCTGTGTATTTAATTAAATCTGTTCAAAAAACGTATGAAAATTCAACAAATATTTGTGCACATTTAGAGTGTATCGAATTGATCAATATTTGTTAAAAACGATTTATCTCTTACATCGATTTAAAATATAATTAAATCTCCAATACAGAATCAGCATTTAACGATCATTTGGAAGCACACGATCTCAATGTTATTTACAACAAAGTCAAAATGTATCTTGACGTCAATAAAAAGTTAAAAGTATTGAAGGACTCTGTGAACGAGAACGAAGACCAATTACAAAGTAGCGTCATCAGCATGCTTGAATTAAAAGAAGAGATAAAAGATCAAGCTCAGGCAGCTTTGGTTCAATAAGGTGTATTTTAAAAATACCGTACGTTTATAATTTTGTAATCTCTGAATACGTCATAATTCTATTTTAAAAATAAAAAATAACGTAAAAGAATGTATTTTTACAGAATTTATTGTTTGTTTCATATTTATCTTGTTCTCTATAAAAATAAGCTTATCTATTTTATCACAATTCAACAAATACAAACAACTCAATGTGGATACTCATAAGCCGAAGGATCTTGCAACCTTAACGGAGGAGCTAGATAAGCGCACCAAGTAAAGCCTGGAGGATATCCTGTAATACGATGGAATTAATATTATACCAAAAATTAACTATCGCAGATATTTGAAAGCATTTCAGACGTAAGATTGTAAGAACAACGACTGAACTTTAACACGTAACATTTTAGCATGTGTCAAAGTAACACGTAACAAGATACGACACAAAAGAACGTATTAAAATACTTACACGTTATAAACCGACTAAAGTCAATGCGTTCAAAGTGTGTAGATAGTAGAATAATATAAGTTGTGCCACCATTTTCCATCTGTGTGCAACCAGTTGTTAGTTTGACGGAAGACAGATATTAAAATAACGTTAGGTGGTTTGAAAGCAACGTCATTGCATGGTCCATATTTGCTCAAAAGTAATTGAGTAAACGCTTAACGTAACGTAATCTTAGGAGTCTTTCAACTTACGTATTTGCATATCTGATTTGCAGTAGTATGCGGTACTATTTAACGATTGCAATACGGTCAAACTCAAGGGATTATGGGATGATGGAGTAGCAACGTTTGTACAGGTAACCGATTCAATCGAGTTGAATCGAATAAAGTAAAGTTGATGCAGCATGTTCAGGTGATATAAATGTACATATATTTATAAAAATATAAAAGAAAATATAATAATTCAACTACAGCTACTTTCAACGAATTATAGTGAATCTAAATAAAGCAACGTAATTTTACAAAGACAACTTGTGATAGATTTACATTTGTCGGTGCCCTAAATTTACGGAAAATCATTCCTCAACTGGCAACGACATCGTCCTGGTTAATTTCTGAATTGCGGCTGTTCAAGCTCGCGCTTCTCCCGTTAGTGGACAGACAAACTAAGTACAACGGTTATTTTGCGACAAATTACCTAAGTAAAACGGACATCTTCGACCACCAGACGAATCAAGCGCTTAGCTACAGTGATACCAAACACATACGAAAACACATCTCTAGCGTCAAAGCACACGGTGTATTTAAGTGCGTTATCGAACTAAATAAGTACTAAATAAGTACGGCCTACGTTATAAAACGCACGTGTATAAAAGTCAAAGCTAGCGTCGATTGTTACCCGAGATATTTCGATTAAAAATGTCCTTTAGAAAAATACTTGTATAAATAGGAAAAATTGCGTCACGCGGGAGGAATACCTCGGAAACGAAGTCCTCGAGTACGACCGCTCGACGTTTCGGGAATTGCGGAGAGCGAGACGTCAGCCGACCGATTGGTACGCCTGCAGAAAATACATTGCGAACGAGTCAACTTGGTGGTTTGGCCGTGCGGCCGTAACGCGTCCGCTATTTCGAGCGACAGTCAACGCCATGGACGAGCTAGGAAGGCGAATAATCGACGGAGAGGTCTGCGTGAGGTTGGTCTTTTCGTAGGTTGCCCTGTCGTTAACGCTCGTCGGCGTGCTCTAGGCTCCCCCTGCTCGGAGTACACGCGTGTCGTAACAGCGAGTCGGAGCAACGAAAGCAGTAGGTGTATACTTTTGCGTGAACAAGCTAGTCGAGTTAGTTTACCCTAGCCAATTATGCCATCGTGTATGCGTTAGTAAAGCTTTGTTTTGTACCACCAGCGGTTATTCGTCGGAATTAGTACTTTCGTCCTTTTCGTTCAACGCGTTTACCGCAACGCCCTACGCCAACGAACCAAACTGCCGAACGTCCCGCGTCACTCTCGAGGGCTTTCCACCGAGCGACACCGATGGCTTTTGAAGACGACTCGTCCTCCCGTCTCGAAATTAGCTCGAGCGTGGCTGTGCTAAAAGGCGTCGTTGCGCAAGCTGCGATCAGCGGTGTCCCGAGTAGATCGACGGATGCGGCGCTCGTTTTGCAAGGGTTTCGTTCGTTGGCTAGTCCGTCGCGACTCACTCGAAGTCGGGCATTTTGAAAAAGTTACGCAAATAAGTGAACTTGCCTTTGGGCTTGAACTTGAGATGCTCTTCGATGAACTGGCACGGGCATCGCGAACCGACGCAATGCCTAGGTGGCTGGCTAGCGCTGAAGTTTGCCAATGCTCGGCCACGCTCCTGCGAATCGACAGCCAGTTCGAGCCGCCTGCGAACGAAGTGATGTGACCAGCGCGACGCATACCTCAGCAGCAGCATCTCCGCGCGCTCCTGCCAACAAACACCGTCCATGGCTCTCTTATTCATCGCTCATCGTTCTCACTTTTCTCTTTTTTTTATTCGTCGTTTGTTCTTTTGCTCTCGCTTTGTTTCTCTTGTAACTGCGTGCGTGCGTGCGTGCGTGTGTGCGTGTATGCGTGTGTGCGTGTGTGCGTGTGTGCGTGTCTCGGTGCTCTAACTCATCGGCTAGCGCACACGCACGCGCTGTACCGAAGCGCACTCGCGCGCTTCGTCCAACGCTCTTAAAGATTTCGATCAAAGACGAGTCGTCGTCCGTTGGTGCTCTCGGCGAGTGCGCTACGATGCAACCCAAGGACGATAAGAGGAGCCATTCGAATAATAAAATGTTGCTGACAAATAAAAACTCTTTATTAATGGTCGTTCTGCTAGCGTCCATTTTTAAATCTACATGCGTTTTCCACGACTTTCCTCGAAGAGAAAGTCTCCGTCGACCGATACAATCTGTCGCTCGATACCGTGAATATGTATTTCTCTCTCTTCCGATACATTTCCATGACAACGACAAGCGTTAAAAGTGTAACTCTGTTTTTCTGACGGCACATAAATGCATCGATTTTGGAGCGTCTCCAAACGAGACTTTCGTTATTTTCCTCGCACGCGCTACGAGTCAACAATTAGGCAATTAGGCTACGGTCTATTTTACAAATTTCATATTATCTACGCATATATATATGTATATATATATATAAATGTATACGTATAACTAATCAATAGATTAGGTTATACGCTACGTGGACGGATCGTTACAACTTTCTCGCTGATTTAATATATTCGTCGTTCGCTTTTAAGTACACGTACGTTCAACGCTTTTACTCGCAAGTTCATCGTGTGCTTGTGGCAGAGCGATAATTATTGCAAACACCTGCCAACTGCCAGTTCGCAGTTTAATAGTTTAGTCGACTTGTCAACTATTCGTGCGCACGCCTACAGTACTAGTTTGAGCGCACAAATTATACGCATCCTAAGTCAACCGTGAAAACAGAACAAGTATATAATAATAATAATCATAATAATAATAATAATAAAGATAATAATATAGATAATAAAGATAAAATCGTAACCATTCTGGAAAAAATGCACATTTGCTTAAAACTTAAAAGACATCTGATTGGAAGCTTAACAAATGGAATACAAACGGTTGTCGGCCGAGATTGATAAAAAGCTTTACGCTCGTCGTCCGTTCGGCTTCTGGACGGGTAAAATTTTGGAAAGAAACCTTCGACGATGATTACGACTGTCGTTGTAACACGAGCAAGGTGCCTTGCAAGACAACGGTGCGTAACGAACCAAGTCGCGCGCGGACCTTCTCGACAGGGTCGCTAAGAGTCGGCGCGTCACTCGATACGCGAAATCCCACCGAGAGACGAGGATAAGTACAAGGGATAGCGCGGCAACCGTCAAAAACGACCGTCAAAAACGACCGTCAAAAACGACCGTCAAAAATTACGTGCACGCCGAGCGCACGCCGATGTGTAAATACCCAACAATGGGACCGAAAAAGCCTCGGTTCCGCGTGAATTCTTCTCTCGCGAGTGAGAGTTGATAAAAGACGAAACAAACAAAAAACAAGTATGGAATGCTTTCGAAACGAACGCACTGTACGAATCGGTTCGATCGAGGTTGTTACTCGTGCGACTCGACAGCTCGAACAGTAGGAGCGAATTCGAGGCGATCGGTTACGCTGGAGACGCGGTGGATAACGAAGAGGAGAGCCAGAGAAGAGAAAGCGCCGTATAATTGGTTAAAATCGCGCGACGATGGGCGACCGAAAGCGAGTAGTAGTGTCTCAAATACCACGATCCCTCAGAAAGCTGCTCCATCGTGGGCAAAAGTCGCGTCCTTGCAGGTGAGTCTTGTTGCGCAGCCACTCCTCGATGTACTGGCAGGGGCAGAGCGCGCAGCTGAGATGACGAGGCGACGACGGATTGCCACCCTCCTCGTCGACAGTCCAATCGAGCCGACGTCTCAAGTAGTCCTTGGCCCAGCGCTGCGCGTATCGGCAAAACACCTGCTCGCTTTTGCTCTGCGGATTTCAGCAACAGTTCCCGCAACACCCCCCACAACAACACAGTTACGTATCAGCAGATTGTCATCAATGCCATGCCACCCACCTACGCGCGTATCGACTGGTCGCGATTCGAAAGAAACTGGCCCCTCGCAACGAGTGCAGCTTCCAGCCCTACGGCTAGTTTCTTTCGAATCGCGATTCTTTGGTCAATTTTACGATCGACTTTTCCAGACTTTCATCGAGCAGCTCTAGGCAGTGCCACGTTTTTGGCGGCAAAAACGTTCGGCATCGTTCGCGCGGACGCGCCAAATTCCACAACGACAATCAACGTAGGCTGTTTTTTACAGCGTCATCGCTCGAAATAGCACGTGTTTCGTCTGGCTCGTTTGCCACCAACGCCAATAATAAAAGAGCAAAGCTGAATCGTATACGATGGCGCGCGTGCGCAACTGAGCGGGACAAAAGCGATGAAAAAGAAGCGGCTTTTATGTAATGCGAGTAGAGCGAGAGACAGAGAGGGGGTGGGGGGTAAAGAGAGAGAGCACATGACAAACCTGTTTGCGCGAGACTCGGGTGGTGGTTGCGCCTTGGATCACGATGTCACTGTCGTCGATGTCCATGCGTTGCTGAAGCTCGCGTTGTCGTCGCGATTGCGAGTTTTCGTCGTTGCCGATCACTCGGCCTTCCCGCTCTTCCCGCTCGATCACTTCCTGCAATTTTTTCTGCCACACGAGAAACGACGGTCAATACAAACATCAACACCCGTTCGAGGCTCCGTTATTTAAATAATTCGCGCACGCGTGGCTTGCGTTCAAGTGCTTCGCCGCGACACACAGGCGCTTTATTGGTCGTACGTACGCGCCGCGCGTCACGTCGATTTTATCAATTTCTAAAGCTTTGCAGCTCGAGCGTACCGCTTAACGAGCGCAGCCTTCGCCGACTATCGAGCTTGGTCAATTGTTCAACAAGGTCGGCCAACAAGGTCGGCGACGCGTTCAACGAGACCAGGAGCAAAACCAAAAGGGAAACGTCTCGTACGCGATCGTATTCTAATCAGCCGGCCATTTTTAGCGCGAACGGTTCTAATTTATAAAATTCCAGTGAAGCGTGGTCTATAGCCGACTCGTACCCGCACGCACACGCACAGGCACGCATACGCACACGTGCGGAGGGAGGAGCGCGTTACAATTGCTTACGAAACCGCGTTTGTCACGCAACATCACGACCAAGTTACATTTTTCCCGTTCCCGATAAGAACTCGAGCATTTTTCCTCGAACGGCGAGCGAGCAACGACAACGCATCGCTCGGCATCTCGGGTAGAGGCGCCAATTACGGATTTTCTCGCGTGTACGTGTACGTTTTTATTGTTTTACTCACAATGCAGTCCGTAGTATCAAAATAGATGAAGCATAAATTAACTTTGTGGCAGGATATCTTTCCTCTATCGTCGAGTCCAAGCAAAATTTTATGTCTCAGCAGATGCTTGTTTACTTGAGCCATGCACTTTTCCAAATTGTGGTTCAGTTTGATTTTGATAAACATACACAAAAATATGGCAGCGGCATTGAGAAACAGCCACATCACTCCTAGACCAAATAACGTTAGTCCTGTGACTCCCGAGAACAATAGCCCCAATAGGACCATAAACGCCGTGAATATCCATACTACGATGATCCTCTTGTAACAAATATTGTACATATTGAATCGAACATCGTTAACGAGCAGCTCCATTATGTGTACGTAGTCCTCCACGGTCAACTGCAACATTGGTACAAATTGTTCTTTAACGGCAATGCAAAGTTGAGCGTTGCACGAATTAACGTCAAATACCAACCGTCAGTCCTTGAGCCATCAATTCCTCGGGTACAAGTTCCGGACGAAATCTAGCTGGAGTTATCCAAGGCCACTTAGTGTTGACAGGTAAAAGGGTAACTATGGTGTCCCCATTGGCAAAACCTTGTCTTATATTACCGATAGAGGTACTTGTAACACTTCTGCCATTAGAGGCATCTCGCAAATCTATAGTTTTCAAAGAGGCACTTTTTGGATTATAAACACCTGTGGTGGTAGGCTGTAGAGTAGGCTCGTCGTTGGTCATGGAACGACCTAGTCCTGATCGGTCCAAGTTTATTTGTACAGAATTTGTCGCTATTACAGCTCCACTGTAGTTGTTGCTTTTCTTGTGCTCGCCATCACCGGTATCCAAGGACTTGTTAATTTTGCTAACGTCAACAGTCACAGACTCTGGTTTGATAAGCGCTGGGGCACTCGCTTCTGCATTGCCATCATTTTCAAATTTCTTTGGAGTCGACGAAGCAGCTGGCACATCCTCCTCAAACTTGACCCACTCCTTGGCTTGTACCCCTGGACGGATTGCAATCGCATTGTCAGTTATGTCTTCTGGTGTTGGCAAGCTCATGGTGAACACCTCTGTAACGACAAATACAGTATATCGATTAGAATTATTGCATCGGCACCATATCCCACTTTGTAAAAATCCCCAACATCATAGATAGATCAATGAAAAACGGGTGCAATCGAATGTTATGCACTCTCTGACGAGCAAAAGCAAACATTCTAAATTTAGATTTGAGCAAACAGCAAGCAATACGCACTGAATAATATTGGATCAAACAATCAATCGATATACCAATTGCAGAAGGCTCGACAAAACGAAAACACTATAGCCCTGTCGAGTAGTCTGCCTACAGGAGTTTCAGAGCAGCTGTTCCGATTCAGCAACTATTCAATCGATAGCCCGCGCACAAAGTTAGACCAAGTGGCATGATTAATAAGTGGGTAGCACACGAGAGCGTAACCGTGGCATCACAGTGGAATCGCGATGCGTCGAGAGAGAGAGAGAGAGAGAGAGAGAGAGAGTCAATAACCAGGCTGATTGAACGTCGGACAATAATACAAGTACATACGGCGATACAATTGTCGCGCGATCGACGACTGCAACTGGCCGGTATAAGCACTTGTTCTCTTTTTGTTTGTTATGTTGTGTCTGTCGAACAACAGACGGGCGCAGGTGCGTGCGAGGTGCGCACTAATCAGATTCCCGAGCAACACACTTATTAAGGTAATAAAAGTACAAGAGGCACGAACTCTGAATACGTATGCATACGGGTGCTTGGTAGCGATAGCAGCAGCACCACCAGCAGTCAGGTGAAAAAGAGGCAGCGAAGTTTACTCACCTGTGTGTGAAATCAGAGTTGGCTATCTCATGACAGTGGAGCGCAAGCAGCGAGTAAAGATGCGAGGTGCGCGCGCGACTTGGATTTGCAGCCGCGCGAGACCAGGCGAGACAGCAAGAGCTAGAGAAAAAGGTGTGCGCGTGTGTGTGCTGCACGGCGTGTGATGGGCCGCGCGCGCAGAGGCATGCAGGGAGGAGTCGCGCCGCCGTCAGCCGTCGTCGTATATAACACGCCCTGCGTGCGCCGTCGCTCTCACCTGCGCGACGAACGAACTAGCGAGCGCCAGGTATACGTCCGTACGAACGCATCTCTGTATATCTATATAGCTGCACGTGTGAGCTGCTCGAACACGCGATACGTGTACGCTCTACGCTCCTTTATCTTTTTTGCGCTCGTCCTATTTAATTGTGTTATTCAAGTTCATAGTGCGCTTTCGACAACGGATTCCATCCTACTAAATCAATACACTTACAAACGAACACCTTGACAAGAAGCTCTCGAGTCAAGTACACCGCGATACATCTCTTGGTAAACCGGCAAAGAATCGATGAATAATCGCCTCGACGGATGGCTCGCGTACGTTTCGGCAAACGACAATAGAAACGTTGTTACCGTACGACGTACGCCACTGCACGGCCTGGAATAATACACCACGGTACACGTATACGTATACGTATGTGCAAAGTCGAACGTACGACGAACGAACGTACGGCGTACACCTCGGGCCGCACGGATGTTATTTCTACAAACGAAATATCGTCGGCTTTTCTTCGAGCTCGAGCGTGCGGAAGTAACTTGCTTGTAATTTATTTGGACGTAAGACCGCGGACGTTGGCGAGTTCAATGCCGGGCTCGAGAAAAAGAAAAACCGAAGTCTCGATCGTCGAAATCAATTTCGACTTATCTTTCAGCGGATAACGATTCAAGAGTAGGCCAATCGGTAATGGAACATTGAATCACAACGGACGATCCATCCGATTGTTCATTCGAAATGTATTTCAAAGAAATCTTTCTCGTCGGCCCCAACAAAATCGTGGCAATTCGATCCAACGGTGCCAGTGGGTTTCTTCTTCGGATATCCGAATAAAAACTCCTTCGTATCACTCGAAGGATCTTGCCGGCTAACTCTATTGCAGCTATGTTATCGTACTGCCCGCCACAATAGGTTGCGATTGAGCCGAGTGATTCGCTCCGAATCCTCGATTTACGGCAAAAATACGTTGAATCGCGAAATATTCACGATCCATAGACTTCGAAGAGGTCTATTTGATATATTTCGCAAATTCTCTTTTATACAATCAAGCAATTGAGTACTCGACGACACGCTCGTTAGCAACGTTTCAACTGCTAATAAGCAATGATCGTGCGAGCAAGCGAATCGATACGCTGCACAGTCGTTTCTATACGGAAACTAATAGGCAGCCCTTCTAAAGCTGCCCAACGATATTTCGTAGTTCAAAATACTCGATTCTCGTAAAATGTAGACCATCAAGCGAGGCTCCGAGCGTACAATCGCACCTTTATTTTTTCACCAGCCAATCAATACTTTGACCAAGCATAACGTTCGCTACGATGAATTATTGAAATAATGACTTTCGTAAAATACACGTATGGTAACGCAAAGGAAAACCAATAAACAAAGCAAAGCGGTTCGAGCTAGTAGCACTTTTTTCATTGCAATAACGTGTAATCTCTCACATTAGTTTTCTTATATTTTCATCTATTTTATTTCTGTACAAAATACAATCAAGTTTGCGATCGATTCGATGAAATAAGAATCCCCTTTATCGCTGTAAAAAAGCACAGTGCGCCTTCGTTGAGTAATTCATCGGTGAGCGTCGAATCGTTTACGATCGCGAGATTTATTATTGATTACATCAATATTCGTTTAAACGTACCTATTTAATTATAATCGCATAATCTAAATTAATTTGATAAAATAAAAGACGTAGATCGTAGTTACATACCAACATAAATACAAAAAATAAATCTCGCTGTAGTGAGCGCCTAAAATGATAACGGTAAAATAATACTTTTAAAAGTCTTCACGACAAGTAATTATAAAGACAACAGAGCTTAAATTTAAAAAAATTTATTTGATTGTTAATTTTCTCATTTTTATTTATTAATTGTGTGTATTTTTAACAATTTACATCTCGTTTCTCCGCCTATTTTAACGTTAAAATTTTCATTTTTCAAGTACGTCTTTAATTGCAATAGCCCTTCAAAGTATTTAACAGATAGAATATGCACAGTATTGACCATCAAACGTCTCTTTGTAATAAAATGGAATGAAACTTCTGACAGTGGACTTTTCGAAAAAATACTTTTCTACAACGGTCGCGTATAAAAAACCGTCAGTACAGATCGACACTTAACGTTGTATGTTACATGTTTCTTTATCAGTTCAATGGTCTTCGATATATATAATAATTAGAAAAATTATTCAATTTGTAGCAAACGTGTGCCCGATGCTAGTCCTTTTTTAAAAGTTATGTTATGATTTTATGTATAATAAGGTATAACAATAGTTCACTTTCTCAACATCCTCACGCCAACAACTTCGTTATCTCGTCGACAATTTCCGAAAGCAGCGAATAATTATCACTTTTTCCCTCTATTACCAATGTGTTTGTTGTTGACTGAAACATACAAAAGTAACGTTCATGGTTATTCCATTGTAAACGCGCTGCTGTACCAATGTCAATGCCGGTATTGCTTTTAATAGGCTTTTTGTTAATTTTCACGAAAGATTGTAGAAGGTTTCGAAAATTTCAAATAACGGTTTCAAGTCTTTTTACGCTTCTATGTTCATTCGTAATAATTCTCAATGATTACGCGCTAAGAGTAAGATCTGTAAGATCTGAAAAAGTCACGTCGACTTACATTTTGTTTCATTAAGAGACAAACATGGTGTCCTTTGAGAGATTGCCCATATAAAGATGCCGTATCATCGATATGTTCGACCATCGTTAAGTGGCATTCGCTGCGTACATTTTTCAGCATTTTATTGAAATTTTTACAAGCTGTGACTTCGGTCCTCGTTTTATGCGATAGTTGGCCACTCTTTAACAATTCCGTAAGGATGTCGTTATGGGAAAGACGTCCGACTACGAAACTACTGCAAGGTAAACGTAAAGTGAAGTCAAGTTTCTCTTGGACTGTATCATTAGAACCCTGTATCATGTACGTCAAAGTACCGCGAAGTTTTTGGGCAAACGTTACATCGGATACTAGAATTGCGACGTGAGCTTCACTTGAACTTAATGGTAGTAATTGAAAATTCATCTTTATTCCATATTCATCTTTAGGCTGGAAAAGAACACAATTTTCCGTTAGAATCTCCGATCTGGTTAACCGATCGAGTCGACATGTATATCTTACGTACCCTTCTTTCTAATTGCAATGCTAAGGAATCCATCACGTTGAATACCAATTCTTTTAGTACGCTTTCCGATAGATTTATAAATGAAAGAAATAAAATAATTTTACTTGTATCGTGCTCCAATTGTTTAATTTCGTAGAGCACTTTTACAGTCTTATCTTTAGCCAACTCCTTGGAGGCAGTTGGTGGTTGGTCGGACATATTAGTCTCGATATCAAAATTAAGCTCTCTACTTGGCAATATTTCTTTAGAAGGCGTGGAAATTCCGGCAGTTTCTTCGTAATCTTTGTTCTCCTTACTTTTTTTGCCTTTACTTTTTTTTGTTTTCTTCCCAATTTTTTCATAATTTTTGCCATCTTCCTGATTATTTTTATCTTTTTTACGTTTTGTTTTTTTACTTTCTTTGTTTGTTTCCTCTGCAACAGCATTCTCTTCTTTACATTGTTCATCCGGTGCATTCACATTCAATAAATCAACATCTTCCTTCTTCTTAGATTCATGTTTTTCTTTATTATCCTTAGAACTATGTTTCTTCTTTTGCTTTTTACGTTCCTACAACAACACGTACGGAAATCGTACTTTTGTACTATACGCCAAATTTTTTAATTTTTTTATCGGCAGAATCGAAAAAGCTTACTTTTCCCTTTTTAGCGAGAGGTTTTTCTGGTGTATTAAGAATGTTGGCATTGGAAACACGATGCTCCCCCACTGGTAGCCTTTCATCCTCTTGCAATGGCATGTCGAGATCAATATTAAGCGCTCGATGAGGATCATCGGTATCCTTCGCATCGTCGTCGTTGCTATCACTTAGCTGCGCACCAGGAGGTAATTCGCCGATTCCTTTATTTACAACTTGCACCGGGTAAGCTTCATCGTCATCTTCATCTTCAGAACTGCTAGATTTTTTATCTAAAGAAAGAAAAAATAACAGAAATTACGCAACGTCAACGTATTTTACGAACGTATAACATTCACTTAAAACTTGCTCTTTTTCAATTTCTTCTTTTTGGTTGTTTTCTTCGTGCGTTTACGTTCCTTCTTATTCATATCGATGTATTTGTTCGAGTAAATAGAATCGGAAACTTTTAAAGATACTGGAATATCCAATTCAGCTATAGGAATATTTTCATAATCTTCATCGTTATTCTTATCATAAAATGTAATTTTCTTTTGAGGTGTTGTAGACATTTTCAAATAATGCGGATTATTTTGCTGTTCCAACTTTCTCGCTTCTCGCCTTATTTCTAATTCTTCTACCGTAGGTTCGTACGAAGGACGCTTATGATAACCGTCGTTGTACTTCTCTGTTTTAATAAAAATATCGTTCATATCTACATCATCAGAGTCTGAACTTTCAGAAGGAGGATCGTTGATCCACGAATCAAGATCCAAGTCCTCTGGAATTGGCACCTTCAAAAACAACGCACAAGTAACGTTAATTATACGAGATTGGGCATGTCGAACTATTCTAATGTGAAATAATTTGGGACACTAAACGTAGATGATGTTATCTTGGTTTTCGTTAAGTTGACGTCTTGATAATTATGAGCTTTGATGAATATTTACAAGGGGCGTTTACAGTACAGATTCAAACAAAGAAAAATAGCTTTTTACGCGTTGATTTTAGCAAAGGATGGATAAACTCGTTAGATTACGCTTTGAAAATCGCACCTTCCTTTGAGCTTTTGGAGCAACGGGATTCAGTTCACCTATAAACGCTTCGGATATTTCCGTAGCTAAACTTCGATTTTCTATCAAACATTCGAGCAACGCTACAGCCGAGCTTGATCTCTCTTGAACTTCCAAGTCACTACTGCAAATGAACGTTGCCAACTTTTCTTTCAAATCGGTAATCTGAGAAATAAAACACGGTATAGTCAATTTTGTCGTAACATGCCATCGAAATAAGTTTGATTACCCGTTTTATCGTTTCAGTGTCAGCCTCGTCCTCTTTACTGAGAATCGCCGCGATTAATTTTAAAATGTTATGAACATAGACGGCTTGGATATGACCTGGCAAGCTTGACGCTTGAGGTTTTAGCATCGACTGTATTGCCGCTATCGGATTGTCTAATTCGCTATAAGTATTGTAGCAAAATGTTAACATATAAACACGAAACGAGCAAAAACGTAGTGTCTGATGTCTAGCTGAAATTGCATAAATTTGACCAACCTAGAAAATTCTCCACAAATCCATGCGGCAGCATATAGCACCTCGGACATTGTTGCTCTTGGTTGACCTGTCAACAGAGCTGCATTCTCAAGTAAAACCGCACATTGTTGTACTGCAAATTTCCTGATTGCTTGTACGCGAATGGCAACGTCTAGTAGTTGCGTTGCTATTAAGCGCGCGTGTTTGGTTCCTCCCATACGCGTCAGTTCAACGAGAACCGATATATACCTGTTTTTGTACAAATAATCGAAATATATTTTTAATGAATAATTTGTTAGCGCATTATGCATACGGGAATTAACATTTATAATCGTTACCAAATTACTACACAAGTACCTCTAAAGAAATAACCTGAAGGAATTCACGATTTTACTCCCGATTTTCAAACTTTGTTGTATAAAAAAGTAAAAAAGTGAAGCTTTCCCTGTCTCTTACATTTAGAGAAGTCTTTGTTCATCCCCTAAATCTCTTTGTATCTGCTTCGCGAGTCAAAGTGATTTGCCAGACACAAAATGGCTACTTTATAAGCCAAAGAAAGGGACGTTAAAATTGAGCTCAACATAAACATGTTGGAATTGCGTTATTTTGTAACTTCGTTAAAATTATTGCAAAATCATAATGAAGAACGCTCATATTAAAACCCCCTTTTTATCGATAGACAAATATGTGCGAAAAATCTTACCATTCAAAATATGTGATAAATTGATAATTATTTTGCGAACATATTTGAATAATTTTTGACAATAATTCATCCCTGTATGTTGTGCCTTCTGCTTTGTCCATGTGCACCATTAATTTCCTAACGATTTCCATTAAGTTTTTCTTCGAAACCATTCCATAAAGCAAATCTAAAGCTCTTAATCTTATGCTTTCATCTTTGTCATCCAGACATTGCATTATAAGATCTTTATGTGCCTGTACACTTTTTGGATGTGTCTTCAATATCTTTGACATGGCAAGTAATCCCAAATATTTTAAATTTTGATCGCTATCTTCAATGAGAATCCTCAATTTTTGTACACACAATTGAATGGAATCAGAATGATTAGGCATACCAGATGATATCGAAATCAATACAGCAATAACTGTATTTATACACTCGTACAGTAGAGACATGGCTGATGTGCTAAAAGTAAAGGGAAATAAGTATACAATAGTAACGAATGGATTTATGTACAAAAAAATTGGCAAATCAAATCAAATTCATAGAAAGTCTAGCTGATTTTAAATTCTAAAGTGTCAATATTTAAAAGTGAAAAACATTAGGATTTTTCTCAGTGTAATTTAATGTTGAATAACTCTATCATGCACTTACTACACCATCAGATATTAGCTGCTGTTGTGTACATAGCGATAGTTGCAAAATAATAGCATAATTTACATAATCATAATTCATAATCATAATTTAATACCTGTGTATTAAATTTGTTAATGGTTCTATCAATTTTTTGCCAAGCCTAGGTTCTAGTGGTGTCAATGCGCCAAACTGTAAATTTCAAAATTATTCTTAGCAAACACTAGCATTCAACAGCATGTCAACAAAAAAAAACTTAAAACCCCCTTTTATTTATATAAATTAAAATGATAATTCCATGAAAAGCCATTAAGATATAGATTTACAGGTTCAAATGGATGACAGCACAAGCATATAATACATAAAATGATGAATTCTTAGCTAAACCTTGTTATTAAGTCAATTAAGGGCTGTGTCAATCTTCTACCCAATTTGGGTTCGATCAATGTTATTGTAGAAAACTAAGTACAAAATAAAAATAAAGTTATAGTGATTATTATACAATAATAAAATAAAATATAAATGACGTTTTTTTTTGATTGATTGGCATTGAAATTTCAAATAATAGTTGTTGAAAATATAGGTGACCCTATAAGTAAGTATACAACTTGTCAAAATACAAGAAAAAAAACTTTGAATTACTTACCAATTTAATTATTTTGATTAGCATCCAATTATTTGTGGATGTTGTCATTAATTTAAAAAACACTGGTGCTAAACTTAAATAATTTTTTGGATTTTTCCTAGCTAGTTCACACACTACATTAACTGCTGCAGATTGTACCCCACTATCTGGATCCTCTAACTTCTCTTTAAGTCTTGGAAATGCTGGCCTCAAAGCCTCTGGAAATCGAAGAAATACTTTGTACATCATTAGCACTGCTTTCTTTCTTAAGTAAGGTTTTGTAGAAGTTAAAAGAGTCATTATATCGTTCACTAAATCCCTAGCTAAATCTTGATTAACAAAACACGATAGACCACTTAAAGCTAATCCAGCATCGTATTGGTTGGAGCTATTGAGATCTTTGCGTATCATGTTTGTTGTTAACATTAGAAGCTGAAAGTTTAAAAAAATGTTCATATGTTTACACGGTTGGTAAATTAATATTTGAATGAAAATGACATTATCACATACCTCGGATTCCATATGAAAACTTTGACTAGCAGCCAAATATCCAATCCTTTTGTAAGTGAACTTTGCAGATGACATCACTTCTATGATGTTGAATCCAGCCCAGCTTATATCATAGCCTAGCATTTGAAGCTATCAAAGAAATAGGAATTCTTTAATTGTTGTGAAACATATGTTGATATTTAAAATGAAAATTTAATTAAACTTACATATGTCAGCTTAGCAACTGCATTTGCCTTAACTGCAATATTATCTTGTCTCAGTTCTAGTTTTATTTCTTCCATACATTGTGTTATATATTTAGTCTGAAAATTATTAAGTTATCAAAATTGTAATAAATATATAGACTATCTACATTGTCATAATATGTAGTACAATTTTGCAGTAGTAATAGACAACATTTACACTTTATGTTATTATTTAATGACTGTTTAGCAATAGAAGTGGATATTAAGCTATTGCAAAAATTAAATGTGTGTAGTATTGCATCGTAAAACGTATTGCAAGTTGAATGATCAAGAGCAGGTATTGCTAAACAAATTTTCAGTTTCAAATCATTTAATTTCTTTAATCGAATTGTGGACAGTATTTACTAAAGTATGTTGCACAAAATGTGTACATAATCTAGAGTATGGACGATTGAGAAATAACAAAAAATATTATTCAACAACAGCAAACATTTTCACTCGGTGGTAATCCAAATTAATGTGTAACAGCAGAGTAATACATCGAACATCTCCAAGAAAATCAAATCGAATTGTAACCTTATATGAAAGTAATAAGTCTCACCTCGTTCTCTTTATTATTTCGAATTCCTCGTACGAGATCGGTGAGATTTTTGTCGAACATGCGTTCGAAATTACCTCTAACTTTTCTAAGAGCCATCTCGAAATCTCGGCCTTTGCCGAAATGTTGGCAAAAACAAATCCAACAGCTTTTAACGTCACCTAATTAGATTGCCATTGCTCCCGCACCGAAGACTGAGTGTTTTGCTATATCTATATCGACATCCAAAAAGTTCGCATCAGCGCTCGTGGTGGTCTAATCTGCAAACCATGAAGCTAGGCGCTAAATCTCGAATAAGCTCCGCCGTATAAACTTCAATAACTGCATTCGGTTTACATCGGTTCTCTTATCGATATTTACTTATTATAAAACAATTACGATGTCATTGTTTTGTATCGATAATAACTACGTCATTATGATATGCTTCAGTTTGATCGATGTTTAATAGGCATACGTCGTTTAATTTCAAAATAATCGTTTATACATTATTTGCAACACAAGCTCGATTTTCTCGCTAAAAAGCAGCTTTCGTCCGAGTTGTCGAATTTCCGACCAGCGAACGCTTATGTTGCGTTTAAGATTGTCGGAGGTAATAAGTAATGCCTTTGACACATATACCTACGTGTTATATATAAATATTATATGCACAAACACATATATGTATATATATGAATGTGCATACGTTACATGTATATTCGACTAATCTCGTAGGAGAGGGTGTTTTTGGCGCCCCCTCTCGCCAA
The DNA here is from genome assembly GCA_030064505.1 of Chouioia cunea. Taxonomy (NCBI): domain Eukaryota; kingdom Metazoa; phylum Arthropoda; class Insecta; order Hymenoptera; family Eulophidae; genus Chouioia; species Chouioia cunea. The sequence goes on along the minus strand of JAOPFQ010000001.1, from coordinate 14,730,251 downwards.
TGTTCATTGTGCTTGCACGAACATATACATATGTGTGTGTATGTGTGTGCATGTATGTTCTCATGTGTAGGCGCGGACGTGCGATTGATGTGCGCGCGTGTATGTGTGTGTATGGTTGTGTGTGAGTTGCCGCCACGCTGAGTCTGTCCGCGCATTTTACATTTTCGGGCGACCGTTATGTGCGCCGCACCGTCGCCGGTATATTTGTTCGTGTGTCTCCGGGAAATGCGGAGCGAGATGTGAGTGGGCTCGAGGTGCAAGTCGATTTACGGTGTACCGAAAAGAACGAGTGAGGAAAAAGCTGAGGGTTGAGAGAGTGAGAAAGAGGGCAGTGGCGTGAGAGAGGAGAAGGAAAACAAGAAAGAAGAGAGCAAAAGAGAAAGAGGAGAGAGAGATAGAGAGATAGACGAGCTTCTGTCTGTCGGCGCGAGCACACTAAGGAGGTGAATATTTCGCTTTTTCAACACCTCGAGAATCTACGTATTCTTGCCTTTTTTTCTCCTCTTCATTTTGTTTTCTTTTGATGCCAACGTACTTAAACGCTTGTACCCTTAAATCGCTGCACTCGTTGGCACTCGTTATCGTGTCCAACATTCTTAGACCTTAAAAGCGAAGCTCTGCAATTATGATTATTTGTCGGTCGTTCAATACAGCGTATTTTCGTATTTGTTTATTTTACTCCTGTGCACTTCAGGTACCATCGATTTTACAATGATTGTACCGGTCTTCCACGCTCTTGCACAATTCACGAACCATTTTCATATCTGAGGAAACCGGTTGGGTTTTCCTTTCGACGTTATATCTAACGTTTATGATTTTCGTTCTATCAATGAACATATTCGTTTTATTAACTTGCTGTTTAAACAAATATTTTCGTTCTCTGAATATTCGTTTGAAGACGCGGTTGAAGTTACTGCACGCTTAATAAAAAGGTTAGAGTACAAAAATGAGTCCGTGAATAGCAAATTAACACTGTTATTCTCAGGTACTTCAAATATTCAATGTCCACCTTTGATGATTTTTATTTCGATTATACGTAACAATATTTTATAAGTACTGCTTTTACTATCGTGCTATTTCATGACAGATAAACTTTCTTTTTCATGACAGATCTACTCGACTACCTTAGTGTTTCGACTTATGACTTCATCGTTAATAGAAAATATATTTTAGAAGATTTGAGAAATTGTATTACTTGAAAATTGCGATAAGTTTTGTATAAAATCTACAACAATGTCTATCGAAGCACTTAGTGACTCAGAGCTTAGAACTAAGCTGTCCGAGTATGGATATCCGGTTGGGCCAGTTACACAAACCACCAGAAAGATTCTTGTTAAAAAATTAAAAACACTTATGGAATCTCGTGGTGTTGCTGGTTCTCGTCATTCGATGGCTGCAAGGTATGATTAGTTAATATCTTTTGTTGTATTTTTCAAATCGATAGTTTTTCATAAAATATTTTCATTAAATCTGTTTTAATTTCAGATACAGCAGTGATGATACAGACGATGATAACTCAGCTAGTGCAAAAAAGAAAAAGAAAGTACCTCCAAGTACACGTAGACAAACGTTAGCTAATCCCATGCCTCCACCAGCATCTGCACCAATAGCATCATCTAGTACAAATAAGACTCCAACTAAAAAACGCATTTCTAAAAATGTTGTTGTTGAAGATCCAGATATATCAGATAATGATAATCTACCAAGTTTGGGTGATCGTTCCCTGTTAAAAAATGATAAAAATTTTGTCAAGAATAAGAAAGTCTCTCAAAATAATGATGGATTAGAAACTGGATCAGACTCAGATGTAGTTGAGGATAGTAAAAAAAAACCTACACTTGTTACCAAGTTTGGAGGTGGTACAACCAAATTGTACAACGATCAAAGTCCAGGGACCACGACAACAACTGATCTAAGCTCACCAAAGTCAAATGAAACTAGCTGGAGAAAGTTGTTACGAGAATCTCATGATTCTAATTTGCGCACAAGTCCTAAAGCAACTCCCTCTGTCAAAACTGATAGATATTCCGTAAATTTGCCTAACAAACAATTAGATTCTTATAAAAATGATTTACAGTCAACTTCAAAAGATCTCAAAAACGACGATTTACTTTCTAACTATCAGACTCCTTATTTGTCTGAATTTACAAGAAGACTTAGTGTTCAAGCATCTGTAAATTTACCATCTCTTTCAAAAGCTACCCTCAAAGGTAATTTTTTCGACAAGTAATTATCATAGATATTTTATAATGATGTATATTTTAAAATAATTTTTCAATTCAATTGTTAATAGGGTCAAAGTATCGTTATACAGGATTAGGTAATACACCAGAAGTGAAAGAAACTGATTCAAATGGACATTTTACATCCCCGTTAAGAAATACATATCCGTCAAGCTCGAGGTGAATAAAAAACGATTATATTATTGAGATAATTATGATTTGTTAACATTTTAAAATAATGATCTGTTTGTCAGTATGCCCTATGTCACATCGTCATTAGATAAAACTCGTGATAAAGTTTACAAAGCACCTGTTGCTGCTTGCGAAGAGGTAAAAAGTAATCAAAACTTCATATCAATGGTTCTTGTTGGAGTACTGGCTCTATTTTTTGGTGGTTTAGCAATTGTTTACTTAGGACTTGAGGGAAAAACTGAGAATTTTCCTCTTTTGCCTGCTGGTACGTAATCTAAGTTTTACTAACATTTTTTATAATTTATCTTTACTCGTTCTACATATAATTATTTTCAATTAATAACAATCAACAGAGATTGTGAAAGTATTATCTTTGAAAGTACTTATGAACCTGGAAAATGAATATTATTATCTATATATCTTACGATTACTCATGTATGCTCTAGGAAATATCTTACTTTATGCTTAATCTTTTATAATTTTGTTTGAAATATTAAAAATCTTGATTGAATAATGTAGCATCAACATAATCATGTATGTTAGAGTGGAAGTATCAACGTAATACTACAGTTTAACTTTATATTTAGTATAGTGTTATTTCATAAATCGACTTTTTGTGTTTACAAAAATAAAATAATTATATTGAAAACGAAAAAATACTTTGTTGTTGAAATAATTATCCTTTGGGTACCTAAAATGATTTGTTTGAGTAATAAACATTTAAGAAATAAAGTAAATAAAAAAGCAAAAATGTATAGGCGATCGAGTATACAATATATAACAATAAATATTAAAAAATATTGTGAAGCTGAAGTCATAACATTTTGTTGATCATGCAGCATTGCATAGGCCAAGTACGTATTATTTATCAATATTATGACTATTAACTGCTTACTTACAACAAAGCTTTGATCGCCTATAGCATTCTATGATTGTTTTATTTTATTTTATTTTACATTCGTGAAATTGTGTAACTTTGCGTTTCACATATGATATTTCCCTTTGTAGATAGCGATATACCGCTGTGTTCTATAGCGTCAGAGCAAGACAAACGAGGTGCAAATTGCGTACCTGAAGAGATGGTTACGGAAGTTTTACATTTTATTAAACAACTCCATCTAATATTAATGAAAAGAGCAATATCAGCTGAATGTGATAACACTAAAGAGCCACCTTACATTATTACCAATGACATAATTACATTATTTTCGAATGCTGGACAGTCTGAAACGAAAGTGAAAGAAAACTTGTACATGGCTTACGTTCTTCTGTTTAGAAATCCTCAATGGGGAATGTCTTTAGTTGATATTTCCGATGAAAATCAAACGCCTCAAGTCCTTGACACCATGGTAAGATTTTCAAAAAGTATTCCCTAATCTAAATACGATATGCCGTTATTTCATCGCGTAAGTATATCCATTTTGTTTTACGTTTGATTACAGGAAAAAGTATTGTTGGCACGTTTTGCAGAAAAACTGGGTACAGTCATACAAGAACCAGATCTGCCGTTACAATGTCTTGTAAAAAAAAGATTATTAAATGTCGTCACAGCACTTCTAATGGCTGGCTTTGGTAAATGTTTAACTGAAATCTTTTTTAATTCTGTCGGTATTGCATTTTGAATGCTGTATGTTCAATTTATTGCATGGCTATGTATTATTTTTTTCCTTTGAACTATAAATTAATTTCTATTAGATAGTCTTCATGTATCGTTCGAGTTTAGTTTGAAAACGTCAGTATAATTAAGTGATCTTTGAATAAAATAACCGTTTGCAAATCGAGTCTCAATTTTATTTGTTTCAATGAATATGTATTATAGATATTTGTACAATACTTGTGAATGATATTACAAAAGATAATTTAATTAACAATTTCAAGTAAGTTTGCGAAAATACACAGCATTAAAACTTGATTTATTAAGCCAACTTTGTGTATTTATAGAAAAATCAAATGTTTACCATAGATGAGTTTAAATTGATCTATCGCATGTGCATAACCACTGAGTTTTAAAAATGATTGTAGGTGCCCTAGCGATAATAGGATGTCAAAAAGCATTTGTTGCTTATAAACGTTACAAAGATAACGCTGAAAAGGAAGTCTTCAATTTAGTCAGTGACATTATTAGTATGCTAGAACTTCATCATCAAAGCTTTGCAACCGCTAGTCCTGGGGGTACGCAAGAGAGTTATTTAGCTATAAATCATATAAGAGACAATCTTATATCTCCCAAAGACAGAAGAAGATTGTCTGGGCTATGGGAAAAGGCTGTTAAATTTTTGGATGAAAATGAATCTAGGTAACACATTATTTTAACGTGATTACTTTACCAGAATACTATTTTTGCGTAATACAGAATTGAATATTCAAAAAAAAATTGTCCACTCTTATTAGAATTCGAAGGGAAGTTCAATTAGTCGCTGGAGAAGAATTTCAAGTTTGGCGCTGGCTGCCCAGCAATTCTAATGTTTCCAGTTCTCCAGGATCCAGTCCTGCTCCAAAGATGTCTAAAGTTTGGCAAGGAAGCGCATTTGAAACAATGGAAGGCTCTGTTAATAGCCCAGCTTGTTCTCCAACTCCTTGTTTAAAAATAAGGCACATGTTTGACCCAGATGTGTAAGTTCCCAATTTTATTTAAAAAAAAACTTGTGAAATGTTGTTTAACAAATTAACTTTTTTTACTTTAGAGAGTTTGAAGAAGACTGGGAGACAAAAGTAAAAGACGCTATACTTGAGAAATGTGGAGATGCTGTAAAAATTTTGCATATAAAAGTTGATCGTGGTAGTCGCGAAGGATGTGTTTACATGAAATGTATGTCTCAAGAAGATGCTGGTAAAGCTTACAAAGCCTTACATGGGTGTTGGTTTGACGGTAATATTCATCACAAATCTGGTTTTATGTTTTATTCGAAATATTTCAGTAATTTTTTAAGTAAAAATAATATCTTTACAGGGCACTTGGTAACTGTTAAATACTTAAGACTGGAACGTTACCACGAACGCTTTCCAGAAGCTGTACATTATAAGACGCCTCTCAAACCAAGCAACAATCAACGGCTATCTATGCAAGCACATTATTGGACAAATTCATCAGAAGCTAATTAATTTCTTTTTATGTTTAAGAACATTTTCTTTTCATTACTTCTTATACTTTGTTTCATATCAAATATCACGAGACACGTCACACATGATCATGCGTCTAATATAAATTTATTGACATCTTTCTTATTTCTTGAATATAATTGTAGTTGTGTCAAGCTTAACCAATATCTCTTTTGATAATTTTAAAACAATTATTTTCTTGTATTCTTTATTTTAACTACACAACTGAGTTTCGTTTTAATGTATGTTGACTACTAAAAGAAACACATCTCATTGCAAAGCGTGTAAGCAGTATGTTGTATTTATATTAGAATATTAGAATATTTCATGGTATTTTATTGTAAAAATGTCAAGTTATCGTCAGATTTATCTGATTTTAACAAAGATTGAAAAACATGACTCATTATTTGATATAGAGAACATGAAACGTACATGTAAAAATGTTGTGAAAAAATATTGTTTACGTTACTAGCGTTCACAAATTTTTTATAATCTTATAACATAAAAATTAGCTCTTATGTAAATTAAACTCTTTTTTACTAAACCCACTTTTTTATAACTTTATTCTCCGTTTAAAAAAAATTATTTTTATAATGTACGATTAAAAATAAAATTTTTACTATTAAATTTATTTTAGATTTATTTCTAGCCATTATTAATCACTAATGAGTTTATAGAATATGAAAATAACATGAACAAAGTATGTTCTTGATTGTCGAGTACTAATCGCGTATTTTACAATAGACTTTTTACAAGTTATTAACGATTTTAAATAGTGGACAGGAAGCGAATGAACTATATCGCTTGTATCGGCAGTGAAACAACTAGCGACACCCAGTGGAATCCGTTTTCTACTTACTTTCCCGTTCACCACGTTCGTTCGCGCCTTAACCTGCAATTATGGTGAGTGCCAAAAATTTTGTCCTGGACTTTTCGAAGTAAATTTAACAAATTCATATAACAAATACATTTGACTAAACTAACGAGAAATTCGATGATGCGTTTCAATGAATTAAACACACAAACTATTTTTTCATTTTTCTTACTTTTTTCAAAATAATTAATTATATGCCGTGCGGTTAATTAGATTAAGTTAAGTTTGGCGGATCCAATCAAATTATGTTTTTTAGATACATCTTAATTATATTATTAGTACATTGCTCTTTAGAACTAATAAGTACATCGATTATTTACAAGCTAAATGTCAATTATATTATCTATCAGAACGTTCTTATTATACTTTTAAAAACCTAGAAACTAGCGTGAAGGAACGATCAGAATCATTTAGTTCGTCGTCACCCAACGTTTTTATCACAAACGTCAGCCAACATCGGTAAAGAACGAGAATTAATTTTTTATTAAAAATGCATTTTTATCTTTCAGACTCGCAAACGCAGGAATGCGGGACGCGCCAAGAATGGTCGCGGACACGTGAACCCTGTCCGTTGCACGAATTGCGCACGATGTGTCCCAAAGGACAAAGCAATCAAAAAATTTGTAATTAGAAATATCGTGGAAGCTGCTGCTGTGAGGGATATCACTGATGCCAGTGTATATTCCCCGTACCAGCTGCCTAAGCTTTATGCAAAGTTGCACTACTGCGTATCTTGCGCAATTCACTCTAAAGTGGTACGCAACAGATCCAAGGCTGACAGGCGTATAAGGACACCTCCAGCTCGCAATTTTCCCAGGGTAATTTTCTTTCCTTAATTTTCTTTTAGAGAACAAATCCGATCAGTCGAGTAACGATACAATCACTGAATATCCAAAGTGTAATTTTAACAAAATTGCATTTCCAATGATTTGAACAATATCTTTCATTTGCGATCAACCACATGTGAAAAATATTCATGATGAATTGTTACCCGTGCATCAGACAATGATTGTTTCTTTTTCTTTTCAGGATATGCGTCAAGGCCAACAAAATAGGAAATAATTGTGCTGTATATTATTACAAAAAGTGTAAGCAGTACGTTATATTTATATTAGAATATTATAATATTTCATAATATTATATTGTAAAAATGTTAATCTGTCAAGTTAATGTCAGATTTATTTGTTATAAACAAGACTAAAAAACGACTGATTATTTAATATAGAGAACTTGAAACAAACATGTAAAAATGTTGTAAAAAAATATTGTGTACGTTATTAGTTTTCACAATTTTTTATAATTTAACTACTTAAAAAATAGTTTTTATGTAAATTAAACTCTTTTTTACTGAACCCACTTTTTTATAACTATTCTCCGTTTTAAAAAAATTATTTTTATAATGTACGATTAAAAATAAAATTTTTACTATTGAATTTATTTTAGATTTATTTCTTGCCATTATTAGTCACTAATGAGTTTATAGAACATGAAAATAACATGACCAAAGTACGAATAAGGAAAAATAATAGGTCGCGACGCTAGTCGATGCAAATGCGGAAATACTAGAGATTCGAGTCGATATGGCTTGTGGAAAGCATAGTTTTAGGCACGCGCTTTACGCCGAGTCTGGAAAAACGAAAATTCCGAATGTTCTTGACTGTCCAGTATCAATCGCGTATTTTACAATAGACTTTGTGCCTTGACAAAGGCAAGTTATCTACGATTTTGAATAGTGGAACCGGAAGCACATGAACTTTCTCGCTTGTATCAGTAGTGAAACAACTAGCGACACCCAGTGGAATCCGTCTTGTACCTACTACCACGTCAAGCACGTTCTTTCGCGTGTTAACCTGCAATTATGGTGAGTGCCCACACTTTTATCCTGCACTTTTTGAAATAAATTTAACCAATATAACAAATACATTTGACTAAACAAACGAGAAAATCGATAATGCGTTTCAATGAATTAAACACGCATAATATTTTTTCATTTTCCTACTTTTTTTCAATATAACTAATTATTCCCCGTGCGGTATATTGGACTAGGTTAAGTTTGGCAGAACCAATCAAATAATGTTTTTCAGATGCATCGTAATTATATTATTAGTACATTGCACTTTAGAACTAATAAGTACATTGATTATTTACATGCTACATAATAATTATAGCATCTATCGAAACGCTGTTATTCTACTTTTAAAAACCTTGGAACTAGCGTGAAAGAACGATCAGAATCATTTAGTTCGTCGTCACCCAGCGATTTTATCACAAACGTCAGCCAACATCGGTAAAGAACGAGAATTAATTTTTTATTAAAAATGCATTTTTATCTTTCAGACTCGCAAACGCAGGAATGCGGGACGCGCCAAGAATGGTCGCGGACACGTGAACCCTGTCCGTTGCACGAATTGCGCACGATGTGTCCCAAAGGACAAAGCAATCAAAAAATTTGTAATTAGAAATATCGTGGAAGCTGCTGCTGTGAGGGATATCACTGATGCCAGTGTATATTCCCCGTACCAGCTGCCTAAGCTTTATGCAAAGTTGCACTACTGCGTATCTTGCGCAATTCACTCTAAAGTGGTACGCAACAGATCCAAGGCTGACAGGCGTATAAGGACACCTCCAGCTCGCAATTTCCCCAGGGTAATTTTCTTTCCCTAATTTTCTTTTAGAGAACAAATCCGATCAGTCGAGTAACGATACAATCACTGAATATCCAAAGTGTAATTTTAACAAAATTGCATTTCCAATGATTTGAACAATATCTTACATTTGAGATCAACCACATGTAAAAAATATTCATGATGTATTCATTACGAGAATGATATTATTGAACTAAATGAATTGTTATCCGTGCATCAGACAATGATTGTTTCTTTTTCTTTTCAGGATATGCGTCAAGGCCAACAAAACAGGAAATAATTGTACTGTATATTATTTTTTTTTTCATTAATATTTGAATTATAATAAATTATGTACTTGCGTCACTGTAAGCTCTGTTGTCAAGGTTACGTATATATATATATTATGCGTGACTGCACAGTTTTCTTTGGGAGATAGGCATTTACTTGACATATATTGTAATTTTGCATGTTTTTTTTACATATGAAAGTACAGTACTCATTTTTATGTACAGGTAAATCTTATAATTCAAATAAAATTCTGAATATAATGAATATCATTTTATAATTGACATTTTCTTGTAACGTAAAAAACACTAATAGGAGTTGGATGTTTTACTAGAAAAACGATATCTAAAAGAACAGGAGAAAATCAATTTACTTTTTAAAACCGCAATAGTTGCTGTTACAAACGTCAAAACTTCTATTTTGATGCTGAACATATTTTGCTAATAAATTCATGTGTCCTTTTTCATCAGACTTTTAATTTTCATTCGAAATCATTTTTCGTGAGTCCATTTTAAACAAATACACCATAACGCTATCACTTGTGTTTTTAGTTACATTCTTATTACATTTTCCGTATAGGTATACTTTTTACTTTACCTTCCTTATCATCAAAACCTTCGGTGACATGGGTAATTCTTGGCTATTTCAATGGCTCTAGAGACGATGATTAATACATTTTTTTCAAACTTTGCATACTTATTACATATGAGGAGGTAAACATTTTACCAAAATTTTATGCTAATGTATTCATTAGGACAAAAGTTATTAACAAAAAAACAACAATGAAATTTTTTAAAACTAGTAAAAATGTGGCGATCTATTTTTGGTTAAATACGTAAAAAACCATTTATTATAAGAATATGCAATAAAAAAAAACAATATATTTTATAAATTAATTGCAAATATCTCAAACCGGCTTTTTTTTTAATTCTTACGCCGACGCATTTTTTAGTTTTTGCTTTTAAAATCATTAATAAAATCTAACTGCCTGCCATTAGGCAATAAGTAGCAGTGAAAAAAAGAATGTTACGCTCGGCGGCAAGTGCACATCGCTGCTGTAGGCCAAGCGGCGTACCTAGGTTTGGCTTGGAAATTCGATTTGACTATAACACTGTATTGTCTCAAACTTGTATAATGGCTTTGTTCGTTAGATAATCTAGTTTTAGCATACTCATTACAATGTCGAATGGTTAAACAATACTTTCGTTCTGTATTATTCGCACCACCTTGTACATTAAATTTGTCTAATTTCTCTTTAGTTGTCTTCTAAAGAGGAATATACAGATAAATACAAAAAATATATTGCATTTTTTTTTGCATATTTTTATAGTAAAAGATTTTTTACGTATTTAACAAAAAATAGACCCTCACAGTTTCACTAGTTTTTGGGATATAAATTCAAAAAATTTTTCATTGCTGTTTTTTTTTTGTTAATAACTTTTGTCCTTATTAATATTTTAACATAAAATTCTGGAAAAATGTTTACCTCCTTATATGTAATAAGTATGCAAAATTTGAAAAAAATCGATTGGCCAACGTCTCTAGAGCAATTGAAATAGCCACGAATCACCCATATGCTTTGTTTTCAAAATTACTTACGACGTTCTTTTTTATTCCATCATTTGATTGATTACTTAATTCCATTCCATTTTCATAAAATAAGAGTTCTTTAGAACGATCGTTCGCTGACCGCACAACCATTCCTTTTGAGTCACCGCAGATCTTGTTAACCGGTGAACCCGGAAGCGACTTATTACATCACCAAGCTTCGACGTCTATAGGAAGCACAACGCCTCCCAAGACCGACTACAACATTTTGCTTTCGACTCTTCAACAGTTTTGGCGTGATCAACCAGAACTCTGGTTCGTTTCATTTGCGGCCTCAGCTTCGTTTGGCAGCGTGATTGCAGATCCGGCTAAATTTAACTTATTGGTGAGCCTTCTCGAAGAAGAAGAGGTTTGTTTATGAAAAACATCCAATAGGCATTGAAAATAGATCTTGAGAAAGCTGACGAAACAGATATTGGCACAGCGAAATCTTTGTACAAACAGTATTTAGCAGTTAGACTTGTAAATTTGTATTGGAACAATTAAAAATTTTCGAATATATGACCTTATCCAATCTGGATGAGATTGTTCAAACGTTTAAAATAATTGAAGCAAACAAAACATTTTTGTAACACCATACTCGTGCACTTGTTTTGATATGTATAGCATGGGACTATCACGCAGACATATTGTAGCATTACGTGTAACTTTAAAACTTCCACTCTCACAAAGATATTTGTTTGGAGAGATGGATGAAAAATTCTGAAAAACCATAGACTTTTAGAACAGTTCTAAATTGCCTGAAAGTTATATTTATCATTGAAATTAAGACGACCAGTTGATCCAAAACTATCTATAAAAATTAGAAAAAAACAGTTATAAAGAAAAGTTATACAACAAGCAAATCTACGCAAGATAATTTCGATAAAGCTTTGACTCAATTGGCTCTACATCAATAACGAAATTGTACACTTCGAGTTACTTAACAATTGATGAGAAAATGCGAAGAATCAAGATATTAATGGATGAGCTGACTGATGCAATTGTCGAACAGTCTGATGCTACATATCATTCAAGAACAACAATTATTAAAAATCTACTGCAGTTATGGGAGGATAACAAAGACGTAAACGTTGTTTTGAAAAACAAAGCTTTACGAAATTCTCAATTATTTAAAGCAGATTTAGAAAATTCAATTGAAGAATTATGTTCAGGTCAGTCAAAACTTACAATTGCAGATATTCAAATGCCTACCCCTATCAAGAGAAGAGGGCAAGTGCGAGGAATAAAATGTTGCACGGCAAAAACAGTTAATTAAAGCAACTATAATTATCAAACAGATAATAAAACATTATAAATGTTTCAATCAAGTAAAATGACTAATTGAATAAATTTGTAATGTAAATTTACAAATAATCCTACAATAATACCATTTAAAAATTGACGCAGAACGAGTTGGCATTTGATTGGTCTACTCTTATTGGACAAAAGTAACACAACCAATAGAAATGATCAGTTTTGAAGACAAAGAAAAGCACAGCGCTGTGACATATGTATGAAATTGATAAGCTGTCTTTGGATTCGGCAACGCGCGAGGTTTAAATAATTAGGTAGACTTGAGGTTCACTGAACGAGATATTTATTGTACAATTGGTCAAAGATTCAGCGTAACTACTCGGAGAGGACTGACTTTATTATCAACGTGATGGCTCTAGATATACCCCTTTTCAGGCTGCCTATAATTAAGGGTTTGGTGACAAACGAGTTTACTGATGTAATTGATGCTCATTTAGAGGGATTATTTAAGAAGATGATCTAAAAATTATGTAGAAGGAAAACAAATTAATTACGATTTCTCAATTCCATTGGTTTCTAGAAATCATTTCGAGGGATTAGTTGATGCTTGCGAGGTTGTCTGGTGGTATGCTCAAGGGGCCGTCACTGCTCTGGCGGGAGCGGAGGTTGCGCCACAAATATGTATCTATACATGTAGTGTATTTCAACCACAGCAATACACTATTTGGGGTTGGCATAGTTTAATTGATAATAAAAGTTACATTAATTTTATAACTTAACTGAAAATGTTTTACAAAGAAACCTTGACTGTGATCGCTTTCTTTGCTCATTGTTGAATTCTAATGTTATATTGACAAACAAACAAATGGAAATGTTAATGAATATTGTTTAAAGTCAATAATTATCATTATTTCACAACAAACGTGTCATGCCAATAAATATGTACATTATATTAAGCATGTGCACTGCAATATTTGCGTCGTTTGTACGGATAGATATTAGAAATAATAAAAACGAAGTTTAAACTATAAATTTTCGAAAGATAATTCGCTATACAAAAGAAATATACTTACAGCGCAAGATCAACTGACATTTGATTCAATAATCTTTCAATGTAGAGTATGATAATTAGTCATTAACAAGAATTATAACGAACAGACATCTTCATTGTCCTTTGTGATTGCTCAAAAAGACACCATGTCTCATGAAAAGACTGTATAAAGAGACAATGATCGCTCTGGTGCTGATCTGAGATGACCATTGCTCCAAAAAAAGTTTGCAATCGCGTATAATATACGTAACCCTAAGAACGGAGCTTACAAATATTGATTCAAGATAAATAATTTTATTTTATGTTATAAAATATTCTATATTGTTATATTGAATAATAAGTACAATATCCATTCAGGTAATTTAATAATTAATGTATATATTATATGTATGGGATAATAATGGGGTTACGTGAAAGCGTATCTGCAACAATTATAGTCACGTAAATACGTATCTCTAATGATGGAATTTACAATTACGTAAACAAGTGATCGTATGAACAACAATTATAGTACCTTCAAAACGTGTCCATAACGGTAGCTTTTACGTGACTCGAAGAAATTACATATCTTCAAGCTTTTTATACAATTGCCCGAAAAATTAACAAGCTAACTACAATTTTAAATAACAAAACCGGAAGTGAATTAAATTTCTCGCTTGTATCGATCAGTGAAACAACCAGCAACATACGGTGGAAGCCATTTTCTACCTACTTCCACGTCAACCACGTTCGTTCGCGCGTTAACCTGCAATTATGGTGAGTGCCAAAAATTTTGTCCTGGACTTTTTGAAGTAAATTTAACAAATAAACAAATGCATTTGACTGAACTAACGAGAAATGCCATGATACGTTTCAATGAATTAAACACGCATAATATTTTTTCGTTTTTCTTACTATTATTCAAAATAATTAATTATAAACCGTGCGGTATATTGGATTAGGTTAAGTTCGGCAGATCCAATCTAATTATATTATTAGTACATTGATCATTAGAACTAATAAGTGCATCGATTGTTTACAAGATACATTTATAATTGATATGTATCAATCACAGCATCTATCGAAACGCTGTTATTCTACTTTTAAAAACCTTGGAACTAGCGTGAAAGAACGATCAGAATCATTTAGTTCGTCGTCACCCAGCGATTTTATCACAAACGTCAGCCAACATCGGTAAAGAACGAGAATTAATTTTTTATTAAAAATGCATTTTTATCTTTCAGACTCGCAAACGCAGGAATGCGGGACGCGCCAAGAATGGTCGCGGACACGTGAACCCTGTCCGTTGCACGAATTGCGCACGATGTGTCCCAAAGGACAAAGCAATCAAAAAATTTGTAATTAGAAATATCGTGGAAGCTGCTGCTGTGAGGGATATCACTGATGCCAGTGTATATTCCCCGTACCAGCTGCCTAAGCTTTATGCAAAGTTGCACTACTGCGTATCTTGCGCAATTCACTCTAAAGTGGTACGCAACAGATCCAAGGCTGACAGGCGTATAAGGACACCTCCAGCTCGCAATTTCCCCAGGGTAATTTTCTTTCCCTAATTTTCTTTTAGAGAACAAATCCGATCAGTCGAGTAACGATACAATCACTGAATATCCAAAGTGTAATTTTAACAAAATTGCATTTCCAATGATTTGAACAATATCTTACATTTGCGATCAACCACATGTAAAAAATATTCATGATGTATTCATTACGAGAATGATATTATTGAACTAAATGAATTGTTATCCATGCATCAGACAATGATTGTTTCTTTTTCTTTTCAGGATATGCGTCAAGGCCAACAAAATAGGAAATAATTGTATATTAATTTTACAAATAAAAAAATGTGAAAAAAACCAATAACTTTAATTTTTTGAAGACCCCATGCAAAGTTATTATTTATTTTCATTCTATATTGAAGTGTCAAGCAAAATAAATTTGAGATTGCCATAAAAATGCCAAATTATTTACTCTAAAGGAAATTTAATATACGTGTGATGACAATTTTCAGTAACTTTATTAAGAATAAAATTATAATTAGAATGCTTTTATGTGTATAAAATGAATATGAACATTCAAAATTGGATGGAACTATATTTGTATACTTGCTTGACAAATAGCCACGCTAATTATTTATTTTTAATTTGATGTAAACTAAGAATATAATTCTATAAATGGGATAAAACTATTCTATTGAAATTATACCTTTATTTGACAATTCATTGATATCATTCATCCATTGTGCATTGCAAATATAGCATTGTATATTTCAAATTCTACATTATCCTATTTTTTAATAAAGTATTTATAACTATTCTGATTATCAAAGAATTAATACAATCTTATTAGATAAGTCCAAAAACACTATTTATTTGCTGGCTTCTTCCATTGCTTTCTTCAATGTTTTTTCAAAAATTTTTTTAGAATCACAGAATCCTTGCTTGGTTTTGCCAAATGAATTGGGACCCGCCGATGTTGGTGTATCTCGTCCGATATTTCTCATCCTCATTTTGGCTTCAGCAGGCATTTCTTCTGGTTCATCATCATCGTCATTATTAAAAACAGAAGCTACTGTGTGTTTCTTGGGGGGAACAGGCTTTGAGAGTTTCTGAAGAAACAAAGAATTTGAATAAAGTTTGAAATGCTAAAAAATAATATCCATAATTTCTCAAAAGTAATAAAACATACACCAACAGGACCAGCACCCAATTTCATTTGTATGCCACCCTTTTTTGATTCGCTACTGGAAGGTTGATCAAAACCAAAGGCCAACCTCTGCTTGTCCACTTGAGATTGATAAGAACTGCCAGAGTAGTCATGTCGGGCATGTGGCCTGTGAGGTGATCGTTCTCTGGATTTGGCACTATCCTCATCCTCCCTTCGCCTCTCCTCTGATGAATAAGAACTTGACCCTGATAACGTCAAACACTGGCAAATTCAGATAAAGTTAAAAAAAAGGCAAGCAATTTAATCCGAAGCTTTAAAATGGTACGAGGTGTTACCATTTTACTTTGAATTAATTTAATCCAATCTCTAGTCTGGACTTCTCTCCAGGATGAATTCTCATAAAAATTATAAAATTATTTTGTCAACATTTTTTCAAACAATTTAAGTACTTTAAGTACTATCATGTATAAACATTGTCTTTATTTTTCGAAAATTTCATGAAAGTAAGCGAATGAAATTTTTACGATGAGAACGTTAATAGAGTATGCTCCCCCAATTTATGTGACAATTGCGTTAATTAAGAATATACAATAAATTACGAAACAAATATTTTATATTTTATTCACCGATTTCATTCAATTTTGAAAAATAGATCGACAATAGCTATTCAGCCAATTATGCATTTGCAAAAGAAATATGTTATGGTTAACTGAACCTTTTCTATAATCATCTCTTTTGTAATCGTCTCTCCTGTAATCGTCTCTTCTGTAATCTTCTCTCTTATAATCATCCTTTCTGTAGTCGTTTCTATTAGACATTTTCAATAGCTAATGTACCGTTCAGAATACTTATTTAATCTACAATGCTTTTACTACAATTAAAATTCAATGTTATGACGAGATCCATACAAATTGTTGATTTATTTTATAACGAGTTTATGGTAAAACCCAGGCAGCGTCATTTATGTTCCATATTTAGTAAAGAACTAAAAAAAACTAGAGACCGTGCTAGGGATTGATAGACTGTGTGGATTGCTAGTAATTTTGATTACAAAAAACCTAATCGTTATATTCTACATACGCGCCACCTTAAAGTGTTTCAAACAACTATTTCACATCATAATATAGAATCTATAGGGCCCGAGACTTTCTGTGTTGAGTTGCTAGTTATGAAATTGTCACTTTGTGTGTGTTTATACTTGTCATTTACATTTTTCACAATATTTTAACGATCATTTGTGAAATTCATTTAACTTTTATAACCAGGTTCAAGAGATATTAATCCTGATTATTGAGCATAAAAAAATGCATTTTCTCCTCGCCGAAGGTTAGCTATGAATTTTGTAAACTTTATCTATTTTTTTTCCATTGAAAGAGAAGACAACAGAATGCACTGTAACTGAAAAAGTTGATTATTTATAAAACACAATGGTTGAGGAAGTTATAAATGCAAATAACAAATCTAAGGTAAATACAAAAAATATCATTTATAGCTTGAGACACGCAACTACTATATTTTATTTTGTATACATAATGTAAATTGAATTGAAAATTAGAGCAGGACTGCAAGACCTCGACCAGTTTATTTGTGGAATGTTTTGGATGTTCAAAAATGGTTACGAAGACATTGCAGTGATTATTATCAAACTTATCATGAAAAATTTTTATATGTAAGTTTTTGCATTTTTTGGAAATAATTTAAGAATTACTTCAAATGTAATAATTCAAATCTATGATGCTTTTAAGCATGATATTACAGGTCGAGCTTTATTAAGATTGAATGAAAATATTTTAATGAGACTAGGAATCGAAGATAAAGAACATAGGATGGATATTTGGAGAGAAATAATGAAGTTACATCTGAAAACCGATATTTTAGAAATAAGGGATATTGAAAGATGTAACGAATTATGATTGAAGGTTACTATTTTTATATGTATAGTAATTATCTATTTTTATAACAATAATATGCCTAGAAAATACACAATATTTGTAACTTAAAAAGACGAGAGGCCAGATAAAATGTTAATATACTCATTAACATAAATATATACAATAAACTTCAAATTCATACATTTAACTTAGGAGATACTTCAGATCTTTAAACTAAAAAATTGTTATCTTACAGATATGTAAATAATAATACTGTTATTAAAAATAACAAGATAAAGAAGTTATTTCAATATATCGCCTCACCTAAATTATATAGAAAATTAACTTTTAAGTACATCTTTGGAATGATTTGGTTATTTTTTGTTTTGATAGGTATTGTGGATTACAGTTTTCTTCATACTATACCATTTTCAACAAAATTTTTCAATAATTCTGATGACTAGATCAACAAATTATAAGTCCACATATATATACAAAAAAAATATATATATATATATATGCATTCTTTTAAAATGCTTCTTTAATGTTTTGAAACTGCTGTATTGCCAAATCAATTGGCAAATCAAATTTATGTTTTGTTAATTTGTCCAAAGTATGGAAGGCATCTTGAAAACCAGTCTTTATAACATAGCTCCAAGGCATGTAATAATTTTCTAACAAATATTGGCATTGGAGTATAAGTTTTAGCCATGTTACTAGTTTATTGGCACTGGAATAAGTAATATATCAATGGATTATTCAAATTTAAATGTCCAGCAGAATATAAGACCCAAATATAATACATGTTTCAGTAATTTTTAAATCGACTTACTTTAAAGCAGCACATACGAACGCTTTGAAATTGGCATCAAGGCTTCTCTTATATGGTGAATGCGTCGTGATAATGTTCCCTATAGTAACCAGAAGATTCTGTAACCAGACAATTAACATTAATTAAATATATTTCTCCATCAAATATAATTAGACTTTTTGAAGATTCTAAAAATTGGTACTTGTTTTGATGATGACATTTGTCCTCCATTTAAATCTAAATTAAAACTCTGGGAAAGCTTTTGAACTGGAGTTGAGTTATACCGATGACCATTCTTTATTTCATAGTACTTGAGAATAATTTCCCAAGCATGCATGCAATTACTGGGATTATAGCTTCTTGGTGCAAAACAGCCAACAAAAGGGACAACGCTATTTACATTAGCATCTGTCGAGGTACCATGCTGCATTAAATCTCGAATACAAATAGCCAAGTGTTTCCTAACAGCTAATGTCACTTTAGCGTTATATTGATTAGTAGATGAATCTGAATCAGAATTGTATGCTAGTTCTTCATTCATACTATCTCTACTACTGGAATATTCACTTTCGGCAAGAGTTTGTAAAACATGTTCGACTGCAATATCAAGTCTGGTTCTAAGGTCTCGCCAACCATGTACTGTATCTTTTTTTCTCATTCTTTGAGAGTTTCCACTTCCACATCCCATTTGCGACATTAAATAAATGTGTAATAATGCAACAACTTTTCTGACTGTATTGAGATTAGTAGCTTGATTCTTTGGTTCTACTGGTTTTGCAAATGACTTTTTACCAGTGTAACTTTGGCCAGAACCATTTGTATGGATTGGACAAGCACATGTACAAGCTAATGTTTCAGGACTTACTTCTCCTTGTAGGTAGTTTATAAATCTTTCCAAATCAGTAATTTGGGTTTTTAACTGAGTTATAAGTTGCTCTTTCATTTTCATTGGACTTACAATCTGTAAATAATAATAGTAAAAACAGATGTACTAGTACGTATTTTAAATTTACATTATTGTAATATTTACCTGATTAATTGCATAGTCCACTTGCCATCTTAGGTCATCAGTAGATAATTTACAAAAATCTTCAACATTGAAATTTAATTTTTCCTTCAAATGATCTGAAAGAAATATATTGTTCATGAAATGCATTATCGAATAGTCTGCTACTAAATTATTTATCGAGTCCATTACTTATTATTAAATTTTGTCTTTCTAAAATCACACTCTGAGGTAAATCAGCGTCACCCGTTTCATAAGCAAATTTCTCCAAATCTTCTAACTGTGTCTTCAATTGGCATATTAACTCTTTTTGTTTATTTTTTTGAATCTCTATTTTAAAATCAGCTTCTTTATCATGTATATTTGTAGACTGTAAATTAAGAATTACTTATTACAGTTAAACTATTTAAAAATAATAAAAATTATACAACAACGTAACTATAGGATATCTATTTAGTAAAATTTGTAATTATCATTTCTTATAGCACAAATCAATATTATCTTACATCGTGCCTGTGACTTAAATTTGAAGAAGACGATGACTTTGTATTGAAAACTAGATTGCTTTGAATATCAGGAATTCCCCTAAATGCAAATTCTTCCAATTCTTTTAACAATTCTTCCTTTTTACAAGTAGGAGCGTCGCATATTTGTTTCAATCTAAATTGTACCTGGAGGATGATGATAAAATTAATTATTGTACAATCAAAATTTTTAGTGGCATTCTTTTGATGGATTAATATTGTAATTATAAATAATTACCTGTGCAAAATGAGTGGTCAATGCTATAAGGGATGAATTGAGCATTTCTTGTTCTTCTTCCAGCTCTCTAAGTCTGTCCATTTCACTGTGGCAAAAGAAAACGACAATATTAGTTAAATTAATTAAATTAGTACCGTTAACTATTACTTTTAAATGAATTAAAACCAAAGATAAAATAATCAAAAACGTCCAAAACGTTATGTGTAAATCGCCATATCCAGAAAAACATGGTTGAACTAACATGTTTATTCAAATATAAAATATTCCGAAAAATTTACATATCTACAATAGCTACATATTCATGAGTAGTTGACAAGATATCAAATACAACCAAGGAATGAAAAACTCTTAATTCACTTGAATGTTAGATCTGAAAATTGGTTCTAATTACCCAAGAAAATTCACATTACCTTTCCATACTAGGCTCATATTTATATTCAAGTACAAAATCATCATCCCCATTGTTAGCACCAACTGGATCCCATCTTTCTCCCGATGGACTATCATTTTCTTCTGAAATATCCAGTTCGCTCATACTGTGCTGTAATTCGTCAGTGGTTGTATTTTCATCCATTTGTAGGCTTCCTTCGTAAAAAATTCAGGAAATAGCACAATATCTTATCAGTATGAATACTTTAAACACGTATGTTTTAATTAATTTAACTGGATTACGCGCGAGTTCTAATTGTTCTTTGGCTCGCATAGTTTCTTACCTGTTTATGATCAACCAATGTGGCTTGTCATTTCGTTTGTAATAAAAGACACTTCAGAAACTAAAATTCGTAAAGATACATATTTTTGAATCTCATTGATGACGAAAGAAAAGTAGCGGATATTCGTCGTTCGGGATTTGCGAGAAAATCGATTTCGTTTTCGTCGGCTTAAGTGGTACGGCTACGACGTTTACGACGGCTACGACGACGACGATAACGTCGACAGTGGACTAATACTCATAATCATTTTATCCGTGCCTGTTACGCCACCTACAAACTTGTTAAGAATAACTACAAATTATCATTTGCCTTAACAAAATAATTGTTTGTTATCGTGCCAACATCGGATTATACATGAGCCTGATATTAAAAAAAAAATAAGCTCAGAAAACTGTAGAAAACTGTGTACATTTTGTTATGAAAATCACTGTTTGGTATATGAATTCGAGCTCTAGCAGACAGCCAAGATTTGTCTTCAAGTAGTGGTCACGTGTCTCGTTCTATATAGCTGTCATACCGTCAAAAATTTGTCTGCCTATGTATGATCTCGCCGAACAGTCTGTTTTTTAACTGGTACTTTGATTGCATTGTTTTGCACGTATAACGTATTGTGTAAGAAATAATTCGAAACAAAAATAATTATCACCGAATTTACTAATGAGCATTTTTACAATATTACTACTATTATATTTAAAACCGTAAAATCAGATCATTATTTGATTGTTTAAAAACAACACCTTTTCTCTGTGCTTGCGAAATGGACGTTAAGGTTAAAGTAATTAAAAAGTTTAACGAAGAATTAGGTTCGTCATTAAATAATCTAAAAGAAATTGAACGTTTGCATATGAAACTTGAGTATGACAAGTCTAAGGTGGAAGAATCGGTTTGTAACCATTTCATAAACCAATGCTCTTGTACGCAATCAAAAATATGTTATACCCATCTTCTTTTATTACGTTTAGCTTTCATTAGCTTCTAACGAAGCACCATCCAAAATTCAAGAAGCTGTCGAAGAAGTCGATCAAATTGTTGATTGTATCGATGAAATAAAACAAAATTGCAAAGTCATCTCCATAGATATTGACAAAAGACTTAATCAGGAAAATAAAACTTCAGAATTGCAAAATGCTATCGATGATATTTCTTATTTGGAGCGATCAATGTTGTACTTGCAATTTATTAAATTTATTGAAGATTTGAGGTAAATTATTATAAATGCAAATATTTTAGTTTTATTGTAATTTTTTCTTCAGCAAGATTTCGTTTCTAGTTCTGAATTGGAAGTTTATTTACAATCAGGAAATGATGAGGCTTCCATTTCCACTTACGTAATTTTAAAAGAAACTTATCAGAATCTTGAAAGTTCATTGTGCACAAATTTGAAAAATTATGTGAAGGAAACATTGGAATTTTGGTTTGACGAAATAAGAAAAAAAATTGTTATGTAAGTATAAGAAAATCATTGTTTAAGGAACGATATACTTTACTTTCTATCGTGGGAAGATTTTGTCTTTGAATTAAAATCCTTTTGTATAATATTCACATTTGACAACAAGAGAACAAGTTTTTTTATGTTAACATTATCAAACAGGGAATATAACGATGTGATGGAAGCTCTCAAATGGCCTTTCTGTGGTCTTAATGCAAATGCAATGAACACACAAAGTTCTGAGTCTCTTGCAAGATTTAAAATATTAACTGAACACCTATTTTACTTGCAACTACCGTATCCTTTTTACTGTTAGGATTTTATTGAAATTTGACTGCTACTGCTTATTCGATCCTTATAATATAATACAGAAATAATATGATCAAAACACCATCATCTGGTATAACGACTAACTTTGTTCCAGTGTGTTTGCCCATTTCTTTGTTAGCTTATCCATTGAAACAAAGGTTTTATTTTCACTTCACTGGTAATAAAAAGACCAATAGAAGAGATAAACCTGAATGGTTTTTCACACAAATTTTAACTTGGATTAAAGATCATTCAGAATGGGTAAATAATAATGTTCAACCAATTGCTTGTGCAGCTGGTTTTGCCACGACAAACGTAAAAATTGAGTTTATGAGAGTTCTAGTCCAGCTAGCAGTTGAAAAGTTGAACTCAGAATTGAATGTTATCCAATACGATGATTCATTGTTTGCTCATGCTGTTGATGAAGCACTCGGTTTTGAAAGAGAACTTAGAGAATCGCTATTTTATCCGCTGTCAGAACCGGCTACTGTCGTTGTACTTACCCAAGCTCCCATTTTCATCAAGTGGATTACAATGGAAAAAAAATGTAACATTTTGTTTTGCTTAAAAAAACAACTTTTTATGCCTATCAATCATTGATTTTTTATTTATTTTGTAGATGCTATCGAAAAAATGGACGCAATTCTGAGTTCTGATACAGTTTGGTCAAAAATGTTAGGTTTCGAATCAGATGATATGAAAGTAACAGAGTGTGCAAGTACATTTCTTATTCTCTTAAGCGCAATATCCGACAGATATAATCATTTGCCTCAACCTGGTCACAGGTAATGCGCAAATACTTATTAAGAAATTTTTCAAACGCAAATTTCACGCTAAAAGTTTGTAATTTGTTTAGATTGCAATTTTTAGATTTACAACTAGAATTAATAGATGATTGGAGAGTGAGATTGCTCCAGTTGCTACATGAAAACTACAAAGACCCTCTCTTATCTCGTATACCTTCCATACTAAATACTTTATATCACGTCACAAGTGTACTTCAAGACTGGGGTGCCACTGTTGTAAGTCGATCAAGTAGACTAATCTTATATGCATTCAATTGATTGTTTTATTTAATTTATAGCAATATTTACAACTGTACTTTTATAAAAGACAATTTGAAAACGCTGAAACAATAATGCATGAAAATGTGGAAAATTTTGACGTAGACGAGAATGAGGGAGAAATAACAGTATTTGACGAAGCTATAAATTTACTAGAACGATTAGAAAAAAAACTGATGTCGGAAATACATGATTATACATTCTCAGAAATAAAAGCTAAAAGTTGGCCCTACTGTAATGAAAAGTAAGCTTTTTTTTTGTTGAAACCGTGATATCAAGTGTGAAAAATAAAACAATTGTATACATTTCAGATGGTTCGCTATGCAGTCCGAAAAAGAAGTAGCGTCGTTGTCGGTAACACCGAGTGGCTGCCCAATGTTTCAAGAAATTGTAAATAGATTACATGCTCTCAATAATGCTTTAGCTTTACCGTTATTCGAGCGGTCATGGAAAAACTTAGCAAAACGATTAGATCAAGTAAAAAATTGTTTATATTACATTTATTGTTTATATTTTGTTTGATAACTATGGTTTTTAATAGAAATTGTTCCACTTTTATTACGTCCACAAGCACCTGTTCGACGAGCTTGTTGTCCGAAACCAATTTAATACTGGCGGGGCAGCTCAATGGCAATTTGACATCAAAAGAAATTTACTCCCTCTCTTCGGTCTATACACCGATCAACCAGAATCGTACTTTTCTTTGTAAGTAACATTTCAAGGAATTTCGTACAACGTAATCCTAACAATCACTTGAGATTTATTTGTTTTAAACATTAGAATCGTGGAGTCTTGCACCTTGTTAAATATGTTACCTGGTTCAGCAATTCTTCTGTTAGAGACTTTAGGCGATGCAGAAGATGAAAACACGACGAAGGACATTTTAGCAGACATCAATATTTATCGGCTGACGGCGCGCATAGTATGTAAAGTTTTGAACTGCAGAATGGATGTAAATCCTAGATGACGAAGACTGAGGTCTCTTGAGATCGATTAAGAATATTTCAATGGTTCTTATAAAAATATTTTTTACATAATAAATACAAATCTTATTTATACCATCGCGTCTTTCTATGTACATGTATTTTATAATTTACGCGTATTTTAACATATTAGATTTATATTTCCATTATCGGCTCCTAATAGCAACAATCTATTAAGAGGAAGAAGAGCCATAGCTGTGAGAACTCCTTTGAAAGCGTCGTATCGAAGCTTGGAGAAGGAGTAAGATGCACTTACTTCGACCGTTGAATGTACGCCTATTCTATTAGCGGTTGTTCCCGAAATGAGTTGTTGTTCGTAAACTGACATACAATGTATCGGTTCGGTCACTCCTCTGCAATATCAGTTATTCGTGTAGTTACACGTATTATGGAAGTAGAAAATTAGCAATTAAAATTTGAAGAGTAAACGTACTTCAAGTAAAACTTCAATTTTCCGTCCATTGCACCCCATACAGCAATCGT
This sequence comes from Chouioia cunea, assembly GCA_030064505.1. Classification (NCBI taxonomy): domain Eukaryota; kingdom Metazoa; phylum Arthropoda; class Insecta; order Hymenoptera; family Eulophidae; genus Chouioia; species Chouioia cunea. Next base: position 14,704,965 of record JAOPFQ010000001.1, on the reverse strand, counting down.
TTGGTCAAGTGAAGAGCTGATGATCGTTGTTTCATTTAAAGCTTCCAATTGAAGTATCTGGAATGAAGTTGAACGAAGATTGGAAATAAGCAATAGAATGCAAATGTAATGTGCGATATTAAGTTATCAGGATAAAATCGGTGGTCGGCAAGCCTAATTTATCAAATAATAAAAAAAAATGAAGATTACACATTCACCTCGCATTCGTGACCTTTCCAAGAAGCGATTATCAGACCCGTGCGAATATCCAAAATAGTAAGAGAACCAGAAGCTTGACCAAGCGCGACCCAGTGGCCACTCGGAGCTACGGCAATACACCTAACTAGTCCAGTAGGATTCATTGACACCTGCACGAGATAACGATTCAGAAGATCACGAGGTACGTCGAACGTTATCTTGGTAAATTGTCATTCGACCAACCTTCATTTCGTTGACGTATTGAAATGTTCGGCAATCGATAACTCTGAGCGTTATATCCGTAGTGGCAACGAGAATCGTCGTGGATGGAGCTGGACTAGCTACAAGTACGTTAACGGGCGAGGGTCTCGGCGATTCTGGACAACCGAGGAAAGAACCCATGAAAGGATCCCAGCAGTGTATGGCCCCGTCGCAAGATACAGTGTACCGAAGAGACTCCAAGAAAGTCAGAGCGAGAATGGACTTTTTGTGGCCTGCGTAAGTGTACTGGCACGATGAAACGACGTTACCGTCTCCCTGTAATGCTCAATAGTTAACAATTGAAACTTGATCGTCCGACGACCTTCGTCGAAAATCAACGAAGTTGGTCAGTTATACCTGACTCCTCAAGCTCCACAGTTTGACCGTGCGATCTCGAGCGCCACTCATAAAGCTATTTTCGTTGTCCAGTACGTGTAAACACCTTACGCTGTTGCTATGTCCGGAGAACGTTTGCAACTTGATTTGTTTGATGTTGAACTTTGTGTCTTTGTCAGATCGGCCGATTTCGTGCTCCCAGTAAGCCAACCAATTTCCGCGTAACTGACGTCCAGCCATTGAAAAAGGACTTGACTCTCGAGTCGTTGAAGTTTCGTTGTCCATAGATTGTGATTTGACCGTTATAAAGTCCTGGATTTTATAACGAATTGGCAAACAATCTCGTACAAGTTGAATTAGCCGATTATTTTAAGAAGGCGAATTTGTATCGTACCTGAATTTTAATTTTATTGCCTATAATCGACACTTTTCCGAAGCCCTTCGCGTTACAATCGAGAAATTTTTTGTTCTCGGAAGCTGAAATAATTCGGGCGTGATTATAGTTGGATCGTACGTAAATCCGTATGCGTTGAACTTACGAGCGCTCGACGAAGCTGGAAACAGTAATTCTTGTTCAAACTCGTGAAACAAGTCCCTTATGAGTTGATAATTTTTGATCAAATCTTCCATTATTTCGTCATTTAGTAGTCGATAAAGAGCCACGTAAGTTTTATGAGCGAGAGAAGCCGAAAAGACCTCTTTCAATTCTTCGTAGGCCTGGAAATATCGCGACTCAAATAGAACGAGGCGATGCAAAGTACATACGTATATTGAATATTGCACAGTTTTCTACCTTATGCTTTTTCGAGTCGGGAGTGATTGGCTCTTCGGTTGTAGACGGTGAGGCTGAATCCGTGACGGTTGGATCTCCGGATTTCGATTGAAAATCACTGTGCACACGTGCAAACAACGTTAAAGAATACCGTCGAATCATTGTCAAAATGCGTAACGTTAATAAACGCGCTAAATCGTAGTGTACCTAGCTTCTTCTGATCCAATGATCGTGTCGTCGTCGTTTCTTTCGAACCTGTCGGTGTGAAAAGCTTTTTCAAAGGCTAAAAAGAATCGTTGAATGGGCACCGTCAAATGATTTTTAGCCATGACGTTACCCAATCGCATCACTAGCAAAAGGAGCGTTTCGAGGTATTTGTTGGCAATGACAAAGCGGGCCATCGAACCATTGGGAAAGGAGAATCTCGTTGTTGCAATAATGCGAACGCTTGGTAGCAATATCGACTTGACGATCCCTTCCTGAACAAAGCAGTGGATAACTTCGTGAAAACCTTGCGGCCTGGACAAACGCGTCGAATACTTACGTGAATCACGTCCATTAGAGACGAATCGCTCAAATAAGGAATCACGTGGATAAGTAAAACGAAGCAAGAAATGAGTCCCCCTTCTAAATTTGGCGTGAGCTTGCGCTTGCACTGAGCGACGAGTTCGGTGACGTGAGAAAAATACTGCAAAACGATCGTGTGTTCCCCGTAGAGACCTGAAAGTAACGGCCGATGACGAAGAGAAGTCCCGGTCTTCGGAAAACTCGACAAGTACTCACCGACAATGGAACTGAGGCACTCGAGTACCTTGGCGGCATTGGTATCGCCCGACAGCCGCAGCCTGTTGGATTCAAAACTATCAAACTTGTCGGAGCTTTCGAAGCTCGGCGTGATATTGTCCTTGGAAAAGTAGCACAGCGTCAGCATCCTCAGTAGATTTCGGGAGAGGTAGCGGGAGGTGAGCACGGGTCCAAGTCTATGAGACAACCAAATCACCGACTCCGCGCTCATTTCCGAAGCCGAGCATTCGCTGTAGGTGAATCTTCTTTTGGCGTGCTCTTCGTCCCTGCTCGTGTCTCGCCTGCTCGCCAGCGCTGTTACCTCGTCTTCTTTTTGCACGTACACGAAAGACGATTCCGGCTCGGTCGAGCTACTCGCTTCGTCTTGCACGACTCCAACGCTAGCAAAGAAACAAAAAAGATCGAACGAATGAACGAGGTATCGCGCGACTTGAAAGTGCGATCAACGCGACATTCGTTACTTGGACTCGTACTTCGAAGCGTTGGTGCTTTCGCTGAAGGAGCTCGCGAAGGCCAAGTCTTCGCTGGTCGTTGTACTTCCCACTTTGCAGCAAATGCTGTTGAATTCCGGCACTGACTTGCCAGCCGACACGTCCAGACTCTTTGGTATCGGTATCATGGGCGATTTCGCGCTGCTCGAGAACGAAGATTTCGCTTCGCTGGAAAAATCTTCGATCTCCAAGTTGAAGTCGAAATTCAGGCTCTGCGGCGTTTCCACGTTGGGAGACGAGGAAAAGGTATCCTCCGTTTCCATCACGAATACCTCTGTAAAATGTTCAGTTGCGATACGTGGGCTTTTCGAAAAACCAGTCGTGCAAAAATCCCCCTTACCGTCGTTATTTTCCAAAGTACCCTCGTTTTTGTTACAAACGTTGACCCTCGACGATTCGTTCAACGACAACGAAATGTGCTCCGATTCCACCGAAGAATCTTCATCGAGCGGTGAAAGGATAATGTCTAGGTCGCTATTGCTGCCGGTAAAATCGCAGTCTCTAAACAGATACATGACAATTGATATCAATGAACTTAATGGATAGCACACAAGTCAAATGCAGTTTCGCGTAAAACGACGTTCGTACTTGAGAGTGCCCGCCTTGTCGAGACTCGAGTTCAGAGATCCCGATAAATGGTTTCTATAGCCACCGACAGCTTCCACGACAGGCGTAATGAAATTTTCCAAGAAAACTTTCAAGCCCAGACGAACGATCAGTTTCAATAGAAAGCTTCTGTGGTATAGTCTGACAGTTTTGAATTTGGTAACCAGATTGCCTGGCAGCGAGCTTGAAAATGACAATTTATCCATGAGCGAGCCTCTGTCGTACAAATTCATAATTGGAACTAGAAATATTTTGGCTGTTTCTCTTGGACCTAGTGCTCTGAAGACAACACGAAAAAAAGACGAGTTTCATTGAGTTGTGAAGCGCATTGCCGATCACTTTGAAAATGAGCGCTAAAGACGTTTGGCACGCGTGGCAAGCTTACCTCGCAATAGGATCGAAAAGATGCCAGGCAGCGAGCACGGCGCTCAAGGGTTGCTCGAAAATCTGCTTAACGTGGGGAACTATTAGCTGAATGCTCGTCTCGGTGGCGATGCCGGCGTGAGGCAATAGCTTTTCCAATTCGTTGGCTATCGTCTTCACCTTGCACTCGTTAATTTTGCAAAGGTAGATGATCTTGGTCTTTTCCACGTTTTCCTCGTCCTCGGCAGCTTGCTTGCTCGTCGCTTGGTCGAGTTCGCGACACAAATCGTTGTACTCTTCGATCATTTCGACGACTCCGTATAGATACTGCAAGTACCTCGACGACGGGAAGAGTAATCCCGATAATACGGGCTGGAGGATTTGATGAGCCGACGGTGGTGGAAGTCCCATAAAGGTGACTGTCGGGTATTTGCAAATATTCGTTGGATCTACAATAAATTGAGCAGCGTTGACGTACGCCAAGATTAGTATCAGTGCAGTTTAGTACGAAATCCCGTACACCTACCGTTGTCGTTCGATTCGGCGAAATCAATGTTATAGCTCTTGGGTATGGCGTCGATCCTCAGCAAAAGCATCACCGCGCTCTGTATACATTTCGGCAGTACGTTCGACCAGGTCCTTATAAGATTCAAGCTCGTGTCGAGTCGACTGTCAAACGATATCTCCTCGACTTTCCAGATAGCTCGGAACTTATCCGCCAGAAATATCTCGACTATCAGGCAACCGAGTATCTGCTGTTCCTTCAGTCTTGCGTTCGCTATGATTTGTTTCTGATTGGCGACACCCTCGCCACACGACATTTTCGGCTGGTAGACGTTGTGACTGACCTTGTTAATAAACGCGTGATTAGTTTCAACTTGAATCAGCGCCGACGCGGGACTGTAGTCTTTGGGAAGGACGATCGGTTGCTCGTTTGGTTTGTCTTGCTTGACGTTGTCGTCGATAAGAGGCAAAGAGCTTCGCGAACGACTCAATAAGCGGCTCAACGTCAAGGGAGACGACCTGGTTGTATTTGCCGCAGCAGCTGCTTGTGCATCCTCTTCCTCGTCGCCAGAGCTGCGATGCTCGTCGTTTCCAGATTTACCAATGGGTTCGTCACCACCTGTCGACGTAAAAGTCTCGACACTTTCTAATGCATCGACATTTTTCGAAGTGGTCTGAAAAGAGTATATGGACTTTACTTGAAACCAGTCGTTCGTCGATAGGAAAATTCCGCAGTCGAGGAGGATTTTTACTCCAGTACGGTGACAATACTAGTTTTTGAGGATGCGGACTCGTGAACAGTTGCACTACGCCAGAGTTCGACAGATTTGTGTGGTTGTCCACGAGGTGCAAACATACGTTTTTCGACTTTACTGCAGCTATACCCGAAAGTCTGCAAAATAAACATGGTAGTCGCGTTGTTAAATGTTAATGACGCCTTGTTAATCCAATTATTGCTGGATAACATCGTCGTACTTGTAACCAAACGTTAGATCGATCCATTGATGCAATCTTTCAGAGACGTAAGTACTTTCCAAAGCTTCGCGGTGTTTTTCGATAAAATCTTCGGGGGATGTGGCCCAATTAGGTATTTCCAAATCGGGCAAATCCTCGTGAATCGACTACAAAACAACATGTTACGTTATAATAACGATCACACGCGAGGATTAACGATGGATCAATTACAGCGTACCTTGAATACGCTTGGGTCGGTGAAAAACTGCGGTATGCATTCGTCCGGAGTCCAATCGTACAGTCTTTGAATGGACGCAGGATATTCGCCTGGCACCCATAGGGGCCTCACGTGCTTGCATAAAATTGACCTCGAGTAACGTCTCGAAAGATACGTGTAATACGTTATTTCCGACAATACATCCGACACGTGATAGCCGACCTGCGAACATGACATTGTTCACAAATTGGTGGTAAAGCCGTAGCTGCGTTAAATTAGATCGCAAAACGTACTTCAGTGGCTCCTGAATCAAAGGTGAGGTCAAGTTGTCTATCGCCTTTGTTCAATCTAAACTTGGATTTTGTAAAATCTCTCCAGTTTCCTCCACATCTCGAAGTGAAATCGGTTACCCAAGGCATCACGTGGTGGCAACTGGGATCACCGTATCTCCTGCCAGCTAAATTGTTCAAGGCAGTCAGATAATCGTAGTTGCTCAATTGCCCATGTACCCACATTTCGCACAAGTCACTAATACTTTGATTTTTATTGCATTTCGATCTCGATTTATCGCTAAACTTGTTACTTTCCACATCAATTGGCTGCTCGATCACATGAAAATTATCGTCTAAATTTGGCAATACCTAAAAATACTTTGACTTGTTAATTAATTCATAAACGTACAAATTATTAGTCGTACAAAGTCTTTGTCAAACCTGAATGTTGAAATTATCCATTATCAATATATCGCTAAGAGTAACATTACCTAATAGCAAACCACAATCGTGTAAATCTCGGGACAACCGAAGCAGTTGATACGTAAGAAATAGTGATTTTGCATAACTTATTGATATAGCAGCAGGGCTGTAGATTACGCATCTAAGAAACAGAATCAAAACACTTTTATTTTAATATTACCAAGATACAATAACGTTTAGCAAGATTTTCTTTGTGTACTAACTCTCTTAGAGAATATTTGGTTGTTTGCTCGTAAAAAATTACAAATGAAGATTCAGTTTCTATTGCTAATATAGCAGGTAATAGATTGCAATGAGTACGATTAAGTATTGCAGGTTTGATAAGAGTCAAATTATTTTGTTGAAATTGAATGATGGCACAGCCATACATGCGACTTATTATTTCTTTCATTAACTCTGTATCACATATGCTTCCTATAACATTGTTTTGTTCTCTACAATCTACTGTGTTCCAAAGAGCTAAAAATCAAAATCAACATTGGTTATGATACAAGTACAATACTCTTGTTAAAATACATACCAAAATGCTTTTTGAAGAAATATTTCCACAAATTTTGATAATTTGTTTTGGCTACATAATGAGAAACCTGTGAGAACGTCAACTCGGAGCCTATTTTGGAACTAGTTATTGAACATCGTTCTCTTGGTAGAGTGAAAACGGTTTGTCCTTTCTTTTCATAAACCTTAAAAACAAATTTAATGTAACGATGATTTTGTAAAACACAAAGTTGTTGCATTGAATATACCTTGATATAAATTCTACACCAATCAATTCCTAACTCGTCTAAAGAAGGTTGTGCTGCTATCTCGTCTGGGTTAAATTGATCATGAGTAATAAAATTAATCGGATTGAGATTTAAAAAACCATTTATCCATTTCTTATGTACAGTTGCACAAATCTTTTCTTCCGTAGATATCAAATACTTTTCCGAAATGTTCAATTCGTTTATTAGAATATTCATATTTGAAGACTGATCTCTAATCATTTTGAAATAATTTTAATTAGTTGAAGATGCTGGTTGTTTGGGCACAAGATGTATATTATTTTGATGATTTGGTATCATTTGATTTAATTTCTTTCAATTGGCATTCATTACAAGATTTATTGTTAAAACTTCTTGAGCTGATTTCCATTATTTAAGCTTTCAGTTAATTCAAATTAGTGACGAAAAGTTGTCGTTTGGCCACTAATTAACGATTGAACTATTGGAATTTCACAGTTGGCTACGCATCTTTCAGAGGACACAAAACACTCTTCCCTGAAATAACAAGAACCCGATAAAGAGAGAGTGCTATAAAGATGTGTTTATTTCCACGTAACATGACAGATGCAAATACATGACAGCATCATATCGAATTTATAACCTGCATTCAATGTGATTCAATGACAGATTAGTTTGTTGTGCTTATACAGCTTGCAGGACGCTAAAGCGTATACATACAAGATATATGTATACGCGTGTGTGATACGCCGTAAATTATGTCAGATTCGCGCGCACACACACACACACACACACACACACACACACACACAGAGACAATATTTTACTCGGTAGCACCGTATTTGACTAAGTATTGGATTAGTTCATATTATTAAAAACTGCATGCTTTACATTTTAATTCATTAGTACAGTACGAAATCTATTTTTATTATTTAACATTAGCATGAATATTCTCTTTGTTAATATACATATGTACATAGATTATATCAATTAGATTCGATCCGATACGCTTTTTAGCAATCACATATCTTTCTACCGTCTCTTACTAATGTCTTATATATATAAATTTCAGTACGTATTAATATGAGTCTCGTAACATTTTGTTTTTACAATGTGATCAGTAGGCGATTTAAATTCCGCACTTTGATAATTTTACTTAATATAACGTACTGATTGTGACATTGTTTTGCTGATCAGAAACGTAATTTACGTGTAACAATTTGAATATATGTGTATAGATATGTATGTATGCATACATATATTGGTCTTTTATTCGATCTGCTATACATACATAGTCTATGTATTTATGAAAAATGATTTATAAATGATATCCAAAATTATTCATCATCAGCGTCTTTATAATCGAATGATATAAAGGTAATCACATTTAAATAAAGGTAAACGTTAAAAATTCGCGGATTTTTATCGTTCAACGAGTATTATACAGTGAAAATTGTACGTACATTTACCGAAAAGCACAATTTAAAAAGTACACAAGTTCACATTTTGTTATTAACATTAATACGTATGTGTACATACATACATACATACATACGTGTGTAAAATTGTAAATTAGAAATAGAAATTTATATCGTATGTGAATACCCAGATGGCAGTACTTGACAGTGTAGTTAGTCATGTTGACGAATATCTAGGACACCGTTTATATTCAGTGGCCATTGGACCAGTGAATTTGCTTGACGGATATTTTACACAAACTTCAAAAATACTTTGTTTTTTAAACAAATTTGATGGTATTCGCTGACGTCCTGTCGTCACTCGCTTGAGGTAACACTTCAAGCTAAAAGAAAAATCAATTACATCGTATTGTGAGGTATACAATAAATATGCCTAAAAGAAAAAGCCAAGCCCTCATCGATTCGGACAGCAGTAAAAGTTCAGAGGATAGTGGCTCTGACTTGGAAAAAGTAATTATCTTTACGTTATCACTTATATCTTGGTAATATTAATTCCTCTTTAAGTAATATACTTTTACATTAGATACAAATTTTCAAAGTACACCATTGGTTATTGTCTTTTAAATATTAGCAACATAACCTTAATCAAAACGTTAATCGCATTTATCAATTATTATTCCTTACAATCGAGTTTAAAAATAATTCAAAACATATTTTAATTCTTTTTCGATATGTATCAATGTATCGCTAGACATCTAATATATAATATATGTGTATTTGAAATAATAATAGAACTTTGAACATGTAGCTTTGATGTTGATGTATATTTAGTATGACAATCGTACTATGCAAGCTTTTAATAATTGAATTTATTGATATAGTATGCAATTCTGTAATTTATAAGAAACAACCAAAATTAACTGTCACTATTTAGTCTGAAATTTTATATAAATTGATACAAATTTACAGGACTTGCTATCATTAGCCAAAAAGAAAAAAGGAAAACCTAATAATGATGGATCAGGAACTGAGGACAGTAGTCAAGCTAAGAAAGACAAGGTCTTTGATTCTGAAACATCTGATTCCGATGATGATTGGAATGCTAAAAGCGGAAAATCGAAGAAAAAAAAGACGTCTGCGAAAAGAAATAAAATGAAAATGACAAAGTCAAGTAGTGGGGAAAGCGATGATGAAAGTGAGAAAGATGAACCTGCAAAGATTTCGGAACCTGAAGAAGGTAACATTTTTTTTAATTAGTATTTTTTAATTACTAATAATATTAGTAAATATTTATACCAATCATCTTTAAGAATCATTAATTATAGTTAGTTGAATTAATTATTATTACAGGTGAAGTCTCAGATTCAGATGTGAGTGATTCAGATTCAAGTCAAGAAGAATTCAATGATGGATACGACGATAACCTTATGGGTGATGCTGAAGATCAAGCCAGACTTGCTCAGATGACCGAAATAGAAAGAGAACAGGAAATTTTTAAACGTATAGAACAGCGAGATATCATGAGAACAAGGTTTGAAATTGAAAAGAAACTCAGAATGGCTAGAAAGCAGGAATTGAAGAAACAAAAAGAGTTTAAAAAGAAAGAAAAAGGAGATGATAAAAAAGTGGACAGAGCCCCAGATCCTAAAGAAAGAAGTAAAGATCGAAAAAAGACAATTGAAGAGAAACAAGATAAGAAATCTAGCGCTATGGCTCTGTTGAAAGCTAGACGTGAAGAAAAACGAGAACGAGGTACAGCAATAACGGATGTTTTTTATTACTTGATAACACAATATACACATTATGGATGATTTTTGTTAAAAGAAAAAAATATGCACTAAATTTGAATGGTACTGATGAAACTACGATCTGTAATTTTTAGAGGAAAAAGAGAAGCAGCGAATGGAAGAACAAAAACAATCCAAGGATGAAGAAGAAGAACTCGAGGGAGATCACAAGGGTGGTTCTAAAACCAAATTAAATGCATCTGACATTTATTCAGAGGACAGTAGTTCTTCGGATAGTGGCGAAGATGAAGAGCCAAGCAAGTCTGCATCAAGGCAACGATCGTTATCTAGTTCCTCCAGGGATTCTGACTCTGATTCAGATAAAAAGTATATAGACGATTTTATGAATTAAAAATTACTAGAAAAGACTGAAATTAATTCATCAACTACTTTCTTTATTATAGGTCTGCGGCAAGTAAATCTAAGAAAGTGACTTATGTTAATACAAAAGAAGAATTGAACAAAATAAGATTATCGCGTCACAAAATGGAAAGATTTGTGCACCTCCCATTCTTTGAAAGAGTTGCTCAAGGTTGTTATGTGAGAATAGGTATTGGAAATAACAATGGTAGGCCAGTGTACAGAGTTGCAGAAATAAGTGGTGTCTGCGAAACTGGAAAAATCTATCAGTTAGGTAATACAAGAACAAATAAAGGCCTTAAATTACGCCATGGAGCTCAGGAACGAGTTTTTAGACTAGAATTTGTTTCGAATCAGGAGTTTACTGAATCAGAATTTTTCAAGTGGAAAGAAACTTGCTCTTTGCAAGGAATATCTATGCCTACCGCAGATGAAGTTGATCAAAAATTAAAAGATATCAAGGAAGCAATGGTATACGAATTCAAAGAAGAAGATATTGAAAAAATTGTGAAAGAAAAAGTACGATTTAAAGGGACGCCCTATAACTATGCTATGAAAAAAGCTCAGTTAATGCGCGAGAGAGATGCTGCCAATTGTAGAGGAGACGACGAGACGGCTAGTCGACTGAATATAGAAATTAGCGAACTGGAAGAACGAGCTTCTGATTTGGATAAAAAACGATCTGCCACTATCTCGAGTATATCATACATCAATGATAGAAACCGGAAGAAAAATGTCGAAGAGGCGGAGAAAGCCATTTTGGTGAGTACTGAATGTTCCAGACATTATCTAGAGTTATCGTAAACGTTCATATTGCCTCAACTCATGTTCAACTTATTCGTCTATAGGAGGAAATAAAAGCAAACAAAGGCAAGATAATTGATGACCCTTTCACTCGACGTAGTACAAGACCAAAAATGTTTTCTCAGAAAGAGGAAGACCCTGCAAAAGATGAGCCTGCAAAGACTGCTCGACCAACTGAAAATGTCCTAACGCCATCCATCAAAGAAAAAGAGTCTCCTCCAGAGTCAAAAAAGAAGCAGACTACAGACTTATTTAATGCTCATAATTTCGATATTATGATTGATTTAGAAGTTCCCATAACAAGTAAGTAATAACCACTAATGTACAATGCCAATCAGTGGTCTTTATTTTAAAAAATGATTATTTTACATAGAACACAGACTTATGTACGATGGTTTTTTAAAATAAAAACAAAATTGTTATGTTACAGCTTATGTAAATGGAAATTTTTTTTCTTTTGTAGATAATACAGTAAATGTACTTCCTAAGCCGATTACCAGTATGAAAGACTCAGGCCCTCGAAGATCTTTGAACTTGGAAGACTATAAGAAGAAACGAGGCTTAATCTAATGATTATTAAGTACTAGAGATTAAATGAATTGTGACTAAGTGGATTATAGTTACACAAATTAAGGACTTTGTTACGTTAACAATAAATATAATGGCGCAATAATGCCATAATCCAATTTCTTGACAAATTCACGGGGTTCTTGTACTTTGCTTTCGCAATACAATATCTCAATCCAATTTAATTTAATAAACATCATTTCAATAATTATATCGGATAAACATTTTATGAACAGGTGCATTGTTTACGGTTGAAATCGCTTTGAGAATTTTGGAATAACAACAGTTTAATTAGGTATGAAAAAGAAATGATTGTTTTTTAATGTAATTTTTATTTAAAACATTGGACATAAAAATTATGTGACATTTACGAATGACGTTTTGTTGATTACACTGTTGGATAATTTAGACACACGTGTCAAATGCAACGATATTGATGTCATGTTTTGTGATTATTTGAAGGTAAAATAAATTATTTGGATTATTAGACTTAACGTTTTCAACTTCAGAATGCAGGTATACCTTATTTTAAATTTGATTACTATGGGTCAACAATTTTTTCTTCAAACATGCAAAAAATTGTAATAACCAAGTAATTACTTGTGTTAGATTTTTAAAACCTATATTCGATATTGTTTTACGTTAATTTTATGAAAAATTCTCAATTTTATTTTTAAATCCATTAAAATTAGATCTCATTACGGATACTTAATTTTTAACTAAAAGGTAAATAAATGATCCGGCGTGTCTCGTGTAGAAATAATTTGCATATGTTTTCTCATGGTTCATCGGAAGAGATCAAGCTTACCAATTGTATAGTTACTTTGCATATCAATGACACTTATGGATTGAATGTATGATTTTTATTTTATTAAAATTTGATTTAAATTGCAGCAGTTATCACAAAAGTGCGTAACGCTAACGTGACTTAGTTAACTATAGGCTAGGTATGTTTTCATTAGTGACAATATACCATTTAATCTGCAGTCTTTGCGAGTACAATTGTTCACAAGTCAGGCGAATTTTTTTATTTTGTTTATTGTAAACCTGCATTTTGAAAGCTCTATTTTCTGAATTATTAAAAGACTCACACGAGCAATGTAAAATCAATATTTGTTTTTGTATGAATTGACTAGATATCTGTCAGCAACATTGTAAAAGAATGGAGCTAATTTGTAAAAATTTCAAAATACACAAGTTTCAATGGTGAATACGAAGAACATTGATTATTTTATAAAAGGTAAATTTTAGAAGAAAATTTAGCAATGTTAATTTTTCAAATCAACTCCATTATTATTTAAATAATAAACTTTGAAGCAGTCGTCATTATTTATTCTGAAGGGAAAGCATGCTTCTCCCTTGAATAGTTTGTAATACTTTTACAACTTTGTTTACGTACATTTTACAATGCGTTATTTAACGAAAAATAGAAATTGTTAGAACAAAATGTTAGATTTTTAGACTGATCATTGTAAAGTACGTTAGTTATAAATAATTAAGTTTCCTTAAAACAACATTTGCTACCATACTTAAATGTATATAAAATGTATATTTCGTACATATTTATGATTGTAAATAATTATTCAATACCGTTTAAAATCCAATACCGAGTGCAGGTGTATTATGAATTGACATAAAAAATGCATCAAATAGAACGCAAAGCGTAAGAAAAGCAGCTCATTGTATCACGTCTTCTTAGCGTACAACAATAAAAAAAGAAATTACCAGGAAAACGATGGCTCTCGTAATTGCATTTTCCCGCGCCCAATTAAGACAATTCAGTTTTAATCAAGGTCTTTGCTCAATTTTTTGTCGATACTATTTATTTAAGTTGGAGAACTCAAACTTGGTTTTTTATTAGAATTATTTCGTACTATCTTATAATTTCTATTTTTGTTGTTCTGTCTACGTGTCACCAAATTCGTAAATTCCATAGAATATTACATGTTTTCGGTAAAAATAAACGAATTTTAGGAATTTTAAGTTTTTAGACGATGTGACAAGTTTTGAACGTTGCTAAGGAATACCGAAGTAATAAGGTACGTTGACATTTGGATGATAAACTGGAACTGTGTAGTAAACTGTTAAGTTTTCAAATTGGAACGATCTTTATTACGAATAAGCGCTTGAATCATTGGTCATTGTTATTATTGTCGTTGTTTGTTTGCCGCAAAATTGACGAGTCGATCGAATAATTGAAAAATGCGATGCTCGATCCGAATTGAAAAATACATGTGAGAAAGCGTAGCGATGCGGGTGGGTAGGGTGCAACAACAACAGTAGCAACAGCAGCCCCTCTCTTTCTCTCTCGGTCTGTCTTTCTCTGTGGGGTGCATGCCACTGCCCATATAAGGCAATTTCCCCACGTCCTTAACGCCGATTGGCCGAGCCGACGGAGTCGATGACATGTACTCTGCGCTCCGTCGAAACATACTACGATTCTCTCTCTCTCTCTCTCACTCTCTCTCTCTCTCTCTCTCGCCTCGCTCGCGGGGCCGCCGCGGCTTATCTCAGCTGTGTACTGGCTGCGCCCCGCCGTTTGCACGTATAAGTATGCGCCAAAGTCATCTTCATTAGCGCTCCATTCCACTCCAGATTATGATTCATTCCGATTTTACAATTGCCTACTTTATACGGAGCAACATTGTTGTAGCACCTTGTCGTGAAACCCGGACGTGAAACCCGAACGCCCTGCCACGTGTAATCGTTGCAATAATTCGTACAATCATCGATGCTTGCTCATCGTTCGTTTATTTTATCAGTCACGGATGGCAATCGTCGAGATTGCAAAGCAATTTGTAAAGCGCATTTTGTGCACGCGGTAAACTTTTTCGCGTTTCAAACGATCTGCGAAATGTCGGTTGTACGAGCAATTTTTCTACGGGTACATTGCTAATCAGTGTACCCTATTTGTGGCAGATTATTGTCTTTTCCGTTCGTCTCGCAAAGCACAGCCACTCGACTGGCTAATTGATTTATGGATTTTTTTCTTTGTCGCTAAAGATTGATACTTTTGGCACCCGTGTAACGACTATACCACGAGAATCAGAATCTTCCCCCGTAAAAATTAACGTAATCGTGTGAACGACGACGGAAAACGATCGCGTTTTGTTCTGTCGAGCGTATCGACTAAGTAGCAATTCATTCCAAAGAAGGCAATCTCTGAATTGCCTGCAAACGTTTGATTCGTATATCTGGATTTGCCAGATATGGATATATCGTTTAACGCAGATAAGCTCGGTTTGCCATTGCGAATTGAAACGAATTGCAAGGCGATACGCTTGTTTAAAGGTAAAGGTTTCGCGGTCAAACGTGCAATCGGATGTCTCCCCCGCTTTTTTCTTTTTTCCGTTACATATTCCACATTACGCGTTATACGTGTAAATGCGTTTGCTGCGTCAGTTCTCAAGATTGACTATCGAACCGAATGATCTCTTCCAACGTCAATTTGTCAACTGATCGTCCGCGATTGTCGAATCGCGCATGCAACGAACCCATTACCGCGCTACTCTCCAATATCAAAATAGCAAAAGTGACATGATTTTCGATAGGTCGTACAATAACGTTTGCACACGTTAATATTATATCGATTTGCGCGTTCTAGAGGATCATCCGGCGTAACTTGCAAATAAACACAAAATAACGCCAACAACGAAATATCGATGGTAGGGGGAATGAAAAATGTACTTGGTGCACCTTTCCGCGTTCGTTCGATAAGCGCGAAACGAACGACTGACCGTCGACGAATTCGTCAAAGATCGCATCGCGAAACGGTTTATCCTGCTCCGATATTCGTTGGATATTCGCGTGCGCGGGTACTTTAGCGGGCTCGTGGTGAACGCGACACGTTACGAGCGCATAGGGAAGGAACCTCCCTCTGTTCCTCGCGCGCTCTGCCCTTTTTTCGCGTATTTTTTGCGATGGTACGCACGCACACAAACTCCGCAGGAGCTTTGGAGTTTGCGCAATAACGGTGGCGGCAGCAGCGTCGCAGTGCAAACGGTCTTATATTAAAGTCCCCGGCTGGCGCCTCCGTGCGGGATAACGCACGAACTGCTCTCTCTCGGCAGCCGCGAGTCTGATCGGTTTGGTGGTGGTGTGAGAGTAGATAGTGCCGCGCGCAGAGAGAAAGAGAGAGAGAGAGAGGAGAGACTTTAAGCCGCTCCGCTCGTCACCTCGAGTTTTCAGTGTCCTGTGTGTGTTTTTGCAGCGAGCTCCGTCGAGTTTGTTCCTCGCCGGCTTTCACCTCAACAACAAGCACAGCAGCAGTAGCACCAGCAACTCAACATGGTAATTATCGTAAATAAGATAGAGAAGGACCGCCCGGGCGGAGTCTGCCCGTAGCTAGCGGTTGGTGGCGACGTTGTGCGGGAGCGAACTCTATTTCCGTCGGCGTCGCCGGGCGGGTGCGGCGGCGGCTGCGATGGTGACTTTGGCGGTTAGAAACGTCGGTCGCGACGAGTACGATCCTCCGCCATTTTTCTCCTGCCGGCAGCCGGCTGCAGCAACAGCTCAACACCACCAGGACGCCCATCGGTACTATCCAATGTAACAAGTCACGAGGGAAGAGAAAAAGAGAGAGAAAATGGACGACGATGATTCACGCGGGGCCGCCACGGCAACGTTCGTTGTTCGCGACGCCCAACGAATTCGTTATTATCGACTACCTCGTCGCCGACGCCTTCCCCCTTCCCCTCCCCTTCACCCCGGCAAAGCTGCCTTCTCTCTCGTTCTCTTTCTCTCTGTCGCGGGGGGCAGGATATGCGTGCGTGAGCGGCGTCCGCGCACCGCTGCCTCGATTTCCTGCCTCGTGCCAACCGCCCGCGTCTCTTTCTCTCCTGCCTGCTTCCTGCTTTCTCACTTGCTCGCTCTCCTACGTACGTGCGTGCTGCACGCGCGTCTACGTATTGCGGATGTCGCACTTTGCTGCTAAACATCGATTTACGATCATCGCCTCGACGGTGATCGCCTTGCCTTTCTTCTCGCGCTGTCCGTGTGTCGCGTCGTCGGTGACGTACGGCTGCAAAAGCCTGTAAGCCAGCCGAAGCTCGCGGTTGGCGAATCGGAACGATGATCGTACGAGTTTTCGCGAGAGCGAGTTTGACCGCGGTGGTTCAGGCGATTAAGGCTCGTTCGCTCTTGTGATTCACGGCTTGTTTTGGAGGTCAAGGTTCGAACCTGGCGACAGTCGCGATAGTCGCGATAGTCGCAATAGTCGCGAAACGAGTTTCTCTGTTTCTCCCGTGGAGTCTATCCGTACGCGTGACGCATTTGTGCCGCCGCTTGCTTTTCGTGCCGTATAATCGCGCGGGTTCGAGAGATCAAAGCGTCAAGCCCAACGTCCTCCACGAGCAGCGCTATCGGTGAGCAATAATAACAGCGTCGATGAGTAAGGACGCATCGAGCGCGTACAACGTGCCGTTTTGCGCGCGCGCTCTCTCTCGCAAATCAGCGTAAACTCCTCGTTAGCACGGACAAATAAATGGTGTCGCTTTTTAGTCGGTTCAATGTCGGGGGTCGCCGCGAACGACGCTCACGCCGATCGAACGCGAGCAAGTCGCGAGCGCGAATTGGGCCTGCTCTGGTCGCTTGCCTCGGGCGCGCTTAATTCGACGCCGACTTAAGACGACGAGGACGACGAGAATAGACTAGGCGCCGCTCGCGCTGGTTATTCGCGGTGAGAGGGCGAAAAAAGAACGACGGCATCGATAAGCAAGGCTCTTGGTTCGTCTTGAACGCGTTGAATCGGCCAGCGTTTTTTGCCCGTCTCGATCTTATTATTAGACGCCGCGCGTTGGACGAATTTATGGGTTCGACTAGCGCACCGCGGTCTTTGAGAATCGCTTTATTTTGACCCCCCTACCCGCCATGACGTCGATGTGGGACCGCTCCCCTTCGTCTCGTCAGAGAACATTTGTTCGAATTCACGCTCGTGCGCGAGCGAGCGAATCGCAAGATTTGGTTACAACGAATAACTCGATCGTGTTCCACGCGAGCACTGGATCAATTTTCCGCGAGGTTTTATAATTAGTGCCGCGTTGTACGTACAAGTGGCTCGCGCCAGCAGCAGCAGCTCGACTCTTTTTGACTCATCCAACGCAAATCGCGTCGCGCCACGCTCTTGCGACATTCTCTTTCTCGCTCGCGATGTTTCGCCTCGACGTTTCGCCTCGACTAACCAGCTCGATCAACCAGCTCGATCAACCAGCTCGATCAACCAGCTCGATCGTCCGTACGCGCGATTGCTGCCGACGAGAGAAAAGAAACTTTGGCGATTAACGCGATGAATAACGGAGTCGTACTCGACGGGTCAAGTCGGTAAGTAAGCGATCTAGCCGCAACTCCGCCCTGTCTCCCGTTGGCTCTCTCGCGCTCTACTTTCACGAATGGTCACTGGGCTTGTCTAAGGACGACACGCGTTCGAGTACGACGACAATAATGCACGCGTGTCCGACGAGCAGGTGCAGAGTTGAACGAATCAGCGTCGCCGTCGAGAGAGAAGAGCGCGCACGAGGCACGAGTTTTCCCGTGCGAGCTGGGGTGCCGGCGGTGCGAGGTAAAAATAAGCGGCTTCCCACGCGCGCGAATCCGCTGCTAAAGAAAGAGCCGGCTGCTTCGAGTCTAAAGTTATTTGTCCGTGCGCGTACGGGAGCTGCACGTGCTCTCTGTTCCGCGCCACGACACAACGAATATTCATCGGCCCTTGAACGATTCTAGCTCGTCGCTCGACGGAGCAACAGAAGAGACAGACGAGAGACAGAGAAGAGGCGATGCGTCACGCTCGTCTGGAAATACACATTCGACAGCGCGACGTGCTAACCTATCCAAATTTGTTCCGTTCGCTCAGCTCTCGTCTTGTCCTTATCGCAACGGCAGCACGAAAGCACGGCTGCCTCCGTTCGCCGACGGAACCACTCTTCGTTCACGAGGGGACGATTGCACGTAGCCTCGAGAAAAAGCCAACGTATCGATTACCGGCTGCATCGTCTTGGGCTCCTTCCGTTTCGCGCGAACCAGATAGAGAGAAAGAGCGCTTTGTTGGCCGTTCGCGCCGAGCCGCCACTGCTCCGTACGTGCGTGGCGAAGAGCGTCGCACGCTTCAGGACCGCACCTTACGTAATCTCGCTTTCTCGCGCTCTCTCGCGCTCTCTCGCGCTCTCTCGGCGGTGCATGCCCGTTTCCTCGTGCTTTCCCCGAGCCGTGCGTCACTCGCAACTGAAATCTAATATCCCGGTTTATTGCGCTCGCGCTGGTAAATACAGGCGTATTTTTGGGAGCGACCGCCAATCGTTACGAATTTCCCGAAGCGCTCCCATAGCGAGAGGGAGAGAGAGATTAGATATGGCGTAAGGTTACGTACGACTTATCCGAAAATACGGAAAAATGGAAAAGAAAGAGCGAACGAAGGAGGACGACCGCTGGCTACCCGTCGCTGTGCTCTACGTCTAACGCGATTGTCGTTGCGTTGCAGGCATCCGGAGTAACCGTTGCGGATATTTGCAAGACGACGTACGAGGAGATCAAGAAAGATAAGAAGCATCGATACGTCATCTTCTACATCAAGGACGAGAAGCAGATCGACGTCGAGGTCATCGGGCCACGCGATGCTTCCTACGACCAGTTCCTCGAGGATCTTCAAAAGGGCGGTGCTGGCGAATGCCGCTACGGCCTCTTCGACTTTGAGTATACTCATCAGTGTCAGGGTACCTCCGAGGTAAATTTACTTTGTCTCTTCCATTTTTTCCAACGATCAGTCAGCCTTTGGCACGGCCTTGTTTCAACTATCGGCCCTCGTGTTCGTTTGCAGGCTTCCAAGAAACAAAAGTTGTTCCTGATGTCGTGGTGCCCAGACACAGCCAAGGTCAAGAAGAAGATGTTGTACTCGAGTTCGTTCGATGCCCTGAAGAAGTCCCTGGTCGGCGTACAAAAGTACATTCAGGCGACGGACCTTTCGGAGGCCTCCGAGGAAGCCGTCGAAGAGAAACTCCGAGCCACCGACAGGAACTAAGAGATCAACGACTACTGCAACAACAGCAACAACAGCAACAACAGCAACAACAACAGCAGCAACAACAACAACACTCAATATAAATTGCAACCAATTTGATAAATATAATCATTAAACGATTTTCAACACTAAAGGGGCTACAATGCACAAACTATCCCCTTCCTCAGACAAACAAACAGACTTGGGAAAAAAAAATGTTTCTGTACCGTTTCATACGAGAGTTCGTGTTTTTACATGTTTTTCACTTTTGGAAAACGTTTATATCACAATAAACTAAGGGAGGGAGTACGTCGTACGTTGTGGATGAGATATATTATTAACGAAGTCATGCAGTCACATTTGTATCGCTCGTCGCTACGTCGTGTCAAATTGCTTTTGTTCAATATCGCTAAAATATCATGTAACAATAAGACTACAAAACTATTGTAATAACAGCGCACGGATACACTATCTGTCGAGATTTGTAGAAAAAACAAAGCGAAAGAATTGACTTTTTATCACTGGCTGTATAATGTTTCAAAAAATCCATTTCTTTATTATTTTCTGGCGCGTTCGTCGGTGTCGGTGCGATTTTCCTCGTCATAACCGCTCAAAGTTACTGCTAAGCCTCAACTTATCGGCTATTTTTTTTTTTTTTTCAAGTGCATGCGTATTTGAAGATAACTGAGGTAAAAGAATGTAGACGGCTTTTATCATTTAAATATCAATAATGAAATATTTCCTTCCTAATTTTGTCAATTTTTAATTTGGTGCATCCCCCTTTTTCAAATTAGTCGTAATCACATCGACCAACTATTGCTACAATCTTTTCAAATTCCAACTTTTATCTTTCAATCATCTTTAATTCTATTTCTTGTCGATAAACACGGTTAACGATACAGCTATACACGATTATCCGTGATCTGACAATCGTTTGCGGTGGAATTGAAAAAACAAATTTTTTTTATTTACTATGATTTTTATAGTTTTACACGTCTCTGTCGTTATAGTTTCAACGTCATTGAGTAAAAATACCGCGAAAATTCAATAAAAACTCGTCGAGGCGCACGCTTTTTTATTTTTGCCAACGTGTAATACGAAGATGAAAGACAGCGAAAAGCAACATTCAACGCCATCTAGTACGTTGAACGTCTACAAGCTTTGACAAAAGTTCATTATTGTGCATGCTACATCACGCATATACGTTGGCAGCTTTTGCGAATCCTCGGTCTCCGTTCAATTGGTACAATTACGTTCTTTCGCAATTTGCCTTCCTATAACCAAATAAACGAGTCAAGTAGAAAATCATAATGTGCGTAATGCATTTTTATCATAAGACAAATTTTCAAACCATGACTGAATTATTTAACAAAATCGTGCAACCTGAAAGGTTTCGAGTTAAAACGTATAGCACTATAATTGAAATTTGTCTAAATTTTAATACTTTGGTTGGAAACGTCCAATTTAGAACTGTTATCGAACAAGTGTTTTCACCGAGCACTACGCGTAAAACGTAGAAACAATCGTCGGAGTAAAAAACAGACGGTTTAACGATATTCCTCTGTTTTGGAGCACAAAAGAATTAACATTTATTTAAAGCAACGAAAAATGCAAGTAAACGAAGAATTGCAAAATCTGATCCGTAATGCAACGTTATGAAAAACATTCAAACAGCAAGGAGAAGCGTGAGGGCTCTGCAGTTGTTCGCGGTCTTGGTTACGGTCAGAAAACGAAACGGTGAACGTCGATTCGTTATCTTATTGGAACTCTTGAGCTGACGATCGTACAAGTGTACAAGAGTCAGGGGGAAGGTTGCAGCACATTCTTAGCTAACTAAACAGCAGCAGCTCGCGTTCTCCTCGTAGAGAAGCAGCCACAGTAAACAGCACAGTAAAAGAGTAATAAGCAGCAATAGCAGTAGCAGCAGCAATAGTTCGGATTCGGGTCGCGTTTCGGTCAATCGTCAATCGAGGAGGAGCAAGCAGAAGAAGAGAACGAGGAGGAGGAGGAGGAGGAGGGAGCGAGGAAAAAGGAGTAGTGATTGTGTGGGTGCGGACGTCGATGGCTGGTTAGGACGCTGTGCGGACGACGTCGATGTTGCGCTACTGACCCCAAGTGTTATACTCGCTCTGTCTCTTTCTCTCTCTCTCTCTCTTCCTCATTCGCTCACCAGTGAAGCATAATAACGGGACGAAGACGGAGTGAGTCGTAATAGGAACTGTCGCAAGTGAATCGAGTGTGATACCGTGGCGTTTGTTATTGCGTGCACATATCGATTTGATAGTTTCTCGCGGTCGATCGGCCACCGCCGCCGCTCTCTCTCTCTCTCTCTCTCTCTCTCCTGTATCTCCCTCTCTTTCTCTCTCTATCTCTCTATCTCTCTCTCGCGCTCTTGCTGTCTTGCCTGGAATACGAGTGTGTGAGTGTGTTGTGCGCGGGGACTGGCATTGCCGCTACTGTAGCCCTCTCGTTCTGTCTTTCTCTTTCTCTCTATCTGTCTATCTTGTCTCACTTCTCTTTCTCTCTCCCTATCTCTCTCTCTCCCATCTCTCTCTCTCTCTCTCTCTCTCCCTCCATCCATCTCTCTCTCTCTCTCTTTTTCTCTGTGTCGCGTATTCTCTCGAGCTTTATCCGAGTAGTTGGTTAGATTCGACTACGAGGACGGACGACGGCGACGAGGGGCAAGTGTTGTAATGGCTGCCGTATCATGAAATGAAGGTACCCTACAGTAGGCTATACACGTCCAGGATGGAGGAGAACTCAGCGCTAACCCAGGCGGTGCAGGCGGCCGCACAAGCAGCCGCGCAGAATCATCAAAACGGTCAGCCCTTCGCCGGCGTCAACGTCTCACTGGCCAACAACAAGCACCAGCCTAATAGCCAGGACCTCGATGCCGCCAATTCGGGCTCCGGACAGCCCTGTGGCCCCGGCCAGCAAGGTCTCAACAAAGACCAGAATCCCCAGTACACCATGCCTGGCGTGCTGCATTTTCTTCAGCACGAGTGGGCCAGATTCGAGCTTGAGAGGTCGCAGTGGGAGCTCGACCGGGCCGAATTTCAGGTAAGTCTAATCCTCCAAAACTGTCACAGCTGCTCCCTGTCTCTCTTTCTCTTTTTCTTTCTCTCTTCTCGTCGCAACTTTTCAATCCATCGCCAGAAACACTTGAACACCTAAACTTATATCCTCGAATTTTCTTGGCTGATATGGCTCTATGTATTTTTTTGTGCAACTCCAAATTATTGGTCAAGTGCTTTTTTTATTTATCTAAATCGCTTGCCAGCTCGACCCATATTATAGTTTTCAAGGTAAAAATAACGTGTCAATAGTATCCACTGGCAGCTCTCTTGCTATAAAAAAACTATTGATCGGATATTTTGAGATAACGAATCGTACGATTAAAAGTACATTAGAATCGA
The DNA here is from genome assembly GCA_030064505.1 of Chouioia cunea. NCBI lineage: Eukaryota > Metazoa > Arthropoda > Insecta > Hymenoptera > Eulophidae > Chouioia > Chouioia cunea. The sequence continues at coordinate 14,681,664 of JAOPFQ010000001.1, read as the reverse complement.
GCTATTAATATTGCTGTCAATAGCGTATAAATAGTAATATGTATAATCGTTGAACGTCGTTTTGCGTATTTTGGTTAGCACATTGGTACCGAGTGTTTAAGCCTAATTTTATCGGATAGCGTTTATACATTGTTTCAACGACATTACAATATTTATTTACCAGTCTATGATCCGGTATCTCTTGGCCAGAGAAATATCTATCGTAACAGGAAGCCAAGAAAATGTTACCGTAAATAACCCAGCTGTAAACGTTATTGTACTTTTGTCGAGGCACACCACTTGTTCTAACAAGGTAAAGTCCAGATTATCCGTGGTTTTTGTTCTACTTTGAGAATAAATCAAATAAATAGCGGAACGTTTGTTTTTTGCAAAATGGAATAAGTAACCAAAGGTCAAACCGTGTATTTTGCTTACGGTTATCAGTGGAGCATTAGAGTTGCAAGCGAGCATACTTTTCAATGGCATACTTTACTTAGTCTCAGGGACGAGCTTCGATCTTCCGTGGAGCTATCTTTGTTCGTGCACAGAGGCTGTTAATAAGGGGTATTTGTCTATTGATTGGTAGTTGTTAATCGAGCAGCCTTGCTTACAGCCTATTGATTATTAGCGGCAGAGTAAGCTCAAGCTCACCGCAAACCACGGAAATAGTTTCTGGGAAAAGCTTTGTGGCAGCCACCGTTATTTGCATCGTTATCCCCGAGGAAACGACAATTGGAGCGTCGACGCTCGAGCGAAACGCTCCTTAGGCGCGCTTACTTGGCTGCGATGGAGCAGCGTGTAGTGCACGTGTAAACGAAGGGATCCTTGGCTCTGCGCAAGCAGCAGCGCTGAATCGTTGACCTAGTACGCGCGCGTGCAGGTACGCGTCTACGTAGCTTGCAAAGCTCCTATAACGAGAGATAGTCAACGATGCGACTGGTCCGAACAAAAGCACGCACGTGTGCCGCGTGTGCGCCAACGTAGCGATGCCCCGTGCGAGTATTGGTCGAAGCCGGACGGTACGCGCTCGTCTCTTTTTACGACTCAAGACGAAGATGACGTACGCGTACAACTCGAAGTAGTCGAGTTCGCGCTCGTCCTCGTCGATGGGCCCAGCGACTTCTCCATGTCGAACGAATTTTCTCTCTACGCTTGCGCGCTCGACTCGCCATTGGCTGCTTTGCCCATCGATCTTTGTTTCGCCAGACAAAACAGTATGGATCGTATCGATGGGAAACGCGCGAAATCCAAAGATACGCGCGGGGTACGCGTGTCCGTTGGCACGTTACGGCACCTTAGCGTATCGCCGAGTTTCGTCGGGTTTCCCCGTCCAAGGATTCCCGAGTAGCTGCTCTCCCCATCTTGCCCAGCCCGAGGCGCCCAGTCGCTTGCTTTTCCCAACCTTTTCCCACGTTTTAACGATTCGACGACGACCTTTGTTGCAGGCGAGAATAGCCTTCTTGCAAGGCGAGCGCAAGGGCCAGGAGAACCTCAAGACGGATCTGGTTCGGCGCATCAAGATGCTCGAGTACGCGCTCAAGCAGGAAAGGTAAGGTAGTTTTCGTCGGGTAAACAAACAAGATGGGTCCACTGGCAAGAGTGCCGGGACCGATCTGTCGTCCGTTTCTCCCTCTCCCTCTCTCGCTCGCTCGGTCGACGTTGAACTTTGGAGAAAGAGCATTTCCGAAAGTGGCCGGTTTCACGTTTGCCAGACGGATCGTCGGTTAACGACAACCGGCACCGACAAGTAGCAACGCGGTCACGCCTTTTGCTCGTAATGTTCACGCAGCGACGGTGAAACTCGAGGCTTCAGTCGTTAATTTCGTTTTCGCTCGTGCCTCAAGTGCCGCTCGAGATGCACTTTAATTTTTGCTTAATGCGATTCAGTTTCCCCTTTTAACTTGCAGCTTTCCATCTTTCAAAATCGAGGCAATTACTCGTTCAGCCGAACGTTCCCGTCTGCTGCCCGAGATTGCAAACCTCGTTAATTCTCGTTCAATCGGACTTTCGTTTTGCCGCCGTTGGCCAGATCTCGTTCGATGTCAGCGGGAAATATCGAACGAGTGCTATGGGAAAAAGAGGAAGGTGCGTTGGTTTCTCGCAAACAGGCCACTTGGACTCGTCGTGCAATTTGCTTAAAAAAGGAAAAAGAAAAGGAAAAAAGAGGAAGAAAGAAGGTGTAACGCCGCGTTACGCCGCGTTACGCCGCGCGAACCTCCAGAGATAGATAGGGAATCGCTTTCTAAAACGTATCACGGACGAGTCGCGTCGGCGATCAAAGTTGAAACAAGTACCGACATCGAATGGAGGGCGAGAGGGAGGAAACACGAAGCAAAGGCAACCCGCGTAGTGCAAAAAGTGCCGTAGCACTTGTACGATTGACCGACAAGCGAATGAGGTTTGTCCGCGTGTGCGTGTTGCAGGGCAAAGTACCACAAACTAAAGTTCGGCACGGACTTGGTCATACAAGGGGACACCAAGTCGGCTTACGAAGAGGGCAGTACCTGCCCGGAGAGCGAGGGCGGCGGTGGAGGTGGCGACAGCGAGCTGCCCTTCAGTATCAGTAATATTAGTTGGAAGCAAGGCCGCGCGCTTCTAAGACAGTAAGATTTCTGTTTGCACGTATCGCTTACGCCTCGAAGGACGCCTCTCGACGTCGCGTTCGTGCGAGTGGACGCGTTCCAGCGGCCGTTTGGGCGTTGTTCGTTAGGCGTAAGCGCGCTCGAGTCGATGCTCGAAATGACGGGTCTCTCTCGTTTTCCCCAGGTATTTACAAGAGGTCGGCTACACCGACACAATAATAGATGTACGATCAAACAGGGTACGCTCCCTTCTCGGTTTAAATAACAACGCAGACTCGGAAGATACGAATACTCCAGCCCTCAACGGGAACGAGTCGTCAAACAGACGCGCAAACGAACTGAAAGATGGAAAGTACAAGAATTCATCTTCTCCGAGAAAAGAAGGATACAAGGTAGGTGGGTAGGTGGGCGGGCTCTGAGCCGGACGCGCCAACTGACCGTTTCTGTTCCGTTACGCAGCAACAACCGTCATCGATTGCCGAAGCTATGATTCTGGACACGGAAGCAGCTGTTATGGCCAATTTCGAATTCCTTGCCCACACGGACATTGACATGGAAGAAGATGAAAATGACGGCGAAGAAGAGATTTATGACTCAAACACAGACGCCAAGCAAAATAAAGTAAGAGTCTACCGGTGGTTTGCGCGCGCCTGCGGCCCCTAACGCACTGTTTTCTTCCCTTTCAGACGTCTATACTGTTAGGAGAAGATGTTGATGCTGAAGCAGAAGCGGTTTTAAACGAATTGAATCTATTAACGGAACACGAGGAATCAATTATTCACGTAGACATGGATGCTGATGACTGGAGTAAGTATCTGGTGCGCGCGCCAGTCGAACCCATTTATGCCTAATTCGTGTGTTTTGCGCGAAGGTGCAATGCGTAGGGGAATGCAACAAGACTCTAGACGTCCTGGCGAGGAGGGTAGTTCGTCATTGGGCTTAGGAGAACTAGCGCAATTGACTGTCAATAATGACGCCGAGGCGGCGTATGACGTAAGTTCCATCGATCGCCTCTCTCTCTCTCTTTTAATTGTCGAAGACGCGCGCGTTAACGAGGCTTTGCCTTCCAACAGATGACAACGAATAACGAAGAGCCGTACAGAAAATCCTGGAATGCCAAGTACACACTGCGTTCACACTTTGACGCTGTTAGAGCTCTTGTCTTTCATCCGACCGATCCTGTCCTGATTACCGCGAGCGATGATCACACGCTCAAGCTGTGGAATCTTCACAAGACTGTTCCTGCTAAAAAGTGAGCCTCGCCTCGAAATCCCTTCCGCGTAGTCGATAACGATCCCGAGACTCCTCGTTCTAAAGCCAGCGTCGCTCCTTTTCAGATCAGCGTCGTTGGATGTCGAACCTTTGTACACATTTAGGTCACACACAGGCCCAGTTTTGTGTTTAGCAATGGACAACACTGGCAGTCACTGTTTTAGTGGTGGACTAGACGGCAAAATACACTGTTGGACCCTTCCGTCGGCCAACATAGACCCTTACGATTCGTATGATCCTAGTCTACTTAGTCAAACGCTTACCGGCCACACCGATGCCGTTTGGGGCTTGAGTATGTGTCATCCGCGTTCCCAATTGCTGTCGGTTAGCGCGGATGGCACCGTCAAACTGTGGAGTCCCGCGAGTAAAACACCGCTCCTCCACACTTACACATCCGAGAAAGGTGAGTGCGCGCCCGAGCTCCGGTGCAATACCGTCACAGCTTCGAGCCAACTCCAATTCTTCTTGTCGACGTGGCTAACGATCCTTCGACACTTGCAGACAGACGTCCTACATCTGTAGATTTTATACGGGACGAGCCACACAAACTGGTCGTCGCATATGAGCAAGCATGTGTGATATTTGACACGGAAACTGGCTCAGTTGTATCTAGATTAGACGGCGATGAAACGCAAGGTGTTAATCGGCTCGTAGCTCATCCTATACTGCCATTGGTCGTAGCGGCCAATGAGGACCATCACATTCGTTTTTACGATCATCGTTCGGCTACCCTGGCACACGCAATGGTGGCGCATCTGGACGCTGTTACTAGTCTTGCTGTGGATCCCAATGGTCTCTATTTACTTTCTGGAAGTGAGTGTTGTTGTCGCGCCAACTTTTCCATTAACAATACATTACGAGCACGTACACGTATACACCGGCGAAAAATCCCAACAATCCGCAACCGTTTTTCACACATTGACATTGCTTACTCGTTCGTCCGCAGGTCACGATTGCAGTATAAGATTGTGGAATATGGATAACAAGACATGCGTCCAGGAGATAACAGCACACCGTAAAAAGTTTGATGAAAGTATTCTAGACGTAGCATTTCATCCTTCGCGGCCATTTATCGCAAGTGCAGGCGCCGATGCTCTCGCCAAAGTATTCGTGTGAATACCAAAATCAGATCAAAATTGTCTGGTCTGAGTCATTTAATGGTTTTTGTACTCATATTTTTTGTAGATTTACGTGTACGCATTACACTTCCAAATCCGTTTAAAATTAAGATATTATTATTATTAATAGAAGTAACTAATTAGAAAATACCTTATTGAATGTTCAGACACGCAGTATAAGGTACGATTATTGTATAATTTTCAAAATTAAAACTATTTCAAGTTAAGCCTTTTTTGTTAATAAAAATCATCACTTGTTGGTAGACATCCAGTGAATTTGCACATTACGATACGATCTGCCACTCCTTGTGTATTGACAATTTCATTCTGTCCTTGTCAGTTTAGCCACAAACTTATTAACGTTATTGTACTTCACGTGGATACGAATCTTAGTTGTGCCTTGGATTATTTTACGAATAATAGTACAAACACTAGATATGCGAACCAAATTTAAGGATTTTTGTTGTAAATTGTCGAAATTCGAAACTCACACTGTACACGTGACATTACGCATGAACATTGGTAGCATTAGTTGGACGTAAATGAACAATTCTCAGGATTCGATTATTTCTCGATTTGTATTTATTAAAAGGTTTACGTTTCGTCCAGAGATAATACGTATATAGATTTATATAGAACTCCATAATAAAAATTGCATCAACACATTTGATAGAACGATTGATTTTCACGATAATTAATATTTTATACAGTCTAGCAAATATAAAATGTAATTACATGTTTAAGTTGGTTAAATGTACAAGTTAAATGATAAAATGGAATATACACTGGATGCAAAAGAATTATATTGAATAACTGCCACTGAAAACTGTGAGACGATGATAGCAAAGGGAAAAATCGAGAATGACAATAAACGAAAGACGGTCAAATTATTTAGAAAGTATAGGCTATATAATTTCATTTATCGCGGCCATGATGATATATGCCCTTGGCATATAACGCAAGGTAAATGATACTTCATTATGTATACGCAGCTGGTTACAAAATCTAATTTTTTGTCATTAATCATAGTTTACGAAGATCCAAGACAAACACACTGCCATCGGATGCTGAGGCACCAACTTTATCGCCCCTACTGTTCCAGCACACTTCAAATATTCCTCCTGTTCCTTTGTAGCTATGCACTAACTGGCCATTCTGTGGAAAACGAATAAAAACTTTGAGTTATACAGACACGAACAGACTTTATTACTCGAAACACGGGGCGTCGTCTTTTCTAATGACTCACCTGCGTGGACCATATATGAACGTATTTGTCGAAACTACCGCTGGCTAAGAATTTGCCATCGGGACTAAATGCTACACTGTATACTGGCTCGGTATGTTTCGTTAGAGTATATATACTGGTACCACGCTCGATGTCCCAAAGTCTCACGGTCGAGTCGAACGACGCACTGACCAAATTCAAGTTCATGTTTGGATTTTGCGTACCAGGCCCAGTTGGTGACCACTTGATCGTATAGATTTCTTTGTTGTGCGCTTGCAAATCGTGCAGACACGAGTCTTGCTTCATAGACCAAATTTTCAGCGTCATATCGTCCGAACAACTTGCCAACAGATTTCCTTGGGGATCCCATTTGATCGCGTTCACCTCGTTCTGAAAATCAATCGTTGCTTTCACGCACGGCTCAGCAGAGACGCGTTGTTTTGTTCCTCGCGACCGACGCCAATTCGCCAGCGCTGACGTCGGCCGCCACTCTTAGCCATGAAACGCGAAGCGATAATTACCGTATGTCCATGGAAGCTCTTGATCGGTCTGTCGACGTTGAGTCGGCAAACGTGAATGGATTGATCGGTCGAGCAACTGGCGAAAGACGTATTCGTCTGCCAGTCAACGTCTAAGGCGGGTGCCATGTGAAAACTAAATTGTTGAGTGCATTGGCCGCTCGCAGCATCCCAAATAATAGTGGTTTTGTCGACTCCAGCGCTGAGAATGTAGTTGCCTTTTTTGTTCCATTTCAATGCAAAAATAGGTCCTTTGTGCTGTCCTAACGTTGACGCTAGTCTACCGTCTGTCGTCCAGATACGAGCATATCCATCGTAGCTGCCCGTTGCCAAAAGTGTTCCATCACACTGAAATTATTCGCTCGTCATTAGATTGCTCTCTGTTTGCACGTCGTCGCCGGCTCTCTCGAGCCTGCTACTCATTCTCTTATCGAGCTCACATTCCAATCTAGAGAAGTGACATCCTTGTTGCTAGGAACTTCAGTACCACCTCTCTGGATACAGTGTCTCAGAACTAGCTGATTCGGTGACTGCGAATTGTCAGACATATCCCATATTCGAGCCGTGCTATCCCCGGATCCAGAAGCCAATAAATCCGTAGTTGGGTTCCAAGCGCAAATGAATACTTCCGATTCGTGGCCACAAAGTTTAGTAGCTTTGTTAGCTGGAATTTTGACGGAATTGGCAGTGGGCCCGCCTCCTTGTCCTTGTTGTGGTTCGTCAACCTCCATCTCTGCTCGGTCACCTCCTTTGTCGTTGTTTCCAACTCCATCGCTTGGGGGGACAGCTGAAAAGTAGTAATTTCCATTGAGATCCGCAGCGTTGCACGCGCGTCCAGCCACTGCGTCGACCGTACCGCCCGCGTCCTCCCGAAAACCTAACGCTAACACAACTGCCACTCTCCGCCACTCTCCGCCACTCACATGGCCGCGATTGCCTGGCTGTTCGTACTTTACTTGGATACATCGAGTCATACGAAAACACTACGACTACGCGCTCGGCCAATGTTTCGCTTCGCTCGCCTTAATGAAGAGCGCTCAAAGAGTAATCGAAAGCGGTAATAAAGACTTGTTTACTATTTCGAATTTTCATCCTGTCCACGGTCTAAAGTAAAATTTGTAGGTACTTTCACCGACGGAAACATACGGAAGATCTTCCACACGATGCACCTTCGATTCAATCCGTCGATTACTAAATTTCACAAACGCCCGTGTGAGCGGCAATCTTTGGTTCGCCACGACCCTCGGATACGTTATCCGTGTCTAACGGCTAGCTCCGACCCTTGACAAATTTCAAATTGCACTCCGTGAGAAAGTTGTCGCGTCACGGTGGTTGGGTGATCTTCATCTTTATACCGGTGTCTGTTTCAAGCTAAACGACATGGCAAAGAACAACTTTCAAAATTTTTTTTACTGTTCGTAAGAATTTACACATGACATTAAATTATAAAAGACAAAAAAAATTTTGAAAAATTGCATGTCCAAAAAGCTAAAACGTGACTTATTCTACCTGGTTATGCAGGAGGTCTATAAAAATCAAAGTTTTATCGACCAGGGTGTACCAGGATACGATTAGTTGATTGAAAATGATCGTTTGACAGAACCCACTAATACCTTCATCTCCATTTGTATCTTGAATTTCGGCAGCCTTGAGCTGTTGCTTCTGTTGATTCTGTTGGTTTTGCTGATTCTGTCGCGATGCCACTATATCGGGCATAACAGCATCTATAAGAGACAGCGATTCAACCATTCGTTGTTCGCTTCCATCATCCCCAATCGATATTTCTGCCTCTGTGTACAATAATCCCTTTTGGAGTACGGATAACAGTGCTGCAGGAGGTACTAAAGCACCATTAATATTACTCTGAGAGATATGCGATTCTATGCCAAATGTGTAGGCCGAGTGTGTAAAACCTGAAAGAAAATGATATGGAATAATTAGGTAATCCAATAGACTACTTAATCGATATCTCCAGACTTTTGTTTGTAAATAGCAATTATCTGCTGAAATCCATGGTTGGTAGTTGTTCACGAGTCGTTTCTCAAGAAAACAATCAATTCAAGTGACAGAATAATATTATCACATAATGTTTGTCGTTGGTAATGTAACATTAAACCGAAAGAGAGTTTAATACGTTTCAACAGCGTACGATTACACAAAAATAAAGAAGCGTCGTGATTCAACAATTAATGAAACAATAAAAATCGTCTATTGATCAACAATAGAATATTTTTGAATCATAACAATGATGAAATGCGAGGTTATCCAGGGAGGTTATGCAGCTTACCCGACTCTTGGAGATATCTGTAGACAAGAAAGTTGACTTCGTCGCTGGAGAAGCTCATTTTTCTATGCAGCTCGTTACAGTCTTGGCATTGAACACTTACAGACGGAACATACTTTTATCCAAGCTACAGCAAGATACACAAAATAATACACCTGTCGTCACAGCCTCGGGAAGGGGAAGTTACGAGTTGGCTAGCGAAAGCTATTCCCCTTAAAATTCAAGCTGCAAGGTTGGCAACCTTGCTGGCAATTCTTATAATCTCGTCCATTGGCATTGCCAACCTTGTAGATTGAATTTCAAGTTCATTGGTTTACAGACGATGCATTGCTCCGTTGACGGCGTGACGCCATCCAATTGGACGAATCAAATTGACGAAACTGTGTAGTGTGTGTGCGTGCGTAACGTTAACGTTCCGAACCAATGTTCTTAGTGGAGGATAACGTTGTAACGGAGATGCCAAGTTTCTCTGTTCGTAACATTTCGTGACTTATCGTTACGCCATACGTTACGTTGTACAGTTGTCAGCGCGAATATTCAAATCGAGCATTGGGTTACTCGTCGTTAAATGCGTACGCTTTCAATTGCTATATTTCAAACACCTTCACACCAATGTAATGTATTTGACGGCGTTATTTCCAGCTTTGATTTAAATGCGAGTTCCGCTTTGAAAATATAGAAAATGGTCAGTTGAAAACGCGACAAACGGCAAATCCGTAATCACGCAAAATGCTGTAAACACTGACGCTCCAGTGGTGGCGATACGTTCGAGGCCAGTGCAACGAAAAGTTGGCGGGGGCCTGAGCTTAAGCCGTACCTCGGAAATTCATAAACATCGATCCAGCTATCGGCTCGACGGTTGTCTCCGTTTTCCACTGTTCCCTCCGGCAGTATACGCGTTAAAGACAGTTGGTCTAAACTCTCTTTCAAATCTCAATATTCGAGTTTGTTGTCGACGTTGGTCAATTTTCGCGCCACCTTGAATTCACTTTCAGAATACACCCTCAACAGATCGGGGATCGTCCAACGTTGCCCAAATGTCCCAGTTTTTACATTCGCGTGCCATTACAGTTGATCACGTCTTCTATCGTCTTTCTCCTTTGATAATTCTAATTGTCTCGTTCTCGCTAGTTTTTAGTTTTTCTTACATTTTTCAAACGTACACTAGCCTGTGTTTTTTTTCTCAAGGAAAAGGCGCAAACAGCGAGAAATCGCATGGAAAAATACGATGCGATAGGGACATTTGTCCGTGGAGGGCAGTGCGAGCGTCAGCTTGAGATAAATAAAGGCTGTTGGAAGGTCGCGTAATCAACGAAGCAGAGGATACAAGCGACACGATTTGACGTAACGAATGAATCTGATTGGATTCATTTATAAATGCGATTATTCAAAGTGACATTGCCTTTAATATACTAATTCTACATATATTGTAGGATTGTATTACGAACTGTTTACAATACATATCGAACTGTCATCGTTCTGAACGCTTGAATTCGGTTAGGCAAAGCAATGAGTCGCGCCATCGACGACCATATACAATCGTACTATTTCTCGCATACAATACAAATGGCAGCGTACGACAACGCGTTCGGTCGTTTTACGTATCCGATAGCGCATTTCCAATTAATTTCAACAATTATTTCCAAATAGAACGTTACAATATCGTGTTTCGACGCGATAACATACATTTTGAAAAAAAGTTGATCGGTAAATGTACAATAAGTATTATATCAATATGCAAAAATAAAAAAATTTTCGACGTTCTTTTTCTGCTTTTCCGCGTTTTCTGTTCTTTCTCTTTTTTTCAATTCATTGGAAGGTCGCACGACAGCCAGTTTAGCGTGGGTGTTTTTTAAAATAACGTCACCTCCGGCCGATATCGCTCCTTGTACGTTTTTCGTTCGAGTTGATAAATAAAAGTTAAGAACAACGCGGCGAGAGAAACGTTGAATAACGTATTTCGCTGAAATTAAATCAATGCCCACTGATTAAGATACCGACAAGTTGTAGCAACGATTGAGATTTAAACGCAATAACGAAAGATCGATATTTGAACGATATTTGTCGATAAACGATGCCATGTCATCGTTATATTTGCGCGTGTTAATTAACGAAACGGTTGCTCCAAATTCAACCGTCTGCGCATAAAAGTTGACCTTGGTAAAAAGCCTTATTACTATTAGTATTGCAGTTTTACAAAAATTAATAATTGTGAAACTTCTTAAAACCGATGATTATTGTCAAAGATTAGTTTATACGCGTACGAGTCAATTACTTGTTATCACATTTCTTATTAATTGCAAACAATCGAAAAAGTTTGAACGAAATTAAAATCAAAGAGAAAAGTAAAAAATGCCGAAATCATCCAAAAATAATGCATTTGCTGCGCAAACGGATGATCATACGGACGAACGACTGAAAAGTATAAACATTTGGCGTCATACTTTTCAGTCTTCTCGGAGACAAGTATATCCTTTAGAAGCCGGTGACGCTAGACATTTCTGTAAACTTGCAAACGTCAACATTTCTTAGGCATCCAAGCAAAACTTGACGTGTTAAACAAGAGGCGAATAGACCGAAAATCCCAAAGCAACCCTCGAGCGTGCAAATATCATCTCGAGGTCGAATTAACCGTATTTCCCGTTTGAGTCTCCGAGTTGATATGCCGGCATTTTTTTGTTGGTGCGCCGAGCACGAGTGCGAAAAAAGTAAGGAGAAAAGTACTTGTAGCGTGTAGCGAGGATTCCTTGACCTTGACAGTTGCCGTTTGGACCTCGAATTGATTCGTTTCGCTGTTAAATATCAGGGTGCAAGGCGAAGGGAACATCCGGTATCTCGTTTATCAAAGAACACGGGTATTCCAAATTTGAGGCTAAAATGGAGAAAAACGCATTTTTTGCATTGCCATATTCGAGGTACAGTCGAGCCTTTGTTTTGATTTGTGACAGTTTTGGAGAAAATCAACACTCGCTTTTAACCGAAGTTTTGCCGATCTCTAAAGGACAAAGAAAGGCACGTTTCGCGAGGCCGTCATCGTGGAAAGGCACACGTTTAAACAGAGAATGATAAACCTGATAAAAAAAGAAAGCTCCTTTGTGAGTTATCGCACAAATAAAAGACTGTCATTGTAGTTCTCTAACTATTTTTCATTTAAATGTACACCAAATCTACCCGATATTAGATTCAATATCTACATAATGCACGTTTCATTTTCATATCGTTGTTTTTCTTGCAGATGTAAGATTCATCTGTTTCCTTGGTCGTGCCAAGGGGGGCGCAAACGTGCCGTATACATATATATGTGTATACGAAAATGATCGGAAGGTTTGCGTTTCAATCTACAAGGGAGAATTTGCTAAAAAGACTAAAGATTACTTTGGGCCGTTAATCACAGGTATATTCGTTGTATTCATTTGGCGCTTTATAAATTCTGGATGACTATTCAACCGTTTCAGCAGAAAACACCATTGGAATGTAGTCGTTGATATTTTTGGTAAAAACTTAGCGCATAGAGATGGCTTTGATCCACGATTGATCGAGTTAATGCTACGTATTAGCGGATACAACTTAGCTCTATCAAAGAATATTCACGACACACGCGATCACGTACCACGCGCGCGCATCGCTAGCTGCATTTTGAAAGATGCACTAGAGTGTAATACATGTATACGCTTATAAACTATTCAATACAGCATATGGCATGTAACAAAAACTGATACATTGATATTTTATTGGGGGTTTCGATGCGTAACCTTCAGCTTCGTAGTAAAACTTCAACTATTCGGTAAAAATAAGAAACAATCAAGCACAATTTGGAAACACGATCGTTCGCTCCTCTCAATCGACTGTTATTGCAAACAACGAACGCTAAAATACTACCAGCCACACATTGGTTTCGTATTGACCATTCGCATCGAATTAATACAACGTCATTTGTACTCTCAAGTATTACACAAGATAACCCATAGGATTTTGTGGAAATGAAATTGTCTACTAAAATATGCTGGAGGTAGGAGACGAAATACGCAGACTGATGTCGCAAAGCTAAAAACATATTAGAATAAAACGATAATAACGTCGAATAGCTATCGATACGTGTTCAATTACAGACTCTTAATCACGCGTACTCCTCACAGTAGGAATAACCACTTGTACGCTTCACATTGTCGGATTATCCCTTTGATAAAGAGACGTATTTTTATCGCATGTAAAAATCCAGGAGGGGGTCTTTATACAATTTCTTTAAGTAGTTTCTTTAAAAAATCCGTAAGAAGAGCCCAAAGCTTACGAGGCTAAAACGAAAGATCGTCTTCAACAATTTGTTCTTTGTACACTGCTGCACCAAGCGAACCCGAACTCGTCCACGGTGCTTGTATTCAACTAAACTATCGATTTGTATTTTTGATTATTGTTTGTCCATGCGTTGTGATACGTATTCGAGGGCCTTGGAGCAAAATTGTTCCGTTTGTTTGTATTAGTCGGTATAATCTGTCGAAGAATATCTAGAGCCTTCAAATTAAAAAAATGCCAATTTTGTGAATGTGTTAAAAAAATGGGAACATGCTGAATCTTATACCCAAAAATGATAAAAAAAGAAAATTTGCTGAGACGATCAAACTCGATACTCACGAAACAGAGCACTGAATATTACATAATACTCTATAAATCATTTGATTTCATAGAAATAGTCGTTTGTACTTTTAAAATAAATATAAGATTGCCAGGGATTCGTAAAGACTTTCTAAAATTGTTAAAATCACCAATCGGAAAAATTCAACGACACTAGGATATTTCTGTGCCACGGAGGGTCAACTGCCTTCACTATGTACGTCCTTAAATTTTTTTATAATTTCGTGGATAGGATTAGCTTTTCCAATTCTTTCAAAGCATCACCAATATTTTTTTTTATAACTTTCTGCACCCTACTGTTTTGGGTATTATTAACATCGTTTTTACCATTTGATATTGTAGGCCTATCTATGGACATACTATCACCCTTAAATTCTAAGGGCTTGTCAACGTTGCAACTTTTGAAGCAAATATTCCCTACGTTTTCTTTCCTTTCGTTTTTCACATCAAGATGTTCACAATTTTCTGTTTTATCTTTGGCAAGTATTTCAAGGGGCACATTACAGTTTGCTTGATTTGATTTTTCCACATTAGCATTTTGAGAAGGATCTGTGAATGATATTTCCAGCAACTTAAATCTTGTCTTGTACTTTTTTAGTGCTTCCAATTTCTGCGCAGGCTTGACATAATTTGAATATTGTTCTAGTTCTTCGTTCACGTCGATTCTACCAACGTTTTGCACATTTTTTACCAGTTTGCTTTGATATTTTTTTAAATATTCTTTACGATGTCTAATTAGAAAGTTATCTTTTTCTGTAACATAATTGCCGAAAATTGCCAAATTATTGGATACCATCCATTCGCTCATATATACATCTACTGTATTGGTAGTATCAATCAAATCGATCATAAGTGAATTATTCTGAAATACAGTAAAACACGCGTAATAATTGGTTTACACGACCATAATAATTTACAGAATTCAGTTAAAACAACACAAACCTCTTCGTCTTTGTTAAATATGGAAGCAACAAAATCTCTCTCTATTGTTCTATCTACAAATTTTTCAATTGCCATTTGTGACCATTGCCAATTCTCCATTGGTTTTACATTATGCAAGCCAGAGGGTATTGCCTGTGCAGGTACAATTGCATATCTTTTGTGCAGAAAATATAGTTCGTCAGCTTTATAGACTTTTGTGGTACCATAATCATAAAATAGTACCTGAAATTTTATTTTCATTATTTATAAATATGCAAAATAATAAAAGTCAACTTTATCATAAATAGTTTTCTATCAAAAAGTAGCTTACCCTCAGAGAATCAGATTGCATTGTTTTAATTATGCCTCTATGCCATCGTTTGGAATAAATACAAGCAACATGTAAGCCTGGCTTCAATATAATTGGTGGTATTTTGTATTTATCCAAGTCTTGCTGAGTGTAAAATCCCCTAAAGGACATTTATTTGTTATATAATGTCATTAAATTCAAATAAAAGAATAAAAACATCAACTAACTGTAAACTATCCATGAGCTTAATTAATGAGCGTTTGTTCTTACGTAGTATTATCCAGAAATAAGATGGGTTGTATATTTCAGAGATAATAACATCTGAATCATCCACAACATTTTCTATATTAATTTGTTCAACGGTATCATCAAAATTCATAAATTCTTTGGGAATCAGTCTCTTGGACACTTCGGAAGACTTGAACCAGAAATAAGACATTATTTCTATAATAATTAATAAATTATACAACTAATAAAAATAAGGACTTACCGACTGTTTTGGGAGAGCATGTAAAGTATCTTTCATCATACTATCTGTAACATTTTCAACTATATCTGTAGTGGTTAGAATCTTTAAACGATCCATTGACATCTCTGCACTTACAACTTTGTAGTTTAAACTGTACGGTGGTTGTATGAATCTAAATATGTTTGGTAAAATAGCAATGAATTCAATGATGCTGTTAAAACCCAGATCTTGATATTCCAAATCAACCCCATATTCGTTACGGTACACATCTGGAAGCTGTGCACACCATATACCTTCTGGATATTTTTGTATGAGTTGCCATAAGCGATCTTTTGTAATCTGTTTGATTAGGCCTTCTAGCTCATTTTCCTCGTATGTTCTGTTTTCAGTTTTCATACAGATATTCTCCTCATCATGAATCAAAATATGGCTCAGTTCATTTAATTGATGATTTAAATCTTTCATTGTATAGGAAGAATAAGCATTAATAGTACTTTGAAGTTCAGATAAAAGGTCTGCTTTTTTAAAATATCCTTTATTTACTGAACAACTTGATAATTTAGACATCACCTTTGTCAATATTGTTGGATCAACAAGATTGGAATGTAATTTTGGTTTATGTCTTGATTTCTTAGAATTTTTGTTTACTTTTTGTCTGGCAATCAAAGAAGTAAGATGTCTAGTTTTTTCACTCTCAATTGGGTAAACATACATAGAGTTAGTTTTTTGGTCAAAATAAAGTTTTACTGTATCTGGTATACTCAATAAAAACTCTTTAAGACTAGTAAAGTTAAAATCTTTGAAAGGTATACATTCTCCTATTTCATTTTTATACAAAATAGACAATTTATTCAAAGTTACATTTTTCTGTCCTGCAGCAATAAGCAAACTTTTGATCTCTAATTTGATCTCCTGTAATTTGTCTAGATTTGAGAAACTCAACTGGGGACTCATTATTACTGTTTTCTGAAAATAATAAAAGATTTTATCATACTCGATTCGTTTTTTTGTAATATTATGAATAAAAGTAATTTGGAGTTTTTTTAATTAAAAGAAAATGCTGGTTTAAACAGCTTCTAATAACTGATCATATTAAACATAGACAAACAGAATATTAATCCTGTTCTCTTTTGTATTGCTAAAAGTTACCGTTTAGGTAAATTTACCTGTGAGTATACACTTGTAACTATATGACCATGCCATAGAAATAAATATTTTTAGCATCTATATTAATAATCATAGTGAAATTTTCTTTAAAAAAATTATAAAATTATTAAATTGAAAGAAGTTATTAATTAGATCAGGAAAAACAAAGTACCTATGTGGCCTATATTAAATACTTACATTTTAAACCTTAATCCTTAATAGAATGCTGTTGTACTCTATATAATGTATCTAATTTCATTATGTACCCTCGTCTAAATAATTTGGAATTTCATTGCACTTATACAAACTCTGCACGTATCCGATTTTCAAACATCATTCGCTTTTTTTCATTGACTTATTAAACTTCATGCAAAAGGGATGAGGGATCAAATATTCGCTCCCTCACAGGACAATTTTCAAGGTTAACAAGAATATAAGAACGATTATTTTTCATTGGAAATGTAAACAGAAGCTGCTTGATGTTTTGCTAAACATCAATTTTTTTTCTTTATAGTAATGGTATTTGCAATTGAATTTGACACATTTTACGTTCACTCAATTCACGCGCGAATTCATACATACACAGACGTTGAGTACTGACTTAACTTGTCTGTCTCTGCAGTCTTGTTTGATTATACTGGCTCGACTACTGAACAACAATAAAACACATACAGCGTCTATATTATTTGGTAGTTACAGTGAATGAATATTCAATATAAAGATATTTTGGAGTAAGGACGGAGGATTTTTCACGTATTTCGTATTTTACGTCATACACGGACGATGGAAAAATCGGCAAAACGGCTAAGTTGACGACCGCAGCGCCAGCAATTGAAAACATGGGAAGATGTATCGAATATACGGTGTTGGATTTTCGAACTAAAACTATTTACGAAATGTATTGGAGATGAAGATGTTAAAAAAGTTTATTAAAAATAACATCATTGCAATTGTATATATCTGGAAATAGTCAAAAAAAGCCTTTTCGACAAAAGACGGATATCAATGAGATGGACGAATAAATTCGTTATTCTATATAAAAGTTAAAAAATAAGAATATGCTTGTATAATCCATACCTAATTTTGTGTAATATGGTTAGCGGGCGAAAATATTTGAGAGCGTTTTCGTACAACTTGCTGATATACTCTGATGGAATACTAGCTATCGCAATACATAAAAAGAACATAAAAACTGATATAATCAGTAGAATTACTGCCTGCTTTTAATTTCTATTTCTATTTCTACTTTAATGTTTATATACCTCTTATGGCAATTTTTGACTTAGTAAGTATCGACCTTTTCTAGTTTACAATAACTTTAAGTCAATAACCGTTTAGCTATTGTAAACTAAAAACGGTCAATGGTAACTAATGTCAAAAGATCCTATAGAATATAAAGGCACAACCATTAAAATAAAAGATAGAAAAAGCTGGTAAAAAGTCTCATGATAATACGAACGTTTATGTTTATTTACCTTCGGTTTTTTATTTATGCTAGCCTAGTATCCATCAAAATTTACAAACTATCGAGAGACATACGCAAATATTTTCGCCAGTTTATACGCAAGTACATGTTCAATTTTCTAATTTTTGTTCTTGGATGTTTACTCATCGATCAC
Organism: Chouioia cunea; assembly: GCA_030064505.1. Classification (NCBI taxonomy): domain Eukaryota; kingdom Metazoa; phylum Arthropoda; class Insecta; order Hymenoptera; family Eulophidae; genus Chouioia; species Chouioia cunea. The sequence continues at coordinate 14,663,592 of JAOPFQ010000001.1, read as the reverse complement.
TTTATAAATATGATCACATATTTTGTACGCTTAAATTTCTTTGTAATCAGTGGTTTCATTGATTGAATTATCCTTAAGTAATGTTTTTATTGATTTTTCCCAAATTCTCTAATTAATCGATATTAAATATAATTGACTATATGTCCAAGTAACAATGACAATATTTTAGATATACTATATTCCACAAATTGAAAAAATTCATTACCGTCACAACGGATCGTTATTCAAGTATGATGAAATTCCAAGTAAATTTGCTGTACCAAATTGAAATATTTGCTCTCAATGGATTATTTTAAATTGTGTACAATAAACCAAAATTATTTTAAATTTATAGAGACATCTATTCGTTTGGTTATATAGACTATTAAAAAATACCACAGAGAAATTAGTTTTTAGTTTTTTATTATATATAAGAAACGCTTTACAGAACTAAAGTCTCTTGCAACTTCATTTGTTTTTTGCTCTTGGCCTTGACTTGGGCAGCAATTCGGTCAAGATCCCTCCTGCCTTGGCTGGTCAATTTACGGCCACCAGTAGGAGTTTTCTCGATCAATTTGAGTTGCTCCAAGCTTTGGAGTGCTTTACGGGCAACTCCACCAGCCGATCTGCAGAAGTGGCTAGGGTGGGTGCCGTTGCGTTTGCGTCCTCCAAAAATTTTAGTGACAGCACCAACACCAATGGGGCTACGAATGTAAATGTGGCGAACGAGGGCAGCACATCTGACGTAGTACCAGTCAGGGTCATAGGGAGCTAATTCCTTGAACTTGGCAGATTTGACAATGTCAATCCACTCTGGAACCTTCATTTTGCCAGTCCTACAAAGTAGTTTAATTTTTCATTAAATTATTCTTAGATTGGTTAACCTGTGATTTTTATTAATTATTAAAGATAAACTGTTCCATTATCATAATTTTTTATCAAAAAACAATACAGTTTATGAATTGCACAATTAATTATTATCTCTACGCTCCATTTATGATTTCAGTTGGAAGTTTATCGACTGCATCACGAAAAACAGTAGAACACGAAAACAAAACAGTTTTAATTTGTTAACTTTATACTAAAATCATTATAAATGTCGAGAATATAAAGTCTATTTTGCAATTTCAATTGCAATAATTGTGAGCGTAAAACGTACTTGGTTATGCGCGAATGAGGTTAGGAAAAAACGATAGTAAAAAAGAATATTAAAAACTTACTTTTTTAAGAAAGCAGAGAATGCTTTGACGAATTTGTGCTGATCAACATCCTTTAGCGTGACAGACGGCATCTGCGAAAAGCAAAAATGTTATTAATAATCAAAAATAATTGGCGTAAAATCTAAGGAAGCCACGTGAGTAGATGGCTCGTAAACAAAGAGTATATAGCAAATTCTCTAAAACTTAATTTTTATATAACATATAATTGTAATATGGATTTTAATCTACAAGAATTAATTGAGATATATAACAAGATTTTCTTTAAAATTACTTTTGATAGAAGCAAATCTGTCAACAATACGTATGCGAAGACTTGCCAAGCGGAAAAGGCTAGAGAGAGAGTTACTACGTGAATCGAGGAAGTGGTTAGTGTGGACCATTTCGACTTATCGAGCACGTGATTTTTAAACTTGCCCGCGAAATCGAGCGTATCTTTTATTTCAATTCAAAAGCTCTCTTAAAATTTTATTTACCCGTTAATAACCGAGTTTTATCAACAATTACCATAAAATTCTACTACGAAATTGTAGTAAGTACTTTACCATCCGAATAATTAAATTTTAACAGAACGTATTATAAAAATTATTTGGAACGTGAAATTGCCGGAGTAGAGTAGTTTTGTCGATCATCGGCAGTCCACAACCGCGCGATTCGTAAAACGTCGGTGTTGCGCGTATTTTTCAACAAATTAACAAAGATTGCCGTTAAAAAGCGAATACATTTGCTGCGCGTTACCTAGTGCAGTTGTAATTGCGACAAGGATCGGTCAATAGAGCAGCGAACGCTTTCAATTTCAAGGCTTTTACTCGTTACATTTCTAATATATTTTATAATGTTTGTGCGTACAGCAAGGCCCGTACCGCCCGACTCTCGCGGATATTGCGTGGTTTGGAAGACTGTAGTACCGAAGTGTATTTCTGCCAATATCTTGCAGCGCTGAGTGCGTACAGCAAACGTTGATGATTTGATTGATTGCACGGCTAATAAAAGATGCGATTGAGAGGAGCCGTCGATATGGAAAATGGAAAGTATTGTAAAGCGAGCATTTGAAAAGTTGAAGATTGATCGTCAACAATAGCGCGAAAGAAGCGAGATATTACAAAGAAAGGTCATTGAAAAGAGCAAGAGCAACGAACTGGGGCAATCCCGATGCTACGATAATCTGGAAAAATCATCATCGTACAAGTACGTCAATATCTAATCCAATTGTGCATCGGCGTCGTCACTCGTAGAGCGCATAACGCCCAAATCCCGTTAATAAAAACACATTGTCGCGTATATAGATCTATCTATAGCTGCACAAACACGTATGCAGGCTACGCTCGTGCAACATGCACACAAAGCTAAAGAAAGACGACGGAGAAAGCAGTGCTATAGTGGTGGCTATAGAGTGGCGCAAGGCTCTGTATGAGTGTGCGTGCAGGTGTGTTGAATGCCGCTGCCGCCGTCGAGCAAAATAATAATACTCGCGGGCGCGCAGTGTACGCTTGCACATGCGCTTTTCCGCAGTGTTGCTTATATACTTGTTACTTGTAAGAGGAGTTGCGGCCATCAGGTAGAGTGCACCTATCGCCTATTGTACTATCGTGTTGCGTCTCTCTGTCTATTTATATTAACTATTGGAAAATGAGCATCGCCAGTAGCGACAAGATTCGCGAGGAATCGTCAACAACGCGCATTTCCTATTGGTGAGTATCGCGACACGGATACGCGCAGAGAGCGCGAGTACAATGTAATATGCAGGTCCTCCTCCTACACCTCCTTCTTCTCCTCTCTTGTCTCTCTTTCTCTCTCTCTCTCTCTCTCTCTCTCTCTCTCTCTCTCTCGCGCGCCCAGTCTCGCCTCGGCCGTTGCGGCCCCATATACATGACAGTTAAATTCGTTTATATACTCTTTACATGCAACAAACGCAAACCTACGTACGCAAGTTGATTTCGTAAATACGTATTGGCGGGGTTGGCGCGAAGAAGAGCGTTGTATAGCGAGTGTGTGCGTGTGTGTGAGAGAGAAAGAGAGAAAGAGAAAGAGAAAGAGAAAGAGGAGAGCCTCTCTGCCCGATATGTATATCGATTGGCGTGTGCGCTTTTTCCACCCATCACTCGGTGGCCAGTGAATCGTCCGGCCAAGCGACGACACTCCAAGCCACGGTTCTTGTTTGCTATACGGCTCGCGTGCGCGTGAGGTGTCCGCCTCCTCACTTTCTGTCTCATTTTCTCATTCGCGTGCTCAACGTATGTGTGTGTATTATAGGTGCAGAAATTAGTGGAGCGACGCCAAAATACGAGCACAGAGTGTGACGCAGTATCGCCGTCCGCCCGCAGTTTTGCGCCTCTGTCTTGTCTTCGTCGACCTCGCTCTTCTCTACAAGGAGAGCTTCTGCTACGCCAGAGCACAGAGCCTCGGTCAGCTTATTTCCCTCCCAACGCAGCTCAAGCACCGACAACCTAACTAGTCTGTTTGAGTTTGTGTGTTTGTGTGTCTGTGCGTATGTGTTGTGTTTGCTCGTTGGAAATATCTCTCTGCAACACCTGATTGCAGTTTACAAGACTCATTTGACAACATGCCAGGGCTCATCGCTGTTAGTGATTTTATAGAGGAGACCAGGGGTGACTACAATTCACCTACCACCTCCACGTTTGTATCCAGGATGCCACAGTGCAGACAGACTATTGCTGCGCTGGAGGAGGTAAGCACTTCTCACTCTTATCAGTATCTGTTTTTTTATTGTCGTATATTTGATAATGGTATTACTTTTTATTTTTCTGGGAATCTCTTGGGTGTTGCAATGCGATACAATAGAACATATATGTAAATTGAGAGTTAAAAATAAGTTTTGTAATTCAATAATTCAGAAAAAGCTTTAGTATTTATTGGTTTATATACACTTACTAATTGACTTAGCATAGTGCTGTTGAACCAAGGTTGAATATTATAATGATTCATACATGGCCAAAACAGGAGATAAATTGCTCTTTCATTTATGCGCATGCAATTTTCACAAATTACATTTTGCATAATACATAAATAAATTTAATGCTCAAAAGATACTATTTTTGTGTACATTTACACATATTTGATCATCTAATAGCTGTTGTTAAATGACCGTCTAAAAGTGATTTATTTTTCAACTTGAAAAAAGAAGTTGATAAACCTTTCTAATAAAATTTAAAAATAGTTCATTAAAAATATATTTTGAGAATATATTTTCTCTCCCATAGATCGAACTCACTTGTGCTTTATTTGAAATGAAATTGATGTTCTAAGAATAAGTATATTGTGTTACCGAATCAATAATAATTTCAATACTATTGCATTCAGCCTTGGAACAGTAATATCATATGTTACCATTCAATATGTGAACTGGGCTCCAAGTTTTTTCAACACAAAAGTATCGATAATTTATATTGTTGTAACTTTAAAAACTAACGAAATTAATCAAAAACGAATAAATTTAATGAAATGTATAAATAGATAGTGTTATTGTACTATTATCCATAGACATTGCTTGAAAAACTATCAACATTCATGATTAAATTTAATATTTGTTCTATTCTAGACTCTAGACTTTGATAGAGATGGACTCACAAAACTTAAAAAAGCAATCAAGGCAATCTACAACTCGGGAAATGGTTGGTGATGTTTTACGTATTTATCTAATTTAAAGGTTGGCAGAATCTTTAAAACGTGTGAATTTACATCTTCTAGCTCACGTTGATAATGAAATGTACTTGGGTAGAGCTTTGGAAAGACTGGGCGATGCCGCGCTTAAAGAGCAAGAACCAGATATCGGTGCAGCATTTCTCAAATTTGCCGTTGTTACCAAAGAATTAAGTGCATTGATGAAAACATTGGTAATTATTTACAGATATTTGTTGGTATTTGATTATTGAAATTTTAATGTTACACCTTGATAATTTGTTTGCAGATGCAAAACATAAGCAACATTGTAATGTTTCCATTGGATTCTGTATTAAAAGGAGACTTGAAAGGAGTCAAGGGAGACCTTAAGAGACCATTTGATAAAGCTTGGAAAGACTACGAAGCTAAATATGCTAAAATTGAAAAGGAAAAGAAACAGCATGCTAAAGAGGCTGGCCTCATTCGTACAGAAATCACTGCAGCAGAAGTTGCGGATGAAATGGAAAAGGAAAGGCGACTATTTCAGTTACAAATGTGTGAAGTAAGTTTTTCAAATTGAACTGATAGCAATGTGCGAATTATCAATATTGCAAACTAACGAGACTTTGTATTTTTCAGTATTTAATTAAAGTTAATGAAATTAAGACTAAGAAAGGAATAGAGCTCCTTCAACATTTAGTTGAATATTATCACGCACAGACAAAGTAAATATTTGATCTTGTTGAAATGAATACGATATTAATACGATTAAAAATTAACGTTTGTAAAATATTTCAGTTACTTTCAAGATGGACTCAAAACGATTGAACACTTTGGTTCTTATGTGGTGGACTTAAGCATGAAACTCCAAAAAATTCGACAGACTCAAGACGAAGAAAGACGTCGCCTGATGGAACTTAGAAGTCTGTTAAGAAGTTCTGGATGTGATAAAGAGGTTTAAATTTAACATGTTGTACGCCAGTACAGTGTACGTATGTGCATGCGTATAAGACTAACGATGCTTTTCCTTGACGAAACAGTTGAATACAAATGCTAGCAGTGGATACTCGCTTCATCAACTACAAGGTGATAAACAGCATGGTGTGACGCGTACAGGGCACCTCCTAAAAAAGAGCGAAGGAAAGATGAGACGCGTTTGGCAAAAGCGACGATGTTCCGTGCAGGCGGAGGGATACCTCGACATTTGCCACGCTGACGAGAGCAAACCTCCGACGAGGGTGAATTTATTAACGTGCCAAATTAAACTGGTACCTGATGATAAGAGGAGCTTTGACCTTATCAGTTGTGAGTAACCCAAATTGTATATTTTCTTCGGGAATCGAAAGTTGGGTAAAGCGTGTTTGTAAGCCAGACAGACCACGACTAACCGTGATCTTTGTAACTTTTCAGATAATAGGACCTATCACTTTCAAGCAGAGGACGAATCAGATCAGCGGGCGTGGATGTCCGTCCTAGTCAACTGTAAAGAGCGCGCTTTATTGAGAGCTTTTGACGCTAGTGGTAAACCAGAAGCGAATCACGGTAATCCTAGTTTAGTCGAGCTTCAACAAGCGGTAATAAGGTGTGTTATGAGGTTACCCGGTAACGACAAGTGCTGTGACTGTTCTTCGCAAAATGGTAAGCATCAGTTTTAATTGCACGCTCTGTTCGAGAATGTTCGAGAACGTTCAAGCAAGGCGTAATCGATGGATGTTAACGGGCTTCCTTTTCGATACTGTTTGCAGATGCTACTTGGCTGTCGACAAACTTTGGAATAATTGTATGTATAGAGTGTAGCGGTATCCACAGGGATTTAGGTGTCCATATTTCTAGAATACAATCGTTAACGTTAGACAACATAGGCACATCTCAGTTATTGTTAGCAAGATACATGACAAATCAAGCTTTCAACGAAGTTATGGAAGCGATGTTACGACACAATTTTAAGCCTTCTCCCACATCTACAATGTACGTATGAAGCTGTCGTCTATGAAATTGACAGCACTGGCGAGCGAGCGTGCGACCGTATTAATCGACGTAATTTTCGTGTGATTTACAGGGAAGAAAGGTACGAATTTATTAGAGCCAAATATGTAGATAAAAAGTATATCACGAGGACTTGCGTTAACGAGCAAGATTTGCTGTCGGATTTGGAGCACGCTGTAAATAACCGAGATTTACATCACTTGTTACAAGTTTATGCAGAAAACGTAGATTTATCGTCTAGTTTACCTACTTCGGTAAGTTGCGGCCCAACAACTTTGAAGGCAAGTTCCGACGCGTTGACGACATGGCTAAATAAACGATCTACTTTAGGATTTAAGCGAGACCGCTCTCCATTTGGCGATTTTAAGAGAAATGGGAAACAGTCTACACATCGTGGACTTCCTCGTACAAAACATGCCGACGGGCAGCATAGACAAAGCCACTACGGAAGGAGATACCGCGCTGCATCTCTCCGCTAAGCACGATAAAGCGGAAGCTATGAAGTTACTGCTGAGAGCGGGCGCCGATCCAACCATTCGTAACAAGCAAGGGAAGACTCCGCTCGATATCGCTCAAGAAGTGGGTCACCACACCTGTCAAGAACTGGTCAGTTTATTTTTAAATACGCACTCTTTACTTTGCTCGAGTAATCAATCGGCTCAATCGGACGAACGACCTTGATGTTTGCTTCTTGCAGTTGAATCACGCGTTACAGCGGCAAAAAACCTTATTTGAGAATGTAAATATCGACTGGAATCTTACGCACGAAGAGGCGTCGACGGACTTTTCCGACGATGAAACTATCATCGAGGAAAGAGTAAGTTTACGTTACTTATGCTGTTCTAGGAAAGCAAAAACGCAACAATGTCCGTGCCGGTAATCGAGCATTTACAACAATTTCAGAATGGCTGCTCTACGCCCGAGAAAAAATTACGAAGTAGACCGCCATCGTACGCTGGTGGTACAGATACCGGCGTGACGGATTCTCCGGTGACATTGCGCAGTCGAAGCAGTACGTGCGACAGCTTACAAAGCGGCTTGTCCCCAGGCTTTTGCACGAGCAAAGAACAGATGCCGCCTCCTCCGCCTCCGCAAATAAAAAAACCCGTCATTGGTACGTACGCTCTGCGGACTCTATACTCTAGCTTTTAATAACGTTTGGTTACGATGAAAAATGAAATTAATTCAAGAGAGTGTAGGAATACTGTCAGGTACAAGCAGTTCACAAAAAACACCTTAACGATTAATGTTGGATGTTTACGTGTTGCGTTGATTTGGGTTCTTCATTGGTGTAATGGACGATAGTTTTTGTTGGCTTGTTAATATTTAGTCGTTCAAGCATTAGTTATTATTAAATTGGCTTCAATCAGTTATAAGTTTAGTTATCGAACAAAATTACAGTTACTTTGATTTAAATTCTTGCACTAGTTTGTACCTTTTTCCAAAACAAACTGATTTTAATTTTAAAGGTGGCCACTAACTTGTCGTTATTCTTTTTCTATTTAATCCGCTCGTGCTTGTGTAACGCGCTTTTTATTGAATGCATTTTCGATGTTGTATATCACAGCTGAACTGTCGCACAGTATTAGCAACGCATCCGAACAGCGTCAACGTACAAAGAATCGCCAGCTTTTGTTTGATTTTATTATGGTCGATCGAGGCGTACATTGAGCTTTAAACGAGAATCCACATACATAAGTGTACGTACACACACACACACACACACGCGTACGCACGCACAGGTATACAAGTGTTCACTAAAGTACAAGAAACTGATTCATGATTCGTTTGTATGAAATTCACGATAGAGCACATGTAAGACGACCGATAAAAGTAGTCAGTGGCCATCTGATTAGATTCGTTAGTCGTAGCAATCACCTAATGTATATATATATGTGTATACTCACATATATATCTACACATGATACATAAACCTTGAAAAACATTGATCGAACACAAATAATAATGATGAAAAATGTGCAATGGTCGACGATCGAATCGGTCGTAAAGCAATGACCCGATTATTTGTAGTCCCGACGCCGGTGGTGCCGGACGTCTCGATAAACTTTCACGGCTCACTGAAGAAAAGGGTGGCGCCGGCGCCGCCACCCGGTACCATCCTCGACACCAGCGGCTCCGGTCAAGGTCTACTCGGTTCGCACTACGGCACCTTGCCTTCGGCCTCGCATGTCAGGACTACAAGTGAGCCCATTTTCACTAGTTACCCTAGCGATTATTATTCAACTGGCTCCGACTACTTTCGTAAGAGTACGCTCATCTTTTATTTTTTTCCCTCTTTCTCTCTCTCTCTCTCTCTCTCTCTCTCACACACACACACTCTCCCTCTCCCTCTCCCTCTCACTCTCACTCTTACTCCTTGGCTCTACCGAGGGACCTATCCCGAGTGGACGCGTAAGGCTGCCTTTTTGTTTTTTTTAACTTTGCTTAGTTGTGTGTACAAATAGCGTAGTCACAACTTACTCAATTAATTTGTAAATAATCACGAAGCTGCTTTTAGCAGTCGTCGTGTATTATTTGTTGAAACTTGTTGGTCGTTGGTCACCGAGTCACGCTTTTGCGACAAAAGCGTGGACTTTGGCCAGGAGACTGTTGCAAGTACATTTAGCTGTAAAGTGACAAAGAAAGTACGAAAACATCGGGTTTTCCTCGTCTCTTGAGTGTGTCGTTGTCGATGCACAAAGCAAAACGCCAATACGACATCGTCGCACAGTCGATTGACCGATTGACGCTGGAATCTATATTTACCTCACAGGTATCGACAAGATTGGCCTGAACACGTCGACGTTGCAGAGGCCGCGGAATCCACCCCCACCGGCGCCGCCAAGCGTCACTACGACGACAACTGGTATCACCTCCTCGTCGAGGCTATCGGACGAGCCGGGCGCCGAAGCGGGCGAAGCCGCCGCTTCTGCCCTCGGAAACCCTTTGCCGCCTCCCAGAAAGGTAACGTATCGTCGCTCCCCTTCCTCTATACGCCGTACAATAACGCTCGGGCAGATCTTTCGATCGCATACGTACCTATCTCTGCATGCATATCGAAATATCTGACGGCAAGGCGATCAGTTTGGCGTACATGTAAATTTGTCATTGATGAAAAATCAGCAGTTTAAGAAAAAACTACGTACGACCTTGCAAGTTGGGTAAAAGCTTCGCGTATTACGATACGTCGTCGATATTCACGCACGACGCTTGTCGGACCTAAAGATTGTCGAGCAGGTAAATCTGTTTGCTGGCCGGACCACGTGTGTTTTTTGCTGTCACTAAACTGTCGTGTGCTTCTTAATATGGCTGTGATCTGCGATCAACGTAAAACCGGGTACAAAGCCCTAAACAGTCGAGGCAAGTCCACGAACACGATGCCAATACTTATAACAGCACTGATGAACGCATCAGCCATTCTCGTTCGAAGAGTTGCATTTTGTTTTACGAGTGTGCGTGTGTTTTTTCCTTGATCGTCGATCCATTGATGTGCAATACTAGCATTCGATGCAGCTTTCAGTAACACGGATATCCGTCAATTTCAAATCGTTTCCTTGTCGTACGCCTTTTCGTACGCCTTTTCACGCCGTTGACTACGTTGCGTTGACTAGATATAACTTGCCAATTATCTCGCGATTAAAATGTTGATCGCTGTTGCATATTCTTGCAAACGCATAGGCTACCTCTATCGCTAGTACACGTATATACTCGGAGCTCCAACGCAATTTAACGTCGCTTTGCCGATAAAAACAACTCTTTGGCGTGCAACTCGTGGGTGCCGATTGCTGGATACGTTATTGATCGTGCAAAAAAACCTCTAAAAGCTCCGACGACCTCGTCTGAAAATGATACTTCAACAGACTGAAGAAACGTCAACGTAAAGTTATTTTAAACGCCGATAAATCTCCTTTGAATTTTCGCGTAAAAAAGCTCAAGCTCAAAATGTCCAAATGATATCTTTCGAGTTCCCAGAATCCAAGTAAATACACGCCACCATTGCAAATTGAACTAACGCAACGGACGCGCTACGTTACTAATGTACGATTAACGGGACCGCGTGAAAAGGAAGCTGAAGCGATAAAAAAAGAATCATTCACTAGCGATGACTAATTGACGTGTAACGTTGATCAATTGCAGCCGCCGTCGTCGTCGACGAGTTTCAGCGGTCTACGTCGATGTCGAGCGCTCTACGACTGCGAAGCGGACAACGAGGACGAGTTGTCGTTCCGCGAGGGCGACGTAATAGTCGTGACGAACGAGCACACAGACGACGACAACTGGATGGAAGGATTCCTTGAGCGAGCACCCGAACGCCGAGGCATGATACCTATCAGTTTCGTCCACATGCTCCAAGATTAAAAGCTTCATGTTTTTTTTCTTCTCTTTCTGGTTTTTCCCCTTCCCCTCGCCGACCCATCACTGATACTCTCTCGTTTGGCTATTGTCTATAACGCTGCCAGTATTACTAGTTACGAGTTGGATGTTGGGACACGTTTTCGATTGCGCATCGTGAGAGTGAAAGAGCAACGAGTGAGAGAGAGAGAGAGAGAGAGAGAGAGAGAGAGAACGCGACCGTGTTTTTAATTAACGATTAAGTCACTATCACACGCGTTAAGATTGCCCGAGATGATGTAACAATCTGTTATACAAGAAAAAAACGTTAGCCTTTTTTTCTCATAGCAGTGCCATTGTCGATGATCTATTTATATATATTTTTTGTCTTTTCCTTATTGTTCGATCGAGATGTCGTATCTGCTGATATTGGAATAGCCTTAGTACGTCGATGCTAGTGATTTTTATAATTAATTTATTATATAGATATATGATATATAAATATTATATATATATATGTAAATGTTTTTGTTATGTTCATACATCACCTGTAACAAAATATTGTAATTTTTTCCTGATATATATTTATTGTCGAAAATACTATTTAAATTTAGATCGCATGTTGTATACAATTTATTCTTTTAATGTAAAAATGTCAAGGTGTACTATTAATTACGATTATCCAATAATGATTTATTTGTACTTTAAAAATACGTCTTTGAATAAGAAAGGCTATCACTTTTAAAAATGTAATTTTTAAATTTAGCACACTACTTTAGGTATGTCACGTGCTGATAATCTTTTTTAAGAATGCTTACAAGCTAATCTACTTACGAGTTCACAATGCATCAATCAGCATCCTAAAATTTTTTACAAATTTTTTTACCAGTATTAGAATACAAATTTTAGATATTTTCCTCTTTAACGTAAACAAGTTAAGTTCTTATTTATTTATTAAGAGATCATAAGTATATTTCAATAATAAATACCAAAAATTACATACACGACATTGCGTTTTCATTCGATTCCCGCAACATCTTTGACAAAGTATCGAAACTAGCCGTGACATCTGTCACTTTGTACGACGACAAAGATGCTTTCGAGTTCAACAAGCCCAAGTATTCGTCTTGACGTTGCCTCTACGTTGCCGCTACGAGATGCTATTTGTCGATGTTTTTAAGGTTTGCTGCAGGTTTAGCGACTCCCGAAAGTAGACCAGTGAAAGTAGATAGCGTCTTTGTACAATTTTGGAGGGGACTAGCGGTCAAATCTGGTCAAAGCTGGTCAAATCTGCTACAACGAAACGAGCTGTTACGTAAAACGACTCGGAAAAATCGTTAGCTTGTGGCCGTGGACATTGGATAAATAAAGCATACTCGACGATATTTTACATCATTCCGTTTTTATTAATTTATATAGCGAAAATCAGCTCACATAATGTACTTATTGTTTAATAGTTTCTTGAGATTTCGTAGACGTTCTGATTTCGTACCTTATGAATTTCCACTTGCGTGTATACAGTTATAGCGACTCGTACAAATGTATAGAAGCGAGTAGTTCGCATGCGACTTACAAGAAGGTGTAGCTTGTTCTTTTTTTACTTGTTGGATTAATCGTTCTAAACTGCTGTGGCGTCGTCGACACATAGTACACTTATGCGCTACAACTTGCTACTAATTTGCTTTTCCGACAGTTGCGCGTTCGTGTGTTGTTGTTGTTGCTGCTGCTGCCGCTGCTCTCCTTCTCCCTCTTCCGCTTCTGCTTTATTTGCTCTGAATATATCTAAAATACTTTGATCGTTTTGTTCGTGCGTTAATTCATATCCACCGTTCGGACCAGAATCGCCGTGGCGAGGACAATGTATGGTTAATGTTATATCTCAATGGAAAACTGATTCCGTACGCTACGTTCCACAACGAGGAATAGTCGAGTATTCGAGGTAACGATTAAAAGGACGGTTTCAAGAGCATCGAATGCCCTCGCATCGAAAACATTGCAAAGGAGGAAATGCATCGGCAAACTAGACGGCAAACTAGAAGGACCAAAGGGCTTCGTAGAAAACTGCTGGGTGCACGGTAACACGCGCGATTCTGGTCAATCATATACAAATATATAAGCGTTAAACGTTGAATGTAACGATAACTATAGATGCATACGTAGTTATTTCGATTATTATTACGAACAGTTGGCAACCCAATCGAGCGATTCCTCTTGCTTTGCGAATTGTTCTCGTCCGCTCCTTATCAAACTAAGTGGAAAAACACACAAGATAGAGGTACATATACGCCTACTATATAATTACTGCAAGTGTGTCTGTAGGTGTGTGCATTTGCGCTCATTCCAAAGTTTCCGTCGTCGGCTTGTTCCTCTTATTCGATGGTTTCGGCATAACCGCACGCTAGTTTGTCCTCTCTCGAGGTACCACGAGCGCCGCTGTCGATTCGTTCGCTGGATGCCGCCTCGTTTGCAATCGAGCGCTTGCGTGGCCTGCGAAATCGGACGGAAACTAGCACGGGCCGAACGAAACCATCCAACATTTTCCATCTGGGCTTTCGCGATTGCCTTTTATTTCCTTAACTTATACATATACCCCCGTTGAACGATTACTTATCTCTACAATGGTATTCCGGCTCGATAGCGGTCCAAATGAACGAGAGCCCAGCCCACGCGTACTCGCTACGCGCACGTTTACGCCGTTTGGTTCTTTTCATTGGGCTGTATCGCAAAGCCCTCTCTCTCGTCCACTTTCGAAAATCGTTGGAGCGCTTTGCCGAGGGACGAGACACCACCTCTCCTCGCTCTCCTCTCTTCGATTTCTCTCGCCAACCGTTCGGTTCGACGAAGCTGTCCGCCGTGTCGACGCATCGTGTTGCGCATCTCGGGGCTACTGCGAGACTACGGCGAGGAGTCAAAGTGGTTGTCCGCGTCCCCTTTGGCTTGGACCAGGGTCGCGCGAACAAACAACGCGATCGTAAACCGAACGCCGTAACAAAGATTTTCGAGGAGACGTTCGTTTTAGAGAGTGGACCACGAGCTACGTTTCCTCCATTTCTAGAATATATCGTTCCACAACATCTATAATATATTACACCAATGAGCTTTTTACAATTAATAAACACAGCCACCTACGTCTGTATATAAAGGTATTATTGTAACGAGATTGTATATCTTTCGCGTAAACAGGTGTAAAGGTGCAAAGGGGGCTTATCGCGGGACTCGCTCCGTTTCAACGAATTATTAAAATACTTCGCGGTTTCTCATAATTTGCCGGGAACGCGTTTGTGCAACGAACGAGCGGAGCGTAGCCTCTTTGAAATAGGTTCGTCGACAATGCGCGGATGTCTCGAGCGAGGTCGACGTAGTTTTGCCTCGCCGGTCATTGTCCACGCTGACCGTTCCTGCTAAATACCAATCGTCGAACTCCAAAGGTATTCGTGCGAGCTTTACCTCGCTCGCAGTTCTTACATATTTGTAGGGCACGAAGGGACGTCGATTCGACGCCAACGCGCAACTTGGTACGCTTGGTGTAATCAAGACAAACAAACAAAGTGAATGCACGTTAACGCTTGAGGTTGGCTAAATTCTAGCAAGCAACCAGCGAAACGAAACAGAGAAACGTACGTGTGTACATTGTGTTTGAACAGAGATCAGCCAAAAAAACATTGAAATAAATAGGCGAACAGTTTGAAGAATGAACGTGTGGAAGAATGTTTTGTAGTGGGTGCCGAGTACGTCTCTTTGTTCGTGAGATGATTTTCTCGACTGAGTCGGACGCACCATTTACGTGTTGTAACGTGCATATGTATGTAATGGGCGTTGTTTGCCTCTCTCTCTCTCTCGCTCTCCTTACTAACGAGTCATGCATGAAAAGTCAGCGACGAGTACAACGCTGATGCTTGATTATTTGGTTGCATGAACGATAAAACCAACAAATTACGGATGGACGAAGAACGTCGTGACGTGTTTGTTTGTTAAGTACGATGGGAGAAACGATGATGTAGGTTGCGAGGATACGAAGAAAAGTTAGCAATGTCGGCCACATGCATTGATTCGTTTACCAATGAAGAACTTTGCAGGAACAGAGAACAAGAGGGTCATCGTTGGAAAGCTCATCGAAATCGCTTCATTGGTAGACTGATCAATGACAAACAAAAAGCTACGTAATGTCTATTTATAAACGTTTGGTTTTTAAAACAACATGCATTCAATGAGTTTTAATTAGTTGTTTTTTATTAGTTACGTTAAATAATCAATGAACAATCAATGTAATAGCTTAACATGTAATAGTAATAAACAAACGATAATAATCTGAAAAAATGATAATATATATCGATCGTAATAACACGTCGTGGTGAAATCAACGATATTATCATCGTATAATATAGCTGGATTACTGGGTTACTGGGTTACTGGGTTACTGGGTTATTTGGTTGGGTTATCGGGTTATTGGGTTGTTGATAATAATGACGAAAAACGTCCAAAAGTTACAAATGTAACGAATACACACACAGTTAAAAGGCAATGTAAAAGGAAGTCTTAAAAAAACAATAATATCGGACATTCTCTATGACAAATGCGTACACTTAGAAATTATACATGTATTGTTTATAATTACTCTAAATTTCATTATAGTTTATTATTAGTGTTGTTTCTCATAATATCAATATTGTTATTAGTGTTTATCAATATAATTTGTGTGTACTACAGAAAACTAGTTATGAGGGTCACTGGTGCGCACTATTGAAAACCAATATTTGTTTCGCGCTATGAGATTCGCTTTTCGATCGGTGCATCGGACATCGACAACATATCCAGTTTCGTTTTGTTCTTGTCGTTGTCGTCGTCGTCGTCGTCGTCGTCGTCGTCGTCGTCGTCGTCGTCGCTGTTTGTTTGTTTGTTTGTTTGTTTGTTTGTTATTGTTGATGTTTTTAGCTTCCATTGAGAATATAATTCGATGGCATATCGGAACGTTTGAATACTCGATAATAATTTCTCAATGTCCGAGTGCTTACAGTCACGGTACTCGACGAGTGTAACAAAATAGTTTTCATGTAAGAGTATTATAGTACTAAACCACTAGAATTCTCCTCTTTACTCGTGAAAATTGAAAGCTCGTGGCGAAGCTCGAAAGCTTCCGTTGATACTTGTGATATCTGCGAATTTTCGAAGCTTGAGAAATAACTTTGTTGTGGAATAGAGACGTATAAGCGGCATTTCGGCATTTCAAGACAACTTCAACGGTTCAAACGTATCTATTCGTTTGCCACAACGGCAGGCTTGTTTCTACGTATTGGGATTTGATTTTCGTCTCGTCACGTCCCGTCGTATCGTTAGCTTCAACAGCTGTTATTCGCATTCTCTAAGGAACGACTTTTCGGTGGCGTTGACATCAGTTTCGAGTATTTCAACTAGATTTACGATATACAAGTATCTCGTTTATTCGTTCTAATGGACAAATGCGTTGGTGATAGTGCCATTTTTATAAAGCATGAAGTGACTGAGTATATCGTGTTATTAAAGCTGTATTAAAATATAGTTGGTCGGTATTTCTCTTTGCTTCTCCGAAAAACATGCCAATAAAACTAGATCTATATCAATTTCAGTTGAATCGAGACCACTCGTTCGTATCCAATTTATTGCTTTCAATCGTGCGCTAATTAAACTGTCGAATCAAATAGTGTCGTGTGCGCCTGTATATACGTGAGTGTCCGTGTGTTTCGTCCGACGTGACGCACTGGTTGTTTTCGTTTGTTCAAAATACCAAGCAATAATATATATATGTACACACCGAGAAAACAAAACTGCAACTTTCGAGTTATCGACAATGCCTTCGCCAACTCTGAAAACTCGATTGATAATTCTAAGTATTGCTTCGGTCAACGTAATTGAAATGGCGAGCGCTTTTTTATTTTCTCAGCGTGAATCGTGCTACTGCTGCTCTATGTGCGTGCGCGCGCGCGCGCGCGCGTGTGTGTGTGTGTGTGTTGCGTATGCATCGTGTACACCACCTTTGTCCGTGTGAGATCCATCGTGGGACCATTGAACAGGAACTGCGCTAATACCATCAAGTACCGCGTCATGCATATGTTTTTAATTATTTATTTTATTTTTGTCTTGTATGTCGTTTAAGTATTTGTATATGTAAATATATATATATATACTCACTTAAAGCAAAGTACACATGATCGAAAGATACAGAGGAGATAAAAAAACACGTGCCATCGACATCATTTGACGAACGAACAATAAATCAACTAAGAGCCAGCTTGAACTGGGTGGAAAAAGTGTCCTGAGTTTCGCTTTATCTAGGTTTTGTTTCGTTTAACTCATTTTAGGTACACGTATATCTTATACACACACATATATATATAGATATATATATATATATATATTTATTTATTTATTTATTTATTTATTTATTTATTTATTTATTTGTCAACGAGCGCGGCTAATAATTCGCGAAGCTGAGATATAACTGGTTGTATTGGGTTCGTCCATTGCAAGCAAAGGCTTAGCTTGTCTCAAGACACTTTTCCCTTGGTGCTGCTGTTGCTGCCTACACTTACGTGAGATGCGTGTGTGTACGTGTGTGAGAATTTGTCTTTTCCATTAACTTTAGAAAAAAGCGGCGTTACGTAAAGTGGACACTCCATTTAAGAAACTTTACACGATTGCGTTAATATTATATCATAGATTTATCTGTTTTTTTTTTGTATTTTATATTTTTTTTTCGTTTTTTCATTTTCTACTCTCTGTCTCTTGTTGCTTCGATATCGCCCCCTATTAACATCATTACAACACTCTCGGCCCGTCGGCGACCAGCTGTTCAATGGCCATATATTTCACACGTATACCCCTACAAATATATAAAAACTTTTACGTCGACGATATTTGTTGAATGTCTATGATGCGAGACCTCTGCGCGCCTACTTTGAGCTTTTCTTGATGATATTCTCGCGAGACTGTACGAGCGCTTAATTAACGCGGCCTCGCAGGATATGCGTGATCAGGGATAAATGGATAAATCCACGTGTTCTTTTTTTTGTTATTCATGTCGGCGAAAAGGAAGAAAAAATCCACACTCAGATTGGAAAGAAAGAAAGAAAGCCGAGAAGGACGAACACCGAGGATTAGTGAGTGGGGTAGAGGAGGAGAGATAATGGGGAAAGTCGCGAAAGGAAAAACTTGGTCACACAT
Organism: Chouioia cunea; assembly: GCA_030064505.1. NCBI lineage: Eukaryota > Metazoa > Arthropoda > Insecta > Hymenoptera > Eulophidae > Chouioia > Chouioia cunea. Next base: position 14,645,260 of record JAOPFQ010000001.1, on the reverse strand, counting down.
TCGCACACGCGCACGTACTACGGAAAGGGGAAGGGGGTATGGGATGAGGCGAAAGCGAGAGCTCGTATATTATACAGAACTCGTCTCTTCCTTCTCTCTCTCTCTCTCTCGCTCTCTCGCTCTCTCGCTCTCTCGCTCTCTCGCTCTCTGGTACTATCTCGCACTCGCTCTATTTCGCTCTCTCACGTGCTCCCATTCGTTCTGTTTCCTTGCTATGTGTAGTTCTGAGCTGCGACTCTCTCTCCCTCTCTCTCTCTCTCGCGCGCGCGCGCGCTCTCTCTTGCTCTCTGCCAATATACGTAACTGCGCGCTGGCCTTTACTCCTTGACCTCGAAGTACTTGTAGGTGGGATTCTCGTAGCCGTTGATTTGCATGTTGGCCACGTGTCGTTCTTCCGGCGTTGCGGCCTGGTCCACCTCGATAAAGCCCTGCAATAACGATCAAACGTCACATTTGTCAATGTCACTTTTCCAGCTCGAGCTCGGGACGAGCCATTGGTGCCGTCCGACCGAGCGCCGACGTTACTACTTTCGAACGCTCCTTTTTCCTTCGAGATTATTCGCGAGCATTGTGTCTCGAGCCGTTTGTTATGAAAGATTCAGCGAGATTTCGTCGGGTGTCGAAATAACGTAAACGTACGACGCGTGTCTTGCCTTTAAACAGGGTCCAAGGCTACCGGAAAGGCTACCAGAAAGTAGGTATTATTAAATCCGTCAAAGACGCGTATACAAGAGGCTCGATATTTCAGGCCGCGCGATGACTTTAAATAAAGTTAAGACGAGCTAATAATGGAGAGACAAGGCAGCCGAGCGAGCGCTTCGTTAATCTCAACTTTGCGTTCGTTAAGAGTGACAAGGGTCGCGTAACGAAAAAGAACTCTGTCTCAGTGACAAAGGCATTCTACGCGAGGCGCTGATAACGATTTACAATAAAGAAGCAGCTCTACGAGCACGTGTACATCGGTAGCAATTGGAAGGTTGGGGAGAGCGAGGTGGGAGGGGCAGGCAGGCAGAGGAGGGCGTTTACGGTTAGTTGGAGAATTTAATAACGAGGTGTTATGTCGCGTATAGCGGAGCGAGGGGTACGTCGGAGGTAGAATACACTACGTACCTGGCTGTGAGGACTTCGAGCGTTGCGTCGTTTAAATACCGCAACGCCGACAACGGTGGCGGCCATCAGGGCTATTCCAGCGAACGCCAGGGTGAAGTAGATCGACCTGCTCTCGCGGTGATAGACGTCACGCCTCACCGAGTAGCTCTGCAACCATTGTCGTTTTTACATGTACAGGTTTATAGGTTTATTTTGGTACGGGCCACGTTCGGCCATCGTCCCCACCAATTCGTCTCTTTGATCAAACAATGGACTTTTTCGAGCGATTCTTTCCGGCGTCGCTTTCGTCGTGGGTATCGATCCAACGGCCAGCGTTCCTCGCCGTTGCCGTTGCGGGCGTTGTCGTGGTATACAGCGCGACGAAACACGAGTATCAGTCGCGAACAAGCCGATCGACAACCGAAAGAAACGAAGGTGAGTCAACGACGAGGAACGACGTCCGAATACGAGCGCGCGCGCGTGTACGGAGGAAACTCACGGGCTCGGAGTGATAATTCTCTTGTTTGATGCTGTGCGAGGCGTGGATGGGCGCCTGCTCGTGTTTAAGCGCGGTTTGCGCTTGAGCCACGGGTTCGTGCGATTGGTGGGCGATTGGCGGCAGCGGCTCGTGAGCAAGTCCGTGAACCGTCATCGGCTCGTCCTGCTGCATCATCGTCATCTCGTCGCGCTGCTGATCCGCTTGCTGATCCTTCTTTGGCGCTTGCGGTTTCAGCTCGTCGTCGTCCTCCTCGTCCTCCAGCTCCTGCTGTTGTTGCTGCTGCAGTTGCTGTTGTTGCTGCTGCTGTTGCTGCTGTTGCTGCTGTTGCTGCTGTTGTGGCTGCTGCGGCTGTTGTGGCTGTTGTGGCTGTTGCTGCTGCTGTGGCTTCTTGACTGGCGTGACCGTTTGCGGTTGTTCGATGGACGCGTCCTCCTTGATCTGTTGTTGTTCCTGTTCGCTCCTCAATTCACCCCGCTCGGCTTTACGCTGCTCTTTGCGCTCGCGCTCCAGCTGCTTCTGATGCTCTTTCTCTGTGGGTGCATTCGTTCGTTCACGTGCGGATTTTTCACGGCCAACTTGCTTGGCGATGCAGTCTCGACGGAGACAAGGGGGGAAGGGCAACGGGACGGGAAGCAATTCGAGGAGGGAAGGCTAATGGGAATCGATGGATGGTCCGGATGGCTGGGTACATCTACGTATTCGCGTCTCTGTACATACACGTATACATGTATACCTTGCTGCTTGCTCGCGACATCCGCTTGGAATTTGTCCAGAATTGCGGCCTCGGCCTCGCGCGTCATTGCCAGCAGCAGCCCCGGCGTCTCGTCCTTGCTACGCAACGCCAGCACGTAGTCGTTCATCAATTTGCCGATTTTGTCGATCAGTTCCGGGTAGCTAAACAATCGTTGCATTTGTATATTCCACTCGTTGAACCCACATTTGTATATTCCGCTCGTTGCTGTACGCGTGCACAACGCGTAGCCTCGTTATTTCTCTCTCTCTCTCTCTCTCTCCACCTGTCTCATCGCGGAAAAATCTCGTCCGAGGTTGGCGTCACATTTTTATTCGGGTGCGCCAATGTTCGTAGCGCGCTCCTCCTCGTTTAATCTTTCACTTGGACGAGTCGCTCCAGGCACTCGTTTGTCACGTTCGCCGTAATGCGGCATCAATTGCGGCAAGGGAATAGTTTCAACATCGAGGAATCGCACACTCGGATCATTGACCGTTCAAGCAGGTTGCGCGTTCGTCGATACGAGTAGCGCGATACGAGTAGTCCGTAGGACGTACGCGTGCGCGTATACCTAGGTATAACGTATTGCGCGCTGAATTTTTTCGGGCAAACGGTAATTTCTAGCAAAGCGAGGGAAACGCGGCGTAACCAGGTGGATTCTCGACAAAATCAGAACGCGCGGGCCCGCGCGCTTTCAATAATTCAGCGAGAGGTGAATCGAGAAAAGAGTCGGCGACGCGTGCAATATTATTTTAACGGAATCGATAAGCCCAGGCAGCCAGCCAGCTATTCGACTATTCGCCGACTGCAGGTATTACGAGTACATGTATATCGAGAAGGAGAGAGAGAGAGAGAGAGAGAGAGAGAGCGCCCTATGCATGTCGATGAATTTTTTGAAAGGTAAATGATTGACATGGAATAATTCAGCAAGTGACAATTGAGCATGAGACGAGGGGCAAACGACGGCGACTTTAATTGGTTGCGGTCAAAATAGACGATTAGCTGAATCGCCGACCATCGACGTAAAAGCAGCAGCAGATCATTTTGTTCGTTTGCACCTCGTTAACGATTGATAGCTTCTGTAATCCAAATTCGTTGCCGCAATGTGTAATATTTTGCACATTGAGCGAGAGAATACACAACGGATTGATAACGTTGTCGTTGACGTATAATCGATCGCATACCGCTGAAGCATAAGGAGGCTCTGGTTGGTGATGCGGTCGATGTCGGCGAGGTGTTCCAGGGTTGCCGGTTTCTCGCGTTGTGCCTGCTCGAGACTGCTGTCCAACAGATGCTTGTAGTGGGCGATCGTGTGATGGCGATCCTTGTGCAACGCTCGCAACAACTTCTGCAAGCACTTCTGGATGCGATGTTCCTGCGCCAATATTCTCAAAATAATATCGCGATCTCAGCTGTATTAACACGTTAACGTCTCTCGTATCGAGGACGCGTCAGCATTTTCATTTCGTCAAGACGCTGCGACGCGTGACATACGTGTACGTACAAGAGAGCATGCTATATAATAAAATACGCTCGACTCACGTTCGGTGGGATTTCGTTCAGCGCTGCTGTGTAGCACGACATGGCTTCCTCGTTCCTTTGCTTCACCGTTTCCTGCGAAAATGTTTTCAACGTTAGCTCGTTACTCGTCCGTCCATACGCGTGTATCGATATCTATACGGCTGAGCAGGCACCTCGACGCGATGCCTCTTTCGCCCCGAGAGCAACAAAGAAATGGAAATAACGAAAAAGAAGCTCGCGCAATTAGTCGAGTGGCTTTCCGCTTATTTTCATCGCAATTTTCGCGAGCTTCCAACGAAACATTTTAACGAATGAAAAAAAGAAGAAGAAGAGGCAGCAGAAGACAAAGAAGGAGAAAAACGTGCGCTTTTAACAGACGGAACAACACAACAAACAGCCAAAAGTAACAAACTTGTCGTTATCGCGAAAGAAAACGACGGGCTTTCTCGGAGACACTCGCTTCGATGTAGCTGACGGCAAAGAGGAGCGGGCACCGATTTAATCAACGGGCGGTTGTAACGAAAGTGGCGCGTAGCAAGGAAAAGCCAGAAACAAACGATAAAAAAGACGCGACAATTATCGCACGGGCCTCTAGAGCAAACTCCGTCGTTAGAAAGTAGACAAGGTGAGCGAATTGCTAGTAATACCTGTACGCGTTGCTGATGCATGGCGCTAAGATGATGCTTTTCAGCGGCACCGCTAGCCTCGAGGGCCGCGACGGTTTGCTGGAAGCGCACCGTCATCCAGCGTTTGAAGGCGTCGGCGGCTGCCGGATCGCGTGCTCTTATATCCTGATAACGCTCCTCCAAGTCGCTCCAGTCCTTCATCACCTGTGTTTCATCGTTTGCTCGTTTGTTTGTTTGTTTGTTTGCTTGTTTGTTTGTTTGTTTCAACGAGATGCAATTTTGGTGACAACGCTTGGCGCTGCGTTGGTAAGTGGCGCGTGTTTTCGTTTATTGAAATTTCCCTGCTAGCGGCTACTGCGGAATGTCGCGTTCGCGCGCGCACAATGGCTATACGCCAATCTGTGTCAAGAGGGCATTATTGCACTTTCGAATGGCTTGTATGAAGATCGATCGAGTGGGCAACGTTCGAATTATACATTCCACGCGGATAAGCGACGACGCCTCTGCGCGTGTATTATTTCGCGTTTATATTTGTTGGTTCGTTCATTGGGCTTCGCGCTTAGTTTACGCTTTAATTTTGACAACGAAAGTACAGTCATCGAGTCAATTGCCTATTACCACTCGTTGACTGCACTCGTCCATGTTTCGTACCACGCCAGCGTACGTTGTTTCTTTACCGAATCAATTTGTTTGTTCACTAGCAATACAGATCAGCGTGCTTTCAGCGCAGACGGTAAATATTTATTATCGATTTACGCAAATACGACAACAATTTCAATTTAAATCGCAACGAGGTGGTTATTTGATCGAGCATGTTGTTGTATTTTTTTGTTTAAAATATCAAACGCACACTTTCAAGCACAACAGCTTTAATTGAATTAAAAATATTTCGTGCCCGTCACGTCGAAAAGCTATTTCCATTCCGCGTTGCTTGATTAATTGGCGGCAACGTAGTGGATGATCCGCAAATTGCACGCGAATTCGGGCTCTCGTGCAAGCGTTCCGTTCTTTTTTCCCATTTGTTGGTTAATTCGTTGAGCCTCGTACTTTCGAAGATCGTTAATCGGCGATCGGACACTGCGTTGAGCAGTCGCCGATGAAAAGAAGCGAGCAAAAAGCAAGAAAGGTTTCAACGACTGTAAATCGAGCCGTAATAATACTCTTCACATCGACACGTCACACTCCAAATGAAATATCGCGAGCGCGCGCGTGAAATCGCTCGATCGGCTCTATTTTCCTCTCCATCCCGGGCGCGGCGCGAACGGCACTTAATTACCAGCAGAAAAGAAAAGCAATAAAAGAGAAGAGGAGAAACGAGAGGAGGATCGAGAGGAGGTACAAGAGGAGGAACAAGAGGAGGAACAAAAAGAAGAAGAACAAGAAGGAGAGAAGCTCGAAAAATATCGAAAGCTAAAGGGGCGCGCATAGTAGTTGACCCCACAGCTTGGAAGGTACTCGAAAAAAGATGCTTTACGAGATAGGATCGATCGAAATAAGAGGACGAGCGAGATATTGGAGCGGTGGATGAAAGACAGCGAGAGCGGGAGTGGCAGCAGCCAACTCACCTTGGTTACCTCCTCCTTGTGAATTTCCTCGAGCCTCATCTGCGCTTGCTTGTAGCTTTGGTGCTCGGAACGCGGGTCAAAGTGGGTCAAGTAGGGATCGGGGGTACCGTGCGCCAACAGTCCCGGTTGTTGAGTGCTGCTGCTCCCGCTATCACTGATGACGCTGCTGCTGCTGCTGCTACTGCTGCTGCTCACGGGGACACTTGGGACCGCAGTGGCGTTGCTCGTGCTTCCGACGTTTCCTTCCATCGGGTTAGCGTCCTTTATCTTGTCCGTGTTGCTTGACGTTGCCTCTGCTACCGGTGGCGGGGCCGATGACGACGCTCTGCGTTATTTTACAAAATACAGTTTTCTCTCTCTCTCTCTCTCTCTCTCTCTCTCTCCATTGTCGTTATTGTACCCTCGAGAGCGATGTACGCGGAAGATCGATCACGCGTTGCGTCAGTTTCGCACACGTGACATTTTCCACGGCTAAATATTTTTGCCGGTGTATCAAGTGAAGCTCTCGCAACGCGTCGCACCAACAAACAAACCTAGCGTATACTTTCGGTTTGCTAGCGTAACTTTTACATCCCGGATTGTTTGCGTAACGTTAAATCGAGACGAAAGGGAAAGAAAACTGCAACGCGGAGAATTCGTTTTCTGCGCGGAGTCACGAGCAGCATTTGACTTAATTGACGAGCCGTTAAGCGAAAAGGCTATGCTTGCACGACACTTTACGCGAATTTTAGCCAATACTTGTGATGCTTTTCGAAACGACGTTACGCTTGCTATCGATCCGTCGTCGAGAGGAGGACGAAACTGCCAAGTAAATTACCTCGTGGAAGTATCATCGTCCTCGATATAATCTTCATTGCTGTCGTCTTCGTCGTCGGGTTGATCGCCGAGGACGTCATCCATGTTCTCGTCGGACTCGGAATCGTCGTCGGCCTCGTCATCCTGATCGGTTTCGTCGTTCAGATTTTCGTCCTCTTCTTCAAAGTCGTCCTCGAGTCCTTTGGGTACGTGCATCTCGTAGTGCTTTTTCAACTTCATGTTCTCTGCGTAAATACGCCAAATTATTTTTATGTTCTCTTTTTTTTCACGCGTTCAACTTTCGAAAAGGAATCAAACGAAAGCACCGAAAGTTTTAATTAACGCCCGCTCTCTCTCTCTCGCGCGCGCACGCGTTACTTTAACATCAGCAGCTTTGCGATTTCCGTTCGTCCACCAGTCGCGAATCGCGGACAGCTTTGATGTGTATTTGTTTGTTTGTTTGTTGTTGTTTGATCGAATGCACGGTTTGCCGAGAAGATAAAAATCAACGCTCCAGCTTACTCTTGCCGAACGGAGTAATTAATTGTCGATGCGTACGATTCAATTGATCCGCTTTTTTGTTCGGAAATTCGCGCGTCCAAAAGCTATAACTAGAGTCGCGTTGAGCGAGCCATTGGTAGCCAGCAGAGTTTGAACGTAATGCTGGTACTTGCTGAAAATACGAGGGGTGAAAGATGCAACTGTTTCGTCGGCGAAACGTGTCGAGCGATTTCAGCCCGTGAGTAGCGTTAAAAATTTGCCGGTACAACGGAGATCCGGCGATTCGTAAAGGTGTACTCGAGAGAGACAAGAGAGAGAGAGAGAGCCGCGGATTTGATCCGCGAGTAAACGCGATCAATCCAAGGCACTTGGCGTTCGTTGAAAAGGCCGTTTAAACGCGCCAAGTTAAAGGTTGGCCCTTTGAACGCGAAAAAATAAAGGAGGCACGAAGCGATCAACAAAGTGCTCTCGACGTCGGTACGAGAAAAGGGCCTTTCTATATGCAACCACACACGTAAGTACGTCCATACATGCGTACGTAGCGTACGAAAAGTCGCGGTATTACGCAAATGTACCTTTCAAGTGTTTTGGACAACAGACAAACTCGACGCCAGCAAAGAGGCTTATCCCGCAGGGCAACAGCATAGCGAAGCTTCGTAGATTCATGTTGCGCTCCCGGCAGGTATCGGCGGCCGTAGAGTTCCATCTGGAAAACAATTAATTTTCCATCTTTAGATCAAACTGGCCGTTCTCTCTCGCGCTCGGCTGTATACTCGAGCTCTCTAGATTCTCGCTCTGTCTCGCAGTCTGCCAACTATACACGCTTTTGTGTCGTTCTATCGATTTCCTTGACTCGGCTGAAGCCGCTTTAATTAAAACGCGCTCACCGTTGCTTTCCGCCTATGTAAGCCATAAAAGTTCGCGCCCCAAGCCGGGAATCCCTCGTTTTGCCCTCTCGTCCTTTTCGTTCTTCTTTTTTTCCAAAAGCGACGGATGCTCGGTTATGAACGCGACAGCTGAATTTGGCGCGGTGTTAAACTCGCTGTATCAAAGGGGATAACTCGGTCCGCTTATCCGTTTCGCAAGCGCCAAGTTGATTGTCCTCTCGACGAGGCTACAGTCGATCTACCTGCGTATCCGCCGAACATCCCAACGATTGGGACGCGTAACGTTCGACGCGCATTTACCGTTCCCCAGTCGATTCGTATTAAATTGTCTCGTCGATAAATCCAGTTAATTAATAGACGCGCTAAAAGGTGGCGAGGGAACGACCCTCTCCATTTGATGCGCGTTCGTTGGTGCGCGTTCGTTGATTAATCACGATCGGAATAACGGTTAATTACCTGAAAGACTCCCAGCACTTGGTCTCGTTGTGGAGGTGATCGAACAAGCAACCTTCTGGCACCAACAACGCGTCGCTCTGGAACGGACCTTCTGTACAAAAAAAATCAATGTATAACTGACGCACACAGCGTCGCTGTACGACTTGGATGTAAATACCGCGTTGAATCGTTGAAACGATATCTGGCGGGGTAATCGGTAATTGTGATCGCTTTGACGTGGGTACGTACTTGCGCGTGTGTGAAATAGCGCCGTTTCGATAATATACCCAACGACGTACGCAACGCCCGGCAATTAATCGATCCAATCCAAGCAGCCAGCTATACGTACGCGTGTACGTCGCTGTTGGAGAGTGTCTTTGGCTAGGTAAACACCCACGCTACACGTGTGTGCTCGCGAAATACAAGTACGTACAGCGAACAACCGCGCGATTGATTGGCAAGGAAGTCGGATCGAGAGCAACAAGTTTCGCGAAGGTGCACGCGGCGATTCCCGCTTCTTTTCATCTCCCGTGAAGGAAATGGGCGAGCCGATCAACCCGCGAATCGCGAGCGCGCAGGAGTTGCGTGGAAGAAAGAAGAAAGGCACGGGGGTCGGTTAACGGAGGACGTGGTTGTTGAAACTTACCAAGACATCGGTACGGCTTGACCCATCTTGAAAGTTTGCACTTATTCTTGCCGGGTTTGCACCAGCCGCTGACTCGAGTGTATCGCGACGACTCGACGATGTTGGTGATGTCCCGCTTGGGATAGGCCTGGCCCAAGAAAAACAAAGTCAAGCGTTATTCGCGTCACGATTCGTTCCCTCGTATAGACTCCCTCTCGCTACTCGGTTCTCCTGACAATTTTGCATCGTCTCTCGTCTGCCCTTGTACGTCAATCCCATTGCTATGTGTATATACGTGTATACGTACACGTACGTCTCTCGAGGGCTAGACCGTATTGCAGTAGTGCTAGGTTTTTTCTTTCTTTGCTGCTCCCTCTCGAGAGAGACAGACGGACTTTCGTGCCAGTCGATTCTCGCTGGCAGGGAATTTAGGCTGCAGAAATCGCGCACACGCTCGTTTTAGCGGATAACTCTCACTGGGATTCAAGCTCTCTCTCTCTCTCTCTCTCTCTCAGACTTTTAACATTTGCGTCTGCTGCTGCTGCCTCGTGTTGCTTTTGTCCTCGTCACATTATTACGAATCTACACTTTTATCAACGTTCCAACTTCAATTTATCGCGCAACTTTTCCCTTTTCCTCTGCTCTACGAAGAAATCAGTAAGAAAGTAAAAACCTCGAGCGATACGAGTTAAATTGCGAGACGAGGTAAAAAAGAAAAAAAGAGCGCGTTTCTTTTGGAGAGTCCCGTCTACTGTCTGTCGGTCGGATGAAAAGGGGCGCCGTCGTAGGCTGATAAATGTGTAAGAGGTAGTAATGCCGCAATCTCGTGCTCGTTTCCCACGCTTTACGGTACAGCAACGACGAGCGAGCTCAAAAGAAGTTTGCTCGATTGATATTGATATAACTTGGCGCGGCCAATTGCGGAAAACCGACGACGAACGAGACGCGACGCGAGGCGGGTACAGCCCGCTCAAATTGTTTGCTGCTCGGGAGCTAGGCCAAATGATTTGCAAACCGAGTAATTGCGCTCGTTGAAAAACTTCAACAACTTATACATACTTGCAGGTACGTAGCTATGTATGGCGGCTTGCAATTACTCGCGAGCAAGTGCAAGCACTTAGATTTTTCATCTCAAGTCACGACGGCAAGAGGGAAAGAAAAAGGACGAGGAATCCCATCGAAGTAGACACGCGCGTACGTATCGAGTGCGTATTACGCGCGAAATCCATTGTCGCGCGACGAAGCACTGAACGCCAACGGGAGAGAGGAAAGCTCGCTGTCGTTGGCTAATCCCGCGTTAGATATACGTTGTTCGCGAGTGCGTGTAAGCGGATGTGTGCGACGATGTCGTTGTTCGCGAGAGACAGTCCCTCTGCGTAATTAATGCTCCGTATTTCCCCTGTCTTTTTTCGTGTGTTCTGCTTCAAGCTCGACTTGTACGCGCGCGTATAACACTAATAACTACGTATGCGGAAAGCGAGGCTAGTAGTCGCGCTTAATCTCGCTAGCTCGCGCTGCTTCGCGATGCGCGTGCTTTTGTGCTGGAGGTTTTTGGGTCTGTTGACGCACGAGAGAGAGAGAGAGAGAGAGAGAGAGAGAGAGAGGGAGGAAGGGAGACAGCGTGTACGGACGTGCGCGTATATCTCCTACGTATAACAAATGAAACATAGTCGCTGACTTTGAGAAATGCGATTTTACGCGCGGCCAGAGGAAATGAAAAGCTTCGCTTTGAGTCGTGCATATATATGTAGACGCGTATATTTACACCTATACGTAGGCGTCGTTTCGATCGTTCGACAAAGTTATCGGGGAAAAAGCTCGTTATTTTTTCGGCAGAACAAAGAAAAGACTTCGACGCCAAAGAATGAGCAAATGCGCAGGATATACGCCGGTTATGGAGCCGCGAGCTTGTTCCGCATATTTACCTTTTACAACGTCGCACGCAGTTAGACGCACCGTCCTTTTACGCGCGCCTCCGCGTGTCGATAAAAACCTGAACTGGGTTAACTGCGCGTGCACGTAGCTCTCGAAAGCCACAAGGTTTTAATACGCGAACGAAAACAGAACGAAAACTGAAAAAAGCAAACAAATAGACTTGTCAATAAAACATTCTCGATGCTCCGGTCGACTGCAATGATAGAGAGAGAGAGAGAGAGAGAGAGAGAGAGAGAGAGAGAGAGATGGGTAAAATTCGATACTTGCAACAATTTTCCGAAGCACAAAAGCATCTAGCAATAGCTGCGTTGGACACGTTCAATAGGTTGTCCGAGAGCTATTTCTCATGACAACGAGGCCGGACATTTGCGGTTGTACAAGAGCCGCTTCGCGATATTAAATGGAATACAGCGCAAATTCGAGTCTAAGTACATTGGTATTAAAGAGGTTGCTTACCTTCTTGCAATACTCGAGAATTTCTAGTTTGTCGGTCATGCAGCTTTTGGTGTCCGTCGACGATACCCATCGTCCTTGTTCACCCATGTGCTGTGCCAGATATACCTCGCCGGCTTCGCACAGCGTCGCCACCTATTTCATTAATATTCGTTTAGTCTTTGTATTCGCAAGCCAAAGCTCTCGTTGCTGACTTGATTATTTTACAATCTAAAATTTACGTCTTTCGCGTCGTTTGCAATAACCGCCCTTGTACCTGCGTTTTATATTTAGCCGCGTATGCTGATGTCCCGTCCGACAACTATAACGAACGCGTGGAAGTCGATGAGTAATCGGCGAATTTGTTGGTTTTTTTCATCGCCGACGAATTATATCTCCCGTGATATCGGGGCTACGATTGAATTGGGCTATCCGGACTAAAATGATTAACCACCGTGCTTTTGGCGTGCGTTGAGGAAGAAAAAAAACAAGAAAATGATCGTTCGATTCGATGAACCTGTACCGCGTGCACGCGTGCGGATAGCCGTAAAAAAGTCATAATTGATTTAATCTCTGGCCGAAAATTCGATATGCGCATATTGTAGTTGTGATCGAGAAACGTATACACACATACGCGTACATACGTGGAAATCCGGCTCGCGGTGACCGCAAATCGAAAAAAAGAAGTAATTGGAAAGCGATACGAGTGACAATGTCGACGCCCCGGCGAACGAACGTGTACGGATAAAAATTGATTCTCCAAATCACGTCGGGTATGAAAATCGAATTTTCTCATGGTCATCGTGAGGTCGCCCTCCCCCCTTCGTTCTTTTTACGTTTTATAATCAAACTATCGACTGGCAAACCGTGAGGGGGGGGGGGGGCCGAGCAAGTGGTTTGCAGAAAATACGCAAGCTTACAGGCACGTGGAACTGTCGTGTGGCGATAAAAATATTATCCACTGGGAAATTTATTTTACGGCTGTTGGTATCGCGTGAAAAAAATGGTTTTTTGACCAGACACGCCACCGCGGGTGATAAACAAGTTCTCGTATAACCATACGTAAATCCAAATGGATGACAATTTTCACGCGATTCCGTTAGGCAGGCTTAGATTTTGTAATCTCTCCGAGATAAGATGCATCCGACTGTCTTTGAATAATAGGTCTGTAACGGGACTTCAAATAGCATACGGATCGAAAGGATACTCAGTGAGTTGCTGTTGGTTGTTGGAACGTAAACACGCACCTAATGAACAAAACCGAATAGCATTGTTTCAAAACGAACGAGGCACAAAGGAAATAAACCGATTGTCTCTAAAAGCGATTTATTTGCGCGAGAAAGGGAAAAGCACTCGAATGCAACGAAGGCGTGAAGTAACGGCGTAAAAAATCCGTAACACTCGAGAAAGAGGAAGAAAGAGGAAGAAAGGGGGAGAGGGGGAGAGGTGGAGAGTGTCGAAGCGGGTCGTGTAAGGAAACAAAGGCGTACAGCGCAGCGACGCGGCAAGTTAACAATCAATTGGCAAGAGGTAAAGTTGAGTACCGCGCTATGCACGCGCAAAGCAGTGCTTGAAAAAGAGAATGTGCGCGTGAAGCCGTTGCATCGATTCGAGCTAACAAACACGCCACGGGAAAAATAAAGAGCGCTAAAATTGAACGCGCCAATGAGGCTGCCGGTATTGCACCGTCTACCTAGGTACATGCACACACACACGCACAGGTAAAGTTGCACGAGTAAGAGTAAAGTATTAAAAGGTGCATAACGTAAACTGACCTGTGGCTCGGATCTACTGCCAGCGGGAGCCAACTCCAGCCTCTCGGACACCGCCTACAAACAGAGAGCATTCAACGATTGATGAGTTTTTCTTCGATACCTGTGCCATTGGCACGCGTTGTGAGTTTGCTCAAAATTCGATCGCTAATCTTGGGGGTCGTTGCTGGGCGTTGTACTCAAAGTGTGTAGCTGTACGTCCATCTCCGCGGGCGTCTTTCGCACATGGGGATTTTACGAGCTTCGCCGGGCACGGGGAGGAACGCCTGCGCCTCGGTTATTGGCTCTCCATCCGAAGTTTACGTAGCTTAAGCTCAACGGATTACCATGCTCGTCGTTTTTTCAATACGTTGCGCGTTCGCCATTTCACGCGAACGGGGAATCAACGTCTTTTATGCGTTATCGTACTCTTCGAGTCCTCGATTCATTCAAGGCAGAGCACTACGTGTACAAACTCGTCTCCTTGTTTGCCCGTTGATACCCTCCAAAACTGCCCAACCCGATCCGCTGGTCTGCTGCATTCTTCCGTTTGGACGTGCACGAATGATTTCGCGATGATCGCGCGCGAAATTGGTCGTTCCTTCGCCCGAAACGCAGGACATACGATACGGCATGGATAATTAAAAAAAAAGGCAAAACAACGTTGAAATAAATGACGACAAAAAGAAGGGAAATCCCAAAGCCCTCGGTCGCGTTGGAACGATATTGGCCGAACAAAGTTCGCGCGAGGGAGGGCGCAGGTACACGCACCTAATCCGCTTTCGTTCTCTCCCTCTATTTCTCCTCGATGTGTAGGTTTACGTGTATACGTCGTAAATATTCCAGTTGCTCGAATATTGCCGGCAAGCACGCGTCGTCGCACGAATAATCGAGCGCCCGTTTATAAGCGACAGCTCGCAAGGAGAAAACGTACCACTACAAGGCCATAAGTCAAGTTGCCATTCAAGCTCTCCCTCTCTCTCCTTCTCTTATCAGCTTGAGTGCGAGGGCTGCGCACCCTCTCGCTATACGTGTGGCTGTTAAAAAGTTTTACGCGTTCCACGCGTGTTGTGTATGCGCGCGCCTCCCACTGGCTGGCCGTGTGAAAATTGTTGGCATCGGACACGTTGAGAAGGGGAGAGCCAACAAAAAATCGACATCTCGCGCGTGCTACGCGAAATATCGATTTTCTTGTTCGTCCAAGTTCTATTGGCCAGGCCACTGGCTCTAGCACGCGGTTGTTGTCCGGCTCGTTGAGCGTAGTAGAGTTCTCGACGTTCTCGCTGTTGAGCGTTTCGCGCGTTGCTTTTTTGCCCCCCCCCCCCCGCCCCGCTCCTTTTCTCACGCACGCAAAAGCCTCACTGCTGATTTTCGCTTAGGCGCAGCGAGGGCGCGAGGAGTGGTGAATCGATTTTTCGCGGGCGGCCTCTTTGCCAGTGCATCCGTGCCGATGCGCACCTAGAGAATGCAGCCGCTTCGTCCCGCCGTGCCTGGTCGTCGAGTGCGTATAAAAGATCCGGGTGGATCGAGAAGGAAAATGTCAAATTGGATGTCGAGCGCGGCAATAAGATACGTATGCGCGATTGCGTAATGCCGTCTGTCCGCTTAATTTCGCTTTGAGGTTTTTAACACAGTTTTTAACAAGTAGCACTCGTCGAATTGGACGAAGCGCGTACACGAAGAGCTGGTCTGGCAAATGTAAACTTTAGTGGGGGTTTTCAATTATAATTGAACAATTACACGGCTTGAGTAACAGTGAAAATTGTTGAAGAGCAATCGAGAAAAAAGAGCTTCACGAGAGGTCCAATTTTGTTGTCGGTTTTTTCAGAATTCTTTGAAAGGCCTTTGTTGAGCGAGCTTTTGAAAGTACGCGCACATAACCACTTTCCAATTAGTAGTGGTTATATTTAAACATTGTGCGCGTGCTCTGTATTTGGTAAAATCGGAGCTTGGGCAAGTGACATTCTTACGATTTTCCGCATGATAGCGAACTAAACATTCGTGTCGCAGCTCCTATAGGCTATTGAATACTGCGCAATATCGGATTTTCCAATCAAGTTAATTCAGAGCCCGGTATAGGCTCCCTCCTCTTTCAATCAGTAAGAGGATGTATTTTAGACGATCGATCTTCATTATGGCGACCTACCCCCAAAACGTTTCGCGAAAATGCAACGCTTCGCTTTCAATTTGTCTTTTAAATCGGCTTTTCCATACACTCTTTGTCTCTATATTCGCTTCTACTCAGCGTCAAACTGTTTTTTCCTCGCTACTTCATGTTTATTTCCTTGACGAAAATAAAAACATTCGGTCGTTTCACGGTGACTCGACTAGTCGTTCGTTTTTATTAACTCGACTTTAACGGATAGCTTCGACGGAACTTTATATCGATGATTCAACAGGCGTTGCCTGGTTTTTTGCCGTTGAAAACCAAACGCGAACGTTTGCGAACGCAAAAATTCCGCAGCGCGCGAGCACTCGACGTCGAATAACACGTAGGTTCAGCTAGGACGGCTAGCTTTGACAACGATTAACGATACGAGACCCGGAGTTCGCGTGGTTACGGGTTCGAACCACGAGGTACAGCGACCCAATGCCTCGTTGGCCGTTGACAAATACTTTGGGAGTAGCGAAGAATCGCAAGGTACGACGTTTCGAACAAACGTTCGGCGCATACACGGCGAAACGAACAGCGCGTGCTCGCCGAAAAATCCAATTAATATAACAACGAGTCAACGAGCTGAAGCGTTAAGCGATAACTGCAGTCGGTGCACGACAAAATTAAGTTGTGCGCATTAGCGCTTTTTCTTTTTTCGGATTATAAATAACAGTTTTATCTTGTTAGCGCGTCACGCCTAAAAATACACCGTTTTGACGTTTACCCGTTAAGCGGAGCTTTTTATTTATGAAATTGCCAGGAAATAAGCAGGATCGGCCGTGGAATATCGCTCTCGTGCAAACGAGAAAAAAAAGTACAACTCTCTTGAATAAACGACGTTTAATTTTCGAGTAACCCAATAACCCAGCTTGGTCATTGATAGTTTACGCTCTAAGCGGTTTCTCCTTAAAAACTGACGAACACTCGTCCAAATATTAAACGCAAATTCTCATTAAACGAATTTAAATTAACGCGAAAAGTACGCGAACAATTGTTCGAGCCTCCAAAGCGCGCAAATCGCACGACGACTCGCGCGGTGAAATCGCGCGGCGAAAAAACCACGAACGTTAATATTCGCGAATAGTCTGGATAATGCATTCGTCGATTTAACGAATAATCGTTGGTTTTTCAAGAAAGAACAACGAGTCGTCGAAAGCCTGGCAATAGCCAGCGGGAAAACGAGCGGCTTCGGGTTGGAAAAATAAATTGATTCCCGATCGACACCGAGACACATTTCCAATAAGCACGTAAACCGTAGGGGCAGTGTCCACAGGGGACTGACGTCGACAGCCCTCCCATGCTATACATCGAAACCTTCCATCAAGCTCACACGCACACGCAAAACGCAGTGGAACATGCGCAATATTATACGCCGAATACGCGTGTGTGCGAGTAACGATTTCCCATAAAGCACTACACTTACAAGCGCCTCGAAAACTCTATACACGTTTCACTTTTTTTCTCCCCCATTTTCCAATTTTTGTCTTTTTTCTCTTTTTTTCCTTTTTTTACGTATGTTTGGCGTCCAGCGAACAGAAAAATCCAGCGGAGCGTGATGGAACTGTCCCTTTCTCGCGTGTGCGCAACGAAAGCCGCAACCGAGCGAGAAAGCCCTCACTGCTACTGCTGCTGCTGTCTGGGCTCGTACATAATTAGTGGCTTTGGAACGAGTCCTTTTCGCGCCTCGCAAAGTAAAGGCCGAAGCTGCCTTCAGCACACGGATGTATAGAGAGCGCGAGAGAGCTCGATTGAGAGGAGGCAAAAATAAAAAAGACATAAAAAAGAAACTAAAGAAAGAACGGAAAAAAGATGAAAACCCGCTGTTTTAATTATTCGACGATCTCTACTCACGTAATTACGCGGATTTTCTTTTTCCATCCGCCCTGCTTTTTTTTCCTTTTGTTTGTTTAAGCCTTTTTCTAGTAGGCTTACTCACCGCGCGCGGTTATATCTTTTGCGATTTCCTGATTAATTCGCTGTTGAGAAGCGCGACGATAACGAGAGCTTTTCGCTCGGCTGACTCGGCTGAGCGCGTTCACGCCGGCTGACTGCTATCGCGTTGTTCTACTGAAACTCAGTTTACTTGTTGATATATCGCGAGGTTCGTCGGTTGGTTCCTTGCTTGTAATTCAGGCCAGCCTGACAACTAACGTTGGAGAAAACAGCCGATAAAAATAATTCGAAATAGCATTTGGCCCGTGAAAGGAAATCAAAAACCGCGTAACATCGGTAACGTTACGTGGTAGCGAGTAGACTCGTTTAACGATGTTTACGCGGCCTTTTGTGTTCCTCGTAAAACAACGACATTTGGAATGGAACTCGCGGTGTTCCAGCAAATTACGCTGACGCACACACCGCTGGCGCGTCGGTCATCCGTCGTTCGAGGCATCTGTTCCAAAAATCTACAGGACTATTGATTCTCGGACAAAAACACCGAACACCGCATTACGATTTTATAGGAAAAAAGGTCGAGGCTTTGCCAAAAACGCGATATAAACGTATAATTCGAAAGAACGCGCGTGATTATCGATTTGTCATTGAACGTAGTAGGTTGGACTATTTTCAAATATTACTACAAGTTGAACGCGGAATACGATACTGTGGTTAGACGAGTGCGATAACTACACGTTCGACGCTCGCTCGCGAACGTTGCGTTTCGAGGAAACGTATTTCGACGATAAACTCGATGTTTTAGCGACTTTCTTGCAACGACAAATTATCACTCGACACTTGGGTATAATTTGAGGCGTAATAGCTGCCGACGAATAATCGAAAGCGAACAAGAGCCACGTTATTTACTCCGTACGAACTCGCTCGGGCATTTTGAAGAGAACACTCGGAGTACTTTTACGAAATTATTTTCGATAATATAGGGTTCTCTGCTGAAAGCTTATAAATGCGCGTACATTCAACGTGATTCCGAGCTGTTCTCTGCGCTTTGAATCCGCGGATTAAAAGTTGGCTGTTTGTAACGGGCACGTCCATGCACACACACATATATACGCGTCAGATCAATCCGTCGCGCAAACCAAAAGTTAATTTGAATGTCATTAGTCATTCCGTTGTTTTATTCCGTAAATTCACCCACGCGTAGTTATTTAATTGGATTGTTGAATCGCGGCTTGGTACTGCATTATCCATGCAGCGTGGACCTTGTTCACGCTGGAACAACGTATTTAGCAGCGTCGAACGAAAGAAAAATGAAACTCGGAGACAGCTCGGGGAAACGAAGAAGGTGTTGGCTTCCAAAGGAGAGAGAGAGAGAGAGAGAGAGAGAGAGAGAAACGCTTTGCTAAAGCCGCAGCTCAATGAAATATCAGGAAGTGAGTTCCATTAGGTCTTCCCGCCGCAGCCATCCAAGACTACCTCTATATACGTATATTGCGTCTGACGCGCACGTATACAGCACGTAAAAGCTCGCACCGGTCGCGTCCGCTTGGCCTCTTTCAAGAAGTCCAAAGTACGAGCACTCTCTCGTTAGCAACTCCAAATTAATCAGACTTGCTCAACTGTAAACGACGCTGCAGAAGAGACGCGCTGCCTTAGCCTCGTACAATTATCCCCGCGTGTATTTTGCAACGTTTACGGCCAAAGAATACTCGTGTCCTGCACTTATTGTTCGTTCAAACAAATTAGCTCGGCAGAGGGCGAGGGGCAGGAAGAGGGAGAGAGAGAGAGAGCAGCACGCACCTCTGGCGATATGCACAATCCGCCGATGGCTTCTCGAGTCTCGAGAAGCCGATCAAGCCGCTGTAAAACGAACAAATATACGCGCGTTTAATCGTGACGCGTGCGTGTAAATTTACGTACGAACGCGTGTCGTAGGTGTGTAGTTATACGAGCTGTCGAACGATCGATAGACCAATACGTACGTACGTATTCGCGGTGACTGACGCGTCAAAGTGTACGTTGCGATGCACGAGGGATGGACGCGGAGTTGTCCGCAAATACGCCGTGACGTTCGTGCAAACTAGATAGACGTACAAAATGCATTTTCACTTATGCGCTCGAGCAAATTCTCATTAGTCCTTGCAGAGATTCTCCGGCTGCGTTATCGTCGTCGTCGTCGTCGCTGTTGTCGCGCCAACTGCGGCTGCTTCGTCGATCGCCCTTCCAGCCCTCTTTTTAACATCATCGTATACGTATGCGTGCGTTATTGGATTACAACGGCAGCAGCTGCCGTTGATGTCGTTGATATCGTGCGTGCGTGCTCGATCGATATATTCAAACGAGTTTTTCCCTCCATTCTTCTCTTCGATTATATTCTAGTCGCGTGTCGTTGGTAAATCACTTACACCCACGTCAAAGCCGAGTGGAAAGTCAATTTTCTGTGGACGCGCGGCTTATATGCCAACGGTTTTCTCGTATACTCCCAACGTTCAATTGGTCGATTCGAACGGAATCGATAAAGTCAAGGCTGCGTCTTGTCAAATCGTTGTTTTCGTTTCGCCAAACGCAACGAGCTTTTCGACCGTGCGTACTGTACGCTCGCGCAAAACTGCGTGGTTTCCTTAATCCGTTGTATTTTCGAGAACAAAAGGGGCGTCGAGACGCTAGTGGAGAGACAACGGCCATTGTTTGGATCGTCATCGGACTAGGCTGCAGTACTGTAGAGAGAGAGAGAGAGAGAGAGAACGAGAGAGAGAGTGAGGCAGCGTCAAGAGAACTGTGTCAATTAAAAACTATTGCGACAAAATTAGTTCAATCAAGATCTGACGCGGCAAATAACGTATGCCAACACCTCTATTACGTTCTCGTACACGTACTCTTGCGTTCTATGTACACGTTGATTGACGTTGATTATACCAACGTGCGAGATTTTCTTTTCTCTCTCTCTCTCTCTCTCTCCCTCTCTTCTATTTTTCACTCGAGCAAATAATTACTTCGATTCTCCGAGACTGAATGTCTTGGCGTGAAATCAATGCCGGCCCTTAATCCACAGACTTCGTATTCTTTTCTTTCATCTTTTTCCAGCGAGAGTCGAGATCGAAAGATTATGCAAACCCGGGGATCGACGGCAAAAAAAGGAAGAAAGAACGAAAGAAAGAAAGCCGCTAAATGACTTTTAGTGCCTTTCGCTGTTTCCTCTCAAAACTAATTACTTTCATTTCAAAGTCAAATCCGCACTACTCGTGGAGTACGCGCGAGCGTGCGAAAAGAAAAAGCCAAAAGAATCCTTGGCGTGTCTGCATAGGGATCGATAAAAAAAGAAAAGAAAGAAGGAAAATCCAAACTCTGGAGAGGGGCAGAGGGCGAGAGAAGGGAATCCGTGCCATGCACAATTTATTAACGGATCTGCCAGACTTCATTGTTGCGGCGGCATTTTGCTCGATTCCAAATAGTTTCATCGGAAGCGCGTCTTTCTATATACGTCGTTGATGGGAAGAGGGCGAGAGAGCTGGGCGTATCGATATTCGTAAACTAATAACAAAGTAATATAGCCGTTGAGAGAGACGGAGAGCATCTCTTTCTATATCGGCTTTCTTCGTTTCGTTTAGGGCTGTGGAGAAAAAGACGACAACAAGAGTTTTTCGGCAAATACGATGCACAAAAGAGAATGAGAGAGAGAGAGAAAGAGAGTATAAAAGCATTGCTAGGGAAAACCGAACCGCGAAATTCGTGATACGGCGGTTGCTTCTATGATAGCGCGAAATTTCATTAAAGTAGCACGCTTCACGTCTTTGTCACTCTAATCTCGTTATCCGTCGCTCTCTCTCTCTCTCTATCTGTGACGCTACTGCGACTACTACTATACTAGTGGAAACTTGATTTTCGAAAATTCCGAGGTTAATTGGCAGGCCTTGGATAAGGTATTAGCGAACAGGAGGCGGAAGGCCTATAGCTTAACGTTATTTTCGATTAGTCGGCGTTTACTTAAATCCCGGAGCATCGTTCATTGCCCGCGGCTGTCAAACGAACGTCGTCGTCGTCTTCGTCGTCGTCGTTGACGTACAATATATTGTATCTGGTTTTATACTTTGCTACAGTCGATTACGGATATCAATGTCGGATTTGTACATTATCGCTCGCTCTCGAGCAGTTTCAAAAATACAAATGCAGCGTCTCGCAAGTTGAGCTCTATTGTGCACGACCTCGCCTAATATTTCAGTTTTAACGAAAGAAAGGACAGATGAGAGAGAGAGAGAGAGAGAGAGAAAGAGAGGAAGAAAGCGCCCGAGGGGGCTAGCGCTCTCTTGGTCTGTATTAATGCATCGTTGTCTTCGTCTTGCTCATCGTCGTTGTCGTCGTCAGCGGCGTCGTAACATGGTTAAACCTGCGCGTAACGCAATCAACGTATCGCAAAGCCTTTCTTAATAATATCAATGAAATCTTTCGTAAGCTTCAAGAGCTCGCTTCAAGGGGTATTATATATACGTGTATACACACGCTCACCTACTTATACAATATATGTATATACGGATAGGGAGAGAGATGTATGTGTATACACACTCGTATATATATATATGTATGTATGTATATATATATATATAGGTAGCGCAAGCTCGGCTGACTATATCGATTTTTCGCCCGTGCATGCACGCTACAATTCCACTTCCTTTCAAAGTCATACATATTTCACGAGCCGTCGCGTTTTCTCTCTCTCTCTCTCTTTCTTTCGAGTTACAGAGGAACTACAATTTTCTAATGTTGCGCACACACGCACACACACGCGCGCGCGCGCGTACTCACGCACGAAACATTGTATCTATTCATCGAATCATCGTCGTCGTATTCGTAATCAGTTCTACCTCCCCCCCCCCCCTCTCAAAGAAGTCGAACTGGTGAAAATCAAGGATAAAAAGCTCGAAAACTCTGAATGAGCTGCTGCAGTAACGCGAAATGGTGGCAGCCGACATATATATATACGTGACATAGCTGTGTGCGTTGACGTATACGACCAAACATACCTGAGCGCCGCAGGTGCACAAGGCACCGAGGACGAGCAGCAGTAGCTCCAACACCCGCGACATCCTTCTTCTCTTGCGCACTCTCGCTCTTTCGCACTTTCCGTAAAGTCTCTGTCGAGCTTTCCTCGAGGAGCGCTATCCACCACGCACTACCAACTGCTCGCACTAGTCTTGCACGGACGATTTGTTCTTGTTGCGAACGATTCTACGTGCGTGTCTGTACGTTTGAAAGTGTGTAGGTGTGTTTGTACGCGCACGACTGAGTATGAGTGAGTAAATGTGTGTGTGTTTTTGTGTATGTGTGTG